>CM056502.1:24733-757711 GCA_029783415.1 Anisodus acutangulus | reverse complement strand
ACAATAATAACACTACTACTACCAGTTTGCAAGTGTAAGTAGGACTACGCTCAACTACCCACTACCCTGATTTGCGTCCTCCACAACCCCCTATCTAAGGTCATGTCCTCAATAAGTTGCACCTGCGCCATATCGCGTCTAATCACATCTCCCTAATATTTCTTCGGCCTACCTCTACCCCTCAAGAACCCATTCATAGCCAACCTCTCACACCTCCGCACTGGGGCATTTGTGTCTCTCATCTGCACATGCCCAAACCATCTCAACCTCATTTCCCGCATATTATCCTCCACCGAGGCCACTCCCACTCTGTCCAGGATATCATCATTTATAATCTTATCCCTCATTGTATGCCAATACATCCATCTTAGCATCCTCATCTCTGCAACTTTCATATTTGGATGTGCGAAGTTTTGACTGGCCAACACTCTGCCCCATACAACATAGTCAGTCTAACCACCGCCCTATAGAACCTTCATTTAAGTTTTGGTGGCACTTTTTTGTTGCATAAGACTCCATATGCGAGCCTCCATTTCATCCACCCTGCCCCAATACGATGTGTGATATCGTCATCAATCTCTCCACCCTTTGGATAATAGACCCAAGGTACTTGAAGCTTCCTTTATTTGGAATGACCTGAGTACCAAGTCTCACTTCCACGTCTATCTCAAGGTTGCTCCCGTTACTGAACTTGCACTCCAAGTATTCTGTCTTGGTCCTACTTAGCCTGAACCCTTTAGATTCAATAGTCTGTCTCCAAACCTCAAGCTTAGCATTCACTGCATTGCGAGTCTCATAAAAAATAGGACTATGTCGTTTGTGAATAACATACACCATGGCACCTCCCCTTGGATTTGTTACGTCAGTCTATCCATTACCAAGGCAAATAATAATGGGCTAAGAGTTGATCCACGGTGCAACTCCATCATCACTGAAAAGTGTTATGTTTCTCCTCATATTGTCTGTACCCTGGTCTTGTGTCCATCATACATATCCTTGAAAGCACTAGTGTACACCACATGTACACATCTAACCTCCAAACATCTCCATAGAACCTCCCTAGGAACTTTGTCATATGCCTTCTCGAGGTCGATGAAAACCATATGTAAGTCTCTCCTCATCTCCCTATACTGCTCCACCAACCTCCTAATAAGATGAATGACTTTTGTGGTCGAACGCCCCGTCATGAATCCAAATTAGTTCTCGGAAATAGACACACCTCTTCTCACCCTCATCTCCATAACCCTCCCCCAAACTTTCATAGTATGACTTAGCAGCTTGATACCCCTATAGTTGTTACAACTATGGATATCACCTTTGTTCTTGTACAAAGTGATCATTGTACTCCACCTCAATTCTTCGGGCATTCTCGCCGTCTTAAAAATAACGTTAAACAACTCAGTCAGCCACTCCAAACCTGCCCTGCCTGCGCTCTTCCAAAATTCAACTGGATCTCATCAGGCCCAGTCGTTTGTCCCTTGCGCATCATGTGAACATCACCCTTAACCTCATTTACTTTAATGCTTCTACAATATCCAAAATCCTGATACCTACCAGATTTCTCCAGGTCTCTAAGCACAATGTCTTTATCTCTTTTTTCGTTCAAGAGTTTATAAAAGTAAGACTGCCACCTCCGCCTAATATGCTCGTCATCCACCAGTACTTTGTCATCATCATTCTTAATGCACCTCACGTGATCCAAGTCACGGGCCCTCTTCTCCCTCACCTTGGCTAGTCTGTACAACCTCCTATCCCCGTTTTCTCATCTAATTCCACATACAGGCGTTCAAAAGCCGTTGTTTTTGCCGTCGTAACCGCAAGCTTTGCCTCCTCTCTCGCCATCTTATACGGTTCCCCATTCGTCCACTTCTCCACTTCATCATTGATTTCTACTAATTTTGCATACGCCATTTTCTTCGCTTCCATCTTCTCTTAAACTTTATCATTCTATCACTAGTCCCCTCGATGCCCACCATGGCTACCCTCGAGACCTCACACACTTCTCTAGCTACCTCTCGAATGTAACTGGTCGTCCTATCCCACATACCGATCGCATCCCCACTACTCCCCCAGACCCCCTTGGTCATCAACCTCTCCCCCATCTCTTTTGCACTAGCCATGGTCAAACTCCCCCATTTGATTCTTAACTTGTCATCCGCAACCCTCCTCCTCTTCTCCATCTTAATCTCCAAATACATCACCAAAAGCTTATGTCGGGTTGTAAGATACTCTCTCGGAATAACCTTGCAGTATTTACAAAGACCATTGTCAACCTTTCTCAGGAGCAAAGAGTCTATCTGAATCTTAGCCACCGAACTACGGAAAGTCACCAAGTGCCTCTCCTTCTTCAGGAACCTCGAATTGGCTATCACCATCCCAAAAGCTCTAGCGAACTCCAAAAGTGAGACGCCTCCCCCATTCATGTCCCTGAGGCCAAAGCCTCCATGCACGTCGTCATAACCCCCGAAAGTGACCCGATATGTCCATTGAAATCCCCTCATACAAATAACTTCTCAGTGGGTGGTATATCACCCACCACCTCGTCCAAATCCTCCCCAAAACACCTCTTATCCTCCTCGTCCAAGCCCGTCTGCAGCGTGTAAGCACTATTAATGTTCATAGTGAGCCCTCCAACTACAAACTTAATCGTCATTATCTTGTCATTGACCCTTCTAACCTCTACTGCCTGATCTCTTAGCTCACTGACTACTAAAATACCTACCCCATTCTTATACATCGACCTACTCGAGAACCATAACTTATACCCGTCCACATTCTTAGCCTTAGGTCCTACCCATTTGATCTCCTGGACACAGACTATATTAATCATTCTCTTCTTAAGAATCTTAACTAGCTCTATGGACTTTTCCGTTAAGGTCCTAATGTTCCAAAACTCTATTCTCAGCCTAGCATCTTCCTTATCCCACTTACCCCCCTAACCCTCGCCCCCGTCCTCGACCGAGAACATGACCCTAGTCTACCATCAGTTATCAATAAAATAATAAACTACTCAAACGTTTACCCTAAAACAGGAAGAGATCAAAGTGAAAGCACAAGTTAACAAGAATCTAGAAGAAAGTAAAATCGTTGCGCCAAGAATGCCATAACTAAAGACAAGAAAGGTAAATGCAAGAATCAATACAACAAAGCGGTAAAAATTAACAACAAGGATAAGGACAGAGAATGGATACGGGCAACCGGAGGTACCAACTCCAGTTTAGTTGAATCTGTTTGCCGACGAAAATCATTGTTCACCGTATTGTTCACCGACACCGAAAATACTGTTCACTTGAGTTTTCACCAAAAGTCGGGTACCTGAAAAATAGCAAAAACATTTATAGAGGAATACAGAGGAATATTCGACCTAGCATAAAAAACCAAAAAAAAAACATATGCAATGTGATGATCAAAACCACTCAAAATTAACCAAAATTAACCCCACACGTGGCCTAATAAAAAGAAATGGTATCTTCTTGATCACCCACACAGAGAGAAAAAGATAAAGCGTTCGAGTTTCATACGAAAGTGGGAGCATGTCAAATACTACCGCACTAAACACTACTATATTTGTGACTCGAGATGAAAAAATTATCGACATATTGCACGCGTATAATATAATGTTATTTTCGTTTTATTACATTTTATATTACTAATACTTACACAAATTATGAGAGAATTTGTGCGTTTATCTTATATATGAGATAATTAACTGTGTGAAAAAAAGATATGTATATCAGCAATACATAGATAAAAGTAACTATGAATGAAAAATCTTTTAAAGTAAACAATTCGTACATTGCTATTCCATATTATTGTTCATCACATAATAATTATTTTATTAATGTTTAAGCATTACATAATATGTGCATTTTAATTTCTAAATAACTTGTATGTTAACCAAAAGACTAATAAGTATAGGTACGCTAACCACATAGTACAACTGTACATGAATTATGACGTATGGTGTATGCATATTAATTATAAATTATTGGTTAATTGATGTTTTTAACATATTCATGTAACAACAACAACATATCCGGTGGTGGTGTTCACGATTTAGTTATAAATCGGTCAGAATAAAAAATCAAACAAAATCGATTAAATAAATTGATATTTGTTTGGGTTTAGTTTGGTTTGATTTTAAATTTTTAAGAACCGATAACATTTGGTTTTATTAAAACAAAATCGAAGAAAAATCCGAACCAAATTCAATTTTTTATAATTATATGTTTACAATATATTAATTTTATAAACAATTTCAAATACTTATATACTTCTTCATCAAAAATTTATTTATCTCTAATAGGCTAATGAACTTACACCTTAATTAAACTCATTTCTTAAAAGAAATTCAAGAATCCAAACCTATTTATTCAAATAAACAACTACAAAGTCTACCTAAAATTCTTTTATACTTCTTATAAACTTTATTCATTTGCTTAAAACTTATAAATCTTAAGAATTTCTCCATAATGAAAAAAAATTATAGTTACCACGTACAATAAAAGGGTAATAACGAATCATAAGTTGGAAAATGATGAAAAAATCTTTTCTAATTGTAGGAAAAAAATAAAAGAGAAAAATATCATTAAATTTCTTTAAAATCGAAAAATCAAACCAAACCGAATCAAACCGACTATAACCGAACCGATGGTTGTGTATTATATTTGGTTTAGTTTGGTTCTAATAATTTAAAAATCGACTAACATGGTTTGATTTTGATTTTAACTAAAAAACCCCAAACCGAACCATGAACACCCTAGTATGATATAAAAGAATTTAAACATTTAACCCACGACTTTAAAGGATTGATTGAAGTAGCACGAAATTAATTAAACCTCTTCAAAAGCACTTACATAATCAACGAATAATAAATATAGCATTCATTTTTTTATGACAAAGAAATTTGCAGCCGCTACTTTTCGGGTGCGCACAGGTAATTTCAGGGTATGCCTTCTCTGTTGCAAGCCACACCATAAATGGTGTGCAAATGCAAAGAGAGGCCTCACTCATGTGTAATAGTCCGCGAACCACACAAGTAGAGAGATATTCCGCACTAGATAAGCCATGTGCAATGAGTTCGATTAGAAGGTAAATCTCCTACTATCCTAAGCAAGGAGTTTTGAAACTGAAACCTCCATTATGAAATATATCATTCGTTTTGTTTATCACATTCTATTATTTTTCTTCTAGCCTTTTCATTTCTATGCCGACTTACTTTTTCTCTCGTTAAATATCATTGCTAAGCTCTCTTTTTCCCTTCTCCAAAATGTTCCAATGTCTCGATATTGCTTAATGAAATGCTTTCCTTCGAAATTTATTAGAATGAAATTAGTGGATCAATTAGTTTTAGTAAGTACATTACCTTTTTCTTTTTATTATCAGTTGCGGTCCAATTACTTGATATGGTTGAACTTGTATCCTTGACAGAGTAAATTTTCAAATTGTTGTCCGGTCCAAGTTTTAGAAACATTGAAGAATGTAGATTTATGGTCCGCTTGGGCAGCTCAATTGGTTTCAAGGGGGATATTTGGAATAAGAGACCAAGGATCGAATCCCGTCAGCGGCAGTGTGGGGGTTTCTTCTTGAAATAAAGGAGGGCCCCTTGTGCTTGGCGTGATCTTAGTCTAACCTTTGAAATCAATTAGCCTTGATTTACCTCCTTGGGCACTTGTCGAACCAAGGTGTGGAGTGCTTTCTGGGGTGGGAGATTCCACCTTTTTGGAATAAGAATGTAGATTTATGATTTAAAGTAACATACGTGGCATGCTCCTAGCCATGAGTATTTACTGACCTAGTAGTGGTACTAAATAATCAGAGAATAGAAGTGTGAGCTATGTTTATTAATCATAATTGAATACTCCACTTGCTAGGCAGTAGGAATGAGGAAACATCTCACTTTAAGTGGTTTAAAATTTAATTATAATGCTCAATTTAGTTATCTTAAAGTACTCGAGTTTAATCAAGATTTGAAACAACTAATGGATATTTATCAAATTACATATGTATGTATAAAAAAATATAATAAACTGATAGCAAATTTGTTATACGATAAACTGATACTCCATTTTTGTTCAAAATCAAATTAGACTATGTAAATTAAGAACAATTTGATAAGTCGAACTTCTAAATTTTGACCCAAGCCAACAGGAAAAACTAAACAATGGAAATTATTAGTAAAAAGTTTTAAATTATTTATACCAAAAGTGTAAATAACTTTTATATTATAAAAATATTTTTACACGTTATAACATAGTATTAATTAATTTATTACCTTACTGTTTAGTTTGCCGAGTTATAAGGCTCTGCATGCTATCTTAACCTGATCGTTTAAAAGAACTTACACACTACGTCCAAAAGGAAATTGTAGTTGATATGATAACTATACCTTATGAAGTTACTAATCTATATCTTTATATTATACTGAAAACATGAATGATCTTAAAAATATTGATTAAACTTTTTATTCTTTATTAAAACACTCTCCAATAGATAAAATTGTCACTTAATAATATTTATGACTTTAAAATAAATTGAAATATATTTATTAAATCTTTCCTTTTCTGGTTAAAAATCTAAATATTTAGGACTTTAAATAGGTTTAAAATTGTCTGATCCGAATTTAATTGGAGGCAGGAAACCACAAAACTTAATTATGAACTTTGTAACTAACACGAAAGTAGGACAACTTTCCTTTTAACACACTGTTTTTACATTAATCAAAAGCACTGTCATGTTAATATTAAGAAAATAGTTCCTTTGATCAATCTTTCGAAATAAATGTTTTGTCTCCTAACACAGGACAAATAATAATATAAAAGCACTAATAATATATATTTGGAAAAGTAAAAAAAACTCACCCTTATTTTTGGTATAATTTTTGGAATAGTATAAGAAAAAAAATCATTTTGGAGTCCTTTTTGGCTACGTTCCATTGTTAGACTTCGGGTTGTATTCAATTAGGATTTTAAAAGATTTTTTTGGGATAAATAAGTCCTGTGTATTCAATTAAGATTTTTAAATAATCTAAATAAGTCTTGTGGTATTTAATCAAGACTATTAAGATGTTAAAGGATGGTGTCTAAATCTAGTGGTATTCAATCAAGATTTTAAACCAGTAAAAAAAGTTTTTTGATATTCAAAAATTTGCTAAACAATCAGGATTTTAAACAATCATGATTTTGTGTGACTTTTTAATGGGAGGTATAAATACAAAATCCTATAAAAAATCTCACCTAAACTCATCAGACTTTGATTTCAGAATGCTTCTTCACGAATAAGAATTTCAGAGTGCTTCTTCACGAGATCCTTGATTCTCCTTTCTTCCAAGTACTCTAGCTGCACATTATAAACACAATAGTCACAATCATCTCTCAATTAGGCTTAATGGAGTTATATACAACCATTCATGCAGGAAATACTGCTGCTAATTACATGGTCTTCCTTAAGGAAGAGAGTTATTTTAGTTCCTCTACCCAATTGCTCTCCATTAACATCCCTTGTAACAGTTCCTCTACCCAATTGTACCCAGTTCCTCTAAATTAATCTTTTGTTGTTATGGATTTTCGTTTCGATTTTCAGAAACAACACAGATGAAGAATTTGAAAATTCTGCAAGTGAAAAGTTGGTAGAAAAGCTGACAAGATCTTGATAGTTTTGAATAATGTAGTATTGAAATGAAAAAAATGATATTTCTTTGCTCCCTAAAATGTCAGCCCTCAATAAACCTTCTTGTGGTTTCTCATTCTTTTAACATCACCGCCGACATAGGTGGCGGCAGCGGCGGTGGGAAAAAATCCAATGGGACGGATCTAGCACAACCCCAGGTGAAGTTGAAACCGAATAGAAAAGTAAAAAAATCCATGCGGTCCTTTCAAATCTTATGATAAATATTTTAAAATTCAAACGAAAATCCACTGGACTTTTTAAAAAAAAAATTAAGTCATTACATTCCTAAATAGTTTTTAAAAATCCAATGAACTTATTTATCCCAAAATAGTCTTTTAAAATCCTAATTGAATACACCCCCTACAATTCTATTTAAGTAAAATTTGAAATTTCTTTTCTATTTAAACTATGTAGTAAATAAACGTCTCGTTATTAAACTACAATTCAATTAACGTAAAATTTGGTGGTTGGCGACTATATTGCTTCGAGAGTAATTGCAATTTTGCTCTTCCATTTATTTATTTGTTTGGTGACTGTAGTGCTCTAGATGCAATTGTAAATTTGCTTTCCCGCTCATTTTTTCGTTTTTTATGTTTCATTAATTTAGTTCATTGTACTCTATAAACATAGCAGCTAATGTTACGGTACTTTTCTATTTATTGGTTTACCTTTCTATTTTGAATCTGATTCTAAATCACTTTCTTTTAGTTAATTAATGACTTTTAAGATTATGAATTACATAATTAAAAATTAATTTTTATTGATTATTACCACGCTCACAACTGTAGAACATTAAGAACACATTAAGATTTGTGTGCATTGTAATTGCTCAACATCAATACTTTGAGAACTTGTATTTGCATGTTGCCGTTTATTGAGAAGTCACCGTTTGACTTTTGGAACTCTATGAAGTTAGTGTAAGATGATTTGTGAATATCAATTGCTCTAATTGTGTAAGTGCATAGCTAAAATCAACAACTAGTAATGTTTTCTCCTCTTCTAATAATTTCTTATATTTTTCTTTGAGTTGAATTTTTTTGATAGAAAAGTTGGGAAGAAACAAGCGATGCTGCCAATAAATTGGGGATTTAATCCAATTTATGGGTTCAACTTCTAAGACTTTTAGCATTGAATTTATTGTATTTTTATGAATAGGGATTCGTATCTACTATTTGTTACATTTTTTGTAGATTTCTACACATAAGCTTATATTCCACAGCAAATGTACTTGATTCAGATAAATCTGGTGGCTCTTCATCCATGGGCTAGAAAAATCAACCAAGAACTTAGGTATGCTTATAGATCTTTTTATTAGTTAAACTTTGATTATTTCTTCAATGTTTATATACAAAATCATAAATTTGAAATTGTCTTGAATTTTTTAATTTTTTCATTGAAATTTAAAAGATTCATATTAAATAACTAAATTTGGGTACTTTTCTGATTTTTTTATTCTTAATTACAGATTTATATTGGGTCATAGAATAAAATCAATTAAATACGTATAATTTAATTATTGATAGAAATAAAAAAGATAAATAGAGAGATTTTTTTGTGAAAAGTTATATTTGATATTCCTTAACTATACAGTAGTATGTAATCCTTTAATCAAACACTCCTCCTATAAAATAAGATTCGTACATAAAGGCTATAAATAAGTTTTCCAAATTAAATGATTTAATAATTTAGTAATAAGTGTAAATAGGGTCGATATCTTTTTTGCCGTAAATAGGGTCTATATACAATTGACTACAAAGGTGAATTTGAGTCCATGAGTAAGGAAAGGTATGTAGTATATACCTATTCGCTTTTTCTCTTTTGTAAACGTAACTAAAGAGAAGTAGCTCATTATTGTAAAAAGGTTTGTGGAGTTTAATAAGTGGCAATGCTAGAGTTATATTAATTTAAAATTTTGATAAATTAATAATGGACTATATATGTCGGTATTCAAATTGTTATAACATTCTTGTGAGACGTAAATGAAGAAGATATGAGTTGATCAAAATCGGGGATAAATATATGTAATGTTTGAACATACGTACTATCAACATTAATCGTTTTCAAGGACATATTTTTTTAATATTTATTTTACTAACCTAAATCCATTATCTAATATTTTTATTGATTTTCTTAGTTGTATACTCATTGATATATGACACGCGCACAGCGCATATATATATATATATATATATATATATATATATATATATATATATATATATATCCTAAGGCCTTCTTTTAATCACTAGATATGAACTGCATAATAACATATTATAAACGTAATGATATATACTTGTAACTTCCACACCATAGTCCCACACCCCACGTTTACGGTGTTAGGATCGAAATAATTAGAGCGTCTAATAATTGCAAATTTTGAACAATAATAAATCATACGACATAAAAACTATACTAAAAGAAACATAATATTTAATATAATTTGGTCAGGTGACCTACATATTGAAAAACTAATATAAAAAGTATAAAACCTATTGAGAAAAAAATCTCTTACTAAACAAAACTCTCTAAACGACTATATTGTGGATGATATTGTATTGTGTATGAGAAGAAAAAATCTTCTATTTATAGAAGCCCAAAACTTCTCCTCCAAGAAAATGATAAACATGGTAGAGTCCTTTTCGACAAAGAAAACATTTTCTATCAAGAAATCATTTTTGAAGTAAAACACAATTATGATAAAATTCAAATAAGCTAGGAAATTCAGGTGTTTGGTTGCCTTTGCTACCCCCTCTTTCCATCCACCACAATTACAAAACTCCGACCCCGGTCTACTCCATGTGTCTTCTTGGGATACCCTACTAATCATCGCAGTTACAAATGTTACGATATTTCTTCCAAAAGAATAATTATAAGTCGTCACATAATTTTTGATGAAACTGTATTTCCATTTGCCAAGATACATGAAACAGGGACCCACACTTATGATTTTTTGGATGATGATAAGCTCCCGTATCTAACACAATTTTTCACAGCTCGGTACCTACTGTTAGTGTTGGAAAACAGAATTCAGGCCCATTGGACCAAAGACCGATGGCCCAACTGAGTGACATTTCAATCCAGCAGCTTGGGCCTGCGGTTCCGAGGCCCGGTCCCATCGCATCACAATTTTCCCGGTCCAGCAGCTTGGGACAGGCTACCGCTACAGGCCCAAGTCCAGGCGCACAAGAAAGCCAGCCCACTGGACCGTCAGTTTCTCTTCCCTCGGCCAGTGGCGTCCAGTCCACTGGCCCAACAAATCGTCCGGTCACCCATAGTTAACATGTAATTGTCAAACCCAATACCAAATATAGTCTACACACCCAGGTCTCGAAATCACCTTTGCCTCGTAACCCAGTGTCTGCTCTAAAAGACCCGAATTGGAAAATGACCATGGATGATGAATATCATGCTCTAATTATAAATAGGACATGTGATTTAGTACCTCGTCCATCTAATGCTAATATAACTAGGTCTATGTGGATTTTTAGCCATAAAGAAAAATCTGATGGAGCTTTTGAGCGGCATAAGACCCGTATTGTAAGTGATGGGAAGACACAACAGGTTGGTGTAGATTGCGGGGAGACATTCAGTCCAGTGGTCAAACCAGCAACTATCAGAACGGTTCTCAGCCTGTCTCTCTCAAAAGGATGGTCACTTCATCAATTGGATGTCAAAAATGCCTTCATCCATAGATACCTCAATGAAACTGTATACATGCACCAACCGTTGGGATACAGAGATCCTAAATATCCCAACCATGTGTGTTTGCTCAACAAATCATTATATGGCCTCAAGCAGCCCCCAGGGCCTTGTATAAGCGGTTTGCAGATTTTGTGTCATACATGGGTTTTTCGCACAGCCGTTCAGATAATTCTCTGTTTATTTATCGTCAGAGTAATCATATTGCTTATCTTCTTCTATATGTGGATGATATTATCCTAACAACATCTTCAGACTCTCTTCGCAAGAGTATCATGTCACAACTTAGTTCTGAATTTGCTATGAAAGATCTTGGTCCACTACACTACTTTCTAGGAATTGTTGTGACAAGACATGCATGTGGATTATTTCTCTCCCAGAAGAAGTATGCATCAGAAATCATGGAACGAGCTAGAATGTCTTTTTGCAAACCTTCGGCAACTCCGGTAGACACGAAGTCTAAATTGAGTGCCATCTTTAGCAAACCCTTTGCCGATCCAACATTATACCGCAGCCTAGCAGGAGCTTTACAATATCTCACATTCACCAGGCCAGATATTACCTATGCAGTGCAACAAGTGTGTCTATTCATGTATAATCTAATGGAGGAACATATGCATGCTCTAAAACGCATTGTGCGATATATTCAGGGCACTTTGGAGTATGGATTACATCTATACCCGTCCTCCATTTTCAAACTTGTCACTTACACGGATGCAAACTGGGCAGGATGTCCGGACACAAGACGATCCACCTCCGGGTATTGCGTCTTCCTCGGTGACAATTTAATCTCATGGTCCTAAAAAAGGCAAGCCACAGTATCACGCTCAAGTGCTGAAGCAGAATATCGTGTTGTGGCCAATGCTGTATCTGACTCATGTTGGATTAGGAACTTGTTACTTGAACTTCATTGCCCAATTCCGACAACAACAATAGTATAATGTGATAATGTTAGTGCAATCTATCTCTCAGGGAATCCAATCCACCATCAACGACTAAACATATTGAGTTAGATATTCATTTTGTCCGTGAGAAGGTGGCTCGCGGACAAGTGCGAGTGTTACATGTCCCAACGCGTCATCAAATCGCAGATATCTTCACAAAAGATCTTCCGCTGATATTATTTGAAGAATTTAGGGACAGTCTCAGCATTCACCGCCCTCCAGCTTCGACTGCGGGGGAGTGTTAGAATATTATTAATAATATTATTATTATGTATTAATGTAGTATCATTTTATATATGGTAAGTAGTAAAATGTTAATTAGGAATATTATGTTTATTATGTTAATTATGTATGAGATTATTAAGGATTGATTAGGAAGATTAGGCATGATTTACTCTTCTCAATTAAATGTATATTGTGTATATATTGTTCCCTTTTAGGACGAATACCATTGAGGAAAATACTTTCAAAGTCTTACAATATAGACACATGCCTTCACATGTACCTGCCTTAGAATAGCAAATGTAACAGTGGCAGCCCCAATGATCATAAGATTCTAAGAAAATAATTCCAAAGGAAGATGAAAATGAAACAATGCCATGGAAAAAGTAAAGCTGTTCTAAATAAATTCCTATCATTTTTCAGATGATGGAAAGAGCTGCTAAACTGAGATTCTGAATTTCAAAAGGAAAAAAACAACTAAAAGCTGTTTGCAGTGATGTTTTCTCAGACACATTGTGATCCCTTGACGCTCTTACTGGAAAATATAAAGACAACACAAAGTCATAAATAAGCAAGTCCAAAATCAGTAACGGAGTCACCCTTCTCCAAGGGGTGTCAATGGATACTCCTTCGCTAGAAAAATACACTGTGTAGATAAGTAAAAAGAATAATATGTGTATATATACTATATGTTGAAACTCATTGACTTTTTTTATATTTTGACTCTCCTTAGTGAAAGTTGAATGGCTCTGCAACTGGTGCTAAGCTTATCAAGAAATCAAAGAAAATGCAGTATTAAGAGGGTGCGGCCGCTTGCAATATCTAACAGAAGCAAGATCTTACCAAAGGCGTAAAGTATACAAGAAGCACTTCTAATAGAGCTAATATTTTGACATATATAAGTTTGACATATAGGGGTGGCCAGTGGGTCGGGTTCGGGGCGGGACAGGCCGATTTCCGTCCCGTCCCTCATCCTGCCGGAAAAGAGGACCGGTGTTGGCGGGGCGGGACGGGGTCGGGTCGAGTCCAAGATTCCTTTTTTATTTTTTAAACACTTAATTTCAAAAAAAAACTGTGAATATAAACACTTAAATAATTGAACAAGATAGTGTACTAAAAATATTCCAAGACTGTTTTTGTGTCTCTTATATTATTTAATAGAAATATAATTTTTTGTAATACAATTTCAAAATTGCAACTTTGTTTCGTAGTTCAAAAGTTGCAAATAATATAGTAAACTTGTCATTAAAAAAATTACATATTCAAAAACACCTTTTCTAATTTCTTCACAATGTCTTGTGGTTCTTCGGTTGGAATTGGAATTTGTTGGTCAAATTGGTCGACGTCGCTTCCAGTTCCCTCGGATAAGATTTCGTTGTAGTTTAAATCGTCTTCTTCGTTGATCTCTGGTTGACCGCACCTTTTACGCCCGCTCGTATCCAATCTCTGAATAAAACTGCAATCTCCAAGATGTCTCCCGCTAATGAGTGTCTGTGCTCTCTTATTTGAAATCTTCCGGCAGAAAAAATGCTTTCAGACGCTGTTGATGACGCTTGAATGTTCAACACATCTCGGGCCATCTTTGCTAGTATCAGAAATGTCTTCTCATTTTTCCTCCAGTATTTAAGCAAGTCGTCACGTCCTTCTTCATTGAGAACTGCTTGGTACGGTACAACACCCTACAAAACAAAAATATCAAACTCGCTAACTTGATTAGCAGTGGAACCACTAAACAATCTATTTCTAAGGCTTTCATACTAGCCGCATAAACAACATGTCTTTTATAAGGTTGTATTAGCTGGTTGGTTGTGTTGTATTAGCTGGTTGGTTGTGTTGTATTAGCTTTTTGGTAATGCAAATATACTATTTTGCATTCATCGTGTATGTTAGACAAAACTTCTTCTTTAGTTGGTTCCTTAGGTGGTTGTTCATTTGGATTTTTTGGAGTTGGAGGTGGAAATACTGCTATTCAAATCATAAATAGTTTCAATAAGTGCTTTATAACCGTCTATTTTAATAGTTGGATTTAATACAACACCAATAATATAAATAGTGGAAATAAGAAAAAAATATTTTTTGATAGGTGCCTTATAAGATGAGTTTTCCATATATTCACTAAGTAACAAAAATATTAGAGCCATATAAAATAACATAGTTGAAATAGTAGGATAATATATACCAGAAAATTCTTTAGTTGCTTGAAAATATTTCTCTAAAAATCCAATAAGTTCTGAAATTTTTTCCCCAATCATTATCTACAAGCATATCAGTTGGATTTCAATTATGAGTGTTAAAAAAATAAAGTTATTGATATTCTACAATCGTAAGCAACAAGTAGTTGTTCATATAGAGAATTTCACTTAGTCGCTATTTCTTCATAAATTTTTCTAAAAGTTAATCCACAATCGTGTCAAGTTTTCATATTCTTTTTTTCTTTGTATTCTATTACTTCTAAAAATAAAGTTTATAACAAAATGTATTTTATTAAGAATGTCTTCAAAAAGTGATAGACCATCATTTACAACTAAGTTATAAATATGACACACACATTTTATATGAAAATAATTAGGAAAAGATGGAGTTAATAGATCTTTCAAAAGTATCACAGCATAATTATTAGAAGAAACATTATCTAACGTAACGGTCATTATTTTGTCAGTTATACCATAATAATCGCAAACTTGATGAATATTTTGTGCAATAAATTTTTTAGTGTGCCTATCATCAATATATCTATATGCTAAAATATATTTTTGCATAGACCAATTATGATATATCCAATGACATGTTACAGTTAAATAATCATTGTCGTTAGTACTACGACCTATATCAGAAGTGATAGATACTTTGCCAAGAAAATGATATAATGCATAACGTAAATATTGTTGATATTCATTTGCAAATTTAAAACATCTCTCCTAACAGTTGATCTAGAAAAAATGTTAAAAACATGATTATACATTTCTCTAATGTAATGAATAAAACCAGGAGAGGAAGAAAATGCAAAAGGCAAACCCTCCACCGCAACTAATTTTGCTATTGCTTCCCTATCTATGTGTTTATCGTATTTAGGACCTACAATTCCCCTCGTAGTCGGGTTAATTTGAACCTGTACTTGGTCTGGGACACTATGTGAACCTTGTCCCGACTGAGAGCGCATTGGCTCACCCGACTTTGTAGCCTCGTATTCATCCCACCTAGCTTTGTGAAAGCCTTGTACATGTCTCAATAAACCCCCCGTTCCACCCTGACCTTTTTCGATTTTAAATTTATAAATATTTTTATAAATTTTACATCTAACTACTTGATTCTTTTGGTCCCTATAAAAAAATGTCATGCAATTAATTTTAATTTTCGTTGTGTGGGGCGTCGACTCATACTAGGGGGAATAAGAGGCGTTCCGATTTTAGTTTGAGGCTGATACTCAGTCGGAGGTTGAGGTTGTTCAGGTGCACTAGTATGTGTATCATCTAGATTATCGTTTAAATTAAAGTCTGGTTCAGTTGCAGGATATATTTCATCATCTAATGGTGTATCATTAAAAAAACCAGTTTCATCTATGTGAGTGTAATCAATCAAATCGTCATGACTAGGAATAAGATGACTAGAAGAAGTACCCCTGCCCTTGTTACTCCTATTAGAAGAAGCACCCTTACCCTTACCCTTACCCTTAATCATACGTCTAAATCCTTCCATTTTAATTATGCAAATAATTAATTAAAGATAATGAAATTAAGTGCGATAATTAAAATAAAGTAACAATAATAATTTAAAGAAGGAACAAAGGTACCAAATGCCGACGTAACGTCGACGTGTAATCGAGGTTGAAAATTGAATTTGCTCGATGGATGTTCCTCAAGCTAGTTGCCAACTTCAATCCCAATTTTTTGAACTTTGGTACAATTATACAAATGAGCAAATAAAAAAAAAAATTAGTATGCAATGTAGAATTATAGAGAGATAGATTGTAGGAAGATTTGTGAGATAAAATAAAGAGAAAATGAGGTATTTATAGTTGAGAAATTGAGTTAAAGTATAAATATACTAACTTAGAAGTTAAAAATAAATATTAAAGGGGGTAGGGGGTTTATGAGGGGGGGGATGGCAGTTGAAACCACCCAAAGTTTTCAAAACAGAAATAAAGAGAAGGCTCCAAGAAGCTTTATCAAAATTAGATGATCACACAGATCCTCATGCAATAATGGAACTAATTGACACAGCATCATCACAAGCAAGTGATTCGGATAATGGCGACACGTTGCACCCTAGAGGGTTGACTCAATCCTATCTTTTGGAATAAAGAGAGGATAATGACAAAAGACCTGCCTCAAAAGCAGATAAGATAAAAAGAAGAAATCCCATCAAAAGGTAAATCACATCAACATGCACTTGACCTTTCGAAAAAGAAAAGGACCCCACACCAACATGAAGAGGCACTTGACCTTTCAGAAGAGAAAATAGCAAGCGACCTTTTATAAAAGTAATTTAACCTATACCGTCCACTTGTTAGGACACGATTTATTTTTGATGCCTATATAAAGGCTCACAACGGCCAAAATCTAAATTTGATCGTTATTGCAACGG
This sequence comes from Anisodus acutangulus, assembly GCA_029783415.1. Classification (NCBI taxonomy): domain Eukaryota; kingdom Viridiplantae; phylum Streptophyta; class Magnoliopsida; order Solanales; family Solanaceae; genus Anisodus; species Anisodus acutangulus. The sequence continues at coordinate 740,594 of CM056502.1, read as the reverse complement.
TTAGTTTTTCAAAGAGGGGATCGGGATCGGGGTTCGTCGAAGCAGGCCGGACAAGCCCATGTTCCGGCACCATCAAATTTTTTTAGGGGGGATCGGGTCGGGGTCGGTCGGGATCGGGCCGGCCCGACCCACTGACCACCCTTACTAACATCTTTCAGTATAAAGTTCACAGAAACCTGGACTGGAGTAGCTTAAAATCTCTTCTCAAACTCTCGTGTTGCCAACTCCAAGGGCCTCATAGAGCTTATTTCAAGAAAGAAAGATACCTGCAGGCAGCAGCATCTTAATTCCTATCAATCAAATGACTAAAGTTAGGCAGAAACATTCACACACAGTGCCTACATCAGCTGCATCCAACATGTTGATCTCATAATTCATATATTAGAAGCTTCCATAAAATTGAGGCCAAAAGTCTTATAGGGGACTTCTATTCATTTTCCTCCTACTAGGGCCTACATCAGCTGCATCATTTCCTAAACGAGCAAGAGCTGCTAGGCATCTTAGCTTCCGAGAAAAATGTCATTTCTATGCAGTGAAGGCTGTGAAAGTGGAAACTGCTTTAGCTGGCCACAATCAAAACCACCGCCATTATAGTTTGAATTATTCTTTAGTTTACTCGTGGGACATACTTCAACTTATCTTCAAGATGCATATTTGCGCACCTCTAAGCACAACAAGATTATTATTGTTGTTCTAATAAATTTATAGATGCTTCAGTCCAACAATTGATCAAGATATATTTTATCTTTGATTCCAACGAGTTTGATTTTTTTTTTTAATTTATAATCGTAATGTCTGGACTAGTTTATGCACACCTCTACAAATTTCATAGGTTAGTTGCTATCTCCCATCCAATACATGTATCGTGTAATTCTGTCCATCAAGTCTTGAACGTATGAGAAGAAATCACTTAGTGTTTTTGAAATTGAAGTTATTGTTATGTTTGATTTTAACAATCTGAAGACATCCAACTAGAGTAGATTGAAGATTTTAGTATCTGTGTACTAGCAGTTGTAGCTCTTGATTGGTGTATGAACACATATTTTTTTGAGTTTAAATTCTATTCATTAATGGTATAAATTTTTAAATATATTGATAAACATAATTGATAATCTGGTGAAAATAGTAACTAAATTACTACTACAAATTAAAATCAACAAATTTACACTATATCTTTATCCTATTTTCTCTATGAAAGTTGTTACTCCTACTAAGGTGAGATTTGCTTCAAAATTTTGTTTTCTGATTTTTTTTTTTTGAATTTTTTAGTAAAACCATTTTTCAACAATATGCTATACCCTTTGAAAAATACTCAGTTTTTTTTGTAAAAAATTAAAACCTATCAATTATTTAGTGTTTAATTAAACTATAGTATTTTTTAAGAAATAACAAAAAAATTGGTAGAAACTCTTCTCCAAATATTTAATAATACTACCTAATATAGTATAAGAATAAACCTTTGTTGGTCGATGATTAGGAATATTTTGGGCAATTAACCGCATTTTGTCTTCCACTTCCCGTCGTTAGTATCCCAAAGTCGTAAAAAACCCGGACTCCTATAGCGACGGAATCAACAACAGAGAAGAAACTTCTTATATTTAGATTTTACACCCCAGTTATTTACAAAAATTAATTTTCGTAATGCATGTTGGTATAATCGCCGGTGAAAAAATCCTGAAAAATGACGGGAAGTAGTGAGTACGGCGATCACAACGTTTTATTACGTTCTACTTCATCGGCATCAGAAGGAGGCGATTTGGAAAACCAATCATCGCCGAGGAGAACAACGAATAGTAGAAGCATTAAGGATCTATTAAAACGGTTAGATCGCGGGTTTTCGGGTCGCCGATCGGGTACGGACCACAACGAGCACTACTCGTCGTCGTCATCTCCGCCTTCGCCTTCTAATCGCCGAGATGAAATTCTAGGTGATAGTGCTCCACCGGAATGGGCGATGTTGCTTGTTGGATGTCTCCTTGGCCTTGCTACTGGTCTTTGTGTTGCTGCATTTAATCGCGGGGTTAGTTTCAGTCCATTTTTATTATTGCTTAATTTCTGCTCCAATAACTGAACAAATGTGAGAAATTTAACCTGCTTTACTTAGATTGACCTTGATTTTTTTGCATTTTCGCTGTGTTGGTTATAAGTTGTTTCATTTATATTAGTAAAGCTTATTTTTGCTCCAATAACTGGACAAATGTGAGAGATTTAACCTGCTTTACTTAGATTGACCTAGATTTTTTGCATTTCGCCATATTAGTTGTTTCATTTCTATTTTATTATTGCTTAATTTTTACTCCGATAACTGGACAAATGTGAGAAATTTAACCTTTTGCAAGAGAAATTTAGAAGGGGCCTTGGAGTAACGGGTAAAGTTGTTGCCATGTGATTAGGATGTTAAGTGTAAACAGCCTCTGGCAGAAATGCAGGGTAATGCTGCGTAAAATAGACCCTTGTAGTCCGATCCTTCCCCGGACCCCGCGCATAGCGGGAGCTTAGTGCACTGGGCTGCCCTTTTACTTAGATTGACCTAGAATTTTTGCATTTTCCCTATGTTGGTGATTAGTTGTTTCATTTCTATTTCCTTAATTTTTCAATTTGTACATAATAAATAGGGAAACTTACATAAATTGCTACTGGTCTTTGTGTTGCTGCGTTTAATGGCGGGGTCAGTTTCAGCTTATAGCTTCCATTTTCCTTGCATTTTCAGTAAAGCTTATTTTTTGCTCAAATAACTGGACAAATTTGAAATTTTACATGCTTAACGTAGATTTATTGCTTTTTGCCTATGTTGGCGATTAGATAGAAGGATATGGAGGTCGCGGATTAGGGTAGAAGGTTAGTAGGTAGTTGAGAGCTGTCTCGCTTTCCTGTGGGATAGAAACATTATTAGAAATTGGGATAGTAACATTATTAGCGTAATTTCATGTCCTTCACATTATATTTGGCTGTTGTTACTGTTCCTGGCCTTTGTGTTACTGCGTTTAATCGCGGGGGTTAGTTTCAGCTTATAGCTTATGTTACTCAGACTCTTTAAAAATGTCAACGGGTGTGTGTCAGATTCTCCAAAAGTAGTGTATTTTTGGAGAATCCGACACAGGTGCGGCATCGAAAGTGAAGAGTCCGCACAACTTAGCTTATAGCTTCCATTTTCATTGCATTTTCATTAAAGCGTATTTTTGCTCCAATAACCGGTCACATGTGAGAAATTTAACATTCTTTACTTAGATTAACATAGAGTTTTGCTTTTTCCCTATGTTGGCGATTAGTTGTTTCATTTTTATTTCCATATTTTTTTCAATTTGCACATAATAAATAGGGGAACTTACATAAATTGCTATTGGTCTTTGTGTTGCCGCATTAATCGTGGGATTAGTTTCAGCTTCATTGCAATTTTTTTTAGTTTCATTTTCATTATACAGTCAAACCTCTCTATAGTGGCAGTGTTTGTCCGAGAATTTCATGTTCGCTATAGTGAGGTGCTGTTATATATGTATACTGGCATTTCATGTTTGAATTTCATTTTGTCGTTATAAACGAAAGTACACAGAATATTTTTTTGTACTTTTTATGCTATAAACGAAAATAATATACTAATTAATTTTAAAATTTCAATTGATTTTCATATCTCATAAATTAAAAATTAAAAAGACTAATAAATTACAAATAAATTCATGACTAGTTGTACCATACCGATAAAGAATTGAAATCTAAGGAACATATGCATTTAAAATTAATTGAGAATTTAAGTACAATTTCAATTTTGACGTAAGAATTCTACAATTGTAGGTTATTTCGTAAATTTCAGTCTCTTAGCAATAATATAACGTTTGAATTGATGAAGAATTTTGTCCAAACTTTCAGCAAAAGGAAATTCAATAGCTTTCCCTTGAAGACTCTCTAAGAGCTTAATAGTTGACTCTTCTATCTCGCCCCAAATAGAAATAGGTTGAGGCTCTTCATCAACACTTTCGTTGTCACCTTCTGTATCTGTTGTCTCTTGATCTTCCACTCCAATCACTTGTGCAATAATCTCACACTACCAATCTCCTCAACAATTTCTAATTTTTCACTATTAATATTGGGGTTTTCATATGTAGGTAGAATTTCGGTATTTCTCCAACAATGGAGAATGACATTTCTACAATTGTAGGTTCTTTCGTAAATTTTAGTCTCTTAGTGATAATATAACGCTTGAATTGATGAAGATTTTGTCCAAACTTTTAGCAAAAAAGAATTCAATCTTTCCTTTGATGATTGTCATAAATATTTTGATATTTCATTTTTTATATATAATATACTTCTTATAAATATTATTACACAATATTTGAGTATGCTATAGAGATGTAATTTTATAAAAAGTGTACCACTATAATGAATGTTATTGCTGTTATAGGTAGAATACTGTTATAGTCTTATAGAGAAGTAAAATATAACATGAAAAATCGGTTCCGGAGAAAATGAGGCCGTTATAGTGAAATGTTGTTATAGCTAATGACAATTATATAGAAGTTTGATTGTATTGCTTAATTTTTGCTCCAATCCCTGAACAAATGTGAGAAAATTTAACTTTCTTTACTTAGATTGACCAAGATTTTTTTCATTTTCCCAATGTTGGAGATAAGTTGTTTCATTTCTATTTCCTTATTTTTTTTCAATTTGCACATAATAAACAGGGAAACTTGCATATACGTAACCGTCGGCCAACTAGTTCAGCAACATGGCCGAAGTGTACACTACCTATACGCTTTGGTTGTATATGTTGTGTATAGGTATGTATAGTATATGTATATTTAGTATAAAGTATACACTACCTATATACTGTTACATATTTTGTAAATTAGATGGCTGAATGGTATTTGGCTGTAATTTTCCCTAGTAGACATTCATCTTAAGATGCTTAAAGTGGAGATTTTGTTGAGTTAACTTCAGAGAGATGTCATCAGTTAATCACTCGACTATACCAATCCTAAACTAGTTGGCATATATACTCTATTCCGGCCTGTTTCAGTTCCAATAGCAGTGCTTATCTTCTAAAGAAAATTAGGGTTCGCTTTCAGTACCAAAATCTGAAAACTGAAAATCGTGGAAATTAGGAACAGTAAAATGTTGTTGCATTACGAAATCAGCATGTTATATTTTCCCTCTTATTTAGATGTTTGTGTATCTTTCCTGGGGTTTCGGCGTTTCCAACGTAGAGATCTTAAGTTAATGAGTAGCTGCAGTTCCTGTGGTTTGCTTTCTTTTGTATGGGGAATACGCATATAGAGGGTCTGATCTTGTGACTTGCAAGCTTTTCTGATCATTTTGTTTGTTGATTAAAGGTGTTGCATTTAGAGAGTTACTTGTACTGTATTTCTTATGTTGTTTTGTTGTTAACCCGTAGTTTTGAACAGTAACTTTTATTGTATATTGGATGACGACGGGGATATTTGATTAGGTACACATAATACACGAGTGGGCATGGGCTGGTACTCCTAACGATGGTGCTGCTTGGCTTCGTTTGCAAAGGCTAGCTGATACTTGGCATCGGATACTTTTAATACCAGTTTTGGGTGGAGTCATTGTTGGCATGCTGCATGGTCTGCTCGAAATATTGGACCAAATAACACAGTCCAGCTCTTCTCAGGGACAAGGATTTGATTTGATTGCTGGAATCTTTCCTACAGTGAAGGCCACTCAGGCTGCTATAACTCTCAGTACTGGTTGTTCTTTGGGTCCTGAAGGCCCTAGTGTAGATATAGGGAAGTCGTGTGCCTATGGATGCTCAGTGATGATGGAAAACAACCGAGAAAGAAGAATAGCTCTCATTGCAGCTGGTGCAGCTGCTGGAATTGCTTCAGGTATGCTGTTTCTTATTAAGAAGTATCTGAACCAGGAGATATTCCTTATTCACTTCCAAAGTAATGAAGAGTATAAGGGATTTTGCGAATTATATGTTTGGAAGTTGTGCGGAACCGTATGTAACTTCTGAGATGATATCTCTCAGAGGTATTCTAGGGATGTTGACAAAGATTGAAGACATTGTTTGTTCAATCTCAAAACCGTTATGAGTGGATTCTTTTGCGGAGTTCTCTCGTAAGGAAGGTTTTTGGTGTGTTATAGCTTATATGGTTTATGAATTTCATGCATATTCTAGTGGTACTAAGGACACTCTCATGCTGTCCCATCTTTGTTCATTCCCAAAAGACTTCTTTTTCTCTGTTTTCTCTTTCCCAAAAAATGAAACAATGTTACCAAAATAGGCAGTCACCTTGGAGCCAAATTGCCGACAAGTCTTTTGAGCTGCAAGGTTCAATATGGGTCTTAATATTAAAGGAGTAGGAACCATTCCTCCTAGCTAATAATACTTTGTGTTGGTCCGACAGGCCGTTTATTATTGTAGGGAGATATACTTCTTATCCTTTTTGTCGATGTTCCACATACGTACTCCTCTATCGTATACTTCTGATATTTGCATATCTATGAGAGTATACTTGTCTATGTGAATTGTGTCTTTGCGCCTTTCTGGAGCTTGCCTCAGCTGGTGGATGGATCTTCAGGTTTAAGTTTTCTTGTTCTGCAGGTTTCAATGCGGCGGTAGCTGGCTCTTTCTTTGCGATTGAAACAGTTTTAAGACCACTCCGTGCCGAAAATTCACCCCCTTTTACAACTGCGATGATCATATTGGCTTCTGTTATATCATCAACTGTATCAAATGCAGTACTTGGAGAGAAACAGGCTTTCACAGTGCCCACGTATGATATGAAATCTGCCGCTGGTATTTGATCTAATTCTGGTTTATTTTATCATGGCTAAAACATTACTACATCAGTGCATGGGTATTTCCATGGGTGCTGTTCTATTTATTTTTGCTATAGCTGTACATGTGCCAATTGCGAGGGGTATTTGCCCTTTTACACTTTAGCTGCACTCAGCCAGTGTTTCTATTCATGTTGCATTGTTGAATGAAATTCTTGTAATCAGGGAATTGTGAGTTGCATTTCTGCTATAGGCTTATCATTTCTCCTGAGAATGTTTCCGGTAGTATTCATACGTACATATTATCATTCACATTCTAAATTTTAAAGGGAATGGACAACGTCAAACATGCTTTTCTCTTGTCTCTTATATGTCTAAAGTAACATCTGATTGTACTGTCCTTTTGCTGGTAACAAGGAACACAGTGGCATGTTCTTATATTGTCACTCTAGGCACGGCTCAAGTAGGTCGTAACTTGGAGTCAGTTGCTATTCTATTTTTGTCACGGTTATTATGATTGTCCTCAAAGATTAACGTCTTTCAGAAACTTGGACTTTCCATCGTGTGAAAGTGGGCTCTAGGCCTTTTCTGTAAGATACAATTAAGAGAGAATAAATAAAGTGATGTCTGTTTTAGATAACTGGGTGTCATGTTACTTCATGCTTTACTTGTATAAACTGTCTCGATGTGTACTCTATTCTATATGGATTTCTTTCTGAATACTTAAGAATGCTTCCTTTTTGTAGAGCTTCCATTGTATCTGATACTGGGGATGCTGTGTGGAGTAGTAAGTGTGGTTTTCACTTGGTTGGTGTCCTGGTTCACCAATGGGTTTCAGTTTCTCAAGGAAAAGTTTGGACTTTCTGATGTTGTCTGCCCTGCTTTGGGGGGTTTAGGAGCTGGTGTAATAGCTCTTAGATATCCTGGAGTTCTCTATTGGGGTTTCACTAATGTTGATGAAATCCTACATACTGGGAAGACTGCATCGGCACCTGGAATTGGATTGCTAGCTCAATTAGTTGCTGCAAAAGTCGTTGCCACTGCTTTATGCAAAGGGTCTGGCCTTGTTGGTGGATTGTATGCACCAAGTCTAATGATAGGTGCTGCTGTAGGTGCTGTATTTGGAGGGTTAGCCGGGGATCTAATTAATTCAGCTATTCCAGGGGATGCTGCTATTGCCCAGCCACAGGCATATGCACTGGTCTGATATACTTTTTCAGATTACTTTCCCCAAACAATTATTTCGTTACACTTCAATGCAGTTTAGGTAGTAAACTTTTCTAATGGATAAATGTAAACAATGCAGGTGGGGATGGCTGCTACACTAGCTTCAGTTTGCTCAGTGCCTTTGACTTCAGTGCTTTTATTGTTTGAGTTGACAAAAGATTATAGAATTTTGCTACCTCTCATGGTTAGTCTTGCTGAACAAAGATTCACTAGCTCTAGTTGTTGTTCATGTGTGTTACTGAACCTCCGTTGCTTCCTTGAAGCACCTATCTTTGTTATATGATCTCCTACCTTCTGAGTAACTCAAGTCCGCAGCATATTATTTCTTACTTTCTGAGTAGATCAAGTTTTCTTTGTGACAGAGGGTTGTCATCCTAGGTTAACTTTATAGTTTGAGTATGCAATGGACTTCGATTAACACACGTTGGTTAATTTTTCTGAAATCAAGGTTTCCCTGCTTTGATACATGTCTGGTGCTTCTTTACAAGTTTTAGGTAATCATTGCCTGACTTTTAACTGTGGCAGTATTGCTGTTTGTTTGTCGTGAGCTTTAACTTATTTTTGAGCTGTTAGTGTGTGTTTGACCTCCAAATTTGGATAAAGTGGATCTTGTGGGTGAAATATTATCCAGTAGCAGCTTAAATCTGGGCTGAAATCACTCAGAGGAAGGGTGTGTGGTCAGGTGGTGGATTTGATCTTCATAACTTTTTTGATTGGTTAATTTTATCTTGCTAACTTTTGGGCATAAGATGGTGCTAAGTGCTAACACGTTGGGGCTATTGCCCTCTCTACATTTGAGAGGTAAGAGGGCTAAAAAGTAGGAGAGTATTCTATAATAGACCTTCTATTATATTCACAGATTCCACTTAAACACCATAACTCAGACTTGTACCTATTGAACACCTCTACCATTTCGGGTTTGAACCACTTAACCACTTTTTTGACAATCAGTGGAAAATATAAAGTGTGTAGTCCACTCGCTGATGATTTGGCAAAACGACGAATTAAATGAGGACACTTGGCATTTGGACTTAAAATAATCATTAAAAAATTAAATTATGAATAAAAAATAAAAAAACACTATTTTCTACACCTACCCACCCCTCCCCCATTCTTCTCCTCCTTAGAACACCCAGTCATCCCCCTTCACCCATCCCACCAGCAACCAAGTCTTATGTTCTTTTCTTCTTAGTTGTGTTGCTATTCTTTTTGAAACATATAAGTAATGAAATAAGATAAATAATTGATGTGGGATGGTGTTTGTTGGCAGGTGGCCGGAAGTGGGTGGTTGGCCGGAGTGGGTATCTCCGTTCAAATATGGAAAAATAATTTTTTGATCGATTTTGTTGGAAGATTGAGGTTCAGATCTTCTTCTTTATATTGAGATCCAACTGTGAAATTTCTTCAAGCCCAGATCTTATTTTGGCCAGAAACAATGGAGTTTCGCCGGAAAATTGTTTCAAACCCGAAATTTTTTCCTTTAGTTACGCATTGGATCTTGCTTGTATGTATCTCACCATGCCTGCCTCCGATTATAGCTTCCTCAAGCTTCCAAGAAATCTTGAAGAAATTATCATTCTAATGCCTCTGAACATCTTTTTTTAATCTAATTTGATTCATTTTTTTAGCTTGCTAAGCTTTTCTGATTCTTTTTGGTTCTGTGAGAAGATGAAAACGAGAAAGTGCTGAAATGATGCACCCTTGGGTTGGGTTAAAAGAAGTGTTTTTTCCGGTGAAGATAACAATAACATCGATGGTAATGGAGGCGGGATCACGGTGGAAGGTGGCAAAGAGAAACAATGAAAAAGATAAAAAAAAATTGGCTAAATAATGTCCCTTCACGCGCCTGTGTTGTGTGTATTACACACATTTTGCCATGTCAGCAAAAAGTGTCTGGTTCAAATCCGAAATGATAGAGGTGTTCAATAGGTACAAGTCTGAGTTGATGTGTTTAAGTGGAATCTATGAACAAGTTTAGGTGACTGTGAATGACTTAAGCCTATATTAAATTACATTACACACATAACATTACATTATATTGTACTACATTAAGACTAAACCTTTATCGAACATATACAAATATGACTTGTACATTTTACTACTAGGAGTTAATAAACCCTATAGAACACTCAATTTATACAAAAAAAAGTATCAGACACGAATCTCTGTGTTTTCCGGTGAAAATGGTTCTAACCAGAAAATCAATTAGAGATTTGCTTTATAGGGTTTGAAGACAAGTGAGTTGTATTCGATCCGGGAAATTCCTTAACGAGTCCGGTTAAAGTGATGAAAAATACATATATCAGACTGATAAGTAAGAAAATATAATGAACAAGCTGTGATTCTAGTAAAAATAATTGAATAGATAATGGATCTCCGTGTCTATTACTTTGAGAGAAAAAATGCTAGGGTTACAAAGTGAGTCGGATGGCGTTTCTTCCTTCCTAAGCTTTACATATATAAGCCAAGATTAGACTTTCTTAGCCCCAAAGTTATGATGGCGTGATCCTGCTGACGTCCTAACGTCCATGCGCGTTGCGACACTCTGATCAAGACTGACGGACGTGACAGGAGTTGGTGGGAGTGGGGAACAACTGTATGATATCTTCGGGTCCTCTGAGCCTCCGAATATGTTGATTCCCCTCGGGTGCACCTTTCACCCAATACAGATAGTCCCCCACTTTTCGGGCCTTTCATTCCATGAGCCCGTGAAGTGGAAGAGTCGGCTCTCTTTTGAACTTTACAGGGGAACTTAGCTGAAACGTCGTCACTCTTCCCACAATTAGACGTTTTGTCAGGACAACATTTAATACATCTCTTCACCCATTTGGTGGCGCCCTTTAAGAGACAACGATTGATGTTTTCTGACCAGGCATGCCGCTTCACTTTTCAAGGCTAATGATTACTCCGTTGGCTATTTTAAGCGAGCAACCCACACTTTCTTTCCTCACTTCTGATCCCTTCCTTCTTCTTCTGTGCACCCAATTCTCTTTCTGCTCTAATTATCCTTAAACAATGTCTTCCTCATCTACTTCGCCTTCTTTTTCATCTGACAACCTTACCCTTGCCCATCTTAGAGAACAATTGGGCAGCGCCTCCGCGGTCTCTGCTCGTGTCGGGCCACGACTTCGTCTGCTACTCAAGCGATTGACTTGGGTTCTACGGCCGCCAATATCATTCCGGTTAACTTCAGATATTTCTGTGCCAGCCACCAATATGAGTCCGTTGAGGGGATAACCTCTTTGATTGACGAGAATAAAAACCCTCAGGTTCACATTGATTGTCAATGGGGCCTGAGATTGAGGTGTTGCCCCCTCCTGCTAATGTCGATGATTTATACTTACCCTTTCACCATCGGATTCGGTCTCCTCGTCCATGAAGTAATAGAGGCCTTCTACTGCCATTATGGCATTTGTTTGGGGCAGTTGCCTCCCAACCATGGAGAGTTGTTCGTTGTCTGCAATTCTTAGCGGAACATGCAAGTCTTTCCTTTACCACTCCTCTCGCGTGTTCTCGGGGGAATGCTAAATTTAGCTTTTCGAGGCTCCCGAGACCTCATCACCAGTGTTGAGGGACGATCACAACCGAGGGCGGTGTGATCGGTTCGTAATGATTTGCACCAACCGCCTCCACAACGCCGCCCTTGGTCCCATCCGGAGCAGTGGAATAACACCCGTAAGCATCCGTCTTCTTTCTTTCTGCATTACCTCCTCCTCTTCTCCAAGTATTACATCTAATATTGCCGTCCATGTTTTTCTAGCGGCCCCGATTCAACCAGAACTTCTGCCAATATCTTCGGCTGAGTGATGGGTATGCTGCGTGCGTCCCGGAACATTGAGAGGACTTGGAGTGGCATCTCTAGGGGAAAAAGCCACAGTAAATTCCTCTTTTTCTCAACACTGTCTCTTTGTCCGCCATATGTTTTTCTGACACGATTTTGATTTCCTTCCTATTCAAGGGTTTTTCGCCAGGAAGACGCCCTCTAGGGAGGATGCCCTTGCTCGTATTGCCAAGGCAGCCGCCGAGGCTAGGAACAACAGGAAGTGTGGGCCCCCAGATGATGTTGGGGCATCTTCCATCGGGTGGATCCGCTCTCGCGTGAGAACGCACCGCCGATTCAACGACTGCTGGAGGGAGTTGATGCATGGGGTGATGAACGGTGACGTTGATGATGGAGGAGTTGCTGATGCTTGGGACACAAGGGTCCCCTCCACCGATGTCGTTGTGGGTCTGGGTGGCCTTCCGGTACCTGCTTCTTCGATAGGCAGTGAGGACCAGCCCGGGGGTGCGAGTGGTGGTGAGGCTTCATTTTGATATGCGGGCGTCGACCCTTTCGTTCCACATTCACACTTTGTAGAACCTCGTGGCGGGTGTGGAGAACAGCATAATCCCGGAGCAAGGTGGCCCTACGCTGGTCAGCCGCTCAACGAAGCCACAGAAGAAGAAGGCTGAGAGCAGAAGTGAGGAAAGAAAGCGGGGGTTGCTCACTTAAATTAACCAACAGAGGTAATCATTAGCCTTGAAAAGTGAAGCGACCTACCCGGTCAGAAAACGTCAATCCTTGTCTTTGAAAGGGGGCCGCCGAATGGGTGAAGAGATGCATTAAATGTTCTGACAAAATGTCTAATCGTGGGAAGTGTGGCGACGTTTCAGCTAAGTTCCCACGTAAACTTCAAAAAAGAGCCGACTCTTCCACTTCCCGGGCTCATGGAATGAAGGCCCATAAAGTGGGGGACTATATGTATTTGGTGAAAGGTGCACCCGGGGGGAATCAACGTATTCGGTGGCTTAGAGGACCCGAAGATATCATACAGATGTTCCCCACTCCCACCACCTCCTGTCACGTCCGTCGGTCTCGATCAGAGTGACGCGGCGCGCATGAATGACGTCAGCAGGGTCACGTCATCATAATTTTGGGGCTAAGAAAGTCTAATCCTGGCTTATATATGTAAAGCTTAGGAAGGAAGGAACATCATCTGGCTCACTTTGTAACCCTAGCATTATTTTCTCTCAAAGCAATAGACACGGAGATCCATTATCTATTCACTTATTTTTACTAGAATCACAGCTTGTTCATTATGTTTTCTTACTTTTCAGTCCCATATATTTATTTTTAACCGGACTCATTAAGGAGTTTCCCTGATCAGATACAACTCACTTATCTTCAAACCCTATAAAACAAATCTCTAATTGATTTTCTGATTAGAACCATTTTCACCGGAAATCACTCTGTAAAATTAGATCTAGATTGCTTTCTAACTTAACTTATGCTTTCTCTTGAGCCGAGGGTCTTCTGGAAACAACCTCTCTACCTAACAAGGTAGAGGTAAGGTATGTTACACTCTACCCTCCCCAGAGCCCACGTTGTGGGATTTCACTGGGTATGTTGTTGTATTGCTTTCTAACTTGAGGTGTGTTTGGTATGATGGAAAATATTTTCCTAGAAAATGCTTTTTTAGAAAACGAGTTTTTTACTGTTTGGTAAGTAAGCAAAAAAATATTATCCTAAAAGCATTTATATGTAATTTAGCAAAACACTATGGGGGGTGGGATGGTCAAGGGGTGAGGGTTGGTGGATTTTGGGTGGGTAGGTAGTAGGCAATGAATACTTGGAATGTCATTTATGGAACTTGTTTTCCTACTTTCATTGGGGAAGTCAATTTTCTCATTTTTAAGGAAATTATTTTTCTAGAGAAAAGGTTCTCCAAAACATTTTTACCAACCAAACGTGGGAAAATTGGAAGCACAACCTTAATTACAAAAGAGTATGAGATAAATGTTCTCCTAGTTTACAAACAAAGTGCGAGTTCCTAATACTCGGTTATCTGGTATCTTGTGGATCCATGGAAGTTGGATGGAAACTCATTTATTCATTATTACTCATCAGGAAAGAAGAACATTTATTCATTAAAGTTGAGGCCAATCTTCAGCAGAGTGACCACCATATTCAGTAAAGGTGGAGCTGAAAATACAAGGGTTTTGTGCAAATAAATGAATCAATAATTAGCTCTTTTTACTTATCCTGTTGGTCTGAATTAGTAAAGATTGATCTCATATCAGGAACTTGATTGTATTGAAGTGCAGTCCAGTCTTCAGCAGAAATACCTGAAAATGTGGAGGGCTGTATAAATAAAACAAGAAATGATTCATTACTTATGATTTTGTTAGTAAAGCTAATTTATTTTCTGCTTGGTAGCATATGGAAATATTTTCTAGCTGGGTGGCAGCTTGACTTCTTATTACTTCCACATGCTCTTATAGCATGTGGAATTGTTTGACAACCTCATCTAGAGGCTTAAGCTGTTAGAGTGACACATTCATTATTTATTTTAGGTTAAAATAGTTGGTGCATAACTAGTAAGATGATCGCATAGATGTTCTTTGCTATTGTAAATTGAATTTTCAGTGCTATTAGAATGATAAATGGGGTAATAATCATGCAATTGTTTTAAATGTTCTTTAATAGGGTGCTGTTGGGCTAGCAATATGGGTGCCTTCCGTCACAGACCAGCCAAAGGAAGCGGAGTCTTCAGAAGCCAAGTTTGCATCAAAAGGTTACTCTATTCTTTCACCAGTTGATGAGAAAAATGAAGGGAATGTTTCGAGGCAATCTGGTGAGAGAAACAACTTGGAACTAATGGTGATTGGGAGTCATGACAGTCATGAATCATTTGACGAAGGTCTCATTCTGGATGATCTAAAGGTATTATCTCTGCCTTTGGCATCTAGAAAGTGGAAAAGTTTGCGTTTTATGGGATTTTGCTTTTCAATCTTTTGAACCAAACACCACCTTTGTTCTTTTGGAGACTTGTTTTGTGATTTAGGTACTTCAAGAATCTAATGTGTATTTCCTTTCTATTAGGTTTCTCAGGCCATGTCAAATGATTATTTGGCGGTCTCTCCGAGCCAAACTGTGAAAGAAGCATTAGAATGCATGCATGACGGCCTACAGAGTTGCGTTATTGTGGTTGATGCTCAAGGTTACTTGGAAGGAATTTTAACATATGGTGACGTCAAAAGGAGTTTGTTTAAGAACTGTGGGGATTCTTCCAACAAAGATTTATCAGTCGCAGATGTAGGTGCTTTAGATTGCATCATGACAAATGTCTGTTAGTGTTCAGTTCTTTTTCTCCCCCATTTTGTGTCCATTTTCCTATGTTTGCCTCCGGGAGTTCAGTCCCATGCACCCTCCTTCGTTTTCTTACTTTAGTTACATGATTTACAGGCAAATACTTGTCTTGTGTCCTCTATATGCACAAGAGGGATAAGCTATCGTGGTCAAGATTGTGGACTCCTAACTTGTTATCCTGATACGGATCTAGCAATTGCGAAGCAACTAATGGAGGCCAAAGGAATTAAACAATTGCCTGTGGTCAAGCGTGGTGGAGAATTCAGAAGAGAAAGAAAGCGCAGAATTATTGCTCTTCTGCATTATGATTCAGTAGAGTCGATCAGGTTTGCATCTTCTCTGTTTAGTTTCTCACATTATGCTTGTATGTTGTTCCTTTGCTCTGATCCAAATTTTGAAGTATTTCATTTGGTTCTCTGTGTTATGCAAGTCACAGAGTAGTTGTTCTATTTTTGGTGGGAAAAATGGATTAATGGTACTTGTTCTTCCATTAACTGTAGATCCTATTCTGTAGCTTTATCTAGAGGGAATTAAAGTGCAAGCATATCAAATTCAACTGTTTTACTTTTCGGAAATTGAGCAGAAATTTTTATGTATGCAGGCCTGTGAACGAATGGAACACGTAGAAGATGTGAACTTAAGTGATAGTTATAGGGTTGTTTTAAAATTTGGTGCTAAGCTACAGCTTGGTAAAACAGGTATGAATGACAGTACTGCTATAGCAGGATTGACCACTCATTATGGAGCTAAGCCCAGGATATGAAACTGAAAATTTTGGAATATTTTGCCAACTATTGTGCAAAGATGTGGTTATTAACTGCTCATTTTTTCCCTGTTTGATGTTGGCCTGTTCTTTGTCTAAGTTAGGTTGTGAATAACGCTGCCTTTTGTGACCTTGATATTTAGTCTTTGGCTGAGTTTGGTCCCGTCTAGCTTGCTTCTTATTCCAATAGTCAACTGCAAAAGAACATTATATGTTACTAACCAAGTAAATAAAATGGAGTAGAGAAATGCAAGGTGTTTTGAAGATAGAATTAACTCAAACCAGAAAATTGATGAATTATATTGTTTTTTCAGTTTTGGGGTAAAGACAACTATGTAGATGAAGCTGAACTTTACTAGAGTTTTTAGAATCCTTGTAAGATGAACAAGGACATACTTTTGTAAATTGGCTCCCAGCACAGCCTTTCTGCTGATGACTTAATAGACTGTTACCTTTCTCCAAAAAGAAGAAAAAGAAGGGGGAAGAGTAAAACTTCTCATCTGTGGATTTTGAATTATGTAGAAGTGATTGGGTCTTGTATTGTCAGTGTGTTTTCTGAATGTTATACATCCTACAGGGGTGAAGTGTGTCGCCGAAGGTCAGTCTACCAGCAGAGTGAAGAAGAAAAGGACAAGCAGATAGTAACGAATGGCCATTAATTGCTCAAGGCACTGAATATCAATTGCAAGTTTCATCAAGAAATTTGTGTTTGTTCTAGTTTGGCAATCAGTTGGTACATGCAACTTTGGGAAAAGCAAGCTTCAACAAAAAATTTACGATCTTAGTTGGACATCAGTAGGTAATACCCAATTTACTGTATATTCTTAACTTATGTGCGTGGAGAAATTGAGGTTCCTTCCTGTTTGTTTCTGGAGCGGACAGGCTGCACCAGGCTGCCTACAGAGCCCGACCTTAATAGCGTAAATTTTCCTCGTATTTTTGGAAGTACTCGCTGTAATCGGAAAGGCAGTTACCAGTGTAAATTTGACATTTTACATTTTGTACATGAAACTTATACTTTGGTAGATCAGGATAAATCAAAATGCGAAATCGTCATGGACGAATATATATTATGCACAAATTGAGAGGCAATTTATTGCTCCTAGTTGAAATTTTATTAATATGTCTCTTATTACTTTTACATCAGTTGACTTCCGTTGCAATCATGAATCACCAAAGGTTTTAGCGGTGGGGTGATAGTGTTATATAGGAGTATATATATAAGGAAAGACAAAAATGAAAGAAGAAAACAAATTGAAGTGTGTATATAATGGCTTACTTTCACATGCAGACGGGAGTCATTCTTCTTGACAATATTCAATCTCCTCCTTTCGATCTTTACTCCTAGGAATAAATTTTCCTTTTTAACCATTTACACGGTAAAAGAATACTATCCTAAAAATAGTTTCCTTAAAACATATTACCTATTTATTTCATATTTTCCATAGATGTGTCTTGCTTGATTTTCATCACATTGGATTATTCTACTTTTTATTCTTAACCATAGGCTTCCGATTCAAACTTTGAAAATGGAGTAGTGAGCTCTTTACCAACGAATCGTCTGAGAATTAGGTACCTCGAGTTGTGACGTGTTTTGGGTATAATTACACGTAATGATTTTAATAGTAGTATGCCAGGGACATGCGGATGTGTACCCTTCCGTTATCGGATATTAATATTGTGATTGAGGAACATTAATAGAAGAGAAATGAAAAGAAAGATCCAAAGTGTTTGGCCCAGTGGCCAATACATTAGGGTATTGCTGTCTGAGGTTCCGTGTTCGAGTCCTCTGATCAGCGAGAGTGGAACTGTGTTCCCCCAAAAAAATCCCTCCATACGCGTAGGGCCAAGCGGTGTATACTAATCCGTAGGGCCAGGCCAGAGGTGGGGTTTTCTGGGGTATGGGGCCGTAATGCGGTGGGATCACCACTTTAAAAGTTTACCCTACCTTAGTTTTGTCCGCTTGGGCAGCTCAATTGGTTTCAAGGGGATATTTGGAATAAGAGACCAAGGATCGAATCCGTCGTGGCGGTGTGGGGTTTCTTCTTGAAATAAAGGAGGGCCCTTGTGCAGCTGTGGTGATCGGGTCTAACCTTTGAAATCAATTGAGTCACCATAATTTACCTCCTTCACAGACCTGTCGGACCGGGGTGTGGGGGCTCCTGGGGTGGGAGATTCCACCTTTTGGAATAAGAAATGAAAAGAAAGAAAAAATAACGTTTTGAAATTTATTATAATGATGCTCTACGCCACCTAGTAGTTTGGCCATGCAACGAATTTTAATCATAATAACATTCGGCCAGACATGTACTGTATGCTTTTCGCTGGAATTTCTCTTTTCATTTTAATTTCGTCTGTGTATTCCGTTTCATTCCTTCTTTAGATGCAATGACTAGCTTGACAATGAACCTCAACTTTGCACGAACATAAAGAATATTCAGTAAATTGGATATACCTATTTGATGACCAACTAATAACATAAATTTCTTGTTGCAGCTTGTGCTTCCTATTCTCATTAGAGATAGAGTGCAGCAAAAGTTGCATGAATATACCAACTAATGCCAACTAGAGAACAAAAGAACAAACATAAATTTCTTTAATAAAATAAAAGAGCAAGGTCATTACGGTGTGGTTTAGGCAATGACCCCAACCTGTGGATAAAAAGAACCAGTACATGGAGGACATAAACGTTAGCCTTCAATATATGATCAAGATATAACATGGAACTTTTCAAAGTTTAGTGAACTTTTCCATGTTACAACATGAAACTAGTTGTCAGTATAGCAAGAAGTTGAATCAACAACTAATCCCACAAGGTGGAGTCTGGGGAGGGTAGAGTGTACGCAGACCTTACCCCTACCTTGTTAGGGAGGTTGTTTCCGAAAGACCCTCGGCTCAAGAGAAAACATGGCAACAAAGGTCAGAGAAGGTTTGAAGAAGCTGAAACATAAACACCAAATAAATGGCTGCTTATATGGTATTAGAAGGAAAAACAAAGACAAAATATAACTTCAACCAAAATTGAATTATAGGATGTTATGTAGAAGGTATGTCCATTAAATACCAAAATCAACATCTCTTTCTTTCTTTAGAAAAGGCAAAAAATTGTAAATTTACATCTGAGGTCCAAGCGGCAACCTGCTCATAAATTGTTGATAAGCCGATGAGCCATTAGAGAGGTTCAATCCAGGATCCGACATAGGTTCAACCTTCAGTTCTTCCTTTGGGAACGTAAATCCCATATTATGCATGGGTCGCGGCTGTCCTAGATTAGGGTGAAATCCAGCCATTGCTAGACTGGATAGGCCTTGCTGGTTCATTCCATAGCTAAATCCGGGGTTAGGTCCAAGCTGGGGCCTACCTGCCATACCAAATGAGCCCAGTGAAGGTTGCCTATCAAAACGAGCCATGGCATTCTGAAGTTGTGCAGGCTCGGGCCTATGTAAATGGTTTTGAGCAGGGGCAGTTACTGGAGCCTGATGAGTGTTGGAAGCCCCTGAATTAACATGACTACTGTTGCGAGCAGCAGGAACATCGTGGTTGTGCTTCCCTTCATAGGTGGTAATCACCGACTTCAGGTCATGTGAGGCCCTCTCGACATGCTTCCTGACATTGCAGCCAGCACTCGTGCACTTGTAGTAACTCCTGGCAAAGGAGAAAATCATTTTTAGCAAACAACTTTCAACAACAACATACCAAGTGTGATCCCATACGTGGGCTCTGGGGAGGGTAGGATGTATGCAGACCTTACCCCTACCGTTGTGTGAGGTAGAGAGGCTTGTTATTTCCCATAGACCCTCGGCTCATGAAAGCGTTTTTTTTAAAACAGGTTTGAAAAATACAAGAGTAAGAAAGCTATGATGAAAATACTGAAGAAAAGAAAAGTATTGACAGCAAAAACAGTAAAGGTAACCAAACTAACAAACAATAGTAATAAAATTGAAGAATAAGATAGATGATAGAGGGCAGGGCAGCCCGGTGCACAAAGCATCCAGCTTTAGCAGGGTCCGAGGAAGGGCCGCACACCCTAATGCAAGCATTAGTGGCTGCGCCCACAGCTCGAACTCATGACCACGGAGACAACTTAACAAGTCAAATTCGGGATTCTGGTGTCATAATTTTTTTTATCAATGTGACGTACCTTGGATTTGGATTCCCTTTAACAACCTTTTGCCCATACTTGCGCCAGCGATATCCATCATCAAGGATATCCACTTCACTTGTAGTTTGAACCACAACTCTTGGCTCCCTGATGGCTCTAGTGGCACCAGTCATATCCGTAGAGTAAGTCTCGAGCTTCCTAGATAATAAAAAATGAGTAATCAGGTCAATTTGATAAAATTTTGGAAATCTTATTAAGGCTAATGATGAGATAAAAACCTTCTTTTAGACTCAGACTCATCTCCTTCACCGTCATAACCTTGTGATACACTGTTATGAGTTCCACGATCATCTTCATCTTCATCATTTGAAAAAGTCGAGGACACATCTACAGCATCCCCTGATTCCAACTGACTGTTATTTTGAGCAGGGAAAGGAGCAGATCTGTTGCAGTACTCAGAGCCCAAGTTTTCTGATGATGTTGCCTCTAGAGTGTTGTTCCTCCAATCAAAACCTCCACCGCCAGGTGCTTGCTGGATGTTTGCTCCACCTTGTTCCGCACGGTCCAGCTGTAGGTCACCAAGTGAATTTGTGGATCCAAGGGCTGATCTACGGTTAGGTGGCGGTTTATGGTGATTGTGGGCTCCCTTGTATATAATCTCAGTAATATGACCCTCCGGTGATCGCTCCACTTTCTTCTTGACTGGACAGTTTGGATGTGTGCACTTGTAATAACTCCGAGGATACTCGCTCCCTTTAACTTGTTTCTGCCCGTATTTTCTCCAATTATAACCATCCTCAGCAGGGGCTCCGACAACATTTGGATCTCCACCCCCTCTTTGATCAATGTCCTCATCTTGCGGTTCATCGAGAGGTGGAGAATTTTCCACAGTACCACCAACTTTCTGAATGACATTACTACCCTTGACATTTTTCTCAACAGAAAATCTAGAGAAATCAGATGCTTGATGAAATGTTCCATTCTGAGTTGGATTTTGTGAATGAACTGAAACTTCAATGTTTGGAAAGTCTTGCTGAGAAAAATTGGACGGGTTCACCTGCAACCAAGACTAACAAACAAGCTCAGAGACTGGAAACAAACAGAATATATGTGCAGAGTGCATTTGAGAGAGAGTGATTACTCTGCTGGTCGAGCCAGGAAAAAGAGATGGAGCAGTTTCTGGAACTGGCTTGAAAGAAAAGGACGATGAATTGATACTCTCTAAAGCATTCTCTTTCCTCTTATCTGGATCCTCCATCATCAATACCGAGTTTCTACTCTCGATGCCCGAGGAAAATTGAAATTTTCCAGTTGTTGGGGATGGTTGCACCTGCAAAACATTGATAAAAACTTTTACATGAAAGAGAATTTGTGCTACAAACTCAGAAGATGAAATCATCCATTCAGAAAATGCAGGAAAGAGTTGCATGGAGTTTGACAAAATGCAAGAATTCAAACCCTGTAAAAGAGAATGCTCGTGACAGCGACACACCATTAAAAGACTCGTAAGTAAAAGCAAGCATCTGAGTTTTATCTATGAGCTAGTTTTTTTCAAAATGGAACATGATAACTACTTACAAAAAAGAGATATCTAAGTAAGTGAGCCTATATCCTTATACAGCTTTATATATTAGTACTATATTTTTACAAATCGCAGCATATAACAATCATGGACTAAGGGCAGCCTGGTGCACAAGCATCCCGCGTTAGCATGGTCCGGGGAAGGGCTATTAAAATAGAAAATCAAAGAAATTGGTATGGTAGAACTATTAAAATAGATACAAATAGTCACAACTCCTATTGTCATACTGCAGAATCAAATAGCCTATATTATTAAAACTTGTGTATTATATCCCTTCCATTTGTTGTTGGCATGCCTCTTAAACTTCCACCATCATAACAACAACAACATACCCAGTGTGATCCCACAAATGGGGTCCGGGGAAAGTGTGTACGCAGACCTTATTCCTACCTTTGTGGGGTAGAGAGATTGTTTCCGATAGACCCTTGCATCAAGAAAAGCGTTTCCAAGATAGGTTTGAAAAAATACACGAGTAAAAAGTTAAGATGAAAATATCTAAGGAAAGAAAAGTAATGACAGCAAAAATAGTAAAGATAACCAAAGTAAAAGAAACAGCAGCAGTGACTTCCAGCATTATAACATATACCAATAATAAGCAGCCTAAATCTGGGAAATCAATTATGTGATGGGGGCAAAGGGCATACATACCAGTGAATTTGAGAGGAAAACAGGAGACTCTAACAGGGTTGTTGGACTAAGACCAGGAGGAATAGTTAAATAAGGAGACTGAATTCCTTGATTCTGTGACAGATCAGCAGGTCTAAGGCTCTCTGTGTTCAGCTTAGGGGCATTAAATCCAGCTCTAGCTGCCATTCTTTCCATGAGTCCACCGCGAGAGCTCATTTTCTGGTCAGACAGCGCATTCAACTTCACCGTTTGTTGTTCACTGGTTGCACCAGCGTGTGCTCCATCGTTTACATCAGAATTGCCAACATGTTCGTGCCCAGAAGCTAAGTTTCCATGTTTAGTTTCATTTGCGCCCTCAAAAATTGATCTTGACCCAACATCATCACCTAGTAGTGAAGAGAAAAACGTTCTTGGACTTGGGCTTGGAGGCATCCAATCTCCCATAATGGCAACATGATCATCAAATCCACCCATCAATTGTCTACACTGTTAGCATGAGCAGCTCAAAGGCCAAATTAACTGCAATAAGGAGTAGCATGAAATGAGTATAAGCCACTAAGATTTTAAACCACATCAATTGGAGAAACAACTATTTCTTGACTGCTTCTTAACAATGTAAAAGGTTGTGTGATACTTGAGGCCTAACAAGCAGGGGCGGAGCTATACGAACCAAGTAGCTTTTGTCAAAACCCTGTATTTTTGTTACGAAATTCACTTAATATGTATAAATAATCTATCAAGAACCTAATAAACCACATTTTTCAGAATTCAGAACCCATAAACTCAAATTTTAATTCCGCCTCAGCTGACAAGCATTTCTTAGAAATCATATATATGTGCTTCATATTTAACAGAAAAAAGATCTCCAAACCAACCTCTCCATTAATTAATTTTCCTTCTATATCCACCAGAAAAAAAAGACCCTCAGAGTACTATTAAATCAAGGAATCAGAATACAACAGCATAAAAGTATTCATATATACACAACAACAACAACAACATACCCAGTGTAATCACGGGGTCTGGGGAGCGTAAGATGTACACAGACCTTACCTCTACTTTGTGGAGTAGAGAGGATGTTCCCGATAGACCATCGGCTCAAAAGAATTCATATATACACCTCCATCATTTTTCCTTTTTGGTTATCAAAAAACCCCATCAAAGAGAAAACAAACAGACATAAATTAATTACATTCCATATCAGAATTTTGATCTAGGCAGCTATAAAAACATGCAATTTCTCCAAGATAAGCTTAATTCTCCTACCTATAACTGATTATAGAAAATAAAGATTGAAACTTTAAATCTTGAAGCACATCAAGATCTAACAAACAAGGAAACAACATAAAGGGCAAAAGGGGTCATAAAAAATTACCCAAACAACAAAAACAAACACAACCTTAATGACCACTCACACAAACAAGAAAGATAAAACCCATGAGCAGAGTTAATCATTAGAAAGTGATGATCAAAGAATAACAACAAAGGGGGCAAAGTACCTGAACACAACAAACATAAAACAACATAGTCAAAGCAAAGAATGATAAATATCAAGAAAACAAACACAACCTTAATGACCACCAAAGACTTTCTTTCAAGAAACAAATGGGAAAAAGCAAAAGCAATCAATTTTATTTCTCTCTCTCTCTGGGAAAAATAGCTAAGCTTGGGAACAAGATTATGATTGATTATTAGGGAAAAGAAACAATAATTATTATAAGGAGTATATGAATAAAAATTGAAAGTGGGGTTTGTTTGGATGTTATGGTGGACCTCTAAAATGTTTTTTGGGATCTTTTGAAAGAACAATGAAATTGGGGATTTTGATGAGACTTTTAGGGGTCTGTTTGGTGATTAATTTACAAAATATAAAAATAATCCCCAAACCTAGAGTATTCCCTTTATTTCAAAATATTTATCATATCTTGAGTTAAGGTCTATCGAAAATAGTAGAGTTAACGTACGCATACATTAGTTAAGGTCTATCGAAAACAGTAGAGTTAACATTTGCATACACTCTATCTTTTCAAGACTCTATTTGTGAATTCTACTGGATATATTGTTGTTGTTTCAAAAATATTAAGCTGATTTTGATGATACAGAGTTTAAGAAAGTAAAGATGACTTTCGAATCTGGTTATTAACTAAAGATATGTAGAATATACCAAAATATCTTTTAATCTTGTGGACTAAAAAGAAAAATAAGACAAACATTTTGAAACGGTATGGATTATTGAATATCTCACCATATACCATCAAATTTGGAATTATTTTATCCCGCTTCCTAACCTCACACACACAATTATGAATTTTTTATTTTCTATACATTCATTTCAATATTGTTTTTTTTTCTTCTAATTTTTCTTGAAAATGATTTGATGGGCTGGGCTAGAGGAAAAAAACCCGGGTCTCGAAATGGAGAAATATTGTCCAAGTTTGACCAGCCAATGATGGAGAAACACGTGGAAGGGTAGTTTGACTGTGTGGGCTAATTTTTTGGGGAATAGCATGTTGTGATAAAACGGACAAATGGCAACTATTGTAATTGCACCGAATTTAATTTGTTTTTGGCAACATCAGTTTTTTGCATTTTTGCAAGTACTTTTTTGTCGATTTAATCATTAATAATTGACTAGAATGCATAAAAAAATCTACGATTAAGAGTGTAAATAATTTTCTGCACTTAAAAAGTATCTATCTAAGAGATATAGAAGGAGTTAATTCAACTCTTTAAGTGTGTTATTATTCAAAATTTGAATTAGTCAGTAAATAAAAAATAAGCATAACTTTTTTTTACCATATTTAACGTTTTAGATGAAACCTTAGTTATTATTTTTTGATGGATGATTGATGATTGATGAATATGATTCTTGTAAATTATATGAGGGTATATTTCAATTGGTTAAAAGTTGGAATCAATCTTTTGATGAATTACAATTGATTGTTATAACTTTTATCCAATTGATTTTTGTATAATTGGCACGTATAGATTTGTTTCTTTTTTAAGTATGAGTTTCTCCCTCCAAATATGACTTCTCGATTTTGCTGTAATGAAAGTTTACACACATGTGATATTAAAATTAAATTAATAAATACAAAATATATGTTCTTCGTACACATATTTTTCACTTAACTATGGTCAAGTGATAGTATTTTAACTTTAACTTTTAATTATTAAAATTAAATTATTTAATCTAATATAAGAAACAGGAGCGCGTAAGTATTTTTTTAGTCTTTCTGCATTCACTTCACTAATTTCTCTATTTATAATTTTTGTAATTATATGTGTGGTTAGTTGTTGTAATTGGTGACCAATTATTAGGAAAGAGTAGATCTAAGAACAGGAAAATGAGAGTTTTACGTGAAAATTGACCTCTTACCTCATTTAAAGCAGTGTTTTAAAAAATGGAACGTCGGGACATTTTACATATGTCTCAACGAGGCGTAAGCCTCAAATCACGAGATGTAATCCCCATGGTATATAAATTTTAATATTATATAAAAAAAATATAATATAATAAATATTTTAAAATAGGTAAAATTATATTTAATCCGCATAAAAAACTAATCAAAGCAATCCATTATACGTCACTTACTACTTATAACTAGATATAATATAATTTTACAAGTATAAACAATACAATGAAATAAAGCTATTATGAAATGCAAACCAATTCTATATTAACTTTCAAACAATGAAAAAATCACAATTTCTTAAAACAATAAAAAAATAAAATTACTTTCAAATAGCGAAATAATAAAATATGATAATTTTGATGCATAGGACAAAAGACCAATGACAAGTGAAAATGTATATTTCAGCTATGTGTTTTTAAAATAAATATTCACCCCCACGATGTTCTCAAATAGTAAATATGTAATACTACGACTTGTTATTTGAGTTACACTCATCTTCTTATTTTTATAGATGAAAAATTATTAAGTATCATTCATTTGTTAAAGAATTATGAGGATCAACGGCTTTAATTAAGAAATTTAACATATAATTTGGTAAAAACTGTTAGAAGAGCCTTGAGCGTTGGGCGTTAGGCATGTTTAGGGCGTACAGTCGGGCGCTTAAGGCGTAAGTCTCACAGAAACTAAGCCCCGCACGTGAGCCCGGGGGCATTTTGTCAGTGCCTCACCCCGGGGCGAGTCCTGAAACTGCCTTTTAAAACACTAATTTAAAGGTAGGTGAATCTAGGAATGGACATATTTGGCCAATCGAAATCCGAACTTTTTAGATATTTAGTTTAGATTTTTGAATTATGGATTGGACTTTGTATTTCATTTTTAAAATTTATGAATTTCGAATTAGATATCAGATTTAGTACTACGGATTTTCGGATATTCGGAAATTCAAATTTTTTATACATTATACTCAACTCTACCCATATCATATGTGCTCAATGCTAATAACTCCACATCCCAAAGGTCTAATAGATTCCCTACCCATTAACTGTAGAAATTTTTACATTATAATGTATAAAGAATGGATTTTGGGCATAACTCAACCCCAGCATCCAGTTTGTAGGGTGAGGATTGTCCAAGTCCATTTAAGGAGTCCATGTTCCCATTCCATATCCGATGTAGGACTCTTAACACTCCTGCACGCCCAGACCTTGTTAACTGGAGTGTGGATAATATAATTTGGGGGCTCAACATCGGTGAACAAATAATTGGAATGAGTCTGGCTCTGACACCATGTAAAGAATGGATCTTGGGTCTAACTCAACCTCAAAAGCTAGCTTGTAGGGTGAGGATTGTCCAAGTCCATATAAGGAATTCATTTTCCATTCCATATTCGATGTGGGACTCTTAACATAAAAAACAAACTATTAAGTGAATTGAGGTTGTTAATTGCTAAGGCATATCTTAAAGGCTCAAAAGTTAAAACTGAAAATTTGAAATATCCAAACCGATTAATTCAAAATCGAACCTAAAAAATTCAATCCAATTCAATCCGATCTTATTTGAATTGGATCGAATTATAATTTCTTCAATCCGAAAACCGAATGTCCAAATTAAAATTTTCATATCCAATCTGATAGCCCAAATGACCACCCCGTGAACCTAATAATTATATAATAAATATCTCTTTTTCTACTACTTATATAAATGTTTATGGAAAAGTGATTTTTTGGTAGGATTATCACGAAGCTTCATATCATAATTGGACACTTTGAATTTCATTCATCGTCATGCATACTGATAGGTTAATTAGATAATATGATGAAAGCACCCAACTTTTTTTATTTTATAAAGGACAATGTAAAAGAAATAAAGGAGAATAAAAACTACATAAAAAAAAATAAGAGGAACAAATTCTAAACAAGTGTGTGAAATCGCGATTTGGTTTTGCTTAGCTCTTCGAAGCCAAGTTGTCTGATCACTTATGATTACCCACTCCAAATAAGTGTCTTATGTAGGGTCATCAAGCATTAGAGTGGGTAATCATAAGTGTTCATGCCATCTTATGGAGGGTAGAGTGTACACTTATGATTACCTAGTGAAATCCACACTGTGGGATCTAAGGAGGGTAGAGTATACACAGACATTATCTCCATCTTAGTAGGTAGATCGGTTATTTCCGGGAGACACTCGGCTCAAGACAAAGCATAATCACAAGCAAGGTAATCAAAACAAAGCAAGAGTAAAACAAGAGTAAATCAAGAGAAACGGTCAGACTCAGATAAGGAATTAAAGCAGTACAAAGTGCATTCGGACAAAAAGGAGTAGTAGCTAACACAACTAAATAAGCTAAACAAAATACACTAAAGAACACATAGCAGTAGAAATCAAACTATAGTGGATTATAAAGTAATAATGTGTCTATAAGTGTGATACGCTAATCGGGCCTACAGTAATAACACTACAACTATCAATTTGTAAGCATAAGTAGGGCTACGCTTGAGTACCTACTACTCTTCTACCCTAATATGTGTCCTCCACAACCCCCTATCTAAGGTCATGTCCTCAGTAAGTTGCACATGCGCCATATCCCGTCTAATCACCTCTCCCCAATACTTTTTCGGCCTACCTCTACCCCTCCACACATGAGCATATGTGTCTCTCCTCTGCACATGCTTGAATAATTTCAACCTCGCTTCCCGCATCTTATCATCCACCGAGGCCACTCCCACTTTCTCTCGGATATCATCATTTCTAATCTTATCTCTCCTTGTATGCCCACACATTCATCTCAGCATCCTCATCTTCGCCACTCTCATCTTTTGTATGTGCGAAGTCTTGACTGGCCAACACTCAGCCCCATACAACATAGTCGGTCTAACCACCACCCTATAGAACTTGCCTTTAAGTTTTTGTGGCACATTTTTGTCGCACAAGACTTCATATGCGAGCCTCAATTTCATCGACCATGCCCCAATACGATGTGTGACATCATCATTAATCTCTCCATTCCCTTGTATAATAGACCATAGGTACTTGAAGCTTCCTTTCTTTGTAATGACCTGAGTACCAAGCCTTACCTCCACGCTTGTCTCAGGGTCGCTCCCGTTGCTGAACTTGCACTCCAAATATTATGTATTAGTCCTACTCAACTTGAACCCTTTAGACTCTAGAGTCTGTCTCCAAACCTCCAGCTTGACGTTCACTCCGCCGCGAGTCTCATCAATCATAACTATGTCGTATGCGAATAACATACACCATGGTACCTCTCCTTATATTTGTCGCGTCAGTCCGTCCACCACCAAGGCAAATAGCAATGGGATAAGAGTTGATCCCTGGTGCAACCCCATCATCACTGGAAAGTACTCGGAGTCCCATCCTATTGTATGTACTCTAGTCTTGGCTCCATCATACATATCCTTGATCGCCCTAGTGTACGCCACATGTACGCCTCTAACCTCCAAACATCTCCATAGAACCTCCATAGGGACTTTGTCGTATGCCTTCTCGAGATCGATGAAAACCATATGTAATTCTTTCTTCCTCTCTCTATACTGCTCCACCAACCTCCTAATAAAATGAATGGCTTCGGTAGTCGAAAGCCCCAACATGAATTCAAACTAGTTCTCGGAAATAGACACGCCTCTTCTCATCCTCGTCTCCACGACTCTTTCCAAAACTTTCATAGAGTGGCTCAGCGGCTTGATACCCCTATAGTTGTTGCAACTCTGAATATCACATTTGTTTTTATACAATGGAATCATTGTACTCTACCTCAATTCTTAGGGCATTTTTGCCATCTTAAAAATGACGTTAAACAACTCAGTCAGTCACTCCAACCCAACCCTGCCCGCGCTCTTCCAAAATTCAACTGGATTTCATCAGGCCCGGTCTCTCGTCCCCTGCGCATCCTGCGAATAACACCCATAACCTCTTCAACCTTAATATTTCTATAATACCCAAAATCCCAGTGCCTACCAGAATGCTCCAGATATCCCAGCATAACATCTCCATCTCTTTTTTCGTTCAACAGTTTGTGGAAGTAAGACTGTCACCTCCGCCTAATATATGCTTTCTCCACCATTACTTTGTCGTCCCCGTCCTTGATGCACCTCACTTGATCCAAGTCACGGACCCTCTTCTCCCTTGTCTTGGCTAGTCTGTACAACTTCTTATCCCCGACTTTCTCCTCTAATTTCACATACATGCGTTCAAAAGCCATCGTTTTCACCGCCGTAACCGCTAGTTTTGCCTCATTCTTTGCTATCTTATAATGTTCCCTATTCGTCCACTTCTCCACCTCATCTATGCTTTCTACCAATTTTACATACGCCAATTTTTTCGCTTCCACCTTCTCTTGAACTTCACCATTCCACCACCAGTCCCCTTGATGTCCACCATGATAATACCGCGAGACTCCCAACACTTCTCTGGCTACCTCATGAATGCAACTGGCCGTCTTGTCACACATATCGGTCGCATCCCGACTACTCCCTCAAGCCTCCTTGGGCATCAACCTCTCCCCTATCTCCTTTGCACTAGTCATGGTCAAACTCCCCCATTTGATTCTTAAGCTGGCATCCACAACCCTCTTCTTCTTCTCCAACTTGATCTCCAAATCCATCACCAAAAGCTTATGTCGTGTTGTAAGATTCTCTTTTGGAATAACATTAGAGTATTTACAAAGACCTTTGTCAACCTTCCTAAGGAGTAAAAAGTCTATATGAGTCTTAGCCACCGAACTAAGGAAAGTCACCAAGTGTTCCTCCTTCTTCGGGAATCTAGAATTGGCTATCACCATCCTACAAGCTCTAGAGAACTCTAAAAGTGAGACACCTCCCCCATTCATGACTCTGAGTCCAAATCCTCTATGCACGTCGCCATAACCCCCCAGAAGTGATCCGATATGTCCATTGAAATCCCCTCCTATAAATAACTTCTCAGTGGGTGGTATACCTCCCACAACTTCGTCTAAATCCTCCCAAAATCGTCTCTTCTCCTATTCGTCCAAGCCCGCTTGTAGCGCATAAGCACTAATAATGTTCATAGTAAACCCTCCAACTACCAACTTAATCGCCATCATCCTG
Source organism: Anisodus acutangulus (assembly GCA_029783415.1). NCBI lineage: Eukaryota > Viridiplantae > Streptophyta > Magnoliopsida > Solanales > Solanaceae > Anisodus > Anisodus acutangulus. The sequence continues at coordinate 709,926 of CM056502.1, read as the reverse complement.
TCATTGACCTTCCTCACCTCTACCACCTAATCCCTTAGTTCGATGTCTACCGAAATGCCTACCACATTCATATACTTCGACCTACCGGAGAACCATAACTTATACCCATCTACATCTTTAACCTTAGGTCCTACCCATTTGGTCTCCTAGACACATGCTATATTAATCTTCCTTTTCTTAAGAATCTTAACTAGATCTATGGCATTCCCCGTTAAAGTCTCAATATTTCAAGACCCTATTCTCAGCCTAGCATCTCCCTTACCCCCTACCCCTTGCCCCCGTCCCTGACCGAGAACATGACCCTAGTCTACCATCATTCACAAAAGCCACTAGAGCAAAGCCACATAGAATACTAGTCCAAGGTTAATGCTAACACACACAGAAAGCAATACTAGAGCACAAGTTAGCAAGAATCTAGAGGTAAGTTGGGCTACTACAGATCCAAATGATAAAACAAAGGGCAACAAGAATACATGCAAGAATGTAAAGTCCTGATTCAATAAAACGCAACACGCAAAATTGAACAACACGGATAAGAACAAATATTGAGTACATATAACTACTAATGATAATAATAATCAAGTAAAGTAAACAATCAACAAAATTAGAAGAAACAAATATGGCAAGTTACTCGCAGGAAATAAGATATGCAAAAATACAATGCAAGCAATGGAACAAACTATTATTAGCAAACCAGCGAGGAAAGCACAACAGAGCAAGAAATACACAATAGAGCAAGAAATACATAACAGAGTAGAATACCTAAAATCGCTAACTATAACACGAGATAAAGATGCAACAAGAAAGATACAACCCACAAAATATGATACAAGAATTAAACAAGAAAAGGGGAACGATAGAACCTGGTCGGCCTCCAGAAGATGACGCTGAAAATGGGTATAGCCGGTGATGTTGATCCCGACCGGCGTGATAGAGCAGTCACATCACGGGATGGCACCTGGGTAGATCCTCACATTCTCGTCTTCCGAGTAGATTCTAGGGTTCCAGTGAGATTGAGTAGGGCTCACCGGAGAACACCGTTGCCGGAAGTAAAAATAGAACATAGAGCAGGGAAAATAAAGAAGAAAGGGTGGAGAGAAAATGAGAGCGGGAAAGAGGGAGAGGCCAGGAGAGAGAGGGTCGAGGCGTTACCTGGTCGCCGGCGATGTGGTGGAGTGAATGGTGACGGGAGTAGGTTTAGGGTTATGTGAACGTTAGAGTCAGAGAGAGTAGGGTTCGTTATTCAACCTGTTCGATTAACAACTTTAATAAAAATTAAGGGAGATCTCATTGTTGCATAATAGAAGTCAGAGCAAGATGTTATCGGTCGTTTAACATGTAATCTCACGATCGGAAAACTCATGTCCGACATTGTTGATATATAGTACTCCTATGGGTCGAAAGGCAGACGGTGAAAGAATGGGGACATTAGGCGAGATCTATCAGAAGCAAATTATACATATACAAATTAAGATTATTTACCATTTTCCTAAGGACATAGACAAAAGAACTAAATCATATTATTGCAACTTACAATCTGTCGTTATTGATAATAATCTCTACACAATAAGTTTAGGTTCAATTCCCTTTATTCATGTTCTTTTTTTCATTTAGTGATTGTCGAATGCAACAACAACGTTATATGATATATTCAGTGTAATTCTACAAGTGGAGTATGAGGAGGATAGAATGCACGCAGACGATTGTCCAATGTAATGACAAAATATAAATAATTACTAAATAAAAATATAATTTATATTTAGAGCACCGATAATATATAATTTTTGTACTGTATAAAATATAATCAATCTATAATAATAAGTAAATCTTTATAGTAGACTTAATAAGTTAACTTGAAAGATAGAGTGAGAACTTCTTGTTATAAATAGTGAAATTGCACTAATGATAATAAAATAATATTATACAATCAATGTATATAATTCAAATTATTAAGAAAGAAAAAAAAAAAGGCTAAGCAAAGTATTGTGGACCGGTCGAGTGTCCGTATTACGTGCTAATGTGATTAGAAAAAAAACAAGATAGGAAATACAGACCATTTATTTGGAATCATTTGAGGTGGGTGGTGGGGGACATTGACTTATTTTTGTGTAATAATAAATCTAAGATATTTTCTAATCAAATAATGAATGGTTGACAATGATCTGGCTATTTTATTCCGCATCAGAAAAAGACTTCCGCACAGTTTAGAAGAAAATAAAAAGTTATTCCCAAGAGGTTTTCAAATTTTCAGTTTTATAAATTAAAGAAAGAAGAACTAGTGAAATTTAGTACTAATGGAAAAGATCCCAAGATAAATGAAACAATTCTTTTATAGGTATAGTCGTATCGAATGATAACTTGTTATAAATTTTTTTATCTTTGCTTCTATTTTCATTTGATATAATGACAACAATGAGTTTAGTTTTAATGAAACAATGAAAATTTGTATAGCTAGTTTGGCTGAGTTGTAGTTATTGTTACTATTAGCACGTGTATATGTAGTTATTGTTACTATTAGCACGTGTATATTTAATATATTTAGTCATATTTAGCCTTGTGTAATTATGATAAATATAAAATCCCTATTGTATGAGTATTCTACATTGTACACCTTATATATATATTTGTATTAATGAGAAAGGCTCCCCAAGGGAGATTAATACAATCTTACATGATATCAGAAGACATCAATTGTCTTGTCTTTTCCCGGCAACATTGTCCTCTTTCCTAAGAATTTTCTTCAGCAGACTTTTTCCTCACTGCCCGAACAACAGTCCCTGTATCAGGATTCTTCTGTGTTTTTTCCTTAACCCGAGACAGTGCTTTTCGTCCAACTTATCATAAGCACAATTCCTTTTTCTTATGGTTCTTTCCTTAACCCGAGAAGAAAAGCTTTGTCCTCTTTAGTCTTCATTCACAAAAAATAATCCACTATAGTGACTTCTCCCACGACCCTATTTCATGGAGCCTACCAGTCCGCTCCAGGCCTCTCCCAATCCAATTTGGGTCAGGCTTTCGCCACATTGACTCTTCGATAGCTCAATAACGCGTGGTATATGGATACTGGTGCCACGTCTCACCTCACCAACAATTTTGGTAATCTCACTCAACTGCAAAATTTTAAATACTCTGCAGTCTATTATGGTCAGTAATGGTCATCGCATTCCAATTCAAGGATTTGGCCACACCCTTACCCCACCACCGCATCCCCACTTCTCTCTTAAAAACGTCTTTTATGCCCCAAGCATCATCAAAAATCTAATTTCCGTTAGAAAATTTGCCACCGATAATTCTGTCTCAACTAACTTTGATCCGTTTGGATTTTCTGTAACGGACCTCCGTACCGGAAAACTCCTTACGAGATGCAACAGTGAAGGGGACTTATATCCTTTCCTACCCACATCCGCTGCTAGTGTCACTCCTCCCACCATTCTAACAATCATATCTCCCTCAACGTGGCATAGTAGACTTGGTCATCCAGGTTCTCACGTTTTTTATTCTCTTAGAAACCGAAATTTGATCAAATGTAACAAAGCGAATCTTTCTCATAGTTGTTCCTCTTGTCAGTTAGGGAAACACGTTAGACTACCATTTACGACTTCTATGAGTACCACTTTCTCTACCTTTGATATTATTCACGCTGATTTATGGACATCTCCCATAACTAGCAACTTAGGTCACAAATATTATCTGATATTTTTGGATGATTTCTCTCACTTTCTTTGGGTATACCCACTCAAACTCAAATCTCAAGTGTTCTCCAAATTTGTTGAGTTTCGTACACTGGTCAAAACGCAATTTGAAAAAGACATAAAATTGTTTCAGTGTGATAATGGTCGTTAGTTTAATAATTCCTTATTTCATAAACTCTGTGCGGCTAACGACATGGGTTTTTGTTTCTTTTGCCCATATACCTCCCCTCAAAATGGTAAAGACGAAAAAAATTCTCCGAACCATTAATAATATATTCGTATCCTCTTTTTTCATGCGTCTCTCCCTCCTACTTTTTGGGTATATGCACTAAAATGATAAAATACATTCTCAACATTTTACCTACTCATGCGATTCAAAATAGGACACCCACCGAAATTCTCTATCGTCAGATCCCTACCTATGACCATCTTAGAATTTTTCGTTGTTTGTGTTACCCTAATCTGACATCCACGGCCCCGCATAAATTGGAACCCAGATCTACTCTGTGCGCCTTCCTAGGTTTTCCGTCAAACCGTAGGGGATACTTGTGCGATGAGCTCTTAACCGACAAAATCATATATTTCTCGCCATGTAACTTTTGTTGAGTATGTTTTTCCATTTGACAACATTAAAAAATTATGAGTCACTGATTACTAATTCCTCGAAGATTCGTACCCATCACCGCTTGTCCAACAAGCATTCCGTCAGACTGCAACTGTTCCGGCGGTGGTAGGCGCACAAACTACCACCACCGACAGTCCGGTAGTCAGCTCCCCATCCCCTCCAGTCCGATCTGCCACCACCACTGCTCCGTCAACCCCCGGTCAGGGCACTACCACCTCCGACAGTCCCGTCGTCCCTGTCGACTCTCCGTTACAGTCACCGCAGTTTTCCATTCCCACCAGCAATCGGCCAGCCATCACATTCTCCCCACCAGTCACCATATCCTCCTCTGTATCGTCACCACAACACCCCTAACACCCCGCAGCTAGATTCTCACCACCAAACCAGAACACCGGTCCCTCCACATCACCGACACCGTACCCTACATCATTGACCCCAGCTACTATTCCCGGTCTTGATCCACCCAGCTCGGGAACGACACCACATCACCTAACCACTATTTCCGGTCTTGACCCACCCAGATAGGAAATGACACCCCCACCCTCCATTGTAAACAGTCCCCTGACCGACCACCTACACCAACACTCGATTCAGAACCCACACAGTGGACCCGACCCGACACCCAGCAACGGTACCCAGCTAGCACCCTCACACCCTATGGAAACCCGTGCCCAACACGGGATTTTCAAACCCAAAGTCCAATTTAACATGTCTACACAAATCATATCCTCAATCCCTAATAGTCCAAAATTAGCCAAACTTGACCCTAATTGGCATACAGCCATGTGTGTAGAATTTAATGTTTTAACGAAACAACACACGTGGAATTTGGTTCCTAGACTGGAGGGGATGAATGTGATCTGTTGCATGTGGTTTTTTCATCACAAATACAGAGACATTGGTGATCTAGAGAGGTATAAGGCGAGACTTGTGGTTAATAACCCAAATCAATAGGAGGGTATTGATTGTGCTGAGACGTTTAGTCTGGTTGTTAAACCGGCTACCATTCTCACAGTTCTGAGTATAGCCATGGGCAAGCATTGGTCGATTCATCAGCGTGATGTGAAAAATGTGTTTCTACACGGGGACTTGAAAGAAACAGTTTACATGCACCAGCCACCTGACTTTGTCCATCCAGCAACCCATCAGTATGTGTGTCATCTTCGTAAGTCACTGTATGATTTAAAACAGCCCCCTAGAATGTGGTATGATCGCTTTGCACAGTACATTATGCGAATTGGGTTCTCATGCAGCAAATGTGATAATTCTTTATTTATTTTTCATAGAGGTAGCAACATTGCTTATTTATTGTTATATATGGATGATAATGTTCTTACTGCCTCTTCTGATGTGTTGAAAAATGAGATCATTGCACTGCTCAAAACTGAATTTGCTATGACCGACTTGGGGAAGTTAAGTTATTTTTTTGGAGATATCAGTGACTAGGTCTGCAGACACTATGTTTCTTTACCAGCGTAAGTATGTAGAGGAGATTGTGTACAGGGCTAATTGCAAAATCATGTCCACTCCGGGTGACTCTAAATCGAAGCTTAGTGCAGTTGATGGTGATCCAGTGGCAGATCCCACTCTTTATAGGAGTCTAGCAGGTGCACTTCAGTTACTTTCACCAGGCATGATATTGCTTATGTTGTTCAACAATTATGCTTATTCATACATGCCTCAGGGAGCCACATTTTACTTCCCTCAAACGTATTATTCGATACGTTAAGGGCACCCTTGATTATGGATTGCATCTATACTCCTCCGCATCGACCACGTTGTTATCATATACGGATGCTGATTGGGCAGGCTATCTAGACACACGACGATCCACCTCAAACTATTGTGTGTTCTTATGGGATAACCTCATCTCTTAGTCTGCCAAGAGACAAGCCACATTATCCAGTTCGAGTGTAGAAACAGAATATAGAGGTGTTGCTAATGTTGTTACTGAGATCTGCTGGCTCTGAAACCTTCTTTTGGAGCTCCGGTGTCCATTACGTAAGGCATCTTTGGTTTATTATGATAACATATCCGCCATATATCTATATCATAATCTGGTTCAGTATCAGCGAACTAAGCACATTGAGATAGACATCCACTTTGTTCGTGAGAAGGTTGCTCTCGGTCATGTCAAGGTATTGGATGTGCCTTCTTCATATCAATATGTAGATATATTCACAAAGGGCCTTCCTCGACTTTAGATTCAGTCTTAGCGTCCGCCCTCATCCCGATCCGACTGATGGGGTGTATTAGCACGTGTACATTTAATATATTTAGTCTTGTGTAATTATGGTAAATATATGATCTCTATTGTATGATGATTCTACATTGTACACTCTATATATATTTGTATTAATGAGAAAGACTCCTCAAATGAGATTAATACAATCTTACCGTTACTCCTATTATATATGTAGAGTGACAACAAGTACAAATAGTAGTCTCTTGGTTTAGCTTGAAAAGTGTTAGGCTTTACTTTCAAAAATGTAATACGTAATTAATTTCGAAAAGTATTTCTTTAATTATAGTCAAATTAAGAAAAAGAGGAGAGAGAGGAACAAGTAGCTATTAAAATGACTTTGGATCAACATGTTTAGTTAATAAATACATTAAGCGTTTTAAGTGAATAGCCATGTACATAACATTACGTATGTGTGTATATATGTACATACATATAAGTATTTCTATATCTTCAAGAAAAAGCAAAATATGGGTGCCACTTGGCCACAAATAAAATTTAAAATATTTGAATTTTTTTTAATTGTTTATTAAATAATAACATATTCAGTGAAATCTCACAGAGTGAGGTCTGGGAGGGTAGAGTTTACACAAACATTAACCCTACCTTGAGAGGTAGAAATATTTTTTCTAGTGAAGTGATCTATAATTGTTTATTGAAGTGATCTATAATTTCAACTTTAAACTTGTAATATACTAGAATTTAAGGTTTGAAACACAATTTTAAAAGGAAAAAAAATCAAGTTTTCGCTCACAAAAGTTGTTTTTTTTGTATATATTCAAACATAACTTTTAGATAATATTTTCTACTTCAAATTTAAATATTTTTCTTTTCAAATCTCAATCTAATTATGTCCAAACGACTTGGAATTGGTAGTGACAAGTCCATTATCTACAAATTAAGATTGTATAAGCAAAAGGCTATAGCATCAACGAAATAAAATTATATACATAAAATGGGGAGATAGAGGGGGAAAAAAGCAATTAATGTATTGTGTTTGTATGAAAAAGACTATAAAGTAGCACTAATAGATTACTAGTAGTACTAGCCTAGGGATTATCACGGGAAAAAGGAATGAATAGTATATTAATTAATTAATAGTGGAATCTATTAGTGTAAGTATAATTTTAAAGAAGGAAAAGACAAAGCAGGATTAACATTTTTGTTTGCTAGTGATAACAACATGCCAATTGGGGTCTCATTATGGAAAAAACAATCAGTCGAATTTTTTCTGACATCTAATTTTATAATTACTACTACTAAGTAATAAACAAAATAGGGTGCATTATCATTAACAGCTGACGATAAGGCCATTAGATTTCTTAATTTAATTACTCTCTCATATGATCCTAATATATATAATACGACTTTTCTAAAATTAATATGTATATATACACTTTGTATAAATAATGCATCTGAGATAGAATGTAAAGCCATATAACTCCACAATTCCGAATTCAAACTATTGTCACAATTGATATGTGCAAATCCATGAGCATATCATTGTTTTTGTCCGATTCAGAATTTTCAGTTTATGAGTTCTAAATTATATAAAAAAAAATTATTAAATTTTAAATATGTTAATTATATTTTAAATATAAATAAAAAATTCAACCGAAGTTACTGAGTTCTACCGAAATCGTAACTAGAGCTCTACATTTGCCTCTGTGTAGAGATATGACAAAATATTTGTATGAGTTTAAATAATATAGATCATCCGCTTAAACAATGTTTAGCAAGTAATATTTTTAAGTTTTTACTTTTCAAATCTCACATTTTAAAGAAGTTCATCTATAAGTATTAATTATATATAGAGATGTGATGTGAGACTTTGTTTCCTCCTTAACGGTCAGAAAGGATATCAAAATTAAATAACAGTCCGGTGCACTAAGCTCCCGCTATGCACGGGGTTTGGGAAAGAACTGGACCACAAGGGTCTATACTCTATTGTACGCAGTCTTACCTTAGATTTCTGCAAGATGTTGTTTTCACGGCTTGAACCCGTGATCTCCTAATCATATGACAACAACTTTACCAGTTACTCCAAGGCTCCCTTTCGATAAAAAAATTAAAGGGAAGAGGAAAATAAAAAATAAGTCTTTTGTATTTTTATTTATTAGTAGAGTATTTGTTTTATTTATTGTATGGCAGTCCAATGTTTGGCATTTGGTAGACCCAGTCAGTAGAGGATATTTAGACCAAGTCTGTCTTTTTCTACTCACACTACTCTATCATTGCCTTGTACATCAGTACACAAATAAAATGACATATATTTTCTATATTCTAAAACGATTCCAACTAAATAATCCTTTTTTTTAAATGAGGTTTATTTGTTTTTCAGCCATCCAAAAGTTTACTATGTAAAGTCTTACTATATTTTACAAATATATTAAAAATATAATTTGGCAATTTCTCGAGATAGTATAACAACTAATATACAAATTAACAATTTATCAATAACTTAATACTGCTATCTCAAAGCTTCCAAACACGTACCAAACAAATGACTCAATCAATACGGCAATAAGGAAATAATAAGAGAACTAAACCGTGACAAGGATTAACAAAACAAATTTTATTAGATCTCATTAATCTATAATAATGAAGTTTAAACATATGCTTCTAGACTCTAGTAGCAAAAATAGCTCCCGCCCACTACTTTTCGGCACTGAAGTCTAAATCCACGCCGTATGACGAAAGGTGAGTCGTTTGTAGCGTAAAGTGAAGATCGGAAGAGTAGAAAAAAATTCCTTATAATGGAGGTATTTTGAAGGTGTAACCTTGACAACGAAAAAGGGGCTCCATACCTCAACTAGAGAAGCGACCAGTTGGTTCACCAAATCCCGACCCAATGTTATACATTCTCCAAATCTAGAGGGATCTAGTGCCCAACTATGGACTCCTCCAGAGATTGCGTTATTGGAGCCGAGCCAGTAATGACCTTTAGTGAACACACACCACTTTTCAATCGGTTAGAAAGACTCTCTTTAATACATTATTAAGAAAAGATATTTAGGGGCCAGAAAGATTCAGTCACAGGAATTAGAACACCTATGTGCTGGTAAACGAAAATGACCTCAATCGGATCATAATAAACAACAATGTTGAATCAAACTGTCCACCCCTTCCACTAAATTACTTTACTGACTGTAATTCATTAAAAAGGAATAAAGAAATTAACAAAAGATCTCTCAAAACTTATATAATACCTTATTCTCTTAGTCTTGGAGGTAGGTTATGTAGGCTAAATAACCATTTTCATGAAATTTCAAATTCTACAAACGAAATCCAATGGCATAACTATTTTTCAATACAATTTACAGGAGTTAAAAGTGACTATTTGTGAATTTAACCCTTTCTGCGCCTATTTTTTCTGAAAATATGGTTTCATGCCTTGCCAGCCCTTTATCTAGGAGCATAGCAAAACCCCGACTTATTACAGCTATAATCTCCTGCCTACTTATTAATTTATTTTGATACAACATATATTTATTCAATATTTAAGCAAATGATATTTTTGTTTACCGCAGATAGATACAAATATGAAATTGGTGAAAGGAAGAACTTAAAGCTTCACATTTTTAGTGGGCCGTCTTAGTAAGGTTCACTTTGCAGAGTACATATCAAAGATAGAAAGTCCAATATGTTTCGCAAATATAACATAAACCCACTTTTTTCATATGCTTGAGTTGCCAAAGGGAAAGTTTATGCAAATGTCCCCTTTTAGGCCATTTTTTTAAGATTTTCCCCTATTTAATAGTTGTTCAAATATAGCTTTTGAAAAATTACCCTTCCACACAATACTAGGCTCGGAGTTAATGTTTTGGTTATTATGCAATCTTACAAACAAGATATTAGATTGTTAACTAACAATTACAATAATTTACAAAATTTTAGACCGTGATTTTTCTCATAAGATCTTTAGTTTGTTCAAATCTTTCAACCGTAATAGTTGAAAGTCTAAACTTGGTTGCCAAAATTGAATACATGAATATGTCTATATTCATGTTCAAAGAAAGTTGATAGGTGTATATGAGGTGTGTATGCTTGACTAGGTGTGTATGTTTGACTAGTAATGTTCAAATATAGTTGCTAGGTGTGTATGTTTGACTAGGAATGTTTAAATATAGTTGTTAGGTGTGTGTTTGACTAGAAACATACCATAATAGACTTAATGTGATTTTGTAAGCCTATATAAGGGCCATTAATATGTATGTTTTATTATCTCATTTTTTTCAATCTATTCCAATATTAATAGCAAAGCATTTTCTTCCCTTTCTATTTTTCTCTTATATCTCCCCATATAAATCTTGTGTGTTCTAACAAGTGGTATCAGAAGCTATCGATCTGAACTTGTAATTTAATTAATCACGTCTGCAAATGGTTCAATTAATTTACAACTTTCAAAGCTTTCGGGGGAAAATTACAATAGTTGGTCTATCCAATTAAAAGTATTTTTCGGTCTCAAGATTTATGAAATTTGATGGAGATGGACTACACCGAAGTAGTTGACTCAAAAGAATTTGAGGCATTATAAAGGAGTAGAAAGATTTGTTGGTGGATACTCGAAAGAAGGATAAAAAAGCCTTATATGTAATTTTTCAATCCATAGATGAGACGGTGTTTGAAAAAATATCAATGGCGAAATGGCTCACGAGGCGTGGGATATTTTGCAAAAACCCTACAAAGGTAATGAGCGAGTAAAGCGACTACGGCTACAAACATTGAGGAAAGATTTTGAAACTCTCTCGATGAGTGACTCAGAATCAATCTCGACATATTTTGATCGCATTCAAACCGTTGTTAACCAAATGACGTTAAATAGTGAAAAACTCGAAGATCGAAGAATAATCGAAAAAATATTACGATCTTTGGCCGTAAAATTTGACAATATTGTAGCAGCAATTGAAGAGAGCCAAGATACCTCAAAAATAACTATTCAACAGTTATTTGTAAACTGTGTTCACACGAATAAAGGATTAATAAAAAATCCAGCGACTCCAGCACGAAGCAGACGTTGCAGAGTAAATTTATTCAATCAAATCGTGAGGGGCATGGTGCACGTGGGAGACACGGTCGATGTGCAGGTAGAAATATAAATTTCTCAAATAATGAAATTAATAATTCTAGAAATGATGAAAATAACAGAGAAACATGTCACATGTCAAGAGTCATCGTTGCAAACGGTTCAGACATTATAAATATGAATGTCGAAGCCAGCTAACAGGTGAGCCAAGTGAGAGGCCAAATTTTGCTAATGATGAAGGAAACATGATTTTGGCCTGTAACAACACCTGACCGAATGACGCACGTACGAATATATGATATTTGGATACTGGATGCAACAATCATATGAGTGGGAGAAATGAGGTACTCTCAACTTGACGAATCAGTATGTGGAGATATCAGTTTTGGAAACAAGTTTAAAGTTTATGTGATGGGAAGAGGTAACATTAAAATTCAGTCTAAAGGCGAAACGATGTTACTATTGCAGATGTTTATTTTGTGCCTATTCTTTTATGGAATTTCTTAAGTATTGGACAACTTTCAGAAAAGAGACACAAAATATTCATAAAAGATGGTGTTTGCACGATCCAAAGCAAATCCAATTGTACCATTTCAAAGATCAAATGACGAAGAATCGGATGTTTCCTCTAATTCTTCAACCGGAAAGCTTAGTGAGTTTTCAAGCGATGGCCAAAATACAAACTGGTTATGGCAGCTTCGATTTGGCCATCTAAATTTTTGAGACTTGAAGTTGTTGGTGCAGAAAAAGATGGTAACGGGGTTACCACTTATAAATGCTCCAGATCAAATATGTGAAGGGTGTCTTCTCAGAAAACAACATCAAAATTCTTTTCCAATTTAAAAAATACCGAGAGCCAAATAACAGTTGGAACTAGTTCATACATACATTTGTGGACCAGTTGAAGTTGAATCCCTTGGTGAAAATAGGTACATGTTACTCTTTGTTGATGATTTTTCAAGAAAAAGTTGAGCTTATTTTCTACAGGAAAAATCTGAGGCGTTTAGAAAATTCAATGATTTTAAAGTATTTGTTGAAAAACAAAGTAACTTTAAATTAAAAACTTTGAGATCTGTACTTGAGATCATGATATTTTCTACACTTATTATGACGATTTCATTCTAGTGGGATATACAAATAGTAATTGGACTGGTGATGTTGAAACTCATAAAAACACTTCCGGGTATGTGTTCTATCTTGGAGAAAGAGTATTCTCGTGGTCTTCAAAGAAGCAACAAGTTTTTGCATTGTCCACGGCGAAAATAAAATATATGGCAGCAACATCAGCAACATGTCAAGCTATATGGTTTCGTCGTATGCTCGACGAGTTACAGTACGAGCACGGAGGACTGACTGAGGTTTTTTGTGATAATAAATCAGCAATTGCACTTGCTAAAAATTTGATCTTTCATGGAAGGAGTAAACATATTGATATCAAATATCATTATATTCGAGAGCTGGTAAAAGATGGAGAAATTATTCTTGAATTTTGTAGATCTGAAGACCAAACTGCGGATTTCTTTACGAAGCCATTGAAGACCGATGTATTTGAGAAAATGAAGTTGATTCTCGGAGTTATCAGTTCCAAATTTAAGGGAGCTTGTTGAAAATTTAAACTTGGTTGTCAAAATTGAATACATGAATATGTCTATATTCATGTTCAAAGAAAGTTGCTAGGTGTATATGAGGTGTGTATGCTTGATTAGGTGTGTATGTGTTGACTAATAGTGTTTAAATATAGTTGCTATGTGTGTATGTTTGACTAGTAATATTCAAATATAATTGTTAGGTGTATATGTTTGACTAGTATCATATTATAATAGATTTAATATGATTTTGTAAGCCTATATAAGGGGTATTAATATGTATATTTTATTATCTCATTTTTTTTCAATATATTCCAATATTAATAGTAAAATATTTTCTTCCCTCTCTATTTTTCTCTTATATCTCGCCATATAAATTTGTGTGTTCTTACCATCTAGAAGGTCTATAAGTTGTAAATAATAATAAAAAAACATTTATTAAACAGATGTCCCAAAATGAGACGACCACGAAAATTTGCATTGTGCTTGAGTTACCAAAATGAACCTTTAGCTTCGGCCCGGTCTTTTGGATTGATTTGAAGAGAGTGATCTTTTATTTTGTCCCTCTCTCTCAATCTAATTTTTTTACTTCTATTCATATCATCTGTTTTAGAGGTTAAAAGTGAAATTCGAAGACCAACTTACGTGACAACATATAGTTATCATTCAATCAATTAACGTAAAAGTAAGAAAAAGGTAAAGTCATAATGTACATTTTGAAAAGCTTCTATAATTGATGTGAAGAAGATATAGCAAATCAAGCTTTTTATCACTGTTTTGAGGACAAAATAGAATGGATTACACCACTATTGAGCTTTAGTGTCAATTAGCTAATGATCACCATCTATGAAACTCCTTTAGGACCGCCTATTGGCAATTGCAATGATACATTTGAGTGATTATATCTTGATCAATTTTCCAATATTTTCATATTTCCTTGGCTTATTTCTTTAGTGTTGGAAATTGGGGCCTATCCATGTGATCTTTTGATTACTTTAATGTGTTCATTTAAATTCATCATGAATTGTCAAGTTATGTCGGTTATGCCGATAAATAAAGCTCAAGGACAGACTTTAGATTATGTTGGAATTTATTTATGGGAGCCCGTCTTTTCTCATGGCCAATTATATGTCGGTTTCACAATCTTTTGCTTGGATGGGCGATGTGAGCAAGCTCATACATGAGAGTTAGATGTATCATAACCTTATTTTTTTACTTTTATCTTTTTAGTATGGTGGTGATATGAAATGAGCTTAAATGAAAAAATGGAGATTCATATAGCCGATCTCGGCTTATGTGGGACCGAGACTGTAAAGAATGGATCTTAGACCTAACTCAACCCCAAAAACTAGCTTGTAGGGTGAGGATTGTCCAAGTCCATATAAGGAGTCCATGTTCCCATTCCATATCCGATGTGGAACTCTTAACACTCCCCCGCACGCCCAGACCTTGTTAACTGGAGCGTGGATAATATAATTTGGGAGCCCAACATCGATGAACAAAGAATTGGAATGAGTCTGACTCTGATATCATGTAAGTAATGGATCTTGGGCCTAACTCAACCCCAAAAGCTAGCTTGTAGGGTGAGGATTATCCAAGTCCATATAAGAAGTTCATGTTTCATTTACGTGAGATTCTTAAAAAAGACATAATTATTGTTTTTGTATTCATTTTTTTAAGGGGGGGAGGGTTGGACCTGAATAGGAAGATGAGAAAAAGAATAAGAGGCAAGACTTTAATGAGATTTGACCTCTGCACTATTTAGATACAATGTGAAATTGCTATCAATAGACTAGAATTTACGTATTAATGTTTTTACTTCTCAAATTATTTTAAAATGTCATCGATTCGAACCGCGTAATCTATTTAGATCTAAGTTGTAAACAAAATGAAATAGGAAGAGATGTAAAGTTCAATGTTCTTATTTGAGAATATTTATGAGGGGAGCCTCGAAAGGCATCCAAATGTGCCTCTCGTGGATGAATATCGACATAATTCTTGAATGGAAGACTTTGTTGAATGTTTCAGAAAT
The DNA here is from genome assembly GCA_029783415.1 of Anisodus acutangulus. Classification (NCBI taxonomy): domain Eukaryota; kingdom Viridiplantae; phylum Streptophyta; class Magnoliopsida; order Solanales; family Solanaceae; genus Anisodus; species Anisodus acutangulus. The sequence goes on along the minus strand of CM056502.1, from coordinate 694,723 downwards.
AATGCCTCCAATATGATTTTATTATATTGAATTTAACTAATAGTATCAATTTTGAAAATGTCAAACATGCCAAAGTCACCGGAACTACACTCCTCTAAGTCAAATAAGCTACAAAAGCCTACTAAAAATCAATAACTTAGATTCCTGATGAAAATCCATCCACAAGTATTGAATGGGATAGCTCATGCCTACCTATTATGCAATAACCTATAAATACGGAATTAAGATTTTGAGTTTATTTATTTTAAATTTTAAATAATTATATTAATATAGTAAGTGAATTTTTAAATATAAATATAGAGTTAAGGTCAAAGTTACTGGGCCGACCCCGTAGATTGGTTTGTAGTTTTGTGACTTTGTCCCTAATAATGTGACAAAAATAACGCTGTAAACAGAGGCGTGAATTCAAGATTATAAGTTTATGAGTTTTGGCAAGTGACGACCACTCTCTTGCCACCGAACTTTTAACCATTTATGCTATTGAGTTCACAACTTATTATATATGTACACATTTAGTGCGTTTTGCAACACATACAGAGGAGCTACAACTAAAGTTACTGGATTGTGTCGAATCTGTACAATTAATTGTATACCTGCCCCATGTAATTATAACTGTCTAAAGACGACTTCTGATTGATTCTAGAGATAGAATCATGAGCTCACAAACAACCAAAAAATTGAATCAAAATCTTGATCATAACCACGATTGACGGCGTCTTAAGACTTTGTTATGATTAAATAAAAAGCAATTTCATGAGCTGTAAAAGCAGCTTATCCAAAGTTGTCCAAAGAAGAACCAGAAAAAGTGTAATCACTAGTCTTTGAACAGAACCAAAAGTCATTTTCTTGATGTTAACGAAAGTGGTAGTAGAATAGAACTATTTAACGTAACATGAACAATCGATTCTAAAGAAAACTTGGCCGTTATAATGAAATGTTTTGGTGATATATTATTATAGAGAATGATCATTATAGAGGGGTATGAATGTAAGCTCATTCAAACAAGTTGCCTTTTGGTTTGTTGGTTGCTATTTCTGTAAGCTGTTTTTTTTTCCTACAAAAAACAAACATATTTCTGAGCTTTGACTTCATATTAGTTGGTTACCAATATGTTGCTCAGATCCTTCAAAAACGATATCGTACTTTGGAGGATCCAACGCACCGCCTGCGCGATTTTTGGAGGTTCCGAGCAACATAGATGACGACAAAAGACAATGTTGACGCGACTAGATGATAATGTAAAATTTTAATAATTTTGAAGCGGCGCAAAGAAACATCTAGCTGAAAACTATGAAATTATATCCATGTTCTGTATGCAAAACTTTGTGATGGAAAAACAGAAGGAACACACGAAATCTGTGAAAATTCATTGGAAAATTCATCTAAAACATTTTCACATCTCCCATTCTCCGTCGTGTTCTAATATTTACAGTAGGCAAAATCTGAAGTATAAACTCATCAATAATAATGGTAAAGAACCATTAAGATGAAAAGTTTCTACTACTATCCATGAGGCAATCAATAAAAAAAAAGAACAGAATTCTAACCACAAAAAGATCAAAATATCATTGATTTAAGGTTCTTTTTCTTGCGATTCCTCGAGTATAGAACCTTTCACTGAAATGCCATCAAGAATATCGTTTTCTGAATCAGCTTGTAGTTCCTTAAACTTTGTCATCACTTGTATCATTGTTGGCCTTCTGTAAGGTTTCTCATCAAGGCATTCAAACGCAACCTTTAAATAATGGTAAAGTTCAGCATCACCCGATAGATTTGTTATTAGCTCAGGATCAAGAATCTCATGACTTCTTTTCTCATTATGAAGTTGCTTTGCCCATCCAACAAGATTGTTATCATCACCGAATTCGCGTGGATCTATTGGCCTCTTCCCCGAAAGAAGCTCCAATAATATGACACCATAACTGTACACGTCCCCTTTTGCCGTGCACCTAAAACTTTGGTAGTACTCTGGAGGAACATAACCTGGAGTCCCCGCAAGTGTACTCACACTTAAATGAGTATCCAGTGCATTCACCAGCCTCGCCATTCCAAAATCAGAAACCCGTGCCTCAAAGTTTTCATCTAATAGCACATTGCTTGACTTCATATCGCGATGAATTATGTGAGGTATACAGCTGTGGTGAAGAAATGCTAATCCTCTCGCTGATCCTATCACGATTTTCTTCCTAGCTGCCCAATCAAGAATCTCGCCATCATGAAGAACAGATTCTAGACTTCCATATTTCATGTATTCGTATACGAGAAGCCTTTCCTCTCCAATCTTGCAGTATCCCAACAAAGGAACAAGGTTTCTATGTTTGATTTTTCCAATAGTTTCCATTTCAGCCATGAATTCTCTGTCTCCTTGACCTGTTACGTGCACTAGCTTCTTGATTGCAACTGTACTTCCATCTCTCAGCTGAGCCTTGTAGACTTCACCGAAACCTCCAGAGCCAATCATGCTTTCAGAGCTGAACCCATTAGTCGCTTCTAGAAGATGTCCGAACGTCAGTTTCCTTAACGGTTTTTCAAACGTTGCCACATTAATGCTTAGAGGCTCAGGAACGGTTGATAGTTTCCAGCTGCTACTTCCAGAAGTTGGAAGACTATCAATGTATTTATCTCGTTGCTCCTCCTCCTTTTGAATCTGTTTAATCCTATAAAGGGCAAGAATAAGTAGGATAATACAAAGAAAAGAGACCATAATCCCAACCACCATTCCTATAGTAGTACCCTTATTATTTCCATGATGGTAAATACTCGACGAATGATGCCCATTGCCGGACCCACAAGGAGGAAGGGGAACCCCACAAAGGCCTGAATTGTTCTCATATCTTGAAGAGGGAAAAGTAGTTAACTGTCCACCAGAAGGAATCGTTCCCGATAGGTTATTGTTCGAAACATCAAGATCACTAAGAAACGAAAGGCCTCCTAACGAGGGTGGAATGAATCCCTCAAGGTAATTATGTGACAAATCGAGAACTCCAACTATCTTCAAACCTCCAAAGTTAAACGGAATGGTTCCCGTGAAATTGTTGTGTCCCAAATTCAGGACTTGAAGGAAGCTCATTGAACCTAGACTCTCGGGAATCGTTCCTGATAAAGAATTGTAGGAAAGATCAAGGTAAATCATGCTCCCATTGCTCGTGAAGGTGTACACCGTCTTTCCAGAATAAATCCTAGTTGATGGACAGGAATGAACCATAGGTAAAATCGAAAGCCTCTCTTCACGAATACCCTCGAACTCAACTAATCCACCAGCACCTCTACATTCAGTTCCACCTTCATTTCTCACAAAAGCAAACTGTTTTCCAGAAACAATTCCCGGAGTAACAAGGCCAGCTTGATCAGTAAGCTCAAAAGGGATTGAACCTTCTAGAGCATTGCTATTCAAATCTAGCCATATCAAGTTCTTACACGTACCTAATCCACGAGGGATCGGTCCAGTAAGCGAGTTATTACCCAACTGAAGAATAGCAAGATTTGCAAGATTCCCAATTCCTTGTGGTATTTCTCCAGAAAGTCGATTGCTTGACAACGAAACCCAAACCAAGTTTGTACAATTGGCAATGGACTGTGGTAGTGGCCCGGTGAGGAAATTGTTATTGAGAATGAGTGTCTGAAGGTTTCCTCCGTTAACGCAAATGACTTCAGGAATTTCACCTGTGAGATTATTAGCCCACATTACCAATTCCGAAAGATTTGGAAGGGTCCAAATCTCCAATGGAATCGAACCAGTCAGGTTATTGAAGCTGAGATCAATCTTCCTTAGGTTCCTACAAAGTCCGAGCTGTGTAGGCAACTTTCCAGTAAGATAATTACCAGCTAACAGCATCATCTCCAATGGAAACCCCGAGGCTGATAAACAAAACTCAGAAGGTACATTCCCAATAAACGCGTTTGAACTGAGGTCAAGCACTTGAAGCTGTGTACAGTTTCCCAAAGACTTTGGTACATGACCAGTTATGTTATTAAATGGTAAATAGAGATACCTCAGAATTGTCAATGAACTGATAACAGTACTCAAGAAATCACCCGATAGCTCATTGTTACCAAGATTGAGACTGATAAGTGAGGAGCATGATTTAAAAGTTGAAGGAAGTTCACCGGTCAACCTGTTTCCAGAAAGATCAAGCTCCTCAAGTGTGCTGCAAGTCTGCCCCAATTCTGATGGAATTTGATCAAGAAACTGATTGTGCGCTAGCACCAATCTCTTCAAACTCTTGAACCTAACCAATAATTCGCCAGGAATCTTCATTTTGATAGAATTATGGCCAATGTCCAGTGTATTCAGGCTCTGGCAATTAGCCAAAGAGGGTGGGAACTCAGTTGAAGAGAGGTTGTTGAAAGACAAATTGAGGGCAGTGAGGTTTTGACAAGTCCCAAAATCAAGACCATTGAGTTCTCCGGTAAGGTTATTACGCGAAAGATCAAGAACAGATAGACTCTTGCAAGAAGAAATGGAGTTTTTTAGCTTGCCAGCAAGCTTATTTGAGGAGAAATTAAGCAGATTCAAATTCTGGCAATTGGACAGTGCAAAACTCAAAATGCCAAAATCTGAAATGGTGTTACTTGATAAGTCAAGTTGCAAAAGTGAAGGTCCAAACTTTAGAACAACCCCTTGAATTGAATTCCTAGACACATTTAGGTACTTAAGTCCATCACAAGACTTCAACAAAGGCTCTAAAACAAGAGTGTGAGAGAAATTGTTGGATGATAAATCAAGAAACTCAAAGCTACAAGAACTAGCTGTTGAGGAAAGATTGCCATAGAATTTATTGCCATTGAAATAAACTCTGAGCAAAGTAGGCAAAGCCATGAGATTAGTGAGGTGAAGGGGCCCACTAAGACCTGCATTAGAGAGATTAAGCTCAACAACTTCACCACCATTTGAGCATGAAATCCCATTCCAAGTACAAGGACTTGAAGAAGACCAAGTCCAGCCATTCAAGAACCCTTTTGGGTCATATTCAATAGAGGATTTCTTGAAGGCTATTAAGCTCCCTACTTGACCATCATCACCACTATTTTCAGCCAGTTTTCTTGCATTTGACACCAAAAAAAAACTGCAACTCAGAAACATTATGATAAAGACAACATTTTTCATCACCCCTTTAGGGAATAAAGATTCTTGGCATCTTTTGCAACTCATTTTACTGAGAAAAAAACAACCCCAGAAGCATAAAAATCAATTCTTTACAATCTTTTGCAGCATAAAAATCAATTCTTTCCAACTATTTTGCCCTAAAATGATACTTCAGAAAAGACCCCGCCATCCTACAATCTCCACATCTTCAAGAAAACCTGCACATTAATGGTTGAAAAAAAAGAAGTGAATAACAGAGCTCCATAGATGGTGGAAAATCAAGAAATGAGTGAAAAAGACAAAAACTTGAAGGGTCTTTGTGTATAAAGATTAGACCTTTACAACAATAATAACAGAACTAGTGTAATTGCATAAAGTGGGATATGAACAGGGTATATGCAGTTAGATTGTTTTCGATATACACTTCGCTCAGAAAGAATGTAATCAATGTAAGAGATTAGAGCTTTACCTTTGTTCTTATTGGTATTTCAAGTCACAATCTTAGAGTTTGTTAAAAAGGGGTGATTTTTGGAATGACAATTGACAGATACAGTACATAGATGGAAGCTGCTGCAGGTGTTTTGCTTGTACAAACAACAGTACTAGTAGTGATGAAGAGGGTTTTTGAGGGTGGTGGTGGGTTGGGTGGGGGGTAGGTAGTACGATGTTCAGAATTGTCGACTGGTCACAGAAAGTTCATTAAAAAATGTGTAAACATAAACATTAACATCAGTACAAGCTACAAGGTACAACAAGTTTGTGCAAAACTGAACTAAAAATTGTTGAAAGAATGTTTAAACTTTAAAGTAGAAAGAAAATGAAGGGGAATAGTGAAGTAAAGAGAAAGCAAAGATGAATGAAAAGAATTTGCTAACTTTCTTTGTTTTATTTTTTTATTTTTTAAAGATTCAAACGCAGGCACCTCACGACTCTCAATAATCTATTCTTTTTGCTAAGAAATATGCTGCTTTTTCTCATATTTCGGGTCCAGTCAAATTAATCACTTTAATTAAGGACGTGGTGGACCTCACTTTGCTTTGGTGGGGTGGACACAAAAGACAAATAAGGTCAAGTGACCACATTGGTTGAAGAAATGGATTGTCTCCTATATAGTGAGCAATTTTGAGCTAATTTTAAAATTAAATTAAGTTTTATGTTTGATATAATGAGTTTGCATGGTATTTTAGATAAAGATAAATTTAGAATTTAAATTCTATGAGTTTGATATTTAAGATTTTTAACATCAAATTATTATATTTTTAAATTGTGGGTTTATACATACTATTTATTGTATTTTTATAATAAAATTTTGTTTCATATTAAAAATATTGAGTTCAAATGAAGCAGTAGCTAAATATTTGTATCGAACTCTGTTAGGAGAGTCAAACTCATTTCAACAGCTTTCATGTTGCTATGTTGTGTTGTCCACACTTCAAACGTTCATATCTAGACTTGCGGGGTATTACATGTCTCGAGTTGATGAAGAGAATGAGTTATTATCTTCTTATATAATTTTGGATAATTTTAAATGAGCAAATTTTTGTGGTCGACTTAAGTGTAATATCTTCTTAAAATATATATCATTTACCCTTTGTTCCAAAATTTATATATAATTTAAATATTTTTAGAGGACAAGTTTATACTTTATACTGTTAAATTAATCTTTTCATACAACGCTAATTTAATTAATTAAGAAGAATAATCCACCTTTGGATGAACGTGTGGGACTTAGTTTGCGGGACAGCTACGTCTGTGAAGAAATTGTATTAATTATTAAAGGGAGCATTTTCAACGCAAAGAAATTAAGTGTAGATGAGTTTTCCTAATTTGTAGTAAATTTCGTAGTTGGTGTGGTTGTTAGAGAGTTTTTTAGTGCACGAGAGGCAACTCCCCTCTTTAATTTCCTTTCATTATGTTTATCTCTTTCACATCTTTTGTCTTCATTATCAATATTCAATAGAACATAACATCAACCTATTTTTAAAAATAATTACGTTGTTCTGCCGATTAATTTTACGGGGTACTTACTATTTTTCACCAGCACATATATTGATAACTTTGTCCATCAAAACTTGGACAAATAAAAAGAAACTATTTAGTGTTTTTGTATCTACCGTAATTTTAAATTTTAAATTTCATGTTTCTCTACCCACTTTATCGACTATTAGGTTCACCCTCGGATGCTATGTTTATATTAAGATATGTCGTGCATATTAAGATGAAGTACAAAGAATTATATAATTAAAATAAATAAATTATTTATATAATTATGTGATAATTATCGATTGAAAATACCATATCTGAAAGCTGATTTTTAATTTTTCTTCACTCTTGTGTGCTTACAAAAGAGTGTAGCCACACGCTTTGCCGCGTCATCATTCAAGGAGTAGAGGGCTTAGAGGCTATCAAATAACCAAGTCCAAGTGATAATTGAAATTATGATTTATTTAATGTGCAACTAATAATCTGTGACACGTTTAGGATAATTTTAAATATTATGCCACTTATTTAATTTCCAGTGAATCCTATTAGATTTGATTTCGGGACTCTTTTATTCAGTCTTAATTGGCTACTTTCAATGCTCATAAATATGGTTTAATTTAATGTTAACAAAAAAAGCAAGAGCAATAGTTGTCAAACACTCACAAGTTTCTTTCGTCTAAGATTAGACAAAATATTTACCAAATTTCTACACCAAGTTGTACTATAATTTCATTACGTATTAATTTGTCCGACAAGTTATTCTGTAGCCCCAACATTGCAAAAAAACAACTGTAGATAATTAAGTACTCACTAAACATGATATATGTTTCTTAGTCCTAATTAATCAGTCCAGAGTCAATGAACTTGCCTTCAATCTTACTTCACCTTCAAGATCCATATTAGATGTTAAGTGTAAATTTCATAGTAAGTTTGTATCCAACTTAATATTGTTATTGTACCTTATATTTATCAGCACAGAATATTTATATCAAATAATGAAGTTAATCTTAGCATTCAAAATTAAAGTAAAAACATATATGGTAAGACTTAATCATAAATCACAGTTAACTACAAAATATGTATATGAAAGACTCATATTTTAGTGCATCTTTTTTATATAAATATTCGGGTGGATAATTTTTTACCATTATATACCCTATTAAGGTGTGCTAAAGAATGCCAAATTTTAACAGTTTGTGGCATAAATATTGTATCCTTTCTACTACTTGACAATAGAGCAAACTTAGGTTGTTATAGTATTAGACAAAAAAGGCTTCATATATTAACAATTATGAATTATTTGAGCCGAGGGTTTTAAGTAGGAGTATGATTTGCATATACCATATCATTTTCAAACTTCACTTATAAAATTATACTAAATATATTATTATTATTATCTTAATAATTATTTAATTAAGCGTTGCATCATGCATCATATATTATATTATAAAAAATTATATCGAATAGTAATTTAAACGCAAGTGGAGCAGCATAGTGTAGAATATTTCTTGGGAAAAAGTATATTATATATTCAAAACATTGACATGAGGCACGGGGCGCGGGACATAGGGTTTGATGCTTAGGGGGCACAATTCACAACTCTCTTTTTTTTTTTTTCTGCTCAAGGGTTGTTTAGTTTATCCACAATATTTTTAATTTACTTTTTTTTTTTGGTTTTAGGGTCCTTTTTTTGTTTTTATGTGAAGCAGATCGAGTTAACAGCATGGCAGATTAAAGGAAATTAAAAGCTGTAATACTATGTAGTTCAAAATGGTAGTAGACGAAGATTATTGAAATTATATTTTAAACTAAATTCTACTTTTGTAATAATTATGTCTAAATCTCAAATAAGTTGAAGTTGGTGGTATGGATACTCATTGACCGTATCATTCCAACGGATTAATTAATGTAAATCTTTTGAAATGGAGTAATATCTTTACTTATATTAGTTTCGCATTTATAAACCAATATATATATATGGACAACATAGAATATGACTGAACCATCAACTTGTATCCTACCAAATATAGTTAATTATTTCTAATTCTATATGACTTGTATATTCATCTTAGCATATGCATCTCAGCTACTCTCATAATTATGAAAAATAATGATACTATCGTGTCAAATTTGTATTTTCTTTTTAAATTTATTTTGAATTGGGGGTCTTTCAAAAACAGTCTATCTACCTTCACATGATAGAGATAATGTGCTTACACCATCTCAAACTCCATTTATGAGATTACATTGAGTATATTATTATAGTACTTGTGTCAAATTATAGTATACAGAGAAAGTAGTTTTTGAGGAATTAAAATAAAGGGAGTGGCCAAATTTACGATTTTGGTAATTGAGGGAACACTTTTGTCAGTATGCACATCACACGAGTGAAAGTGAAGGACCACAAAGCTAATAGGGGACTGAATCTAATTCTCGTGTCTTATACTCCTTTGCCCTTTGTTATCACTAGATTCGATTCCCCTTATAGTTAATGCCAAAAATTGGCAATTATCAACAACTACTCATTTTTAACGGTGTGATCTAATGATCAATAAAATAAAATAAAATAAAATAAAATTATGAGATTTTAAGTTTGAATCGCAATGAAAATATAAAATGCGTTTGTTGTATTTTTCATTTGTTTAAATCTTAATGAAAAGAATTATCCGATATTTATACTAATGAACGAGGATCATAAATAAAACGTACAAATCGAACCGGACAACATCATAAAAAATAAAACTCAACAACTACTATTTGGTAGCATTCCAACAAAACAGACAATCCCATACTCCTTTTTTTCTCTTCCTGGGATTACTCCCATATTGGGGAAATTCTTGAGGCAACTGTTTGGTGTGACTATTAAACAAATAAAAGAAGAAAGTTCCAAATATATTAGAATATATATTGTTGCACTATGACACAGCGGAATCCTAGCAAAGAAACCTGGCTGATTTTTGGACCGTCCTTTTTGTTTGTTATTACAAGTACTACCTCCGTCTCAATTTATGTGATGTACTTTTATTTGACATATATTTTAAGAAATATAAAAAGACTTTTAATTTTATGGTCTAATATAAGCCAAAGATATTTGTGTAGTTATAGATAATCTCATTTTTCATAAAAGATAAAGTTTAAAATTAAATTATTATCAAATAAAAAAATATATCACTTTTTTTAGACGAATTAAAAAAAATAAGTCATTTTTTTTGGGACATAGAAATTACTACTTTTCTTTAATTTATTATGGTAGCACTTATGTATAGTATAGCTTTAGTCAAATGAAATAAAACCATTATCCTCTCCTTATAGGCTTTTAGTCTTGTACTAGACAGCAAAAGTAAACGAATGTAGTAAGGAGAGAAATAAAGATTATATTTATTGGATAAATGATGCTCCATCAAAGAGAACAAAAGTTAATCTAGTAAATAGGAAAAATTATAAAGGAAAAATTTCAGCAAATATTTTAAACTATTCTCTTAATAAGATGTTTCGGGTTTGGCTATGACAATGAAAATATAAACTATTAAAGATTGTGATGGAATAAATAAGATCTCTCTATCTAGTTCGAATCATGAGAATGAAAAATCAACCACTAAGGATCAGGGTGCATGAATAAAAATTATTTATCTTTAACCAGATGTCTTGAGTTTGAACCATGAAAATAAAAAATAAAAAATCAAAGATTGTGGTGAAATGAGTAAAATCTCTCTATCTTTTACCAGATTTTTCGGGTTCGTGGATTAGAATGAAAGTAGTCAACCCCCAAAGATTGTGATACGATGAATAAGATCTCTCTGTCCTTCACCAAATACATCAAATTTGAGTTATGAAAATAAAAAAAATAGGATACACCTTCACATTGAGGAGCCTTATGTGACGTGACGTGTATTCAAATTAGTTGGGATCCAACATCCACGGAGAAAAGTCCATTTTAAATAATGGGTTATGGGAGGAAATTAATTTAAAGTTTTAAACGGATTAATAAAACCGAATACATGGCCCACCGTCCCAATTTTGGGGAAGGGGGCCGGGCCATGGTACAAGTGGGCTACCTAATTATTGAACTCGTGATGTGGAAAAAAAATGTAGGTGGGTGGCCCAATAATCGTCACAGCAGCCGCGCACGAGTGGCAGTGGGCCCATATTTCGCCAACATTTGACTTTCCGACCATTCAGTTTTCAAAAGGCTCCAAATTAGACTTTTTTAATTAAAATTCCAATACATAATTAGATTACAAACGTGTCCAAAGTTTAGTGACTAATCAAGTTTGTTGAGCCAGTGTCCAAAAGTTTTTTAGAAATTATAGAAATTGACGCGTTAAAAAATGAATGGGATATTATGCAGTGTGCCTACAAATTAATGAGATATTTATGCAGTGCGTTTTAGCCTTTTAGGCAGTCCAAAACATTATGCCAAAAGTTGTAGAAAATGTTACACTTCGTATCTATTTAAAAAAATATTTTAAGTTAATTATTAAAAGATATGTGTGTTATATCTCTACTAAAAAAAATTCTATTTTCCTATTGAAAAATGTCCAATGGCTATTTTCATTGAATATCGATGAAAAAAACTTAAATAATAATGTTTTCACACGAAAAAATTAAGAAGTTTTCCAGCATTTCAATGGTAACCTATTTTTCACCATGCGTTTTTCCAGTGATCTGGATCGATGGGAATAAGGTGAAAACTCATATTTTATAGCATACATTTCCCACTGAATGTCGGTGAGAAAAAACTTATATTTCTAGTAGTGTGTGCCTTTAGAGGCATCATATGAATAGTATTTCTATACCTTATAGGGTCGTTTTGTATGTAGGATAAGGATAATAATTTAGTGATAAATGCGAAATTGTTCTATCCCGTTTTTTGTTATTGGCAAAATTATTTTTATTACATAGGGCAGGGGTAGGGGAAAGAGAAGCATGGAGGGAATTACGTGGGAATTCGAACCCTTACCAACAAGGTGGAAGTTCATGTAGTCAACCAACTGAGCTACTATAGTTAATCTATGTGTTATTTTTATTTCACCATTTCTACTAAAATGATGGAAAATTATCTTATAGAAGGTGGGATAACTAATTTCATGCGATATCAACCGATATTCTTGTCTATCCCATTCCGCATACCAAACGACTACTCAAGGTATTATAGGAATTGTGTTCTATACAAGCGTGATAGCGAAGTAGTAAGTATTTTTTCATTCTTGATCAAATGTTCGAATGAAAAGAGAAAATGTCATTTAACTACACAAATAGTATTTACTTTTACTTGAAAGTCTCTTTTTATAATAATATTAAGGTCCCTAGTATTAATAAATCATAGTAGTAATGAATTAAGTGCGGGAAAAGATAAAATTTAGGGAAAAGGCTAACACATCGTTAAGAATCAATATTAATATATATAATAAAACTAGGAATAGATAATCATATGTACCACCTCTCTATGGCCTCTATTGACATTTACCTTTTTTCTCATTTTTTTTTATCTTTTCCTCTTCTCTCTATTTTACTAAATAAAATAAAATATTAAAATTTTTATCCCTCTACCCATAATACAGACTCACTCACCATTTAATGGCATATATTTGTCATCACCTCCCCTCTTCTATTAAATCTCTCTCTCTATCCCCCCCCCCCCCCTCTCTCTCTCTCTATATATATATAAAGCTAGGCACATAGGAGGTGACGTGACACATCTCTTTGGCCAAGAAAAAGTATTTATCTTTTTTCTCATTTTTTAAAATTTTCTTTCATTTTTCTTAATATTTAAATTTTAAAAAGTCATCTTCATAACTCATACCTCTTTATTCTTCATAAACTCTACTCTTAACTAATATTAGTAACATTATAACCCCCAAACCTTTCATAATCATAACCCTCAATTATTTAGTATACAAATTTATGACACTTTAAAGTCACACCAATTTTTATTTATATAAATTTATTTTGAGTCATCTTGATTATCCTTTATTTTTGTAGCGCATTAGCCACCACCATAGAGGGTATTTGCTTGATTGTTTGTGAATGGAGGAATTCTTTAGAGAATAATTTTAATTTTTTTAGCTTCTCTTTTTATTTGTTAGGAATTTGATTATGCTATTTAGTATTCTCTAAAGTGTTCATCTGCTTTGTTAATTTTATTATATTGTTTTTTTTCTTTGTTGATGAGGTTAACTAATTGTGTTTTCAGGCCAGGGTGTTTTTGAAAGTTGAAGCAGAAAAAAAATGAAGTCATGTATATGTGCATGTTGCTCAAAGAAGTACGTATATATTCTTCCATAGTCATGTGGATCAACGTTTAATAAGTCTAATGATAGTGTATCTGAATTAAAAATTAGTTTATAATTTTCAAAATACCGTTTAATTTACAGGAAAATTGTTTATTGATACGTAAAATTGTAGTCGTCAAGATTTTCATGTTTTGTTGTTGATAAAACTCATCAAATTTTCAGATTTTCATAAATCTTTTCTATTTTCTGTTGGGTTTGAACTCTTCGATCTTACTACTTGAAAATGCAGAAATTAAGCTAAAATTGTATGTCTCTCTCTATTCACTTTCTTCCCCAATATAAGAATTGGTGTTCTTCTCTAGACCTTGATTCTTCACTTATCGAGGAATGAATTTTTAGTGCTGGCCTCAAATCTTTTTTCTTGATTTAAAACATGACAAGGGATATAAATAATTTTTTTCTTAGTTTAAAACATGACAAGGAATATTAAGACATGAGCAATGGTAAGAGAAATTCATCAAAATAGAAAGTAACTTTTAGATTATTTCATAAAATTAGTAAAAGGCGAAGGATAATTGATTCGATTACTCAAGGAAGGATGACAATTTATGAAGCGCGCACACACACACACATATATATATGTGAAAAAAGAGAGAAAAATACACTACTTTTTGTAACTTATGATATACTTTGTTAAATATTTAATTAATTAAATTATGTTTTAAAGATAATTATATATGCATAATTTAAGATAATGGTTAGATCAAGAATCCTTTAAAAATAGACAGAGTATAATATTTGGATTAAAAAATAATTAAATATAAAAAGTTATAACTGGTGCTACTTGAACCGCAACAAATATTTTAAAATGGTTGGATAAGGACGACGTTTGTTGATTTGTTATCGGCATGTGATCCTTATGTACTAAAGAACGTGGAAGATAGAAGAGGAATATAATCAATTATAACCAAAATTATTTATGAATGTTTAATATACACATAATTCATAAAAATATATGAAAATTTTAATTAAGAGAAAATGTAACATAAAAAAGTGGGAGATAGAAGAGGAAGATAATCAATTATAAGCAAAATTATTTATGAAGTTATTTTTGAATTTTTAATATGACACATAAATCATGAAAAATATATGTAAAATTTAGTTAAGAGAAAAATTAATTTCGGCATTTCCCGTAATGAATTAGTAGAAGGAGAAAGGAAAATTAATTTGATTATTATAAAGAAGAATAACTATAATTACTGATTTTTCAAAGTAATTGAATAATAAAGTAAAGAAATAAAAAATAGAGTTGGTAAGGGGAGCCGTAAATAATGTTAGGATAAATATAAAGGATAGGATTACATAAGAAAATTATCAAAATGAAAACATTAAAAAAAATAGATAAGAAATAGAAGAGTAGATAATAAAAAAAAAGGAGAAAAAGTAGATCAAAATTTTAAAAAAGGAATGTGAATATGATTAAAACTAAGGAGGGTCATTTGCTTGATATTAAATTTGTTGAATTTTATTTTCTTTTTTTCATTTGATATCACCTCGAAAATATAATAAAAACAATAATAGTGTTATAATTAAAGAATAAAAAAAGGTAAATTTGATCGACAAGTCAATATTGATATTTTAACTAGAAAAATTTAATAAATAATTATTTAGTAATATTTTAATTTTACTTTACTGACCGCACAGCGCGAATAATTTCATTAATTAAGAATAATTACAGCTTGTATTAGGGGCTAAGGAACGCTATAATTGGAGTAAAAGAAAAAGACATGTATTTGCGGCAAAGTGATTTCTGCCTTTAATTCACTGTAAACTCTAAAGTAACATGAATTTGGAAATTCTTTTTATTAGTCTTAATTTATCCTTTTTTTCTCTCTCCCTCTTTTTTTTTATTCTTGGTCTAAATAACCAACTAACTCGTGACTTTTATTAGAATCTTTTAAATCTTTCTTTGCTCTTGACTTATTACACCCGACCAAATAAGAATGAAAAACTATTAGCTGACACGTAAGCAATTGGAAACAACTTTTACTGTTGTAAAATTTACTGGAGAAAGCTAAAGCTAGATCAAATATTTTTACTATGGGTTATGATTTTATTACCCCACACCCTGGAAATCATTAGTAGCAACTTGCAACAATTACGACAACGTGGTGAGGTGTTAAGTATTTTTCCATCTTCAATTAGAAATTTTAGATTCGAGTTTTAAAAATAAAATTATCTTTGATAAAGAGTGCGGTTTATTCAATTCAACTTATCGGCACGGCTTAGTCAATTATTCTCACAGTTCATATAAGATTTGGACCGCCACTACTCTAAAAGCATGGCTCTTGCCTCCCTCCCGGCCAATTGAGCTCGTTCACTTATTGAGTGATCTCTTGCTCTCATGTTCGAATGTTTGCTAGTCTTTTAGAGACGTGAATAATATTTCTACTCATTACGGTCCTCATCTCTAGAGTTCTTTGCACCTAAATAATCCTGAAACTAAAACTAATAGCAATAATTTAGACTTCAAATCTGGAAATTAGTTGGGACTGGACAAGTAGGGAAAGAAAAATTTAATTTCACCTTGGATCTACTAGATATAAATTGATTTATATACTACTTACTCCATATGATATGGCGTAAGATGTTGTAGTTTAAGACTGCCAGTAATTGAAAATGATAATTCTGCTAGAGATTAATGAAAAATTAGTTCGAAATTGAAGATAAAGTCGACTTTTTGAGAATTTCGATTATTATTTAAACAAAATTAGAGTCCAAAGTATCTTTTGAATAATAATAAATAATAACTGCATAAAGAGGGTTCAATTTAGAGGAGTGAATACAATTTTAGGTATATTCTAACGCTATAGCTAATAAATTTGATTTTGAGTATTACCCTATTCATCTATGACATGCAGTCATTTAAAATTGCAATATACATATGTTCATGAGCAAAGATTTTTTTTGCAATAATAAAAAAGATAATATTATATGTAAATCATTACAAAAGTGGATATCATTAGCAGTACTAATACCATTTATCACTACATATTTTCCTAATTTGTTTGCTTTCAATGATATTGAATATATTCATATATATTTTCTGTAATTAATATTTAGTGTAATTAATGTAAAATAGAGATCCTAATTCTATTAGGACTACAATTGTATACTCTCTATATATAACATTAATAAGAGAACTCACTCAAGAAAAATTACATTATTCTACATTCAAAGCTAACGAAACAAATATAGGGGAACTACTAGATATACATTACGAATATATAACATCTTAGAGCCATATTTTGGGTAATAAGTTGGCTATTTAATTTTGCTCGCTCTAAGCTATGCTGAATGATTGGGTTTCTCTATTGAGAAGATAAGATTGAAAGTAACCTCAATACTCGAGTTTGAGAGAGAAAATTGGATGAAGAAGATGAAATGTGGAAAGTGAAAAAAATCATTATTGCAATATCACTTCTCTGCTTATATACAAAGTCTGAAGTGATGGAACTGCATATGCTTTATTCCAATCAAGGCCTTAGTAAGTATGTCTGCTAGCTGGTTAACTGTGAAAATGTGATGTAGAGTAATCATTCCTTGTTGTAGCTTGATTCGAACAAAATGACAATCCACTTCTCTGTGTTTGGTACACTCATGGAAGACAAAAATTTTTGCTATGTAAACTGCAGCTTGACTGTCACAGAACACTAGAGTAGAATCTGGATTTGATATGGTCAATTCCTGCAACAATCTTTTAAGCCAGACTAATTCTCGAACAACTAATCTGATGGCTTTATACTCGGCCTCATATGACAATGACATAGTTTCTTGTTTCTTAGATATTCAACTAATGGGATTGTCCCCTAACAACACAAGATAACCATTGACCGCCTTTCTTGAATCAGGGGATGAAGCCCAATCTGAAATAAGGGTGTAATCAGGTGAATTTGACATGAACAAGCCTAATGTTGGATCACCCTTCAGATACCTCATAACATGAATTGCAGCCTTAAGATGTGGTTCCCTTGTAGCCTGCATAAATTGGCTTAAATGCCAAACACCGTAGATTATATCCAATCTTGTGTTGGTTAGATAGTTGAGTTTCTCTACAGGCTTCCTGTAATGAGTAGGGTCTGTAAGTAAGGCCCCATCTGAAGCTTGTAGTTTGATGGTGCTATCAAGAGGAGAAGTGATAGAAAAATAGGACAAGCAATCAAATTCTTTGATGAGATCCATGGTGAACTTCCTCTGTGAAAGAAGCAAACCATTGTCTTTATATAGGACCTCCAAACTCAAAAAGTAGTGTAGTTTTTTAAGTCTTTTATTTTAAATTGATGATGAAGAAAAGCTTTGAGATTATGAATTTCCACCATGTCTGTCCCGGTGAGGATGACATCATTCATATAGACAGCAATAAAAACAACTGAAGAATTATGTACTTTGTAGAATAAAGAGTAATCACTAGCTGAGTGGATAAAACCTCTAGAGCACAATGCTTCAATCAACTTATCATACCACTGTCTACTTGCCTGTTTCAGGCCATACAATGACTTCCTCAACTGACAAACCAGATCAGGAGTTTCAATGTGGAGTCCTTAAGGAACATCCATGAAAACTTCCTCATGTAAGTCACCATGCAAAATTGCATTGTTGACATCCAACTGGAAAATATCCCAACCCTTCTTCACTGCTATATTGAGCAAAATCCTTACTGTGGTCATTTTTACCACTGGTGAGAATGTCTCAGTGTAATCAACCTGCCTGTTGAGTGCATCCCTTCACCATCAATCTGACTTTAAATCTCTCAACACTACCATCAGTCTTGTGCATGATTTTGTACACCTACTTGCACCCAATGGCTTTCTTACCTGTAGGCAAATGAACTAAATTCCAAGTGTGGTTAGCATATAAAGCCTCAAATTCTTATGTCATTGTTGTTTGCCATGCACAATTCATGACAGCCTCCTCATAAGAAATAGGTTCATTGTCATGTGAAATATTTCTCAAGGCATGCTGACTATCACAATTGAAAGAAGAAAAATCAATGTGTTATTTGTTAGTGAAAAGGGCATTCAAGGTACTATGTTGTGTGGAACTAGTAGGTAGAGCCTTGAGGTTGGGTAGACTGTCTGGAGGATCTCCTAGGATCTTAACTAGTATGGTTTGGTGCAGGTGAGCATTGTGAAGTAGTTCTGGTGTCAGGTAAGGGGGAGGGTGAGTTGGAAGTAGGTTCAGGTGAATTGGTAGGCATGGGTGTTGATACAGGCTCAGGGATTTGATCTTGGTTTACTGATTCTAAAGTGTCAGTCCTACAAAGTGGTGTGTTCATATTCTGAGTGTGAACTTGAACAACATTAAAAGTACTATCCCAATGAGTAGGTGACATAATATGAGACACATAAGAAGAATCTAAAGACCTGAGAACAGAAGGAAAAGAAGACTGAGAAGAAGGAATGACAAATGGGAAGGTACTCTCATAGAAATGAACATCTCTTTGAGACATGTATGGATTGGTAAAAAGATATGAAATCATTGCTAGTAAATTTAATCCCAACATTATCTGATCTTATGATTGTTATAGTGACTTGAAATTGATTTTCAATAAGTTGTACAAAAGATTTGATGACTTGTAAGGTGTTGCTTTTACAACTCAAAAGGTGTACCCAGGTTACCCTTCTATAGGCATCAACCATGATAAAAAAATATTTGTAGTGATCATGGGTGGCTACATGATAAGGGCCCCACAAGTCCAGATAAAATAGGTCAAAAATCTTGATTGTAAATGTGGTTCTGATTGGAAAATGTAATCTGGTTTGTTTGGCCATGGGGCAGCTTGTGCAAAGGAAAGGTTGTTTAGGTGCAAAATATGCTGGGATGCAGGGCATTCCTCTTATCTTCAAAATGTGCATGTCCCAATCGATTATGCCATAAGTAATCAACATAATAATCATTTGAGGGGAAAAAAGGAAGAAGAAACAGAAACATTATGCAAATTGGCATTTTGAACAACCATTTTATTACCTGAACATGAAAATTTTACAATGTGAGAGACATCATGAGAACTTGGATTATTTACCACATCAGGAACAACATGTGAACTTGTATTATTTATTGTGCAACAGACTTTCTTATGTTTATTAGAACCATTACAATCAGAAGTAGAACAAGTAGACATAACAAGTGGTTGAACATTGCTAGTACTTGAAACAGAAATTGAACTGAAAGATTGGATTGAAACAGAAGTTGAACTGAGAGACTGACATCTTGAGCAGAGGTAGTACAAACCATTCTTTGCCCTACCAATCTCCACATGCCTCTTTATTGAGGGTGCCTGCAATGTACATTTGTAAGTAGAGAAGTTAACATTTGAATTGATGAGTTGTATTGTTAAAGAATGGATGGATATGATATTGAACTTGAAACTAGGGACAAAAAGTACTTTATTCAAAGTCAGTTTTAGACTCAAAACTGCATCACCAATTTCTGTTACTTTCATCTTATAACCATTTGGCAAAGTAACCAAAAAAGGGTAAGATAATGTTTTAGTGTTGATTAATAAGTTTCTATTGTATGACATGTGATTTGAGGCACCATAATCCAAAATCCAATAATCAACAGATGAATTGAAATATTTACATGATATATTATGCAAAATTTCCTTATGAGTTGAGCAAGTCAGAATACCTGCAAAGTTTGCAGCCCCACCAAGGATATTGTTGGAGACTTCTATAGCATTCCCAACTTGAAAATTGTTCAACATGCGCACCAACCGATTGTATTGCTCCTTTGGTAGTTGATGCCCTTGATTTTGGCTTTTGTTGTCAACTTCATTCCCTGGCACCATCTCCTCACTAGTTCTATGAACATTATATGCAGAACCTGCATTTCTATCCTTGGTGAATTTGAAGTTGGGTGGAAATTCATGTATTTTGTAGCATTTATCCTTCGTGTGTCCTAGTCTGAACAATTGAGAAAAAATATTAGTCTGAAATCTATTATTGTTTGATGAATAGTTTGGTCTGTATGCACTTCCATTAGTGTGAGGACTTGTGTGTTGGCTGTAATTTGTTCTGAAATTATTTCTCCCTGCACTGCTTGTGCTGGCATTCAGTGATGTAGACTCTATGATCTGTTGGCTTGGCCTGACTTCTCTTTGCTTTTTTCTTTTGAATAAGAATGGAGAATCCTTGTGCTATAGTCAATAAAGGATTCATCAACATGACGCTTTCCCTTACTGCAGTGTAAACCTCTTTCAGTCTCATGAGAAACTGAATGAGTTTCCTATCTTGTTAAACCTTAAGCATATTTGTTTTTGCTCCACAAGTACAAGTGCAATCACACATACATATAAATGAATAACTACAAATTCAGAGCTAATGTGGACAAAATAAGTAACCATCAAATAGATTTTTGTGGGGCAAGGATTGACTGGTAATCAAATATCCTACATTCATGCAGATATAGTATTATCCTAATCTAATAATGTTAAGATGATAGGAATTCTCTTAGGTAATTTACTGGTTCAGCAAGATTGGAAATGGTGAAAATAAAAAGAATGTCACTGCAACTAACACAATTAAGAGTGACTAATAATTGAGAATACTCATCTTACATCAACCAAAATAATTTGTTATAGTGAAATGTGCAAAATTAGTCATAGTCCCTTCCGTTTAGATGCATACGGGATACAAAATATCTGCATAAATCCGGCTGATACACAAGATTATGAGGAAACTAAACTAATTGATCTGCAGAGTGCTGCAGGTTGATGACTGAAGCAACTTTCCTTTTGTCACTATGACACATTCTAATATGGAGCTTGATTTCAGATAAGGAACTCAATCACAACCTAGGTCATGCTGTATTGTTTTACATGGTTCTCCAAGAAACTGAAATTGCAGTACCCTCACATGGACAACTTATGTTCAGTGCCGAATCATTCAATCTTAACAATTGAAATCCAGTGAAGCAAAAGTTATGCTGCTGCACATAATAAACAAATATTTAGTGTCACCTCAATAAAAAAATGCAAACGGAGGGGAAAAGAAACAAATTGGAATTCTTCCACAACTTACTTCTTATAATGGAGAAAATCTAACTCTGAAATTCATGTTGAAGCACTTTTCTATTGTGTTTTTGCTACGCATACAAAACTCAAACATCCTCCCCCCTCAGTTGTAGTCACGGGCAACTTATGTTGGTCATCATTGCATCATGTGTACACAACTTTTTCTAGACATCATCCTAGAACCTTTTCAGCAGGAACCAATATTTACAACTGAACAATAAAACCAAATTAGAGAACTTAAATATCATATCAAGAAAGGTATTTTTACACGAACAGTTACTACAATACTTTGAACGTGAATCCTACGAACGTACTCTGAAGGAAGATATAATTACAGTAAGAAGCTATTAGCCTATTTACATGTATTAGAAAAAGTGTTGGCTCGTCATAAAACAAAAGAAAAGCCACACTTGATCTCGTGAGAGATATTTGATTCTATTAAAACTTAAAAGTCATAACAATTTAAACTCTTTAAATGGTTATAAAATTAAAAAAATGTACTTCATCATTGAGATCTAATTAATTAAGATCCATTAAGTGCAAGCCATAAATAACACACAATTGATAAAGTGAAGACTTGAAATATTTTTTCATAGAAATAAATTTGATAACAAATAAAAGAGATATAATGGACCTTTGAAACCTTTCAATATTAACAGGAATGACAACGGTCAAACTGAATCAACCGTCGATCCCGACATTAATCCCACGAACCACATATGGAAACTTTTAGAACCCAAATTCCAGAATCCCATGGAGAGTTATAAACTAATTAATTAAGCCTAATGTGATTTTAGAATGTAATGAAAAAGGGAAAAACGTAAAAATTGGACACCTTCCTTAACCCCTTTTGTCTCGCGACGCGAATAAAAATTGGAACATAACATACATATACTACTATATAAGAGTAAGACTACGCATATGGACATACATACATCACTCATCACTCATCACTCTCATCAAACCCAAGTGCATAAGCAGTGAGCAACAATTGCGTTTCAAACTTCACCATTTCCCAAAGTTGCGACATCGTCGAATGCGGCGTTTCAAAAATCCTTAGTTTTAGGAAACGGCAAATGCCATTCAAATCCTTATGGGTAACTTCCCAAATTAAAACAGAATATATAAATTTATTAATTTTAATACAAAAATAATATATAACTAATAACTAATTAACTAAATTTTATCCTAAAATTAACACGTACTTGTCACAATCTTACGCCAAATTATTCTCTTTTTAATAATAGACAGATAGATATATTCTTTTTATTATAGGTTTTGACATACGCTTAACATTTTTATATTTAACTTTTATATTATTACTTGAATTCATTAACAGAGTTTTGAATTAAATTAAATTGTAAATTTATTTATTAAGTATTTTATTTAATCAAAAAAACAATAACATAGTCAGTATAGTAAGCAAAGTAAGATATAACCTACATAACCTTTACGGGTTAATCAAATAGGCTTGTTTCCGATAGAATTAAACTACAGAATTATTTATTATTTTATTTAATCAAATAGGAATATGAATTTTTGAATTGAACTGTAAAATTATTTATTATTTTATTTAATGGAAAAAAGATTAGTTTGGTGAATATTTTTGCACTACCGGAAAAATGCAGGATATTCAGCTGTTTTAATGGCTGCAACTGGGAGTGATAACAAACGACACCGTACTGGAGAAGGAGGAGGAGGAGGAGGAGGAGGAGGAGGAAGAAGCTCGAATGGCGATTGTGAGGTGTCAATGGAGAAGCTTCCAGAACATATAATAAGTGATGTATTGCACAAATTGGATTTGGAATCACTTTGCACCGCTGCTTGTGTTTCTAGAACCTTCTGTTCCGCCGTTGCAGACCTTCTTCCTGCTGTTTCGTCTCTCGATCTCTCTGTAAGTCAATTTTCATTTTTTTTTCTAATTGAATGCCCTAATTTTTATTGTTGTAGTTAGATAAAAGGCATACTAATTAGACAACTTAACTTGACCTCTCCGACTTTGAGAATGCACATCCAGACACCTCAACTCGTGCCCCATGGTATCTAGTGGACACCCGACGCTCATGTGGTATGACGTGGCACATAAACTTTGGAGGTGTCTAGATGATCATTTTGTAAGTTGGAGTGTTCAACTAACACCATGGGGATGAGTTGAGGTTTCTAGATGTGCATTCTCAGAGTTGAAGTGTTAAGTTGCCAGTGGAAGCCGAGTTTAAGTGTCTATCTATGTATTACGCCTAGATAAATGAGTTAGTGGGCGCTTGGATATAAAAATTGTGAAATTTGAAAAAAAACGTAGTAGTATTTGTTTTCAAGTTGAAAATAGTATTTGAAAATTGGAGTTGTGTTTTGACATGAATACAAATTGAAGTTGTTTTTGAATTTTTTGTAAATGATTTGGAGTGAAAATTGTGAAAACAACTTTTTGGAGTTTTTCGAATCCAGAAAATTGTGTAACAATTCTATGTCCAAACAGTTTTCCAGAATTTTGAAAACTATCCATGGCCAAACGGGCACTTAATGAGTGTGAGATAGCACTTCCACGTAGCCTCGTCGAGCATAATACAGATGAAATTAGCAAATTGTTCTGTTGAAAATTCCAATTCAATAATCTCGAGTTCATGTTAAGTGAAATATGTTGTTCCTAGATTATGTAAGGCTTTTTGAGATTTATATACTTGGTTGATTATTACGAGATGAAATGAGTGTGAGTAGAGTGGAATGGATCCCCAGGACTTACATAGTCGAGTCCATTTAGTTTAGGATTGAGGCATAGTTGATTGACTGTCTTGAGATTGCTTTGGCAATGGGAATTATTCATAGTTTATTGCTGGTTGATTTGAATTGACTTATTTATATATGCTTTACTAGTACACTAGCTAATACTGCTGGAGGCATTTTCTGGGCTTCACTTTGGTAATGCTTACATGGGCATTGCAAGTGTAGCCGGTCCAAACATTCATGGTAAAATAGTCTGATGAATCCTCTGATTGTTGCATAGAGTAGAATGCGTACAGAGAATGTATATGGATTGAGATTGAGGCGTAATTGACCGTCCGTTGACCATCTTTAGCTTGCTAATGCAATTTCTACTTCTGGGATGAACTTTTAATACAAGTATCTCTGATTTACAGGGATTTTTTCTGGATGAAGAATCTCTAAGACATGTTCTGCGTAGGGTCCAAGAATCCAAGAGTTTAACTATCGATTGCCTCCAAATAAAGAATGATTCCTCCATTATCAATATTCTCCATGAACATATCGAAGAGTTGAGTTTGCTCAAATGTTCCTCTCTGTCGTACGACATTCTTAGTGCAATTGGTGAAAGGTGCCCCAACTTAAGGTATTCTCCCATGTCAAACTTCATTTTTGCTACTTTCAACAATTGACATATATTGGTAATTGTCATGAAATGCTTCATTGATTTATAGTTTCACATCTTTGATGGTAAGAGTTACAAGTGGTTGCAATCACTTAATTAGGTCTTAGAAGGTGTCAATCGCCTCCATTTTTGGATTTTCAGACATTATCCTGAATTCTCTCTGCATAAATGGATTTTATTTAGTTCTAAACTTCTAATAGTTCACTTGAGTCTTTCGGAAACAACCTCTCTACCTCCCAAGGTAGGGGTAAGGTATGCTTACACTCTACCCTCTCCAGCCCCCACGTTGTGGGATTTCATTGGGTATGTTGTTGTTGTTGTAGTTCACTTGATCCATTACATTTCAACTTGCTGAAGCTGATTTGTATTCTTTTTTCTCGATATATCTGAAGCAGATTTGTTATTTTAAATAACTTGTGGTGTGTAAGTTGTTTGTGAACCAATTCATTATTCTGCTGAATTTGAATTTTTTCTGTTCACCCTTGATGGTATCTGAACTTCTTTAGGTTGTTTGGGTATAGAAAACTGCGAACTGTGTTAGCTTTTGCGCTTGGCATTCATTAATTTCTCTATATATCTCCACCTTCAGAAGATGGAACAGTTAAGATAATTAAGTCTGTTGTGGTTACACCAACAATATGTTGCTTTCATGCTCTGTCACTTCTCCCTGGATTCGTTTCCAATGTATGCTTTCTAATTTCCCCTTTTTCTTTTTCTGAATCAGGTCCTTGCTTATAGAATTTGCTGGATGTGAAGCACCGGAACGTTTCAAAAAGAAACTTACAGAAATGCTCCAAAAGATTTCCTTGTTAGAGGTAAAGTATTCTCATCGTTCACATATTTCTCCTCTCTTTTTCAAATTGTCCATGATGCCTCTTCAAGCTTATTACTCTTAGAACAAAGATTTTTTCCTTTGATGGTCAATTTTATGAGCTCTTTTCTTTCCTGCAGTCGCTGTCCATAAAAATCCGAGGGACCTTCAATGATGTATTTGATTTACGATCTCTTGAACTATTTCTGCCCAAGAGTGTCAAAAGCTTGAAGTTACAGCAAACGGATGCACACTTCTCTATCCTCTGGCTAGATAAGATTAGAGATATCCCTTGGTTCAAATTGCAAAGATTATCTCTTGTCTTGGACGTTATATCAGATGTCCTTCTCATCACAGTTGTGCTTTCTCTTCCTCTTTTGGTAGAGCTGGATCTTGAAGACAGACCTTCTATAGAGCCATCGATACAATCGGACTTGACCAACGTTGGACTACAGTCTCTGCAGGTCTGCCAGCATCTAATTACCCTCTCAATTGTTCGAAGTAGAATATATGATTATCACACTTCATTTAAGAGAGTGGACAATATGGGCATGTTCCTTCTTTCTGAAGGTTGTGGAGGGTTGGAATCAGTGAAACTTGGTGGGTTCACAAAGGTTACTGAAGCTGGGTTTTCATCAATTCTGCACTCATGCCAGAATCTGAAGAAATTTGAATTGTTGAATGCATCTCTATTATCAGACTTGGCGTTTCATAATATGAGAGGAGTTGCAAGGTCCTTAATTGAATTAAGGTTGTTATCGTGCAGGCTTCTAACTAGTGAAGCTCTGGAGGAATTGTCCTCATTTAGTAACTTGGAGGTACTTGACACAAGTGGGTGCAGAAGCATTGCAGACCTCTGTCTCTACTACATATCAAGTCTCTCTACACTCACAAAACTAAACTTAGCAGAAGCTGATATCACTGATAAGGGTCTTGCTCTTCTTGGTAGAGGAAACTCACCCATTGCGCAATTGTGCATCAGAGGCTGTAAGAGAGTAACTGACCAAGGAATCAAGTTTTTATTTCACGGGGAGGGGAAAATTTGCAAGACATTATCTTTATTGGATGTCGGTCACATGCCCGGAATATCTGATGCAGCTATCTTTATCATTGCATCTGCTGCTAAAGCATTAACTGATTTATGTCTAAGGTACTGCTTTCATGTGACTGATGCTGCAGTGAAGATGTTGGTGGATAGACCAAACTATAAGAGTAGTCTACTGCAAAGACTTGATCTTTATAAATGTCGAAGTCTGTCTGATGATTTGGTAATGCTACTTGTGCACAAGTCTTCTTTCCGTGGTTTGCGCTGGCTTGGCATTGGATCTACTCTCTTAGTCAATAAAAGAGACGATTTCTCCGCACTATGCAATGTTATGCGACCCTGGCTGGTTGTGTGTTTTGATGGCTGTGAATTCGGGTGCCATGATGGTTGGCAGTTTCACACATTTGTGGCTTCTTCCACCATGCATTAGTTTAAAAAAGCTCTACAAATCAAGATAGACCTCATCTTTGCTATCTCGAGGGCCGGCCGCGCTAAGTTCCGTTATACAAGTTCCTTTATACATTGTTGTAACATCTAAATTAGGTACCTATATAACTGAGTAGCATAAGTTGGTGGTAGGGGTTATATTTTCTAGCCAGTTCTGCTCCTTTATGACCTAGTTCACTTCAAGTATGTATGAAGAAGACATGATTGGATAGTCTTCCTTTAAATGCAAGATTTCTGCAATAATAGACTTATTTTGACGTAAATTGTTTACTTGTACATTTAAAGGTAAACTGATTATTAGCGCATGTCACATTGGCCATGAGAATTTCACTTTTTTCCGAATTTGTTTTTCCACTTTATTTGAAAATTAGCAATTTGACCATAAAAATTTCAAATACAAATGTTGTTCACTTTTTTCACTTTCAGTGCATTTAAACAATCAAATATTCTTTAAAAAAATTATAACCAAACAACTCTAACTTCAAAATTCTAAATAAAGCTAAAAATATTTGGTTTTCATGGCCGAACGCCTACTTAACAAAATCAAATATTTTCTTTGCCAATGCTTCCATGAAAGGCTGCTCAACTAACCTTTTCCTAAACAAGCTCCACATTATCCAATTTGTGTAGCATTTGTAAAAATGATATTGAATCTTCTACACGTATCTTTTTGGAATGACCGATTGCTACAAATTTCTGGAATAATTATTCCATCCATATCCAGCTTTAACAGCTAACCCACTCTCATTGGTTGTTTGACATTAAAAATGCTAATCCCATCACGACTAATAGTCTCCTTGAGTGGGAAACTTTCTTTTCTTTTGCTCTATGGCACCTGTGGTTAAACAGGAACCATAACATCTTCAACAATATCACCAGATTAGTCCCCTATAAAAATGTTGATGCCAGTGTTATCAAATATATCTACACTTCAAACTCTCCTTTAATTTATATTCCCATTGTCCATACTATTCATGTTAAGTGGTTTCTTCCAACGGGATCCTTCAAACTCAATGTTGATGGTTCCTTTAATAACATTACCAATATATCAGTGGATGATCATGGTTTATGGATTATGGGTTTCTATTTCTACCAAAGATATTAAGGTCCCACACATACATGGAACTACTTGCTCTACTGCAAAGAGCCAGCTAAGAGGAAAAACATTTACACTAATTGGAGATTGAAATGGATTCCACTGAGGTAGTTAATTTACTACGACAAAACAATGTTCCTCGATATAATAATTCACTTTCATCACACAGGAACAACGTAGCTCACATTTTGGCAAAGGCAGAATATTTTCTTGCCAGAATATATCCACTACAAGGGGTGCTGACTAGTTTAGCAGTAGATAGAGGACGACAATGTAAGACCAAAAAAATCCCTTTTCGTACTTGTAATATCCTTGCCAAAATAGGCATTATCAACATCAGCAATGTACTGACTATTTAGTAGTAATATAAAAATATTTTCCTACAAAAAAAAAGCTTTTAAATAAAAGCAGTTCGTCCGCCCCTCCTACTATGCCTGTCATATGCAGTGCTGAATTTGTCAACAAGCTCGTTCATTGTACTGCAACCACCAAAGATAATAAAAAAATCTTAGATTCTTGTAAGTTTGGCTTATGGACTCCACTAAATCAGAGATGACCAAGTGCGTCATCTGCTTGCACTTTAAATTTGTGGTAATAATTTGTGAGAAAGAAAGAAACCGTAGAAGCCTCAAACATCATACCTAGAGCAGTTGGTGAACATGGCGAGGTAACTAACTAATAATGTGTCATTATACTCCTGCACCAAAAGAAAGAACAAATTATAATGCTGGTTATAGAAACAACAAATATAAGATCTCCAATAAGCAATTTACAGTCAATACACGAACTAGTAGTCACCATTTAAAGATCTTATCAGGGAACCAATAAGAAGAAACCCAGTAAGCTCTAGTCCAAACAGCCACACACACATGTATGTATCTGCAACTCTAATGAATAAGCTTGAAAAATACTCACCATCAAGAAATCATCTTTAAATTTCTCCGACTCAATAGCTGGTAATCTTCTCAAGAGACTAGAGACCTGCCTCAAAAGTGAATTATCACAAGGGATATCACCTGCATCCACAGCAACTACAACACTAAAATCCTTCGGTCAAACTGCCCTATGAAATTGAAGAAACTCATGAGGCTAACATTTGAGGAGCAGAAATGTCAAGGGAAAAGACAATTCCCTTCACTCATACAATTTCTGACTATCAAGCATCTGGACTCACCAATCCTTCTAGGGCAAACTTTACATTTATTCAGGCTGTATAATAAATTTTATCAGGATTAGACGAGTCCCCCCGTAAAAGCACTTCCTTCACAATCAATTTAAATGCAACTTCAAGTCCCAACAAGTTCTAGATACCTTTTTGCATTGCAAGCAGATGGTGATGTAGCACTCTGATTCTGCTATTCAGCATCTTAATGGCACTATGTATGCCAGTGAGGTGGGCAGCCACTGTAAAAACAGAACATGTAAGTCCTAGACAAGCTCTGCCAGTAAAATTGTTGGGCAAAGTGAAGATAAAATAGCAGATGTTCTAGTATTGATAAGCACTGTTGCAAGCGTGGGTGCTCACACTGAGTTGCAGCAGAACCTCCGTCAGATGGTTTAAGATGAGCAACATGATCAACAGAAATCCGTTCAGCTTCAACAGTCTAGCAAGCAATGAGATATTTGAAAAACAAAAAGGATTTGATTAAGGTGCTCCCAAGAACTAGTTGACAGGACAACAGAAATTGATAAGAATGTACCTCTATCTGGTAGCTTGCTTGGACAAAAATAAGCTGGGGGATGCCATCAATGACATGCAACTCTTGGTACCAAAAAACAGTTTCAAAACAAAAACATTAGGATACCAAAAGGACTTATTTCACAAAAACATTTAGTGTTGCAGCAGAAGAACCCAATCCACAAACTTGTACAAGAACTACGAGGTGACAAATTAAAAAGGCTGCAGCTAAAGGTGTCAATAAATAAGTTTTATTCTAACAGGGACAACAAGACAAATTTCTGCCAATAAAAGTTGCCACATTGATTTCAGATATTCGTCATAGAGCAATGGTCATATTGACTATATACACACCACTTTCATAGATAGTAAGTGGCAGGTCCTTCTGTGCATGATTGATGGAAGGATTGAGAAGCACGTACACAGGACTTTCATTGATATCCATCAACTGATACAAAGGAATACATAACTAGGTTATTTATCGCCAAATACAAAATATTCTCATTATGGATGGACAATAGCTAGGGAAAGAAATAAGATCTATTAGAAAGATGAGCAAAAGCAATTTATCATCTCCAAATAAAGTAATACTTGAATCATGGGCCTTCACTGGCATATCCCCATCCCCCAAAATAAAACTACCTCCCACAAACAAAAGGACATGTTACAACAGCCCTAATCCACTAAATAATGATCGAGACCACGAAACATCAACAGCATTTTTCTTCTCTTTGATGCCAGCAAAGCATAAATGAGGCAAGAACTTCAATATCTACCACCCCAATATTGAACAATTTAGTTCCTTTTTTCTGGATGAAAATGTACAATATTGAACAATCTGGTTTCGTGGAAGTCTTTGTGTTTCAGCAGGAAAGGAAGCTATCCCAGAATAACAGGTAGATGCTAATGACTCTGAAGAATTTCAATTGGGACATGGGCGTTTTCAGAGAGCAAATAAGACTCGAAAGAAATATGTTTTAGACAAGAAGCATACATCGTACTAGCTCTTTTGACATGCCATCAGAAGACATGCAATTTGCCTCCGTTGTTAAGGCCAAGGATGGCTTTATGGCATGAAGCAGTTCCTAAGACCAAATAAGTGCTGATTCAGGGTTTTCGATGGAATAATACACACCAGTTCACGACTTGAAACTTTTTGCATTCAACAATTCTACTTTGGATTACAAACAAGGAGCAAAGTATAACATTGTTCCAAAACTCTAGTTATCCTAATCGTTGTTCTTTGACTAGTTTAACCTTCACCCTGCTGTTTATAACACCCTAAACTTACTTGATTCTATGGTGGATATTAGTTACCCAGAAAAACACAAATGAAAGGCACCAAGTGTAAAAAGTTTACGAGCAAATTTTTTTTAAAAAAATGTAGCTCTAATGTTCAAAGATATATCATTCCCCATAGTGAGTGTAATGCTGAGGCATCTCGTATAAACTGATCCTCTTGTGATAGTTTTCCAGTACTAAATTATCCGAAGTTTATGACACAGACCTCAGCACCTCTTCTTCACTGTGACACTAAAACCATTTGCACACAGGAAAGGTTGTAATACTAGTAAGCTTAAGTTCTATCTTTCTCCTCGTAATTAACAAGCAAAAAGAGCAGAAAGTGATATAAAGTTTGAGAACAAAAAGAATTCAATAGGACGCTCAAAGACAAGTTTTCAGAGATGATAAGAACTCACAGCTTTGTGAATATGCATATCTGATTCGTGTGCATCACTCCCCGATGAATACCATCCCAGTACATAAAAGTTAGGGAAAACCTTCTTATCTGCACAAAATTCAACATTAGTACAATGAAATACAAGCTTAAGTTATATATATCTTGTAAATAGAATTATGACTATCACGTTATCAAAAACAAGCTACAGGATGAATTGGTACCTTGCAAAATAAGACAACTACTATGCTACAACAGGTTAAACTATTACAATGATATAAAAAATTATATTGACAATGTATATAAGTTAAACTCATGAAAGGATATAAATTTCAATCTCAGACTAATTCGAGCCGCTATATGGATGATGGATCATTGATATGCTCTATTCACGCCCCTATCATTCTAACACTGAATAATTTTCCTTCTAAAACTAAAATAACAATCAACATTAGTACTATGACATATTAACTACTCCCTCCGGATAAAAAAGAGTGTCCACTTAGCCATTTGCACACCCCTTAAAAAAATGCTAACTCCTAGGCAAAAATAGATATTTTGACTAAAATGCCCCAAATTTAATAAGTATTGGGATTTGGTCACTAACACTTAATAAGGGCAAAACTGGAAAAATAAGGTTAATATTTTCTTGATTTGGTAAGTGGACACTTTTTGAATAAAAAAATAAAGGCCAAGTGGACACTCTTTTTGATCCGAAGAAAGTATCAAGTTATCAAAAATCCAGCTACAAGCAATTGTCAGTCTTAAACTACTAACCTGCTACAACAGGTTAAACAACTACAATGATATAAAACAAATTTCTATTGACAATGTATATAAGTTAAACTCATGAAAGGATATAAATTTCAATCTCAAACTAATTCGAGCCACTATATGGATGATGGATCATTGATATGCTCTATTCACGCCTATATCATTCTAATACTGAATAATCTGCTTTTTAAAATCAAATAAACGATTTTCTAAATTATATTGACAGTGTATATAAGTTAAACTCATGAAAGGATACAAATTTCAATTCTCAAACTAATTCGAGCCGCTAAATGGATGATCGACTATGTTAGATGAGGCGGAGTATTGGCCAGTTAAGATCTCTCACGTTCAAAAAAAAAGTTGCAGAGATGAGAATGTTGTGATGGATGTGTGGGCACACTAGGAGAGATAGGATTAGAAATGAAGTTATCCGGGACAAGGTGGGAGTGTGGCCACGGTGGAGGACAAGATGCGGAAAGCGAGGCTGAGATGGTTTGGGCATGTGAAGAGGAGAGACACAGATGACTCAGTGCAGAGGTGTGAGAGGTTGGCTATGGACGATTTCAAAAAAGGTAGAGGTAGGCCGAAGAAGTATTAGGGAGAGGTGATTAGGCAGGACATGACGCAATTCCAGCTTATCGAGGACATGACCTTAGACAGGAGGTTATGAATGACTCATATTAGGGTAGAAAGCTAGTAGGTAGTCTCGTTTATCCTTTCAAACTAGTAGTCGTAGTATTGATTTATAGTTTCTTGTCCTTTGATTTTTACTATTATCTGTTATTCGTGTACTTCGATTATCATATTTTATCTGTGATAGCTACTGCTCCTTTTTCATACTGCTTTATCATGGCTTAGTAGCTTTCGTTATTTTCATTTTCATACTGCTTTGAATTTCTTGTCATAATCTGACCTTTTTTATGCTTTCTCTTAAGCCGAGGTCCCAAGGTAGAGGTAAGGTCTGGGTAGAGTGTACGCTCCCCAGACCCCACAGTGTAGATTCCACTGGGTATGTTGTGTTGTGTTGTATATGGATGATCAATAATGTATATGCTCTATTCACACCAATATCATTCTAATACTAAATAATTCACCTTTTAAATCAAATAAACGATTCTCTAAAACTGGAATAAACTCATAAAACGATATAAACTTCAATCTCAAACTAATTTGAGTCGTTATATGTTATTATTCAATACTCTTTATGACGTTATAGCCAATGATCCGAGTATTGTGGGTAGTATTTCTAACACATGTTTCTAACTACCAAGATGAAATCGTCTTTTGTAAAGGGTGTTTTGCTCCTCTTCATTTGTTCCCATTAACGACCACAAATGGGGCGGAATATTGGTCAGTTAACATCTCACACTCAGAAGATGAAAGTTGCAAAGATGAGAATGTTGTGATGGATGTGTGGTACACTAGGAGAGATAGAATTAGGAATGAAGTTATCCGGGACAAGGTGGAAGTGACATCGGTGGAGGACAAGATGCGGAAATAGGGGATGAGATGGTTTGGGCATGTGAAGAAGAGAGACACAGATGCCCCAGTGCGGAGGTGTGAAAGGTTGTCTATGGACACGGTTTCAAAAAAGGTGGAGGTAGGACGAAAAGTATTAGGGAGAGGTGATTAGCCAGGACATGGCGCAGTTTCAGCTTACCGAGTACATGACCTTAGATAGAAGGTTATTGAGGGCTCATATTAGGGTAGAAGGCTAGTAGTCCTTTGATTTCTGCTACTATCTGTTATTTCTTGTACTTCGATTATCTTATTTTATCTGTAGTAGCTACTGCTCCTTTTTCACACTGCTTTATCATGGCTTAGTCGCTTTCATTATTTTCATTTTCATACTGCTTTAAATACCTTGTCCTTATCTGATCTTTGTTATGCTTTATCTTGAGTCGAGGTCCAAGGTAGAGGTAAGGTCTGCGTACACTTACCCTCCCCAGACCCCACGGTGTGGGATTCCACTAGGTATGTTGTGTTGTGTTGTGTTGTTGTATATGGATGATCGATAATGTATATGCTCTATTCACGCTCATATCGTTTTAATACTGAATAATTTGCCTTTTAAATCAAATAAACGATTCTCTAAAACTGGAATAAACTCATAAAACGATATAAACTTCAATCTCAAACTAATTCGAGTCGCTATATGGATGATCGATAATGTATATGCTCTATTCACGACAATATCATTCTAATACAGAATAATTTGCCTTTTAAATCAAATAATCACTAATTCGAGTCGCTATATGGATGATCGTTAATTTATATGCTCTATTCACGCTCATATCATTCTAATACTGAATAATTTGCATTTTAAATCAAATAAACAAGTTAAACTCATGAAAGGATATAAACTTCAATCTCAAACTAATTCGAGCCGCTATATGTATGATTTGATTATTTAAATTGTAATACTAACAGAGCTCCTGCTTCTTTTCAAGGAAAGCGCGGTCGAGAGAGTGAGTAACGGGATCATATAGGAGTTCGAAACTGTTGAAGATCTCCACGGTACGGCCACTTTGAACGCCTATAACACAACCGAAAACCCTAGGTGGTACGGAAGGAGAATCGGCGGCACCGTTGGATGAGTAAGGAGGCTGAGATTGGGACTTGACACGTGTGTAGTGATCAGATATGTTGAGTAACACTAATGGATGAAGCTTAAATGTCAAGCCACTGCTCGATGATGACGCCATTCTCGCCGTTAACTCTTAACGGAGTTTGAGAATAGTCCGTCGGATAATAGATTTTGGAGAAGAGAAGGTAAATTCTGCCGCAGGCTCTAATTCTAATATTTTCAATGTGCCCTTCGATTTATGTATAGTAGTACTCCATTTTATGTGATAACTAGTGAATTAGTCCGTTTTGCATGTCATTAAAGTAAAATTTAAATATAGCCAATTGGTATGGAAGTTATGCATCAACATAATGCTCATGACTTACCTCTAGACCTAGCTGCTATCGAAGCTACATCTATAAATAAATAAGATTCCAGTCTAGTCCAATCTAGTCTATAGGAGGCCCTCCTCATTACGAGGCCGTTTATTGAAATAGAATTAAATTCGAATAAATTTTCTAGGATCCTCTTCCTTTCGAACTACAAATATGGGAATCGTTGAAATAGTTCTTTGATTGAATGAGGATGATTCATATAATACATTACTCCAGTCAAGTCCAATAACGATCTAGAAAGCAATTGATATTGATACAATTTGCTTCCTTAACTCAATTAGTAGGACCCCTAGAATCCTTAGTTATTAATTTTTTTCTAATTAAAAACGTCAATATTTGTTCATTAATTAATTTTATCTTTCTATGGTTTTCAATTGTAACACTACTGTTGTTCCAATAATCTTTTCAAAGTTGATGACAAATGAAAAAATAAATCTCACTTCAACTCAATTCAATATCGAATAAATAACCCACCTTAGTTTGATCATATTGTATATTGTAAATATGAAGTTACGAATAATTCAACCAAAGGTATAGAAATTCGAACTAACTCGATTCCAAATAAAAAAATATTAGAACCTAAAGAAGCATGAGTCATATATTTGCAAAACGTCGTTATTGCCAACATTGTATGTCTTTATTCAATCTATTCATTACCTTCTTGATATTATTGAAATTTCTTTCTTTTTTCATGTTTGTAACTTTTCTTGATTATCTTTTTTTCTTTCATTTTTCATCTTAATAAATTTTGTATGTAATCACTTCTTTCGTTATATTCATCCTAACATTATTCTTTGGCTCCATTTTACTTATAAGAGAAGCAAAGACAAAACTGAAATCATTTTTAAAGAATTCTTCCATTCATATCATCAAGAACTAAAAAAAATGTTCTATATTGGTGATAGCTATTGCACTACAAAGATATATGATAACCAACACGACTAGAAATAAATTTATATGAATAGAAATTGGTGTGATTTTAAGATGTCATCAATTTGTACATTAAATAATTAGGGGTTATGAACATGAAAGGTTTGGAGGTTATGGATATTATTAATATTAATTAGATTAGAATTTATAATATTGGCAAAGGAGCTAAGAAGCAGATTTTTTATGGAGCAAGAATTTTTGTAGCACCTCCTCCTTCTGTTGCAAATGTTTTATAGAAGGATGATGGGACACTCCTATGAACGTAATGTAAATTTTTGTAATATTCAAATAATGACGAATGCGCCGAATTATATAACATTCATAAGTCTGGATGCGGAATAATTTTATATATATTCTCGTCATATATATATATATATATATATATATATATATATGGTTTACCCAAAAAAAAAAACAATGTCATTAGTATAATGGGATATTCTTTATAACAACTATTGCGTTTATCCTTTTATAATAATAAAACATGAGAAAGTAAAAGTGAAGCTATGAACTTTTGCATTTTGTCATTTTCCACACATATAAATATTAAAAAATATTTTGATAATTTTTATTTATGACAGTCAAATAAGATTTAAATATCAATAATGTTATAGATGTATAACATTGCCTCTGTATAGCATATAAAGATAGAAATGAGATTATTATGAAGAGATTTGATTGTACACGTTAAATATTTTAGATTTTAGTTCAGCCAACATGGTCTCTATTTTGCAAATTATTGACCACCCTCCTTCAGCAGTAGTAGATATAGTGCAAGCTGATAAAATCGGCATGCCATCCTTACGCAAAATCTCAACATCTGATTGAAAGAAATAATCCCTTGATTATTTTCAACAATTCTACTCACGTCGCATATTGGACGTTTTTTATCTCAAAAATAATAAGGATGTTGTTCTTGATGTTAGAAACCATGAGGGCAGGATGAAAATTGTTCTTAGACATATTGAAAGAACAAAGAGAGAGGAGGGGAAATTTGGGAAGAGTGGAGGTAAATAATATCACGAATTCCGATGAAGGGGGACGGAATTCGGCTACGGTTGTGGCCGAGAAAGGGCACAAAAACCGAGAGCAATGGCGGAAGCAAGACCTAGTCTCTTGATACCTTGAAAGAAATAATCTCCTTGATTATTTTCATTAATTGAAAGGTATATATACAAGTTACATATTTCCATAATAGGAGAATCCTATTCCTAAAACCTTATTCTACCATAATTCTAACTATACAATTATGGTAAGTGTACAAGACTAATTAAGGTAACCTTTACACTACAATATACCAACAATATACATACTAAATATACATCACCCGTGATGGGCCAACCCGAGATGGGTCTTGCTGCCTGTCCGTGTTTGGTTGTTACCGAAAGAACCGTGATATACACTTATATATATCAAGTGTATATTACCTTGTTTAACACTGATGTTTCATCTTTTTGTTGTAATATAAGTGTTGCTCCTTTGGTTTGTAATGATGTAACTATGAGCATCTCTACTGATGCAACTATTAGTATTTCCAGTGTAGCTATCCCTCTATGTACTGTAAATGTTGGTCACCTTTGTAATATTTAGTGTTTATTGATATAATGTTCTTTAGTACAAAATAAAACATCAGATTTAAAAAATATATAATTTTTTTGTGTAAATTGGAGAATGTACTATAAATTGTAATATTCTTAATAAAAATTAGTAAAAGGCTTTCTAAGGAAAGGTGTTAGAGGGAAAAAAAATATAACTCCCCCAAGTGCAAATGTTTTAATCCTTTTTGGAACAAATGTAGTACTATTTTGGTTTCAAATTAAATGTCTTGTTTTATTTTCGATCTTTTTCATATATAATTATGATGTTCAGGCCACTGACCACACCTCGACTAATTTCGAAAGGTATATGCTACCTCTCACCGACATATATAACTTAATGTATGAGAAGAAATAATCTACTCTCTCTATCTCAATTTATGTAGCATCATTTTCTTTTTAGTATACCTAAAAAAATGTCACATTTCAATATTTAAAAATAATTTAACTTTATGAGATGATTTACAGTTACACAGGCCTCTAAGATTTATTTTGGATCACAAATTTGAAATGTCTTTATTTATTTCTTAGACTCCGTGCCTAATCAAATGGTGTCACATAAATTGAGACGGAGAGAGTAATGTTTTTCTCTTTATTGAAATCTGAAATCAAAACCTCATAATTTTTAACCTACTTTATTAACCACTAGGTCATGTCCTTGAGTACAAGAAAAAGAACTTGATCTTATTCGGAATTTCTTATGTATTTCTTTAGTAACTCTATTTTTAATCTTTCATGTAAATTTAAAGATATACGCTACTCCCTCTGTCCCAATTTATACGAGGGTTGATCAGTTTAGAGAGTCAAATAATTCTTTCTTTGATTATAATTTTCTCCAACTCTTTTTATATATTGTGAATTATTAATTATGCAGACTTATAGTACATTTTATATAGTTTTTAAATATGTAAATTTTATTATAAAATATTTAAAAAATCTATGTTTGAAATTGAGTCAAAGAAATAGTTGTTTAACTCTCAAATTGGTCAACACTCGGTTAAATTGGGACGGATGGAATATTATTTTTAGATAATCTTTTTTATCTTTCTTCTGGTAATTGACTAGAGATTTACATTATTACTACTCTATATATAAGAGTCTAGAAGCAGGCATCTGGTCGTCAAGATGCCTGCTTCAGCTCTTAGGGTGTTTTCGGTATTTTCTATTTTTCATGCTTTAAAGTGTTTATTTAACCGGTTTATAAATTATACCTTCCTTTTATTCATGTACAACTTTTTTTGAAGCTGTGGGGTCCATTAAGCTTTTTCATTTACTGATTGATTTAGTTTAGTTGGCGTTCTTGATAGCCACGTCGCTATAGTGATTTGATTTGGCCTCTGTAAGATTAAGGTAGGGGTCGATTTTTTTTTATATTCCGCTTCTCAATTTATGTCAGATTATTTCTGAAGACATTAATTTCAATCCCTCAGCACTATTATCAGTAAATTATCAGGGTTTGAGAATAGAGCAACCTACAAGGTCCTACTCAAAAGAAAGCAAATTGTTTCCATCAGAATTCAAATTCACACAGTAAGCCTTTAGCTAAATTTTAAGTTTCGCTTATTCGTCATCCAACTATGCCGAATGGATAGGGGTCTACTTTTCTCATGCCCATAAGTTATGTGCAGACTGTTCGAGATTTTATTTAAATATAATTACTATTATTATTTTAAATTTAAAAGTTAAATAAAAAAAATGTGTAAGGATGTATTAGTTTTTAAATAATTTATATAAAACTCGATTGACCGTTACTTTGCAATATTTTTTCCCTGTGCAAACTTTTTCTTTCTCTTCTTCTCTCTTCAAAAACTCTTTTCTTTTTTATTCAAAGATCAAGTTGTATAATTTTTGCTTTTTAATAGTATTTCTTCGCTATTTATTTAGTGCCGAAATTCATAAGCTTGTCATATCCACTAAAATTATTTGCATAAATTTCATAGTAATATGATAGAGGGGAGGGAGCAAATTAGGAAAGATTTTCGTACGTGTTTCCAACCTCCAATTCAGTGTTCTTTATTCATATTTTACAACATTTTAAAAACCATATTTAGTTTTGGTTTGGTG
The DNA here is from genome assembly GCA_029783415.1 of Anisodus acutangulus. NCBI lineage: Eukaryota > Viridiplantae > Streptophyta > Magnoliopsida > Solanales > Solanaceae > Anisodus > Anisodus acutangulus. The sequence goes on along the minus strand of CM056502.1, from coordinate 654,886 downwards.
GTATTCCGTAGTGGTATTTGGCTGGCAGAGTAGAAAAATTGCTTTGTTTTGGACTTGGGTCGTTTCTTTGGTTTAGAATTTTCACTGGGTGTTGTTTTCATTGGCTTTTGGTAATTTCTGGTGATTCCTTAATCAATCAAAACTTTGTTTTGGTTTCTGTTTTAATGGGTGTATAAAAGAGATACTTGTTGGTGTTTGTTGCAGAGAATTAAATTTAAAAAAAATGATTCTCTCTAATTTTGATCTTTGGGTTCGCTGGGTATATAGTTTTTGTCCACTGCCATTTTTTTCCGTGCAATTCCATTGGTGGAATCCAATGGAATTGGTCAGTCACTCAAAACCCAATTTATGAAAAAATATGTTTTGCTTGGAATTTTACGGGTTATCAGAAATTTGTTGGTTTGGTATTTATATTTTTATCATGGATTCCGATACTATCAAAATTATGAACCAAAATTTTGTCCATCTTGATCATTTTAATGACGCCAATTTCACAAGATGGAGGGAGAAATTGAAGTTTATGTTGACCGCTTTGAAGATTTTTTACGTGCTTGATTCAAGTCTCACTCCAATTCCTCCACCAAAGGATGATGATTCTGAAGAACTCAAAGGCACAAAGAAAAAAAAGGAAGGAAGATGAAATCATGTGTAGAGGTTACATTCTCAAAGCACTTTCTGATCGTCTTTATGATCTCTATACCGTTAAACCTTCAGCAAAGAAGATTTGGAATGCATTGGAATTCAAATACAAAGGCGAGGAGGAAGGTACCAAAAAGTTCATTGTTTCTAAATATTTTGAGTTCAAATTTAATGATGATAAGCCTATTTTTGGCATAAGTACATGAACTGCAGGTTATAGTAACCCAGTTAAGGGTAGCAGAAATTGAACTTCATGCATCTTTTCAAGTTGAAGCAATTATAACAAAATTATCATCATCTTGGAAATGATATAGGAAGAAAATTCTCCATGATTCTAAAGAATTTTCTTTGGAAGAAATTCAAAAGCACATTTGAATCGAAGAGGAATCGAGGGAGAGTGATAAGAATGAAAATTCTTATAATGGCAATAATAAGGTTAATGCTTTAAATAAGCCCTCAAACAAATCCAATAAAGAAAAGCAAAGCAAAGCAAAGGAATTTCTCTTGACCATAAAAAAGATCAAAACAAATTCAACAAGTCCAAACAAGGAGGTTGCTTTGTGTGTGAAAAATCTGGCCATTATGCTACATATTGCAGATTTAGAGAGAATCAAAAATCAGAAGTGAATTCAACAAAAGAAAATGAAAAGATTGTTGCTACTCTAAGCGAGATCTACGCCATAAATGGCAAATTATCTAGTTGGTGGTATGATACATGTGCCATTGTTCATGTTTGCTATGACAAGTCCCTCTTCAAGACTTACAGAGAAGTTACTGATGAGCAAGAGATTCAAATGGGAAAGGAAGGAAGGTCCAAAGTTTTTGGCAAGGAAAATGTTGAATTTGCATTTACTTTGGAAAAGATGGTTACTCTAATCAATGCCTTACATGTTCCTGATATCAATCAAATTCTTGTTAGTGGGTACTTTTGGACAAACCTGGTAATAAATCTGTAATATTTCGTAAATCCGGAATTAGTGTGAATGAATTAAATGAGTGTTGGTGTGTCATATTTTTGTTATGTGAATCTCTTCGGGATGAATTCGGGTGATAGATAGTTGTTTTGAAGTCAAACTAAAAAGTGAAGTTCTTAAGGGTTTCTAAATTCGTCTAAGTCTGCAGAACTTCTTACTATTTCCCATTTTTGGATAGTTGCATTGAGAATATGAGAAAACTCAAAACATAAAAGTTGTAGGAAGTTGAAATACCTTTCGAACAGTAGGTCACCCAGCTCAAACTAAGCTACTTACAAAAGTTATGACCATTTTACTGAGCAAAGGTCGGCAATCGCGTCGCAAGGGTGTCGTTGCCAGAACGTTGCTCTGGAATTTTTTTGCCTTGTGTGGCACCACCGCGATGGGTTCGCGACGCGAGGGTTCCACAACTCATTATTTTTCTAGTTTCGAATTTTATAAGTTTTTCACTTCGTTATATTCATTCCCACTTCGTTTTGGCCAATTTTTTTAGAGGAAGCAACCCTAAAACTTTCTCAAAACATCTAAGGTAAGTTATTAATCAATTCTCATCAATATTACATTAATATAACATCAAAATCATTACTCTTTAACACTAGTTCATCTTCCCAAACCCTAGATTCTTAAAAACTCAAGAAAAAAGAAGAAGATGCGTGTGGAATTTTGTCTTAAAGATAAGATTTCTGATTTTTCTGGGATTATTAAAGAGGTTTGGACTAGTGTAGACCATACTACAAGATTAGAATTCACTAATGATTCACATAAGGGTTCAAGAACAAGTTTTAAGGCTAGAGAAGCCCTAATTTTTCGAATAAGGGTAGAAATCCCTAGAATTGGTTAAAGTTCTAAACTTTGTTATTAATAACCATTGTAGAACAATTGTTGAACTTGAAAGAATCCATTTGCTAGCTTTTAGCGGAAATTGAGGTATGTCTACGTTTTAAACTCTCTTTTTAAAGTATGTCTAGATTTCAAAATCCTCTTTGATTGTTTGTGTACGTCAAATCCTTATTGGTAGTGGTTCTTTATTAAACTTATTTTTTATTTGAAGATAATTTTTAGACAAGGTAATGCATGTGTAGGGCCAAGCCCGCATCGAACCATATACGAACTATACAACTTTGTGAAACTCAATTTTTCCATTATTGGATGGTTGAACTCATTTTGCTAAAGGGTGGACCTTAAACTTGTTTTGTTGTTGAATGAGTTTCTTGAACTTAAAATTTAATAAGGAAGTTGAATAATATTTCTAATTGGTTATGACTCGAAATACCTCTATTATGAGATGATGACTTGAGAAGTGATATTCGGCACTAAGCCAGGATTGATGATTCAGCTGATATGCTATTATTTGTATATTTGTTGTGTTTGGGCCTGTATGGGAAAGCAATGCTAGTCTAAAAGATTATTAGTCGTTATGGACCCTAACGTATCGATACGAGTATTGCTCTGTCAGTCCAGAGGATGATTTACTTCCGAGGCGTATAACCCGGTGCATCTATTATTGTGTCATTCCAGAGGACGATTGACCTCCGACGCATATAACTCGATGCATTTATTATTGTGCTAGTCTAGAGGATGATTAACCTCCATCGTTTCCTAGCCCGGAGTATCGATTGATTGATTTACCTGTGAGCGGCTTGTTTTGGTATCTTGGTTGCCTGTGAGTGTCTTGTGGTAATCTTGAGTTCGTAAGTGACATACTTAACACGATAAATGGTAACGAGTTAAACTTGATGTATTCTTCATTATTGGATTCTCTGAGTTAATGGCGTACTCAATTTCTGGATTTTAAAATTATTTTATTTAATATTGTTTTACTGACCATTATTCATTTTATAACTACTTTGATTTCATTAACTATTGCCTCTTAGACACTCACTGAGTACTCAGTACTCAGGCATATCATTGTTGTTTTTGATGGTATGTTAGGTAACGAAGAAGAGCAGGTACAGACAGATCTCGCAGATTAGGAGTACTCGCTGTTTTTCAAATTATTGGTGAGCTCACACACTTGTTCGTGTGTTTTCATTGAGTCATTTATTACTTTTAGTAGTTTCTGGGTTGCGTCCCGATGAGTTAGACATTTATACATTATCTTAGAAGCTCCATAGATGGTTATCAGATTATGGATAATGTGTTGGAGTCTCGTATGTCTCGTTGAGGCATTTGACCATATTTTATGACTAAGTATTCGCTTAGACTTCTGTTGTGTTATTTCATAAGTGATAATGATTTCATTTAGATATTTATGACTTGTTGAATTTAAATAATGAAAGGTTATTGAATAAGAATTTGTTGTTATTAATTCATAAGGTGTTTCCGGTGTTGTTCATCGCATCAGATGCTTGTTATGTCCAAGATCGGGTTTGGGGCGCGACAAAATATGTATTTGAATGGGGAAAATTAATTTTATTCCGAAATGGTGTCTTTGTTGAAAAAGGCTATTCTGCTGATTGAATGGTCAAGTTGTCTGTAACCGATAATTTTATTATTAATAATAAGAACTATGCTTCTGTTTATATGTTGGATTCAATTTCTATATGGCATTATAGATTAGCACATATGGCCTAACTACAATAAAAATATTGGTCAAGAGTGGATTGATTTCATGCGATTTAAATAAATTTAAAAATGTGAATTATGTGTTAAATCTAATTTGATTAAGAAATCTTTTAGAAGTGTTGAAAGAAACACTAACTTGTTAGATTTAATTCATTTTGATATATGCGAGTTAAATGGCATGCTAACAAGAGAAGGAAATAGATATTTTATTATTTTTATTGATGATAGTTCTAGATATACTTATGTATATTTGTTGAGACCTAATGATGAAGCCTTCGATACTTTTAAGAATTATAAGGCCGAAGTGGAAAATCAATTAGAAAAAGAATTAAAGTCTTAAGAAGTGATAGAGGAGGAGAATATTTTTCTAAAGAATTTGATGCTTTTTGTGAAGATTATTCATGAATGTTTTGCTCCTCGCACTCCTCAACAGAACGACTTAGCAGAAAGAAGAAATAGAACTTATTTAGAAATGATTAATACTTTGTTGCTACATGTTGAATTGCCATTTAATTTGTGGGGAGAGACACTTCTTGCTATATGTCATATATTTAATAGGATTTCTATGAAGAAAAATCAGATTACTCCATACGAATTATGAAAGAGAAGGAAGCATCATATATGATATTTTAAAGTGTGGGGTGTCTTGCATATTACAAGAATAATGATCCAAATCGGATCAAGTTGGGTCCTAGAGGAATCAAGTGTGCTTTTGTAGGTTATTCCTCAAATAGCAAAGTTTATCGACTTCTTAATTTAAAGTCTAATGTAATTATTGAATCTAGAGATGTGAAATTTTTTGAATATCATTTAATTTCGGGTAAAAAATTTCAATCTTCATCAACTGATATAACATTAGAAGAAACATCTCAATGAATTATTGAGCAATCTAGTTCAGAAGAGGTTTATAATCAACCTAGTGAACAAAGGAGAAGCATTAGAGCTCGAAAGACTAAAATACTTGGATCAGATGAGATTGACTCCCAACGTATTTCTTTTAATCTTGTTGAAGGTAATAGATATACAGTTACGAGAACAATCCCAATTATTCTTCAAGTGAAAGATGATCCGAAAACTTGTAAAAAACTATGACTTCTAGAGATGCATCCTTTTGGAAATATACTATTAAATATGAAATGGATTCAATAATGTCAAACCACACTTGGTAACTTGTTGATTTGCCTCCAACTTCTAAACCTAGCAGTTGTAAGTGGGTGTTTTGAAGAAAGTATCATACTGATGGGACTTTACATACCTACAAAGCTAGGTTAGTTGTTAAGGATTTCGACAAAAATAATGATTGATTATTTTGATACATATATACCCGTAGCAAGAATAACTTCGATTATAATTATATTTGTTTTGGCATCTATTTACAACTTACATGTCCATCAGATGGATGTTAAAACGGCATTCGTAAATGGTGATCTCAATTAGGAGGTCTATATGGAACAACCTGAAGGATTTGTTCTACGGGGAAATGAACATATAAAGTTTGTAAGCTTATCAAGTCTTTGTGTGGACTAAAACAGGTCCCTAAATAATGGCATGACAATTGATAGAGCAATTTTATCTTTTGGCTTTAAACATAATATAGTTGATAAATGTGTTTATTCTAAAGTGTGTAGTAATTATTTTATCTTAGTTTGTTTATATGTTGATGATATGTTAATTGTAAGCAATGATATGAATGGAATAAAACCAAGAGGTTTGTGTCTTCCTCATTCTAGATGAAGGATCTTGGACAAGTTGATATCATATTGGGTATCAAGATTAAAAAAATAGTGGGGGATATGTATTGAGTCAATCTGATTACATTGAGAAAGTGTTAAATAAATTTAGTCACTTAAATATAAAAGAGGTAAATATTCCATTTAATTTAAGCATCAAGTTAATTAAGAATGAAGGAAGAGCTGTGGCTCAACTTGAGTATGCAAGCGCTATTGGAAGTCTTATGCATGCTACACAGTGCACAAGACCAGACTAAACATTTGCAGTTAGTAAATTAAGTAGATTTACTAGCAATCCGGGTATTGATCAATGGAACGCCATTGAGCGAGTTTTAGATTTTCTTAAGAAAACTAAAGATTTGTGTATTCAATACTAAAAATTTTCTGCCATTTTAGAAATATATACTAACGGAAGTTGGATATCGAGTTGGGAAGCAACACATTCACTACTGGTTGGGTGTTTATATTGGGAGGAGGTGCAATTTCTTGAAAATCTAAGAAACAAACTTTCATAACACATTCAACCATGGAATCCAAATTTGTTGCATTAGCGGAAGCAGGAAAAAAACCTGAGTGGATGAGGGATTTTCTTTTAGAAATTCCATTAATCTCGAAACATATGAGTTCAATTTCAATTTACTGCGATAGTCAAGCTATTCTAGCTCGAGCATATAACAATATATACAACGAAAAGTCAAGATACAAAAGTCTTCGACATGATTATGTGAGAAATTAATTAAAGATGGAATTATCTCTCTCACATTCTTGAAGTCAAAAAGGAATTTGACTGATCCATTTACTAAATCTCTTACAAGGAGAGTTGGTAAAAACAACTTCGAGTTCAATTGGGTTAAAACTCTTTAATTAGATCCACTAATAATGACAACCCTACCCAACACTATTAAATCAATAGTCATGGGTTCAAAGGGTAACAACAAGTTATGGATACATGAATATTTCAATACTAAATTAAAAGATATAATAGTACTGGTTGTCACATAATAGAGGTTGAATTCTTATATTCTTAATGAGGTTCAGTTCAAGGAACAAGTGTTTCAAATGTGACAAATACACTGAAAGAACTTCACCTATATGAACATAAAAGTGGTGCCGCTTCAATTGAGAGGTGGAGTTACTCTCATAAATGTTCATGAATTTTGGATAGCACATGACCATAAACGTGTTAAGCATGTTTGAGTGGGAAGAATGAACGAAATGTTTATGTGTGTAATGTCGCCAATGTTATCACAAGGAATAACATCTTCAAAGCTATTGTGCTACATGAAATTTTGATTTCATCTTGTGACATTGTACGAAGGTAATGTTCAAATCGAAAGATACATTACTCTATGCGTGAACATAACTTGATCTTCGTGTCCTAATTTATATTTAAACAACTGAGGGATTATTGAGATTTTGTTTAAATATAATTACTATTATTATTTTAAATTTAAAGTTAAATGAAAGAGTGTGTCTTTTATTAAAAGGGTGTGTTAGTTATTAAATAATTTATCTATAAAACTCACTTGAACGTTACTTTGCAGAACACTTTTTCCTTCTGCAAACTTTTTCTTCTCTTCTTCTCTCTTCAAAGATCAAGTTCTATAGTTCTTGCTTTCCAATAGAATTTCTTCACTATTTGTTTAGTGCCGAAATTCATAGGCTTGTCATATCTACTAACACTATTTGCGTAAATCTCATAGCAATCTCGTAGAGAAGATGGAGCAAATATCATTTTTAGAAAAATGTTTCGTACATGTTTCAAGCCTCCAATCCATTGTTCTTTATTCATATTTTACAACAAAGACTTGCTATTTAAGTATCCTACTATCAACATAAATAAAATTAAGTAGTTCTACATTCACTGTAGTTCTCAACAAATTCAAATCTGAATCTGAATTTTATTTTTCATGAAAATTGATGATATAGAAATTTTGACAAATATAAAATTTATTGCAATTAATTAACTGAAAGCTCAAACGTGCAAATAGAGAGCTGGCATAAAAGTGTTAATTTAAGCAGAGCCTACATCCGTTCATAATTATGTGGGAAATGAAAGTTGGTAGTCAATATTTGGTAGAAATATAAGGGGGGACAGAGAAGGGTATTAAGTTCATATTGCAATGTTTGATAATTTAGCAAGAAACTAACGTAACATAAGTATTACAATCAAAATATACTAAATAAAGATTATCTTATATTATTAATTCAATTTTTTTTTAAAAGTTAACCACCAATTTCAACAGTTTTATCTTATCTGCTTTTGGACCCACGCAGGGGTTTTGTATCTAGTAATTTGAATAGATGTGCATTATCTCCTAATTTATTTTTAGAGGTTGTCAAATTAACTATTGATTTCAATTTCAGACGAGGAACAATAAACCAATATGGACTGGACTCTTTTATCATAACTAGGAAGAGACTAATCTTAGGGCTGGGCTTAGGAGCTCTGCTGGTCGTGGGTCGGCATAGGGGAATGGAATTTTGGGCTTGAAGTCATATTAGATGAAGAGGGACAACAGGATGATTTATGCAAATGATCGTTTTGGGTTATTATTTAGATTTGTATTCAAATATAATCCTTGTGATTGACAAAAAATCATACTGCCGTCAAATATCTATAAAATTTTGGATCATGGTCTAACGTTCACTCATAAGATTTTTAATTTGCTAAAAAAACCGGGTCATTCGCAGGATTGCCTCTATTTCGGGGTGGTCTTTAATTTTTGCTCCTCAAATTATTGGTCTTTAATTTTTGCGCTTCGGTACTTTAAAGTTTAAAGTGACCGAAAATACCCCTGACATCAAAAAAAGAAATCCGAATTCTGAATCCGAACCCCGACAGAGTAAAAAAAACAATTTCACAATGCAAAAAAATCATAGAAACTATGTATTCGCGCAAAATTACATAGAAGTTATGCCTTAAGGCATATTTGTGTAGAAATTAAGTTATCCTACCGAACCATGCCTTAAGGCATAATTTCTATGCAGCTACGCCCGAAAAGGCATAGTTTCTATAAAACTTTTGTCTTGCGAATTTTTTTTTTTTTACTATGCTGAGGTTCGAACCTGAGTCTCTGATTTCGTAGACGCGTGAATAAGAACACTTTGACCCACAAATTATCATTAAACGAGAAAGTAATGGTAAAATTAAAGACCAATAATTTGGGGAGGCAAAAATTAAAGACCAATTCATATGAAGGGAAATTTGCGTAATTTTTTGAAAAAAATATGTAGCTCATAATCTAAAAGGTTCATAAATTACCAAAAAAATAAAAAAGTTAAGTGACATGTTAAACAGTTGTCCCAAAAAGGAAGAATCGATGTACTTTTTTGCGAAAACGTGTAGAAATGGTGCCCATCGGCCACTTTCGCCCCTATCCTTGAAAATAGTTTGTGTCATAGACCTGGTTTCAAAGTTTACAAGTAATACTCCCTGACAAAATTCTTAAGTTTTACCTGTGAATTGAAAATTGCATAACATTGACTATTTTTAATTACAGAAACTGAGAAGTGGCTCTTTTTGAATTTCATCCCAAACTTTTCCATGACCCAATCTTTAGTATACTGTTAGAAAATTGAGTAATGATCTACCATAACCGATTAATTAATTGACAATGTATATTTTTTTTGAATTATTCGTGTATAAAACTTAGATCCTGTAGAGTATGATAATTTATAGAGACTGAATCTTATTTGTTACCTCACTTTTTCTTTATTTGCTACCCTCTTTTAAATCAATTATTTTATGTAATTTTTAAATATATAAATTTTGATTAAAAAAAACTTATTAAGAATTTCATGCTTGAATTTACGGTCGAAACTAAACTATTTTGACTTGCTGCTGCTTGTTGCTTTAACTTATAGATGAAACAATATTACACATCATTATCGTGTATATTGAATATATTTTGTATAATTCTTGTACAAGTGTAATTATGGTAGTAGTCTTGTATTAGAAAAAGGTAGTAGTCTTATACTAGAAAAAGGTAGATTTAATTTCCGTAATTAAATTTGTATCTCAGGTATATATACATTTTACATTAATGAAAATAGGGTTGGGGATTATTCTCTTTCATGGTATCAGCAGTCTAGGACAAAATTTTTCCTTCTCCAAAAACCTTTGCTTCCGCCGCCCTATTTCCTTGGCCGTACCTACCCCCTCCCTTCAAAAATTTTCCGGATCTTTAATTCTCCTCTTGTTCTTTCATCATGTCTACCACAAATAACACATTTCATCATGTCCTTGAAGTCTCCAATATCAAGAACAACATCCCTATTGTCTTGAGATGGAAAACATTCAATACTCGATGTGGGCAGAACTGTTTAAAATTCACGCCCGATCTAATAGAGTCCTCCATCATATCGTCCCACTGACGAAAGGCAAAGAGAAGGTGCCTTTCACGGATGATGAAATTGAGATGTGAGCAACTCTTGATGCTGCAGTCCTTCCATTGATCTATTCCACCATCTCTACGGACCTCTTACAGACAATTATCGAACCTGATGCTACGGCAATAGAAGCCTAGAATAGATTGCGTGATATATTCCAAGACAACAAAAATTCTCGTGTCGTGACCCTTGAGAGCAGGAATTCTCCCACATAAATATGGATAATTTACCGAATGCCTCAGCCTATTATTAACGGCTCAAGGAGTTGTCGAATCAATTCAAAAACGTTAGTGCGCATGTCACTAATGATCGTCTTGTTCTTCAGAATGTTACATGCCTCTATGAGGCGTATAATGACGTTAGGACTCTCCTTCATCAAAGCAATCCCCTTCCGTCGTTCTACCAAACATGTTTCATGCTCACCTTAGAAGAAGCAGGATTGGCTAAAAAGGCGGCTACCAGAGCCAATTCTGCCATAATGGTGGCCACGTCCCGCGAAACTGATGAATCTCAATCGTTCTCAGAAAATTATGGTCAAAACTATAACAAAGGGGTGGTAAAAATGGTCAAAATCATTGCAAAAAATTTGCGGCGCCGGTAAGGGTGGTGGTCGCGGTGGCAGTGGCGGCAAACCGACAGGCAGCAGGGGATCGATCCGCTGAACCCGTGGCATCAGGCTTGGGACGCTGGGCAGTGGCTCATATCGGCCCCTGCCCCTTTCCTTCTTCTACTTGGCCGTTGGCCATAATATGCCCACTGGACCAAACAGGCAGCAACAAATTGGGTTGTGGTAGCAGGCTGGCTTGCTTAAGCCTCGGCCTCAGTAGGCCTTCGTTGGTGCGGGCCCAGTAGTAGTCCCGACCCACACGGATATCAAGGCATTGATGCATACACTTAGATTAAATCTCCCGGATGCAAATTGATACATGGACACCGGTGCTACTTCTCACATGACATCCGCACCATGTAATCTCTCATCTTATTTCAATTTCAGCAAAAATTATGGCATAATTGTTGGTAATGGTAATTCAATTTTAATTCGCGGTTATGGTCACATAAATTTATCTCCCTCGAATCCACCTTTAGCCTTGAAAAATGTCCTTTATTCTCATCACTTAATTAAAAATTTGGTGTCTATTCGAAAAGTTACAACTGATAATTGGGTTTCTGTTAACTTTGACCCTTTTGGATTTTCTGTTAAGGATTTCACGACGGGATACCTCTAATGTGATGTAATAATCGGGGCGAGCTCTATCCCATCACCACCACTACGTCTAATCAAGCCATACCGTCAACGTTTGCTGCTTTAGCACCTTCCTTGTGGCATGCGCGTTAGGGTCATCCGGGAGCGTCTGTTCTTTCCTCTTTTCAAAATAATAATTTTATTGAGTGTAATAGTACTCGTAGTACTAATGTTTGTCCTTCTTGTCCGCTTGAGAAACATGTTAGATTACCGTTTATAGCCTCTAATTCTAGTACTTTGATATTATTCATATTGATTTGTGAACATCTCCCGTTATGAGCTCTTTGGGCCATCGTTATTATGTGTTATGTTTGGATGATTATTCTAATTTTTTGTGGACCTTTCTGTTGTCTAAAAAGTCTCAAGTTTATTCCACATTCCTGTCGTTTAGAACACTCATCTGTACCCAATTTGAACAGAAAATTAAAAATATTCAATGTGATAATGGAAGGAAATTTGATAATGGGTCGTTTAGGGAATTTTGTAATGTTAATGACATATCTTTTCGATTTTCTTGTCCTCGCACGTCCTCCCAAAATGGAAAAGCCAACAGAAAAATACGCACCATTAATAATATTGTTCAGACATTACTCGCCCATGCCTCATTACCACCTTCATTTTGGCATCATGCATTACAAATGACTACTTACCTTCTTAACATACTCCCTAGCAAAGGACTAGTATACCAATCTCCACTCCGAATTCTTTATCGTAAGGATCCTTCGTATTCTTATCTTAGGGTATTTGGGTGTTTATGATATCCTCTCATCCCATCCACTACGATTAACAAACTTCAAGTTCGTTCTATCGCTTGTGTGTTTTAGACTATCCATATAATCATCGTGGTTACACATGTTTTGATTTATCCTCTAATAAAATCATAATTAGTCATCATGTCATTTTTTATGAAACCCAATTTTTGTTTGCTAAATTGTATAATTCTGTATCTAATTCTTATAATTTTTTGGATGATGGGTTCACTTAGGTGGTCCACCATTTGGCTCGGTCCACACACAATTTCCGGGCCCAATAGACACTGACATGCCCACTGCCTACCAGCCCAGCACACCCCTTTTCCACAATTCCGCCAGCAGGCCCACTGCATACTGGCCTAATTCGGTCTCCTAGAGTGTCTCGGGCAAAGATGCCCATCGCATGCCGCCCGATTACGCCAACGCCCAGCCTCGGCCCACCCATCGGCACATCTCACCCTCCATCGGTCCCACCCATCGGCCACAGCCCACTATCTGCTGGCCAATCCCGAGATATCCATACACCGACCCAGGTCTGACCCACTTCTATTCCGAGTTAAGGTCCCGTTACTCGTAGCCAATGGGGTATTTTTAAACTAAAATAATATTTTAATCTAAATTCTAATATCATTAAATCACCCCTACCACGTAACCCATTGTCTTCCCTTCATGACATGAATTGGAAAATGATCATGGATGATGAATATAATGCTATTATTGAAAATAAAATGTGGGAGTTGGTGCCCCATCCCCCTGGTGTCAATGTTATTCGTTCTATGTGGATTTGTACTCATAAGAAAATGTCTGATGGTTGTTTTGATAGGCATAAGGCTCGTCTTGTAGGTGATGACAAAACTCAACAGGATGGCGTGGACTATGGAGACATTTAGTCCGGTGGTCAAATCGGCAACCATTCGCACTGTTCTCAGTCTGGCTCTCTCGAAAGCATGGCTCATTCATCAGTTGGATGTGAAAAATACTTTCTTACACCCTAATCTCAAGGAGATAATATACATGCATCAACCATTGGGTTTCAGGGACCCCGATCATCCTAACCATGTCTGTTTGCTGCAGAAGTCCTTGTATGAGATAAAACATGCCCCTCAGCTTGGTACAAAAGATTTGCAGATTATGTGTCTACTATTGAGTTTTCTCACAACAGGTCTGATCATTCTTTGTTCATCTATCATCGTGGTACTTCTCTAGCATACATTCTGTTATATGTGGATGCTATTATATTGACTGTCTTTTCTGATAAATTGCGCAAGTCTATCATGTCTCTTCTCAGTTTCGAATTTGCTATGAAAGACTTGGGGCCTTTGAGTTATTTTTTGGGTATAGCTATAACTCGTCATGCATATGGTCTAGTTCTATCCCAGAGGTAGTATGCAACTGAGATTATTGAACGGGCTGACATGTCATCCTGTAAGTCATCTCATACTCCGGTTGACACCAAACCGAAGCTGAGTGCTAATTCTAGCACATCTTACGAGGATCCCTCCCACTATCGCAGTCTTGTAGAGGCTCTTCAGTATCTTACATTCACGAGGCCTGATATTACTTATGCAGTGCAGCAGGTGTGTTTATTTATGCATGATCCGAGGGACGAACACATGCACGCTCTCAAACGCATTATGTGTTACATTCATGGTATTGTTGATTATGGTTTGCACTTATATCCATCTTCCATATCTACACTCATGTCTTATACATATGATGATTGGGGTGGATGTCCAGATACCAGACGTTCGACATCTGGTTATTGTATGTTTCTTGGTGATAACTTGGTCTCTTGGTCGGCTAAACGCCAGGCTACTTTATCGCGATCCAGTGCGTAGGCCAAGTATCGAAGGGTAGCCAATGTGGTGTCTGAGTCATGTTGGATGTGTAATATTTTATTAGAGCTTCACTTTCCTAGTCAGAAAGCTACCTTAGTCTACTGCGATAATGTTAGTGTGGTCTATCTCTCTGAAAATCCGGTCCAACATCAGCGCACTAAACATATCGAGATGGATATTCACTTTGTTCGTGAAAAGGTAGCTCGTGGACAAGTATGTGTCTTGCATGTTCCTTCACGGTACCAAATTGCTGACATCTTTACTAAGGGTCTTCCTTTAGTTCTGTTTGAAGATTTTAGAGACAGTCTCAGCGTACGACAACCGCTCGCTATGACTGCGTGGGTGTGAAAGAATATACACGTCATTATCGTGTATATTGAATATATTTTGTATAATTCTTGTACAAATGTAATTATGGTAATAGTTTTGTATTAAAAAAATGTAGTAGTCTTACACTAGAAAAAAGTAGATTTAATTTTTTTAATTAAATATTATATCTCATGTATATATATCTTTTACATTAATAAAAATAAGGTAGCAGATTATTTTGGGTATGTCCCTGTAAGTTATAGGAGTAGCTATAATACACTCCCTATTTCCTCCATAACCCACTATTTATACATATACAAAGATATATAGGCTATGAATGCAAGTGGAATAAATGCTTTTTATCCAGAACAACTCTGAATATCTAATCTGCTTTTGGAGCTGCTACTAACGTTTCCTCTAATGGACTAAATCCTATTCCCTCCAATAAATAGTCTTTTCTATTTTTTTTGTTAAATTTCACTGCTCAAATAAATAGGCTTTGCGACTTGCAAGTTTCATGGAGTATAAAACAAAAACAATTAATGTAGTCTTGGTGAGGTGTTAAGACAGAATTGTGTACTGTAAATGAAAGCTTTTTTCGTGTGTTAAGACAGAATTGTGTACTGTAAATGAAAGCTTTTTTCGTGTGTAAGAAATAGGTTCCTTCAAAGTCTGTGCAATTATGCTCAATAACACTAACACCTTCTACTGCTTCCAGATTCTTCAGACAAACTTCAATTTGGCATCTCGTCAACAGCGCTACTTGTGAAACCAACGAATTTTCCCAGATTTTTTTAATTCTAGTTAAGTAATCATGTATACTACTTATTTTCAACTGAACGACCGTGGCGGATTCGGGATTTTGCTAGGATTCGAAAAATAAAAATGTAATGTTTAAAATTTAAACATGAAATATCAAGGTAAATTTTCAACCTCTTAACCACTTAGCCAATTATATATAATATATAGTATAATTTTTTGTCGAGGGGATTCGGGTGAACACCCTCACCCCCTCCTAGATCCGCCGCTGCTGAGCGAACCAAAATCCTAACTTGTGGAGCGTGCAAGTTGGATTTTTCTTTGTGAGTTTTTAGAATGAATTGAAGTTTTACATTATCAAGTCGCTATTATCTATTATATATAGCATAAAATTTGTCTTATTTTTAAGATTATATATCCTACCCTTTAGAGAAGTTTATATATAGATATCTTATGATAGTCTGAAAGTATAAAATAAATTGCATTAGTAGTGGAAAAATATATAACAAAATCCTAATATCAATCTAATCTATTCTATAGATATTTGAACTAGAGTTGATAAACAAACTAAACCAACAATATACTTTATTAATATAGAATAATACGTACATACATAAGAATAGTTAAAAAAGTATTGGTCGATATATACGTACATACAACGGGTATGTTTACCGACCAGACTATTTAACCTTAGTAGTTAAAATTAAGTCGAGAACACATATCACTTAATCACGATTAAGTGATAAATGATAGAAAGGGAGTATACACGGTACAAACCGTGTATACCAAGTGGCCGAAACATATTTGGTTACTTACCATATTTTGTAGAATTCTTGTACAATTGTAGTTATGATATTAGTATTATATTATGAATATATATTAGTCTTGTATTAGGAAAAGGTAGATTTATTTTCCATATTTAGATATTGTACATCATGTATATATACATCTTCATTAATGAAAATAATCAAGAGATTATTCTCTTTCATGGTATCAGAAGTCTAGGGCAACTTTTCTTTCTCCACCTTAAACTTCCACAACCCTCCCCTCATCGGAAACCTCACTCTCGGCCGTCGGCTGAGTCTTCTTTTCCGTCTCCCAAATTTTCTTCCAAATCCCCAACTCTCCTATCGTTCTTTCGTTATGTCTACTACAAAGAACATGTTTCATCCTGCCCTTGCAGTCTCCAACATCAAGAACCACATCCCTATCGTTCTTCAGATGGAAAACGTCCAATATGTGATGTGGCCAGAATTATTTAAAGTTCACACACGCTCGCATCAAGTCCTTCATCACATCATCCCTTCAGAAACAAGAAAGGAGAAGGTGCCTACCGCCGTTGATGACCATGTGTTATGGATAACTCTTGATGCTACCGTACTCTAGTGGATTTATTCCACTATCTCTACTGACCTTTTGCATACGATTATTGAACCCGACGCCACGTCGATGGAAACTAGGAATAGGGTGCATGATATATTCCAAGATAACAAAAATTCTCATGCTGTCACTCTTGAGCAGAAATTTTTTCATGTCAATATGGAGGATTTTCCGAATGTCTCAGCCTATTGTAAAAGGCTGAAGGAATTGGCAGATCAACTCAAGAACGTTGGTGCTCCCGTCACCAATGACCGTCTTGTTCTTCAGATGGTTGCAGGCCTATTCGATGCTTATAATGGTGTTGAGACGCTTCTTCGTCAAAGTAATCATCTTCCATCATTCTACCAGGCCCGTTCCATGCTCACATTAGAAGAGACCGACTTGGCTAAGAAGACAGCCACCGGAGCTAATTCCGTCATGATGATGGCCATGTTCGATGACCCTCACTCATTCTCGGATAATTCTAGCCAAAATCGTAACAATGATGGTGGCAAAAAAGGGTCAAAATAAAAAAATAGTGGCAAGAACCGCGGTGGCGGCGGTGGTCGGAGCAGTGGAGGCAGTGGCAGACATAATGGCAGTGGGCTGGCTGGGCCGCAACACCACTGGCCGCAACACCACTGGCCGCAACCTTGGGCCAATGCACAATAGTCGTGGGGCTGCTGGGCCAATAGCTAGTGGCCCAACATGGCTTTTCCTTATTTCCAAGCGTTCCAGTAAATTGGGTCAGTGGCCAGCAGAGGCCCAATTCATAGTTCCAGCATTACCAGCCCAAGCAGCCGGTTGGGCCTTGGCAGCAGGTTGGCCTACTTGGGCCTCGGCCTCATCAGGCATTCGCGACTGCGGGCCCAGTTTCTGGTCCAACACCTACGAATATTGAGGTCGTAATGCATACACTTGGATTAAATCCCAGACGTAAATTGGTACATGGACACCGGAGCCACTTCTCATATGACATCCGCGTAAGGTAATCTCTCGTCTTATTTCAATTTGAGCAAAAATCGTGGCATAATTGTTGGTAATGACAATTCAATTCCAATTCGTGGTTATGGTCACACAAATTTGTCCCCCCACCACATC
The DNA here is from genome assembly GCA_029783415.1 of Anisodus acutangulus. Taxonomy (NCBI): domain Eukaryota; kingdom Viridiplantae; phylum Streptophyta; class Magnoliopsida; order Solanales; family Solanaceae; genus Anisodus; species Anisodus acutangulus. Next base: position 637,225 of record CM056502.1, on the reverse strand, counting down.
AACCTCTAGTCCTAAAAAATGACCTTCATGTCCCTCACTTAATTAAAAATTTGGTGTCTATCCAAAAATTCACAACTGATAATCGAGTTTCTGTTAACTTTGACCCTTTTGGATTTTCTGTGAAAGATTTCAAGATGGGGATACCTCTAATGAGATGTAATAGTCGGGGAGAGCTTTATCCAATCACCACCACCACCATTTCTAGGAGTCAAGCCACACCGTCAACATTTGCGGCTCTTGCTCCTTTGTGGCATGCCCGTTTGGGTCATCCGGGGTCGTCTATTATTTATTCTCTTCAAAATAATAATTTTATTGACTGTAAGAGTACGCGTAGTACTCCTATTTTTCCTTCGTGTCTACTAGGGAAACATGGTAGATTACCATTTGTAGCCTATACTTCTAGTACGTTGATGCCTTTTGACATTATTCATAGTGATTTATGGACATTTACCATTTTAAGTTCTTTGGGCAATCGTTATTATGTTTTATTCTTGGATGATTATTCTATTTTTATGGACCTTTCCTTTATCTAAAAAGTCTCAAGTGCTTTCAACCTTCTTAAAATTTAGAGCATTCATCTGTACCCAATTTGAATCGGAAATTAAAAACATTCAATGTGATAATGGAAGGAAATATGATAATGGGCCATTTCGAGAATTTTGTGACACTAATGACATATCTTTTCAGTTTTCTTGTCCTCATACGTCCTCACAAAAGAGAAGGCCGAAAGAAAAATTTATACCATTAATAATATTGTCCGAACCTTGCTAGCCCATGCTTCATTATCTCCTTCTTTTTGGCATCATGCATTACAAATGGCTACCTACCTCCTTAACATTCTCCCTAACAAAGGTTTAACATATCAATCCCCACTTAAAATTCTTTATAATAGTATTCTCATCTTAGGGTGTTTGGGTGTTTGTGTTATCCACTTTTTTCGTCTACTACAATTAACAAACTTCAAGTCCGTTCTACCGCTTGTGTGTTTTTGGGTTATCCATCTAATCATCATGGTTATAAATATTTTGATTTATCCTCTAATAAATCATAATTAGTCGCCATGTTATTTTTTATGAAACTCAATTTTCGTTTGCTAAATTGTATAAGTTCGTGTCTAGTTCGTATAATTAATTGGATGATGAGCTCTCCCCATATGTCATCAATCAGTAGGCCCAACAGTCTCGTGACCCCGACCCAATTACTACCGAATTAGCCATTGTTTCTTGGCCAACATGCCCAATACCCGTTGTGCCAATAATTAATCCTCTCGGGTCCATCTCTCGGCCAGCATGCCCACTGCCTGCTGTCCCAGTACATCACCCGCCATCCAAGAGCCCAGCCACGACTCAAGAAGCTTCACCGTCTGCCGATCCCGAGGCGATTCGCCAACGTCCCGACCCAAATTGCTTATTTCGAGTCAAGGTCTTCTTACTCGAAGCCAAATGGGTATTTTTAAACCTAAACGATATTTTAATCTAAATTCTAATGTCACTAAATCACCCCTACTACATAACCCATTGTCTGCCATTCATGACCCGAATTGGAAAATGGCCATGAATGATGAATATAATGCTCTTATTGAAAATAAGACGTGGGAGTTGGTGCTTCGTATGCCCGGTGTCAATATTATTCGTTCCATGTGGATTTTTACTCATAAAGAAAATTCTGACAGTTCTTTTGAGAGGCATAATGCTCGTCTTGTAGGTGATGGTAAAACTTAACAGGTTGGCGTGGATTGTGGTGAGACATTTAGTCAAGTGGTCAAACCTACTACCATTCACACTGTTCTCAGCCTGGCTCTCTCGAAAGCATGACACATTCATCAGTTGGATGTGAAAAATGCTTTCTTACACGGTGATCTTAAGGAGATAGTATACTTGCATCAGCCCTTGGGGTTTAGGGACCCCAATTATCTTCATCATGTCTATTTGCTGAAAAGTCCTTGTATGGGCTTAAGCAGGCTCTACAGGTTTGATATAAGAGGTTTGCAGATTATGTGTCTAATACTGAGTTTTCTCATAGCAGGTCTGATAATTCTCTGTTCATCTATCGTTGTTTTACATCTCTAGCATACATTCTGTTACATGTGGATGATATTATATTGACTGCCTCTTCTGATAATCTGCGCAAGTCTATCATGTCCCTTCTTAGCTCAGAATTTGCTATGAAAGACTTGGGGCCCTTGAGTTATTTTTTGGGTATCGCTGTCACTCGTCATGCAAGTGGTCTATTTTTATCACAAAAGAAGTATGCGACCGAGATTATTGAGAGAGCTGGCATGTCATCTTGTAAGTTCTCTTCTACTCCGGTTGATACCAAACTGAAGTTGAGTGCTACTTCTAGCACACCATATGAGGATTCCACTCACTATCGTAGACATGCAGGGGCTCTTCAGTAACTTACTTTCACGAGATCTGATATTACTTATGTAGTGCAGCAGGTGTGTTTATTTATGCATGATTCGCGGATTGAGCACATGCATGCGCTCAAACGCATTATACGATACATACAGGGCACACTTGATTATGGATTGCATTTATATCCATCCTCCGTCTTTACTTTCGTGTCTCATACATATGTTGATTGGGGTGGATGTCCAGATACCAGACGCTCGACATCTGGTTATTGTATGTTTCTTGGTAATAACTTGGTCTCTTGGTCCGAAAAATGTCAGGCTACTTTATCGCGATCTAGTACGGAGGCCGAGTATCAAGGAGTAGCCAATGTGGTGTCTGAGTCATGTTGGTTGCGTAATATTTTATTAGAGCTTCACTTTTCTATTCAGAAAGATACATTGGTCTACTGTGATAATGTTAGTGCATTCTATATCTCTGGGAATCTGGTCCAACATCAGCGCCCTAAACATATGGAGATGGATATTCACTTTGTTCGCGAAAAGGTAGCTCGTGGACAAGTACGTGTCTCGCATGTCCCTTCAATGTACCAAATTGCTGACATATTTACTAAGGGTCTTCTCTTGGTTCTGTTTGAAGATTTTAGGGACAGTCTCAGCGTACGACAACCGCCCGCTATGATTGCGGGGTGTGATAGAAAGGGAGTATACATGGTACAAACTGTGTATACCAAGTGGCCGAAACATATTTGGTTACTTACCATATTTTGTGATTTTTTTGTACAATTATAATTATGGTATTAGTATTATATTAGGAATAGGTATTAGTCTTGTATTAGAAAAATGTTGATTTATGTTTCATAATTAGATATTATATAGCATGTATATATACCTTTTCATTAATTAAAATAATCAAAAGATTATTCTCTTTCAATAAATATATGTATAAAAGACATGTCTTATTTTCATTGATTTGATGTAAACACCTCGTACAAATACGTTATAAGTCATTCCTCACCTCATTCTTGAGTCTTCATTCAAAAAAAAATAGTATGCATTTACATTCTGCTAGTGTACGTATTATATATGGACTACAAGCTCTCTTTTATTTAATTACTTCCCGTCGGAAATTATGTGAAATCATTTAATCGGATACGGAGTTTAAAAAATAAAAAAAGATTTTGTTATGTTTATTAAATTGCCCTTACTTTAATGCATACTTTTGTTGACTTTTTTCATAATAAGTATATTTTTAAAATTAAGTGGGATCCAACAAAGATAAAATAGTGATAATATTATTGAATAGTTGCCAAATAAGAAAACGTGATACTTTTTTTTGGACAAATTAAAAAGAAAATAGTGAAACATCAATTGGAACACAGAAAATATTTGTTTTCCGAAATCTCTTTATCTCTTGTTTCATGACTGATCATCATTCATCATGAGTAGGGGGTTGGGGTGGGGTGGGGGTGGCTCAAGGATCTATCACTTCGAAAATGAAACTATACGTGAGGGAATGATTATTTGGAGAAGATGTCATTCATCTGCTCATCTATCACGTATATTTCTCATGTATGGTAATTTGATGTGAATTGTCGACGTTCGATACAGTATTCACCATGCCCCCTTTTGACCGTGCAACAGATATATATGCACTTTTACTGAATATTCAATATATTTCACCATATAATTTGTAATTAATAGTAGTGTATACTTATTATAAATATAAGATTCTTATTCTATTATGATACAACATTGTACACACTATATATATTTGTATTAAGCCAATCCTATTTTCCGAGAACAATTTTCCGATTCCTCGCTTCTTTTCCTCATCAAAATTCAGCCAATATAATGACTCATCTCACATCTCCCACGATGGCCTCAACCTCCTCAGTCGTCATCCCCACCCCCAACGTCCTCCTCCTCCTTTTCTTTCCATCCGGCATTCGCCGTAACCAACATCAAGAACTTCATTCATGTGGTTCTTGATCAAGAAGATGGTCAATTTTCTTTATGGGTTGAACTCTTCCGCATTCATGCATGTGCCTATAACGTGCCTGATCATATTGACGACTCCTTCCCTCACCCTATTGAGGTTGATGCCCCGATATGGCGCCGTCTTGACGCCATCGTCAAACAGTAGATTTATGGCACAATCTCTAAAGACTTGCTTCATACGATAATGAAAACCCGCGCCTCGGCTCGTGAGTTATGGATACGGTTGGAGGAGATTTTTCAGGAAAATAAGCACACCCGTGCCGTATACTTGGAGGAACAATTCAATAATACACGTCTTGAAAAATTTGCTAACATGTTCGAGTATTGTAAACAATTGAAACTAGTTGCAGACCAATTGTCCAACATAGGGACTCCTGTCTCCGAAACAAAGATGGTTCTCCAACTAGTTGTTGGTCTACCGAAGGGTGAATACTATTACTGAATTATTGTTGGAAGAAACCTGACGTGCCAAGTAAGACGAACACAATCAAAAGACGATAGCAGTTGGAACTCCCGCGACAAACAACTCCGCCGCTGGCCAGCCACTATCGCCGGACAACTACCAACCGAGGAACAATCGCGATGGCGGCAGAGGCCGTGGGAAAGGAGGCACAACTGGGCAGCAATACATCCCATCCGGCCAGCCCCAATATGGCAAGTGGGCCGACCTAGTTCATTGGTCCAACCCAGCAAACTGGGCCTCGCCATACATTCAATTCCAGCAGCCCACAATCCAGTTTCAGCAGGCCTGGCAACCAGGCATTCTGGGCTCGGGACTAGGCCCACGCCTGACACAGCCGACGGCCCAGCAGGCTCACCTGATCTCTGCCTAGAAGAATCCGAATGGGTATGGCCTGGCCTCCACTGATTTGGGCCAGGCTTTCAGAACTTTGACCGTACAATAGCCCGGCGAGAATTGGTACATAGATACGAGAGCCACCTCTCATCTCATCCGCTTCTCCAGTAATCTTTCAAAGATGTTTTGTTTAAAGTATCCTCAATTTATTACGGTTGGTAATGGTCATCGCATTCCGATTCAAGGATATGGTACAACCTACACCCAACCACCTCATCCGTCTTTCTCCTTAAATAATATTTTTTATGCTCCCAACATCATTAAAAATTTAATATCTGTTAGGAAATTTACTCGTAACAATTCTGTGTCTTTTGAGTTTGACCCCTTTGATTTTTCTGTGAAGGATCTACTTACGGGGACACCTCTTACGAGATGCAATAGTGTGGGGGACTTCTATCCTTTCTCATCCACCTCTGCTGCTAGATCCCGCTCTCACACCTCCTTCGCTGCCATCTCTCCGTCAACTTGGGACAATAGACTTGGACACCCCGGAGCTCCTGTTTTTAATTTTCTTAGAAGCAATAATTTTATTCGGTGTAATAATGAGAAACTTGCCCAACATTGTGTTTCTTGCCCTTTAGGCAAACATGTTCGCCTTCCTTTTCAGTCTTCTTTAAGTGTTACGTTTTCTCCCTTTAACATTATTCATGCAGAGTTATGGACATCTCTCATTACTAGCTCACTGGGTCATAATTATTATCTAATTTTATTAGATGATTTTCTCACTTTATTTGGGCCTACCCACTTAAATAGTTAAAGTCAAGTCTGACGTCTTTGCCAAGTTTCTTGAATTTTGAATTTATATCAAAACACAATTCGAAAAACAAATAAAACATTTTCAATGTGATAATGGTCGTGAGTTTAACAATTCCGCCTTTCAAAAATTTTGCACAAATAATGGCATGATTTTTCGCTTTTCGTGTCCCTACACCTCCCCCAAAAATGGTAAAGTTGAATGAATCATCTGCACAATCAATAACATGGTCCGTACAATCCTTTTACATGTCTCCCTCCCTCCTTGCTTTTGGGTCTATGCAGTGAAAATGGTAGAATACATCCTTAATATTTTAACTACCAGCACTCTTCATAATAAGACCCCACCAAAATTATATACCATCGGATCCCCTCCTATGATCATCTTCGAATTTTCGATTGCCTTAGCTACCCAAATCTTGCCTCCACTGCCCCTCATAAATTGACATCTCACACCACTCCATGTGTCTTTATAGGTTTCACGTCTAATCATAGGGGCTATTTGTGTTATGACTTGTCTACCTGAAAAATCCACGTCTCTCATCACGTCACGTTTGACAAAACAATCTTTCCATTTGCAAACATCCAAAAATTCCAGAACATGGATTACACCTTTCTCGACGAGTCCGACACATCCCCTCTTGTCCACCACGTCATTCGTCGCATTGCCACTGTTCTGGTAGTTTCCAACACAACAAATGCCACCTCTGTCCAGTCACATTCCAACCAAGCCACTGTCACCATCGTACCATTGACGACCCAGTCATCACTGTTATTTCGATTCAACCCAGCTCCACCAACCCAATTGTCATCGACGACTCATCAACCCCGTCAGCCACTAACACACCGGTCACTGTCACCGTCTATCCACCCCATCATCGACCCTTGCTACCCTATCGACCCAGTTACCCAACCCGACATCACCCACCTACCAGTCACTGGAACCAATCCCAACCCCATTACATTCCTTCGATTCTGCCTACCCGTCTCGGTCACCATAACCCAACCCTCATAACCCCCACTATATCGACCTCCCACGACAACCACCCACCGTCACTGCCTCAACAAATCCAACCCCACAGTATAACCCAAACCCGACACTTCACCAACCTACCCCTGCCCCTACACACCGTCTGGAAACTCGTGCTCAACACGGGATTTTCAAACCCAAAATCCATTTTAACCTATCCACACAAACCATATCCCCAATTCCCCAAAACTTAAAATTAGCCAAACGTGACCCGAATTGGAATGCGGCCATGCATGATGAATTTAATGCTTTAACGAAACAACACACTTGGAATTTGATTCCTAGACCGGATGGGGTGAATGTGAGAAGATGCATATGACTATTTCATCACAAATTCAGAGACAGTGGTGAACTGGAGCGATATAAGGCGAGACTTGTGGCTAATGGTACTAATCAGCATGATGGTATTGATTGTGGTGAGTAGTTCAGTCTGGTGGTTAAACTGTCTACCATTCGCACGATTCTGAGCATTGCTATAGGTAAACATTGGTTGATTCATCAGCTTGATGTGAATAATGCATTTTTACATGGGGAGTTGAAAGAAACTATTTACATGCACCAGCCGTCAGGCTTTGTTCACCCGGAGGCTCCTCATTATGTCTGTCGTCTACGTAAGTCACTATATGGTTTGAAACATGCCCCTCAGAGCATCGTATGAACATTTTGCCAATTACATTAAGCAAATTGAGTTTGTATGCATCAATTGTGATCATTCTCTCTTTATATTTCATCGAGGTAGTAACATTGCATACTTATTATTATATGTGGATGATATTATTCTCACTGCCTCTTCTGATGTGTTGAAAAATGAGATCATTGCTATGCTGGAAATCCGAATTTGCTATGGCTGACTTGGGGAAGTGGAGTTATTTCTTGGGGATATCAGCGACTAGATCTGCAGATACTATGTTTCTCAGTCAGCGTAAGTATGTAAAAGAAATTGTGTACATGGCTAAAATGGAAAACTGCAAGATCATGCCTACTCTGGTTGACAAAAAATCGAAGCTCAATGTTGTTGACAGTGATCCAGTATCCGATCCCACTCTGTATAGGAGCCTTGCAGGTGCACTTCAGTATCTTACTTTCACCAGGCCTGATATTGCTTATGTTGTTCAGCAGGTGTGTTTGTTTATGCATGCCCCCATGGAGCCTCATTTTACAACTCTTAAAAGTATCATTCGATACGTTAAGAGCACACTTAATTATGGATTGCATCTCTACCCCTCTGCACCGTCCAGGTTGATAGCATATACAGATGCCAATTGGGCAGGTTGTCCGGACATGTGACGCTCCACCTTCGGCTACTGTGTGTTCTTAGGAGATAATCTCATTTCGTGGTTTGCCAAGAGGCAAGCCACCCTACCCAGATCGAGTACATAAGTAGAGTACAAAGGAGTTGAAAATGTTGTTGTTGGGATTTGCTGGCTCAAAAACCTTCTTTTGGAGCTTCAATACCCATGGCGTAAGGCTTCTATGGTGTACTGTGATAACATATCCGCGATCTACTTATCTTATAACCCGGTTCAGTATCAGCGAACCAAGCACATTGAGATGGATATACATTTTGTTCGTGAGAAGGTTGTTATAGGTCATGTTAAGGTGTTGCATGTGATTTCTTCGTATCAGTATGCATATATCTTCACCTAAGGACTTCCTAGACATCTATTCCTTCACTTCAGATCCAGTCTCAGCGCCCGACCTCCTCTCGCTGCGACTGAGGGGGTGTATTAGTGTATATTCAATATATTCACCATATAATTTGTAATTAATAGTAGTGTATAATTATGATAAATATAGGATCCTTATTCTATTAGGATTCAACATTATACACACTATATATATTTGTGTTAATGAGAAAGACTCCGCAAGGGAGATTAATACATTCTTACATGCACAAGTTTCGATACCATTTTCTTGCCATTCATAATTCATGAGTTATTAGTTTCCATGGGGCAGAGAAGTATGTCACACATAGTATGAACAATATTCACAGCAAATAGGTTCTCCGGGCATAGTTGGATGACAAAGGAGGGAAACTTAAAATCCAGCTGGAGGCCTGCAGTGTGGGTTCGAACCCTGGTGGGAGCAATTTGCTCTCTTATGGGGTATGACCTTATAAGTTATATCAGTTACTCTATTCTCAAACCCTGGTCATTTAGGCACATCCCACGATTTACTGGTAGTAGTGCTGAGGGATCGGGACTACTATCTCCAGTAATAGTCTGGCGTAAGCCGGAAAGCTGGATATAAATATATATATATATATATATACAGTAAATATTGCTCAACAGCACAATTATAATGAAGAATCTTTTTCACGATATGGCATTGATCCAATCTAAAAGAAAAATTGGGGAAAACACATGAATGCAAAAAGCTTTTAGTGAAATATCCAACTCTTTCCAAGGGGTTCAATTAAATCGCTTTTATTCGAAAATGATAGTGCACTAATAAAACAAAGTATTTCTTTCTATTATATAATAAACTGTTGAACATAAGAAAAACAATCTTGTGTAGAGGCAAAGGAAATATCAAATATTATTTTAGCTCATGAATTCAAATTTCCAGTGTGACATTCTAACCCTGCTTTAGTCCTCTTACATTATTTTTTGGCTCTATCGCTGCTTCCCCCGATATTTGGATGCAATATTATAGAAGAAAAAAAAAGTTAGAAACAGAATAATAGAATTTCACTACAAGAGATAATAATTATTATACTCCTTTTGTTCAAATTGATATTTTTTTCTTTTTAATTAGTTCAAAAAATAATAATACATTTTTAGATTTAGTAACAACTAACTATTTAACTTTAAATCTTTTATTTAACTTTAAAGAGATGATTTATAGCTTCACCAATATTACTTATTTTATATCACCAGTTTCAAAAGTATACTTTTCATTCTTAACTATGTATCTCCTTTTTTTTTTTTAAAACCATATGTCCGCATTTAATATTTCTCTAATTTCTCTAAGTTTGTACGCAAAGCGAGTTCAGAAGTATGAGAAAGTTGATGCTTGGGATTTAAAGTTATCATAAAACAATAAACTTGAATTAATATTCCTCTTTGCACAATATACCGTGGATTTAGGGAAGACTGTCCCCATGTTTTCGATAACAATAACGGATTCACTAGTAATAATTTATTCTGAAGTCCACAAAAACATTAATTTGTCACATTAAGAACTGCTACAAGTAGTACTCTATATGCTCGAAAACCAAAAATTAATGTTTATGGTTAGTCCCTAAATTAAAGAGCAACCAATTGAAACTAACATAAACTACTAGTAGTACTTTAGTACTTAAGAGTATTTCTAGTTCGATATGACAATCTTCAACTTCATAATACTGCTGCTGCAATTTAATACTATATGCCTGAAAACCAAAAACTAATGTTTATGGCTAGTCCCTAAAGAGCATCCAAACCGATTTGTCAAATAGTGATAGCGCCAGTGCCTTCAACTCGTCTCATAAAACTCAAAACTAACATACGTTATAACTAAATTGTATTTCTAGTTTGATACGAACATATTTCAACTCCCTAATACTGCTGCTGCAATTTTCATATTTCTATACATTATCAATAGTCCATCAAACTCAACATACCAATATGTTTATTTTTTAATCAAAAGCTCCACCATGATGGTGAAGTTAGGCACAATTTATAAATTATTTTCAAACTTAATAAAAATATATTATCGCATAAATTGATACAGATAGAATGATATTTTTCATAAATTGATTAATGTAGTGGCGTTTGCTGACAAAAGAGAATCCATCAACACTTAAAACCACAAAATTTGATATTTGATACTTTCTGTATATCTGGCGGGCATTTTCCTTATTATCATTAAATACTATTAATTATTTTCAGTGGTTGTTGTAAGTAGAAACTAGAAAGTTAATATTTCAAATATCCCTCCTAATACCATATACGTGTTCTTTAACAAAGGACCACTCGAATGAAGAATCGATCGAAATGCTCAAAAATCGTAACTAATGTTAAACTTTTCCACATATTATTATTTATTTATAAGTACCTATCGAAAGAGTTCAGAGACATTTAAAACATAAAATAAGCGAAGTTGATATGCTCATTATGCCAATAAAATAGATATAAGTGTATAATTAAATCAATAGGATTGTGGTGAAGAGTTAAGTATATTTTATTTTTAATCAGAGTTTCATCAATTTATTTTTGTTAGGGATACGCTATACCCTTAATATAGAATTTTTCTGCACGGATCTAAATTTAATCATAGTATATAATTAAGGAACTTAGTTGTGGGGGCATTAAGCATTGTGGGATTTGACGACGGAAAGGCAACAAAAAGAAATGTGGGAAGATGCTCCCATTTGCATTTGGAATAAGTATATCCTTTTTGTTTTTTTGTTTCCTCTTTCTCAAAAAGCTATAGCATAATTAAAGGAGCATATTAACGAGCGACAATTAATACTTTATATTATAAAGTTTAATATGACAAGATCGGATTCGTAAGATTCCATAAGGATGTCGTTGATTAGTTTAATTTTATTAGTAATTAATTAAAAGTAGTTAATGTTGTGAGAGGAAACAAAAAGCACGAATTGCAGGATATGCAATTGTTGGTAGAGGAAACAAAAATCTTGGATTTTCCACCTTTCTTTTCAACATTGCCCTCGACCCCACAAACCTCTTTATTACCTAGATTCCTTTACAATAACCACTCTTTTTCTATCTTCTATTCTCTTTACTTAGGTCAATGAAAATACCACCAATAACTAGAAGCAACATATATTAACGGATATATACTGTGGATGTAAATTTCTTTTACACGGTAAGATTATTAGAAATTTATAGATACATCTCCTTAAAATACTAAGACTTGTAATCTTAAAAATGAATCAATTTACTTGCTATAATAAATAACAATAACTTATATAACGGTATAAAAAGTGTTATATTAACGATTTATATAACTTAAACTCATATTAGTAATATCATTGCTTTCTCTTTCATTTGGTTATTCCTTTGCCAACTAAAATTAACAAGTAACAACTTCAATTTGATTTTCTCTCTTCCCCATCACAGCCAAACAATATAAGCTACAGTGTAGTAATTAAACATGCAAATGAACAGATGTGGGTTGAAAGATTTAGTTCACTAAGTGTGATATACAATGATACTCTTTAAGAATATACCTCTTAAAAGTTAAAAGACTTAAAGACACTTATACCATATGATAATATAAGCTCGTGTATTCAAGACCCTAAAATATGAATTTCATAATAAGAGGTTTCGAGTTCAAGTCTTGTGAACGAAAAAAATATAAATATTATATAGTACGCAAATTTAGATTAAGTAATTTAGATCCCAAAACGGGTTTCAAATACCAGGGAAAAGGTACCGCAGAAGAGAAGATCGATTAAGTAATATGCTCCTTAATAAGATTCATTTACCCTTAATCAGATATATCGACTTGGAGCTGATAGAGAGCGTTTTCTCTTTTAATGAGTCTTACATGGCGCAATCTATCTTAGTCATATTCCTAAAGCGGGTGCCAAACGCAGAGGCGGACCTGCAATTCTAGCTGCGAGTTCAGCAGATCAATAAATTTGATCAAAACCCTATATACGATTAAGATGTCCACTGAATATGTAAAAAATAATTTATTCGGAACTCAATAAGTTATTCTTTCTAGTAGAACTACTCATAAAAAAGATTGTTCCTTATAAAAGGTCCCATGGAAAAGAAACAAAGGGTAATGCAGAAACCTAGCAGACGACGCCCTAGGTTTAATATATTTACCGACGATAATATGTACCTCTAAAAAAGGTAGGAATTGATGGGAACACAAATTTATTAAAAGAGTTAGTTCCCAGACCAGAGAAGTATACAAGCATCCTCTTGATCAGACACAACAGAAGAAAACAAAAGGGAAGAAAAGATAGATGGATGGAAGCAGTTGACGTAAGTTGCATAATTTCCCCCATGCTTGCACCATCTTATCAACCCCTTTATATGTATAATGCATCCATCCATCATTCTACACATGGGTGGAGCTGGGATACCACAAGGAGTTCATTCGAATTCTCTTCATCTGAAAAATTACACTTTATATAAAAGTCAAATTATTTTTACATGTATATATAAGTGGTATTGAATTTTCTTAACTTTTTCGTATAGGTCTTTTGACTATCAAAAAAATATAAAAAAAGCTTAATACGTGCGAAATTAACTAATCTGGTTCAATTTTTAACGTCAAAGACTTATTAAATTGACTTTCAACAAACGAAAATTATCACATATGGTAAAATATATTGAAACAAAGGGAGTACTAATACATATTCCGAGATCACTATCATCAACCCACAACTCTCACAAGCAAGCAAAGATTGAGCAGAGAGAAAAAGCCCTTCTTGTGAATTGTACAGTAAAGTCTCTATTGCGTGAGTTGGTGTCAATACATCAACTATTAGTAACCATCTTATCAACCTGTCAACTATCACCTACTCCTTTCTTCCTTCACTCTTTTTTTTTACTTCACTCTTTTGGTACTAGTAGTCTAGTACTAATTATTTTGCTTCATTCATTTTTTTAACTTCTTTTTCTTGCCTACTACAGTGCTTTTCAGTTTTATCTCCTCTCTGCTTATTGACCTAAAAACCATAAGGATATGTAAACTTTACATCAAATCACCACTGATTATTATGATTTTTCTGATGAAACTAAGGTGGCCAGTGGAACGGGATCGGGATAGGCGGGACGGGGGATTAGGGAGACGTGATTTGGGGGGACGGGACGGAATGGAAAGGGAAATTTGGGGATTGTTAAAAACATTTAATATATATATATATACACACACTTAAATAATTGAACTAGATAGTGAAAGAAACATCAAGTCTAATTACCTCTTATATTATTTAATAGAAATATGATTTTTTTGTAATACAATTTTAAAATTGCAACTTTGTATCGTAGTTCAAAAGTTGCAAATAACATAGTAAAATTGGCATTAAAAAAATTACATATGCAACCATACTTTTTCTAATTTTCTGACAATCTCTTGAGGATCTTCTGATGGAATTGGAATTTGTTGGTCAAATTGTTCAACGTTGCTTCCTGCTCCATCGGATAAGATTTCGTTGTAGTTGTAGTCGTCTTCTTCATTGATCTCTGGTTGACCGCACATTCTACGCTCCGCTCTAATCCAATCTCTAAATAAAATTACAATCTCCAAACTGTCTCCCGCCAATGAGTGTCTGCGCTCTCCTATTTGAAACCTTCAAGCAGATCTTGAATATTCAACACATCTCGGGCTATCTTTCATAGAGTCGAAAATGTCTTTTCATTCTCCCTCCAGTATTTCAGCAAGTCTTCACGTCAATTTTCATTAGCAATTGATTCGAACGGTACAACACCCTGCAAAACATAAACATCAAACTCGCTAATTTGTGAAGCACTTGAACCACTATCCATATTATTTCGAAGGCCTTGAATACTTGAATCAGAAATCGCATTTTTTATAAGGTTGAAGTGAAGTAGAAGAAGATGGTACAGAAGCTGTTTGATTATTTGTACTTTGCTCTTGATAATACATATACATAGTTTTGCATTGTGTTGTATGCTGGAGATAAAATCTTCTTTAGTTGGTTCTTCAGTTGAAAATATTTCTAGACATTCATAAATCATTTCAATAAGGACATTACAACCGTCTACTTTAATAGTAGGATTTAATATATTACCAATAAAATAAATAGTGGAAATAAGAAAAAACATTTTTGAAATTTTACAAACATTTTTGAAATAGCTGGAGCGTAAGTTTATTCTTTCATATATTCATTAAATAACAAAAATATTAGAGCTATATAAAACGACATAGATGAAATAGTAGGATAATAAATACCAGAAAATTCCTTAGTAGCTAGAAAAAAATTCTCTAAGAATACAATAAGTTCCAAAATTGTATCCAATCATCATCTACAAGCACATCCGAAGGATTTTGATTATGAGCGTTAAATAATAAAGTTATATAGCAACAACTAATTGTTCATACAAAGAATTTCACCTAGTTGCAACTTCTTCTGAAATTTTTCTATAAGTTAATCCACAATCATGACATGTTTTTAAAAACTTTTTGCGTTTTTGTATTTTATTACCTTTAAAAATAAAGTTGATAGCAAATTGTACTTTATCAAGGATGTCTTTAAAAAGATTTAGGTCATCCTTTACAACTAAGTTATAAATATGACATACACATCTAACATGAAAAATATAGTGAAAAGATGGAGTAAATCGAGTTTTTAAAATGTTTACAACATAATCATTAGAAGAGGCATTATCTAATGTAATAATCATAATTTTATCAGTAATTCCATAATATTCACTAATTTCATGAATATTTCTTGAAATAAAAATTCAAGTGTGCCTTTCATCAATATAACAGTTAAATAATCATTACCATTAGTACAACGGCCTATGTCAGACGTGATAGTCACTTTGCTATTAAAATGCTACAATGCTACAATGCATAACGTAAATATTGTTGATATTAATGCACAAATTTAAAAATATATCTTCTAATAGTTGATCTAGAAAAATCGTTAAAAGCATGATTATATGTTTCTCGAATGTAATGAATAAAACCAGGAGAGGAAGGAAATGAAAAAAGGCAAACCCTCCACGGCAACTAATTTTGTTAAATTTTTCCGATCTTTGTGTTTATCATATTTTGGACCTATAACTCTCTGGTCATCGGGTTAATTACACCCTGTACTTGGTCGGGGACACTATGTGAACCTTGTCCCGACTCAGAAGGCATTTGAACAATCGTTTTTCAACCAATTATTAATTATACCTTACTTTGTGATCCTTTTCCACATGTATCATTAAACCTCATGTCCCACATTGATCTTTTCCAGTTTTAAATTTATAAACTTCGCAACAAATTTTACAAATAGCTAGTTGATTAGGAATGTCCCTTTCAAACAAATCTCATGCATGTGATTTTAATTTTCGTTGTTTTTGACATCTTCTCATACTAGGGGGAATATGAGGGATTCTAGTTTCAGTTTCAGCCTCAGACTCGGTCTGAACCTGAGATGGAGTTGCACTAGTGGGTGTGTTATCTAACTTATCTTCTAATTCATTTTCTAAATCATAATCTGGTTCAGATGCAGAATATACCTCATGATCTAATGGTATATTAATAAACATTAAAAAGTTCAGTTTCATCTACATGAGTAAAATTATCATAATTATGATTACTAGAAGATGCACCCTTACCCCTGTTGCCTCTACTACCTCTACCAGAAAAACTTTCACCTCGTTCCATTATAATTATGCAAATAAATAATTAGTTAAAAAAACTAAGTACGATAATTAAAATTAAAGAATAATAATTTAAAAAAAAGAAGGAACGATTGTACCAAACGTCGACGTGTAACTGAGGTTGAAAATTGAAACTTTGCTCGATGATGGTAGGAAGATTTGTGAGAAAAATGAGGTATTTATAATTGAAAAATAGGATTAATGTGTAAATATACTAACTTAGGGGTTAAAAATAAATATTAAAGGGGTACGAGGGTTTATGAGGTGGTGGGGGCCAAAATGGCCGTTTCTAGCCGTTGCCAAGGGTTAAAATTGAAAATGATCGTTTGTGCAACGACTAGATTCTGCAGGCGGGCAAGACGGGTCGGTCGTGGGCGTGACGGGGCGGGACCAGCCCTAGTCCCGTCCTGATTTCGAACCCGATTACCGACAATTCCCATCCCATAATTTATCCGGCGAGACCAGAATCGAGACGGGGCGGGTCAGGATCGAGGCGGAATCGAGACGTCCCAGTCGGGTGGACAACCCTAGATGAAACAAGGCCATGGCTACAAAATGTTACTAGACAGAAAAATTAAAAAAATATTTTTAAAAGAGTGGTGGTCCTCGGGAAAAACACTAGAAACGAGAGAGATCCCATTGTGGGAGGTGGGGGGCAAAGTGGGTAACAAGAATAACCCTATTTTGACAACTTTGATGGTTTTGTTGAGGGGACAATAGGCACAATTTAGGGCAATTAATGGTGCTATTTCAAAGACAGCCAAGTACTTATTTAAGTGCACAAATTAAGACAATAATAACAATTCTCATGCAGCCATGTCCAAGAATCTCCTCCTCCTCCTTCTTCTTCCATTAAAATCACTCAACAAGAAACAAAATCTCAAATAAGAAACTTTAATTTAGGGGTATATACTCTTGTTAGCCATATCGTTTTCAAATGTGAGCACTTTCTATTAATACCAGAAATCTTTTGTAAAGTACAATAAGAAAATCATATCAAGATAAAGACTTTGATAAGGAATAACTATTAAAGTAAACAAAATGTGCTAAAGTACTAAATGAAAAAGGAGAAGCGTGATTAGTATTATAAAGCGAAGATAATGAACCATCCACCATTAATAATACAAACAAACAATATAGTGCGGTTAATTAACACCTTTAATTGGAATATACCGTATCCCACTCCAAGTGCCACATACCTAACATCTTTGGCATCTAATTAATAAAACTGATGGAATATAATTTGGTAACAGAATCTTTCATTAACAACAAAAAATCATAAAAATAAAAATAACTTCAGGATCTTGCATTATACAAAGACTAGTTAACTTAAATATATATCATCATCAACCTATAACTACTAAGTAAGTAGTCATACGTTAAATTAAAACATTCATCATCATCACCTCAACAGTAATCTCATACCCAATAAGTAAAACAAGAAAAAAACCCTGAAATTTCAATACCTCTTCATTGTCCTTCACCATGCAGAATACCACCACTTACTTCGTTCGCAAATCTTGTTTTTTTAGGGTTTAGTTTTTCCCCTAACGCCACGAAGAAATCGAAAAAAGAGGTTGATTTTGCCAGCCCAAGAAGAAAGAGTTACTCAAAACTCGGAGTTGATAGCCTTCTGAAGGATAATGAAGTCTTAACAAAAGCTTAGCCTGTGATAATGCAAAAGGACTTAAAGCAACATTACTAAATCCACAACTCCTCAACATAACTTCCCATGATCTAAATCTTTCATGTCTTTCTTTCCTTTTTTCGCCTTCTATCGCGACGATATCAAGAATTTCTCTCCCAAACCAAACTTGTTCCACTGTCATCCTCTCTCTACTACTCGGTGGCAATGTCGCTTCTAATGAATCAAACACTGCTGTATAATAATCCAATGCCTCGATGAATCGTTGTAAGAATAAAGGGTGGTTGTGATTTGCTTCCCTCTCGGCGATAGTAACGATTTTAGGGTTCATGGATTTAACCCTATGCAAGAAAACCCTTAATTTTTCGCGGTCTTTTAAAAGGCGGTGGAGATAGAAAACACAGTTGATTGCTAGTGTTTCATCAGGTAGAAGGACAATTGAGGAGATAAACGAAGGGTCCTCATCGTGATCGCGATTATTGGTGATATACAGAGGGTGGAATTGAAATCTCAACCCTAATGAGTGAGCAAATTTGGCTAAACGGTCTCCTGTTCGACGAAGGGTATCTAGGTCATTTCCAGTACCGGTGATCCGAAGAGTAGGTGCAGGGTAACGATCAGCAAGTGCTTGCATTAACGGTGGCCATTGAACACCGTGACTAATGTCAAAATCAACGATGTGGATTGCTTGTTGATTATCGTTAATCGCTTCTAAAATCGCTTGATTAGCGGTTAGCTGAGTAAACCTGATAAAAGGGGTTACTTGGTTTAAAGAAAGGTAAGACGATTGAAGTAGAGCTAATGATGATGAATCAGCAGTTGAGACATTTGCCACAACATTTGCTACAGGTGTCAAGAAATGATTGGTGGTTGACGATATATAGCGGTTGAAGCGAAGGGAAAGTGCGCGAGTAAACTGATGGACTAACCGTTCAGTTGAATCACCAAAATGAGAAGAGTTAGTTGATAAAATGGTAAGGAGTCTATTCGCGGCCGAGAAATCGGACCGCGAAATCAACTCCGCACAGCTAATGAGTAGCTGGCGGATATGAATGGAAGGTGAAGTTGTAGCAGTAGTAGTAATAGTGGTAGTAGTAGTGGTAGTGATGAATCTCCGCCGTTGATCATCATCAGCAGGTTCTTCATCTTGATGATGGTGAAATTGAGATGATGATGATGAACCAAAAGATCCTAACATATCATCCAAATTAATTAGAGCACTATTTCAGGTGAAAACCCTAGAAAGAGAAAGAATATACGTATGAAAAAAGAGAAATAAAAGAGAGAGAAAAAGGGGGCCTGGGGAGAAAGGACGGGGGAATTTTCAATGATGGAGGAGGGGAAATTTATGGCTTTGGCATCTGAAAATAATACCATAGACACCAAGGTACAAGTTATGTTTTTTTGTTAAGAAATTTATTTAATAGGTACAATAATATATTCTGAGTAATGTCATAAATGCGGTCCAGAGAGCGTAGTGTGTACGTAATCGTAACCCTACCTTGTGAAGATAAAGAGGTTATTTTTGATAACCCCGACTCAGTAAAAATCTATTTAATATACATAAATTATTATTTCTGAAATCAATAACTTAAAAAAGTTTCAAATCGAGTGTATAAGCTTTAATTTCTGACTTCACTTCTGCTATATAGTAATATATATTTTGCATTTTCTTGGCTTGAGTGAGATGTGAAAATAGGAACTATAGTAGTAGTGGAAGTAGTGTAGTACTAATATGTGACTACATTAAGGAAGAAGAATTGAAGTTCAATTCGAGAACTATTAATGCTAAGTGCAAATAAGGAAATGATGAATGCTATAAACTTGAATGCTAAGTGTACTTCTACTTAAGATGCCAATTAGGTTGATAATGACTTGATTCGGATAGAATATCCATTTTGTTGACCATAATATATGTGTGGGTTGTCCGTGTGAAACTTTATTAATTAGTCAGCCGACATATACTCGAAAAGGTGCTTCTATGTATATTAACTTCTTTTTTTTTAAAAAAAAGAGAGAAAATTTAAGACCATTGAAGGGGTTTGTTTGTTTACTTACTTTTTTTAATTCAAGGCATTTTATATCCAAATATATAGCACCAAATCGACATCTTGTTCTAGTAGATTCCAACTGCGACAATGGGAATTCTCTAATAACCACTTTAATTTCAAAAGGTAATGATATGATTGCTAATGATATATCACCCGCATAAGATAATTGATTATATGAGTGCTAATGAAACTCTCTTTTTTTTTACCTACATTTTAAGGATCTATAGCCAATATATTCTCTCAAAACCATTTTCAAAGGACCATTACTTATTTAGTATATATACTAAAAAAAAAGAATCTATTTGCACCGTAAATCTATTGGCACAACCGAATATGAAGGTTCAAGTCCAACGCTAGGTAAATCAAGAATAGAAAAATGTGTGTCCGCTTGGGCAGCTCAATTGGTTTCAAGGGGGATATTTGGAGCAAAGACCAAGGATCGAATCCCGTCAGCGGCAGTGTGGGGGTTTCTTCTTGAAATAAAGGAGGGCCTCACAAGGTGCAGACTGGTCTAACCTTTGAAATCAATTGAGTCACCATGATTTACCTCCTTCACAGACCTGTCGGACCGGGGTGTGGGGGCTCCTGGGGTGGGAGATTCCACCTTTTGGAGCAAAGAATAGAAAAATGTGTGTGTATATGATCTTAAAAAATGTACCTCGGGACTAAATCGAATCCCAAAATTTATTTCATGAAATTGGCCTAAATCATATTATAAGGAAATAGAATTCTATGAAATTGGCCTAAATCATATTATAAGGAAATAGAAGTTCATTCATTCTATATTCTATGTGGGACATTCAAACCCTAGATACTCTATAAGTTGTATATATATTGAGGACTCCTCATCTAGATCGGAACACAATACAATAGAATATATCAAATACAAAAACTTTTCATGCATATCAAAGCATGATAGTCCTTTTTCTGATGCAGCTTATTGTAGAATTGTTACTAATTGTTCTCGATAATATGTAACTATCACAAAGCATGGTGTCTCATGTTCTGTCAATAAATTGTGTAAATTTATGCATTGATAGTTTGATACTAAGAAATCTCATTTCTTGGCCACAAGAATCTGTTCTCTCAACTAAAGAAGTAGGGCCACTTAATAATGTTATCTCATTTTGGTAATTATTGATGCGAAAGGAGCTCTATATGTAAATTCAGTTTTCTGGCCATCTTAGTGCAGCTAGCATATAAAATTTTCACTTCAACTATCAAGTCCTAAAATTAAGTTTAACGATATTAAGTTTATGATTTTTCACTCGATCCTCGGGTAGATTGGCTACATCACACCACTTGGGGCGTGACATTTTCTTAAATTCTGCTAACGTGAAATATTTTATGCATCGAAATGTCCTTTTTATTCCTCTAGTCGGTAGACCATAACCATAGAGAAGAAAGACAAAAATCTCCTGTATATTATCGTCTTCCCTTTGTGTCATTGTGTGGGGAAGGGAAAAGTTGTCAAATGACAGTACCACCTAACAACAAAAAATACACGCAAAGCCTTAAATGTGTCGAAAAACTTACATCCACACGTAGAATATAAATATATATAATATATAAAAGCTTCCACTGTAACACTAGGTGAGTAACTGACACCACACCTCCCCTAGAACACTCCCCCTGCACCAAAAAAGAATATATATATTTCCTAGTTCGTGTCTATTTATTTGATGGATTCTTCCTTTGTGGCTTTTCATTTCTGTTTTTGATAAGATGTACATACATATATTTAGGGCTGGCATATATCGGTTCAAATCCAAAAAATCTATCGAATCGTACCGTTTTAAATTTTGGTTTCGGTTTATTCGATTCGGTTTGATTTTAATTTATGTAATTTGATTGGGTTTTCGGTGTATGAAAATTTTAATTCGGTTAAATCGAATGTTAGCAATCTTATTCTTTG
The DNA here is from genome assembly GCA_029783415.1 of Anisodus acutangulus. Lineage (NCBI taxonomy): Eukaryota > Viridiplantae > Streptophyta > Magnoliopsida > Solanales > Solanaceae > Anisodus > Anisodus acutangulus. The sequence continues at coordinate 615,313 of CM056502.1, read as the reverse complement.
AAACATAGAATTATATACGTAGTAAATTAGTAATATTTTGGATTCTGACTTCTGCCCAAAACTAATAAACTATACAGGCCCAAATTCCAATCCCAAAATAAAATACTCAACCCAATTATTTGAAACCCAACTCCTATCTATCAATTATCTCAATTCCCAACTCCCAAGCAAAAACAAATTAGCACTTAAGAATACTAGGGTTCTTTGTCTTCAAAGTTCAAACCAACATCGACTGAGCTCTCTTCAAGCCATCGGCGCCGGTAGACTTCTTTCTCTTCCTTCTTCGACAAAAAAAATTTAACACTTAAGAGTACTAGGGTCCTTTCTCTTCCTTCTTCGACTGTCCAGGTAAACTTTTTTTTTTTTGATTAAATAAACATTTTTTGATTACTTGTCCTGTGGAATTTTTAAAATGCTGATTTATTGAGATTACATAGAGATGGGTTTGAAGAGTCACTTTTTGTTGTGGCTGATTTTTACTATTTTTCGACTAGAGTGAGTCTGATTACATAGAGATGGATTCGACTAGATTGGTACAATTTCGAAAGCTCAACTATCACACAAAAAGACCCAACATAATAATATTTAAATCGAAAAAACAAACTGAAATAAACCGAACGAAAATTGTAAAAACTGAACTGAACCGAAGTTATTTCAGTTCGGTTTTGATTTCCATCATTACCAAACCGAAAATTGAAAAACAGAATCGAATTTGTGAAATCGAACGAACCGACCGAACGCCCACGCCCTACATGTATCTACGCAAATGTGGCTGCCTTACCTCGTGGGGTTTAGGAACAATTCCAAACAAAGCTAATATCTCCCCCTCGATATCCAATTCAGAATTTTCATTAAGATAATATAAAATATAAAAAGATCATTATTAAAAAAATGTTAATTTCCAACTAACGGCCAATCAAATGTTGGCTCGTTATCAGGGATATTCGAAACTGTTAAATATATAGTATATGTATAGTATATATTGTGATATACACTTACCTTAAATAAGTGTATATCACGGTTTTGTCCTATATATTGTGATATACACTTACCTTAAATAAGTGTATATCACGGTTTTGTCCTCAAAATAAAGTGTAAATATTTTATATTAATTAGCATTGTACACTTACCATAATTATATAGTTAGTCTTCAACTAGAATAATGTTTTAGGAGTAGAATAGAAATATAATTTTCCTATTATGAAAATATGTAAATTATATATATACTATTTCAATTAATTAAAATAATCAATGGATTATTTCTTTCATGGTATCAGAAGTCTAGGTTCATATTCTCTCTCAATTTTTTCCGTCCAAACAATCCGTATTCCGAGCTACCTTCATCGGTTTCCGTGCACGGAAATTATTTTTTCTTCCCAAAATATTCTTCCAAATCCCTTTCTCACGTCGTTCGTTGCTATTATGGCTAAGAACACGTTTCATCATGCCCTTACAGTTTCTGAAATCAAGAATCACATCCCTCTTATTCTTGAAATAGAAAACGTCCAATATGCGACGTGGGCCGAACTGTTCAAATTCACGCACGTTCGCATCAAGGCATCCACGCACGTTCGCATCAAGGCATCCAAGCACGTTCGCATCAAGGCATCCATCACATAATCCTCGCGGCTCCTAAGGATACGGATGTGCCTAAACGCGATGATGATCCTAAGTTGTGGACGACTCTTGATGCCACCGTCCTTCAGTGGATTTACTCCACTATTTCTATCGACATGTTGCAGACGATTATTGAGTCGGACGCTACGGCGATGGCTGCTTGGGATAAGTTGCGTGACATATTCCAAGATAATCGAAATTCCAAATCTGTTACACTTGAGCAGGAATTTTCCCATGTCCATATGGAAAATTTCTCAAACGTTTCAGCGTATTACAAAAGGTTGAAAGAATTGGCGGACCAACTCCGCAATGTTGGTGTGCCTGTTAGTGATGATCATCTTGTTCTCCAGATGGTTGTTGGCCTATAGTGGCGTTGGTACTCTCCTTCGTCAAAGTAATTCTCTCCCGAAGTTCTATTAAGCCCGCTCCATGCTTATTTTGGAAAAAGCCGACTTGGCTAAAAAGGCGGCTACTAGTGCTAGTCCCGTGTTCATGATGACGTCCTCCACTAATTCTCATAATTTTGGTGACAATTCATTCCCAAACCGGTTTCAAGGGGGCGGCAAAAATAGTCGAAAAAATAATGGCAAAAATTGCAGACGCAAACGCGGTGGTAACGACAGCAGTGGGACCCACCACAACAACAGTGGGTTGCAGCCCAACTGGTCCCAGTCTTGGGCCCCCTGGCCATGGGCCTGGGCCAGTGGGCAGTGGCCCAACAACACTTATTTTGCTGGGCGTCCATCTCACGGGCAGTGGGCTGGGTAGAATGCATCTCCCGGCGATGGGTCGGGCAAAATTGCAGCCCAACTTGATCGATTATTTTTGACGCAGTTGATGGGCTCGAGCGACAAGCGGTGCTTTGGCCTCGGCCTCCGCAGGCCTATCATGCAATAGGCCCCACTCAGACCGACATTGAAGCCCCGATGCACACACTTGGTTTAACTTCACCGGATCCGAATTGGTACATGGACACCGGCGCCACTACCCACATGACATTCAATGCATGTACTCTCTCGTCTTATTCCAATTTGCGCAACCCTCGTGGCATAATTGTTGGTAATGATAATTCTATTTGATTCATGGTCATGATCATAAAACTTTATCTCCTCCCCCCCCCCCCACCATCCACCCCTTGTCTTGAAAAATATCATTCATGCCTCTAAATTAATTAAAAATTTGGTGTATGTCCGTAAATTCACCACTGATAATTCTGTTTCTGTTGAATTTGATCCGTTTGGTTTTCTGTGAAGAATTTCAAGACGGTGAGTCCTCTCATGAGGTGTGATGGTAGGAGAGATCTTTATCCTATCACACCAAGGTCCGGTTTCTCGAGTCAAGCCTTGCCATCTACTTTTGAAGCCCTTGCTCCTTTCTTGTGGCATGCTCGTCTAGGTCATCCGGGGTCGTCTATTTTGTCTTCTTTAGATAAAAATAATTTTATTTCTTGTAAGGGTACGCATAGTACTCCGAATTGTCAATCTTGTTCTTTAGAAAAAAATGTTAGATTGCTTTTTGTATACTCTAATTCTCATACTTTAATGTCATTTGATATTATTCATAGCGATTTATGAACATCTCATGTTCTCAGTTCTTTGGGTCATCATTATTATGTTCTATTTTTGGATGATTATTTTAGTTTTTTATGGACTTTTCCGATAGCGAAAAAATATCAAGTTTTTTCCATCTTCTTAAAATTTAGAGCATTCATTAGAACCCACTTCGAACGGGAAATAAAAAATATTCAATGTGATAATGGCAAAGACTATATGATAATGAGGTGTATCTGGAGTTTTGTGCTAATAATGGGATCCATTTCCGTTTTTCTTGTCCTCATACGTCTTCACAAAATGGGACAGTCGAACGCAAAATTCGTACCATTAATAACATTGTCCGCACTTTATTGATTCATGCTTTCGTACCCCCCCCCTTCTTTTTGGCATCATGCTCTACAAATGACTATATACCTTCTTAACATTCTTCCGTCCAAAGGTTTGACATATTCGTCCCCTCTTCAAATTTTATATAATAAGACTCGTCCGTATTCAAATATTAGGATTTTTGGGTGCTTGTGTTATCCACTTTTTTCGTCCACCACAATTAACAAACTTCATGCTCGGTCTACCCCTTGTGTTTTTTGGGTTATCCGTCTAATCATCGTGGTTACAAATGCTTTGATTTATCGTCTAATAAAATCATCGCTAGTCGTCATGTTATTTTTTACGAATCCCAATTTTCTTTTGCTAAGGTACATAGTTTTGTGCCTAGTTCGTATACTTTTTTAGATGATGGTGTCTCCCAGTATCTAATCCACCATTTTTCGGACGTATTTCGCACCCTAAATCTGCCAGCGAGCCCACTGCCAGCTGGACCTACAAACCTGTCACCTTCCACTATTCCAGTTTCCGTCCATGGGCCAGCCACTGTTCCAGTTTTTGTAATTGGGCCAGTGGCTCAGCCCAATACAAAAATTGTCCTAGTTTCGGCGTCAGGCACTGCTACAGTTATCCGGTGGGCCTGCTGGCCCGTCCGTCACGTGTCCCGATATTTCCCAAAATTCATCCAATTCTTCCCCGAGTCAAAGTCCAGTCACTCATAGTTGTCCAATCAGGTCTGGGAAGGATAGGATGTACTAGACCTTACACATAGCTCTATCATTATAAGGTAGAAATGTTATTTTCGATAGGTCCTCGACTCAAAAAAAAAAATCGAAGCAGAATCGGAAGAAAAAATATAATTTTTATAATTAACCTAAGGTTATGTAAGATAAATCCGACTTGATGTGGATTTTTTCCATTTTGGTACCATAGATCAATGAGTATTTATTTTCCAGTATTTTCGGTTATGGCTTTTTATATTCTATTTTAGGCGTCACAATAATTAATTAAAATTGAAGAGATGAGATCAGGTTGGCCAATTTTGGAGATTTCAATTACATTATTAATAAACAAAAAAATGGCTAGTTTTTCTCTTTCTGAGATATTGTAAAAGATGAAAAATAGTATATACCGTGTAAAAAGGTATATTAAGTTTGATGCCTACAAATGACAAAGAGTATAAAGGGGGAATATTACAAAGACCCAAATAGTAAGTAAAAAAAGAAGCTCTCTTCTTTTTTCTTTTTTTTTGATAATCCAGGTCTCCAGGCTTGCGTCTGACTACGTCCTGGAGGTAATAGCACCGGTCCTTCAACACTATTACCAGGTAAATCGCGGGATGTGCTCCGGTGGCACGCTTTTCGGGAGCGCATAACCGATCAATGAGACAAGGTCAAATTCCCCAACATGCAGTAGTTTCTTCGCCATGAATCGAACCCACGTTGTCCCATGCCAGAGCGCCTTATAGCGCCCAGACTTTGCCACTGGACTATGCCCCGGAGGACAAAGAAGCTCTCTTTTATTCAATTGTGTGCATAACGTTTTACAACCCTTCTTCTAATTAGGTGCCGTCCTCTGTGCGGCATTTACTTTCTCAACTTACTATATTTAGAACCCCTTTTTGCCAATCGAATTAAATACATTAATAATAATGGCTTCATAGTTATATCACGATCGTGTTTTATGTGTTATAGAATTTTTAAAATAAATACAATGGAGTAACTTTATGCAAGACATATTTTAATAAATTAATTAAAGAGAGAAATCATGAAAGAAAATTCAATAAAAAAAATACGAAATGAATAGTCAAAGCACTTCCCGTAAGTTTTCTTTAAGATAGTAATTTCACCACACAGTGCAAGTGGTTAATATGAAAATTCATCCCCAGAATATAATGTTTAAATCAAAGTTGCACCGTTTGATTTTTCATACGACAAGAATTCTAACTCAATTGGAAAGGAGATTTTAAAAAAGACATCAAGAAAGATGACAGAATATGTTTAGGATGACAGATGACCAAATGTTATTGAAGCCAGAGATGTACGTTCTTTATTATGGCTTTCGCAGAAATGCCTTTATTATAGGCAAAATTTCTTGCTCCTTCCAACAGTCACATACATTAATTTAGAAGGATACACCTCTTCAGAAATGTCACAACCAATCACTTAAATTCTTCCTATTAATTAATTACTATTATTATTAAATAATACTCTTATATATTTATTTATATATACAACAATATGAACAAAAATTCCTAAGTACTCTTCCTTATACGGTATGTAATGTGAAATAATTTCACCAATTGAAATCCAAAAATGAGTAGAGTAGCACAAGATCATTATAAGTTCCTTCGAAAATTCTTATATACTAAGGGACAAAGGCAACATTCTTTGAGAACCTCCAACACGTGTAATCCGTTTTTTTAAAAAAAAAAAAAATAGAGAGAAAGGAGGCTCAATAGGCTACTGAGTGGACTTGGAGCAATAGAGAGAAAGGAGGCTCAATGGACTGAAATGTGTGTGTGAGAGAGAGAGAGGTGGGGGGGGGGGGGTCCTAAGTAGCTTTATCCATAGGTTGAGTTAAGATACAGAAGCTCAGACAGAACATAAAAACAAAAGGCAATTGAAAAAACAATTTTTCCAGAATTTTGCTCTGGTACAATGTGAAATAATCTAAGCATTACAACAACGACGACGACATACCCACTATAATCCCACAAGTGGGGTCTGGTAAGGGTAGGATGTACGCAGACCTTACTCTTACTTTTGAGGGGTAGAGATGTTTCTGATAGACCCTCGGTAATAATCTAACCATTCAGCTTAAAATTTGAAGGCGATCAATCGAGTAGTATAGGACCATTATAAACCCCTTTAAAAATGTACACAATTGATGAGAGACAAACGTAACATTTTCTAATAATATGCTCGGCGAATTTCAGTATTTGCAATAATTGTTTCTCTCTGTTATGTTATCTTCTCTTGGATTCCATAATTGAGCTTCACACAAACCACAGCTAACGGCCAAAAATAATTCTAGAGTGTACTAAACTGACTGTAGAACCGATTTGACAGCGAAAGATGCAGAGTTATTCAGCAGTAGTATCATTCCCAAGTCCGGGTCTGATCGTTCCCTTGTTTTGCCTTTACTTATGATTTGTTTTGAGTCTCGGTCTTTCGAAAACAGCCGCTCTACTTACCAAGATAAATGTAAGGTCTACGTACACTCTACCATCCCCAGACCCCACGTTGTGGAATTTCATTCCCAAGTCTTAAAAGAACAACATTACCAAGTCTACAACATAGAAAATTCAATCCTATCTTTGTTTTTCTGTTTATTTAATATTTTGTACTACTACTGCTCCCTTTTACAATTCCACCATATTCCTGACCTCCACAAGAAAATATGTTTGGTTTTGATATATGTCCCTACTCCCACTGCAAAATGGCAACTTGGCAAGTGTAGTTTTAGTTGGAGTGCAAGCATTAAAAAGCTGTCAATTCTTGGATTTTGGTTTCCTCATATGTAATGTAATTGGTGTGATTTGACACACTTGAAAGTCCACCCTTTTTGCCATATTGAGAATCTCTGCTTCTTGGTGTTCTTAGGAACCTTAATTCTGTTTTTACGATTAGATTTTCTTCTGCAATTCACTTGTGTTACTAGTAAATTTTAGGTACAGCAAGTAATCGTATCATGTGTGTATAACAATAAATACATCTCAATACCGAGCAAGTTGATACTGATTAAATGGATCTTCACTTAATGTCGCTTCATTTAAACACATATCCGTCCAATATACCATCCTATATGTAGATGGTTGTAGATTTAATTACTAAATCAGAGATCAGTTATTTGAAAAAGGAGGTCCCTAACATTATAAAAAAGAAAAAGATTCTCAAAGTAGCTTATTCTCTCGAATTAAAACAATCAATTATATTACAAAATTCCAGGTCCAGCCAATTTGACATTTGGGCTCTGGTGAGCTAAACAATGCCAGACAAAAGCAATTTTGGTCCACATCTAGAAGGATTTCACAGGGTATAGGGAAATAGACCAAATATATTTTGATATGGAGAGCTATAGAACTTTAGCTTAATGAATCAACCTTCCCTTGAATTGAACCATTACAAAAATTAAGTTTATTACAAGTAAATCCAAAATTCAAAGGAGACCGCATTGGTGTTAAAACAAATATCTTCATTGTTCAAAAAAATCCAAAAAATGAACAAAGAACCCCACCTAGCGTGCACCAGAGGACCCCATCTTTGACATGAAAGCAAAATATCACACAGCACAAAAAAGGTCATACTCAGATGTGATAATCAATTATAAATAACCTGCCAAAAAGCATTGCCAATTTGGATAGTCATCAACCACATAAGCTGTTTTACATTCTGGGCAATTTTTTTAGCTTATTAGGCTATTTAGCTGAAGATATAATGCTATTCCTATCAGGTTTTGATTTACAGAATCTTTGACAAGAACAGCATCATATATGCAGGAGACACAAATACAAATCACTTACATTAGCTTTGAGGTATTATGCCATGATGTCTTACAACCATTTTCTCTGACTGACCTTTTCTCACCGGACAAGAATCTAGGAAGACTAAGAAGGCTATTAACCCTTGTAACTCCCTCGAGGGCTGACCATTCCTCATCTTGTGCAGTTGAAAGGCACTCGGCTAGGCTTCTCGTAGAATGCCCAAGACCCTTATCAGCAAGCTGTTCTTCTATCGACTCGTCAACAGGAACTATCTCACTGACATCTCTTGTAGCACCTGAATGTTCAAGAACAGCGATATGAGAAGCTGAAACAATATTAATATCTGCATTTTCAAGGTTGCCATCTGTAATAATTGTCTTCATTTCCCCTTCAGGGGCATTTGCCATATCGTGTTGCGTCGCTGTCACTACGGCATCAGGTGCAGGTACATGGTCCAGGAAAAGGCAAACTACAGCACAGTCATCAGTCTTTGATGTGGGGTACTTCAGCCTCCAAGCTCTTGTCGTGCAGTCAACAAGCGCTCGGGCAGCTGTAGCGCGACTTGGGGCTGAGGCCACAATATCCACAACTTCCTTATTAGAAAGGACATCCCAAACCTACATTGCACAAGAAATTACATCAGGAGGCGAAGCCAAAGTGTTAACACATGGAAACTGAAAAATTTAGTGTGTTTCCACAAGATAGAGATAGGATTTTTGTAGGGAAATAATGTTGAGTGAAAAGAGTACCCCATCAGTTGCTAGAACAACAAACTGGTCCCTATCAGTAATGCGGTGGTAATACACATCAGGGACAGAAATTAAACCAAAATCCTTGAGACAAAAATCACCAAACGCTCTGGCCATTGCCAAGCCAGGAGAGTCACTGTTTGGCAACCATACACGTGAAACCTCTGGCTCATCTTGCAATGCAAAAACCCTGCCTTTGTATTTATGTATTCTAGCAGCTTCTCCTACAAAGACAACAATTGGAGAAATAAATTTAAGCACTTTCTTCAAGAAAAAAGACAACTAAATTTCAGCTTCAGATAGCATGTATTGAATCAAGGAGAGACTTGGAAGATTAGGCTTCAAATCTACGGTCAACTGTACAGCCATTAAATAGTTGTCTTTATCTCTAGTTGCCAATACTGCTCTTGAGTCACCAACATTACCAACTATTATATCCTGGCCCTGAGACAATACAGAAAGATCGTTTAAAATACTTTTGAGATGCTAAGCAATTAAAAAAAGTAATAATCAAATATATGGCAGAATCATGTCAACCCCGTCCCACTCAAGCTTATAATTTTCTGCAACTAGTATGTTTCAACATCATGTAGAAGTCAAGTGAGAAGTGCTAGAAAATTGTTTACGTATAATAGTTGAGAAATGTTTAAAATGAGGTGTCAGATGTATCCTTTTACTATTATAGAAACTACCTTTAACCACCCTTATGTCTTGGACCACTGCTTTCTACATAACAAAAAAGTGTTCTCGTCTTTTGACATGTAATTGAATTTCGAAGTTCACAATAATGTTTTTAAACAAGTCTAGCTGAACATGAACAAATCACACCATAGATGTATGGAATTTCAAACTATTGGTCCCAAAACATGACTTTTTAGAGTTCGGCAATAGTGAACGTGCTTTATATGATCAACAAAACAACAGTAAGTAACCCTAGGTCAGACACAATTTTATTGCGTGGATCATCTTATAAGTGCATGCCACTTGTAGACTGTATACCAATATGATGAATTTAGACCAAGTATATATCTTGCTAAATTCAGTTTAACCATATGAAGAAGACATCTATTACACAACAAACATCCAGTAGAAAGAGAAAGCTGTCAGTAGAGAACATTTTGTCAAGGACTCCATCTACCTAGCTATGTAATAGAAGTTTATTGATGTAATTTGAAAGGATAGAGAGAGACAGTAAATAAATTATTATAATATTTTCATGTTTGATGTATGTAACCCACGTATAGTATAGGCAAGGTCATCACTCATCAAAAGTGATAATCCTTCAAAAACAAGGACAATGAATAGCTATTAGCAAATGGCGGACAATTCAAAAGTAGCTCACTAATTGCTCCAAGGACTTTGATCTAGGGGTAAGAGTGCAATGCATGATGTTTTGGTTAGGTGCATGTGATGGGTTCCAACCCGCCATAGACAAAAGCCTAGTATTTAAGTGGAGAAGGGTAAGGAGGCGAGACCCATTATCCACATAGTTTAGAACCGTGCGCCACTGGCCCTCAGGGATTTCTCATTTATAAAAAAGTAGCTAACTAATTTGCTTCTACAATTGCTGCATACCCATTTATAAGCACCCAAATATTTTGAAACGTCAGGGAAACCACCCTCTTTTATATAAATAGCTTAACTTAAAAAGTACACCATTAATCATGTTGATTGCAAACAAAACCAGCATACCTACCCATACCAAAATATTGCTAGTGTTTTTTGATGAAGTAAAATGCCTAGGATTCACTACCCATCCATGGCACCTCTATACGTCCTTTTCACGCATCTGCTTAGCCAAGTCACCATCCTTACCTCTCTACCCTAATTGTATGTCTCTTCTTGAGGCTCCTACTCCCGTCAAGATACCCCTGAGAGCTTTGGATGAATTGTTCATTGTTCTTTTATTAACGAAATAATTCGATATTGTTCTACATTATGCGTACAAAAAGTGGAGCGAGTGATGCTTAATGGTTTGAGGGCGCTTCTATAGTAGTTTTACTACCTAAAGAACGAAGAGAGAGTATGAAAGTATGAAAAGAGAAAACAGAATGGCCCTAAATTCCACAATGGAGGATGATGGAGATGCTAAAGAACACAGGACCGGGCAAAAAGATGATAGCAAGAATTATGGGACAAGAGGGTTAGATGGGTTCTCCCTATTCCAATAGTCCAATCTGCGTACTTAAACAGGCTGTATTGGGTTTAGTCAAGAATCAGAAATTTTCTCTTGAAACACCCATATAGCAAATTTTGGCTTACTTCAGAATAGTGAAGATCCTACCACAAATGCCTATGATTTTCTTCTTTTGGCAGAACAGTGTAAATAAAAGACATGCACTTAGAAGTTGATAAAACCTACTCCTCTAAAGTTTTTCTTTTGGACAAGTAACAAAACATACAAGGACCCTATATTTTTCCAGTCTGCAAAACAGAGTCAGTAATCTCAAATGCTTCAATTCCAGAAGAAGTTAAAGCTAACAGAAAAACCAATAATATAAGTATTATTACCTGCATCACCAAGGAAACAGCAGTTGACCCACTACAGAAACAATCAATGGTTGGGTGCAACTTGAGTTCTTTATCCATCGAGCGGAAAGCTTTTAACATTGACCTTTTAAGGGGAAGATGTATTTCTGGGAACTTCTCGTTGCTCTCAGCTTCCATAGCTTCAATCAAATCATCGTCCAAGACATCATCAAGATGTAAACCTCCATTAGTATTTCCATTCTCAGAAGTATTACTTTGATCACCACTGGATTTAGCTTCCCACTCTGAACTCAGAAGAAATGGAAGAGTATCTCGAACTTTTCTTGCCACCATATGGCCATAGGGACCGTGTCCATCAAATACGCCACAAAAGATCGTATCGCTCCGCAAACAAAAATTCTATTGTAGAAACATTCCAACCAAGTCATAAACTGACCCAATATGTAAGAATAAATTAAATCTTCGTTTGACAAGTAATGGAGTTAATCAAATGCAACATACAATAACTACACTTTCTTAATACTCAAAAAAAGTTGATGCAAAACTGGAATAGTTAATTGGGTAAAAGAAGTGTCACAAACAAGAGCTAAATCAACAGTAAGAATTAGGGAAAGGTGAAAGCTAAGTTGAAATTCATGTTAGATCAACAATGCATAAGTTGTTTTGATAGGACAGCTACCATAATTGATGGATGAGAGGATCACAGATATGACTCTATGCATAACTAAATGTCAATCTATGCATTCAATATTCGGATGATTCATCACAACTAACTTAACACGGGTGTGCAACCTACCGCAACCTTCCTAATTCATTACTACAAAAATAAGAATTAGCGACTGAAAAATTTTGTAGCTAAACAGCAAGATCTGCGCTACGAACTTCATATAGCTAAATCCAGTTTTTTGGTAGCGGCCCCGAACAAATATTTGACAGATAATTAAAAGACTTCGTTTTTAGGGTGTTTTTGGTGTGGATTCCAATTTATCCATGTTTGATTGGTCAAAATGTTTTGGAAAATATTTTCTCTAAGAAAAAGAATTCCTTAAAAATGAGGAAAATGACTTTCCTGATAGAAGTAACGAAAACAAGTTCCATAAGTGACATTTCAAGTTATTGTCTCCTCCCCACCCACCCAACACCCCCAACTCCCCCCCCACACACACCTCTGAACCCCCACCCCATCCCACCCCCATAGTGGTTTGCTAGATCACTCTTTCGAGATAATTCTTTTTTGCTTACTTACCAAATATTAGAAAATAAGAAATCTATTTGTTTTCCAAGAAAACATTCTCCTTCATACCGAACAAACCCTTGTTGTAAGCTTGCATCTGATAGATAAAGGTTCAATTTTTAGATTTTCTAAGCCTGCATACGCATGAAATGATTGAGGATTCGGTTACTTATGTCACAGAGGCATAAATCATTCAATGCAAAGACAACCAAAAAACAGAAACCACAAAGCCCAATTGAAGAAACAGAGAGAATTGAGGACCTCCCAAACGATCATAGCATCCTGATTAGTTCCTTTTTTCCCTTGCTGAGTGTGTAGACAAGCAAGATTTGTCGCACCATTCGCTAATAACCTTCCAGGAATATGATGCAACCCCTTATCCTCACCTCCTCCACCACCAACACCACTTAACTTGCTAAAAAATGTACTGAAATCACCACTGTAACTGTTCTTTTTCAACTTGGAATTACTTTCATTTTTACCATCCCATAACCCATCACCACTCTTGTTGCTTTTACTTGAAGAGTAACAAATTCCCATTCCTTCTTTCAAAATTTGTGATTTTCTCTCTCTGGGGAATTTTATCAAACACCTAGTCTACACGATCTACTTTGTATTCACAAAAGCATAAAACAAACTTCTTAAACAGTTACAAAGTTACTTGCTTCCATAATTCACTGAGATTCAGCTATTTGACGCTCCGATTCACAAACAAAAATGAAAATTATTTAACAAATGAACTAACTAACAGCAGAAAATTTTAGTGCTAAAAGAGCAGATTAGAGATGATGGATCCAAAGAATTTAACGTCAAAACCCTAGAGATTAGAAGGAAAAATAATTGCAGAAAGTGAGAGGAATTTAGATAACAAAACAATAAATTGTAGTAATAATCAGGTGAGGATGAGTAGCTTGCAATTTATGAGTTAGTACGACTATATTTCTTACCGGGCCCTCCAAGTATGCTTTATGAAATAAAATTGTCATTCGTCAAACTTTTAGATCAAATATATCTTCATCATTTGCCAACTTGTTAAATTTGCCCTCCGATAACGGATATGTGAGTTAGACGTCACGTCAAATCCACGTAGACGTCACGTTGGATCCACGTCGGCAAACCACCACCACAAAGTACCGCTACTGCCATCTCCGGCATCAAAACAACACCAAAATAATCATTGTCGGCCACCAACAAACAACTCCCAGATCTCCCAAAATCATCACCACTGCTGGAGCTCGTCTCCGACAAACGAAGACCAACACCACCATTGCTAACGAAGACCAACACCACCGTTGCTTCGCGGCACCACCACCAAATACGACCTCTTCTTCATCATAAAACCATTGTACAACGACTCATAGAGTCACAAGAACAAGGTCGCCATTATCCAGCAACTTTAATTCAACAGAGGAAGTTGATGATTGTGTTCAAGATTCCCAGACACTGATCTGATTTGCATCGACTAATACGAGGTTGTCTGATTTGAGAAGTGATGGATGTGATTTTTTCCCGCTTATTGGTTGGTCACGGTTAGCCATCCAAACAACGGTTGTACAGGGTGTCGTTTGGTTCGTTGAGCAGTGGCGGCAATGGTGGTTCATCGTCGGCTGGTCTCCGAAGCAGTGGTGGGACAAGATGGTGGATTGGTGGTCGCGATGATTGATGAAGACGAAGGGGTTGGGGTCGTTGTTGTTGGTGTTGTGGCAGTGGTAAGACACCAACCATGAACTACCAGAAAGACTTTGGATTCAAGTTTCTAAGCATAGTTGGAGCTCCGTCGGTGGTGGTCGGCGGATCTAGTGGTGAGGCCATGAGGGGTTGATGTTGGTGGTTGTGTGGTCACCGACTGTGTTCGGATGTTTCGTCACCGACTTCTCCTAAGACGGCGGTGGCGAACGGCAGAGAGGAGGGGCTATTTGGTTGTTGTTGGTGGAGTTGGTTTGTTCCGGAAACGATGAAAATAGGGAGAAAAGCTTTTGGTTGGTGGTTTCGTTTTGGTGTGAAGATGGAGCAGTTATGGTTAGTGGTCGTCATTACCGGTCGTTCGGTGGTCAAATCCAATGGCGGGTGAATTAGTTGTACAATGATGGAGTTCGCCGGAGCTCCGACGTGGGAACTCGTCGGAGCTCGCCGGAGACGGTAGAGGTCCGCCGGAGAAGAAGCAACAGTGAGGGTAACAGGTTGAAAGAATATATATGGTGGGCTAACTGGTACGGGATACGGGTACGGATAACGGGTTAAAACAATTGGGTGAGCCTAAATGGTGTCTAAGTGGATCCGACGTGGCGTCCAACTCACTTATCCGTTCATCCGAGGGCAAATTTAACAAGTTTACAAACGGTGAGGGTATATTTGATCTCAAAGTTTGACGGAGGGCAATGTTGTTCCATAAAGCATAGTTCAAGGGCAAATTTGACCATTTTCCCTTTCTTATATTTATTTGTATTTTCTACTATCTCCGTGGTAAAAAAATATATTTTACTTTCTTTATTAATTTATTCTAAAAAAATTGGCACAATTCTATATTTAAATAATTTAATAATCTATAACCACGTTAATATTTAAGATTTGAAGGTCGAATATTAAGGTAGAATGTTAGTTGATACTTGATAGTTTGAGTAATATTGCATTTTGTGTAGGAGAGGTAGGGGGTTAGTCTTATCGTCTCATTTCTTCGTAGTATTATTAGTTATCACATAGTTTCTTACTTTTTCATGTGTTTTATTATGTGATGCTTCGTTTACTTTGTCTTGATATTTTGTTGTATTATTTCTCTTGCAACCTTACATTGCTTATATTTTTCTTGAGCCGGGGGTTTATCAAAAACAATCTCTCTACCCCGCAAAAGATAGAGATAAGATTTGTGTACATTATATCCTCTCGAGACCCCACTTGTGAAATATACTGGGTGTGTTATTGTATAAATATTTAAAATTTGATTTGAATCACACATTTTTTTAAAAATTATTTATTTTTAAAATTTTATGTCAAGTTAAATAAGAACAATTTTTAGAACGAATGGAGTAGTATAAAATTAGTGCAGTTAATTAATTGATTAATTAACAAAAAAATGATTAATTAATGTTGGTCGTGTGCGGTGAACGGGTATTTGAATTGAATGCAATAGCAAGTTGACTATTATTGTCCGTCAGCTCCACAAGTTCCCACGCGGCCACGCTATTTCGCTTGTGGTCAATAATGTCAAATTACCAAATCCTCCCACTTGCTTTGACAAATTGGATAGAACCTTCTTTTAACATGACGCTTTTACCACCTATACTTTTGAAAAGTTAGATTTTAGCCCCTAAGAAACCTTATTAGCCATCGGACATTTTACATGGTGTCGAAGAAACTAGTGAGTATTTCAAAAGTAAGTGTTTCTCGTTGATTAGAAAGAGGTTATTTTTTCACTTTATAAAGAAATGTTCTTCCTGTGTACTAGCAAAGGACAATAAAAAGGAATTGAGCTCGTATGTACAAGAGTTGGACTGTAACTGAAAATAGATTAATCCCCCACTTTATGCGTACGATATAGACACAATGCATGATCTAAGACCTTTTAAAAAATGTTAGTATATCCTTAAGGACAAAAAATATATAATACATATCAATACTATCTTTATTTGATCTCTTTTAAAGACTCGATGAATAAGTAGACTTTGACCAAAATACAAAAAGTTTCACATATTGCATGTTGTCCATCCATTAAATTTTATAAAGTAGAGTTTTATATTTGAATTCATGACTCTTATATTTTTAATCTAATAATTTGTGACGACTTACAATTTTGAATTTGAAATTGTAGAATGAAAAAACTTATTGTTGTTTACCGCAAAAAGGTATAATTGAATTTGTTAGTGATTTAAAAAACACGTGAATTGACTTGTTCTAATTGACAACAAATAGTGAGCAGTAAGTAAGAGAATGAAAGCAATCAAAATAATAAGTAAAGGAATTAGCTTGGACTGCCTTGGACTCAAGTGATTTTCTGAGCAAGATTGGTCCGAGCTGATAGTAATCTTTAATAAGATAGCTTCGGTTATAAACAAGAAATAAGAGCAATATATTGAACTTATGTAATTTTGAGCGTAAGAGTACACATAATGAGAATAGTATGTCTTCCAAATGAAGGTTGAGTTCCTTTTATAGCTATAAAATCTTAGAATTGATATCCGAAAATCCCTCTCAAATTACATGTCATTAAAGCTAATAATGATCTCTTAATAATTAAAGAGTAACGGCTGACGCCATATACTGATCGGATATACGGTGAGTGCCTCTGAAACTTTACCCGGTGTCAATTGGCTCGGTCGTATTCGGACTCGCCTCAGCTGCTACCTCATCCCGGTCACGACTCGTATCCGGCTCCAAGTCTATCCATCTATCTCAAACTCTCGTTCCAATCTTGCCACGTGTCATACCGGATTTCAACGAATACAATTGCCATAAAAATGGATAACACATAATATTGTTAGTCTATCAACTTAGTCGTTAACATATATGATTATTGTAATCAAGGTCGGCTAGACCCTAAAGCAAGCAAGCACTTGCTTTAGGCCCGAGAATTTGGGGGCCATAATAATTACTACTATTTATCTATATATAACATATAATTTATATAGTTATATATTTTGTATCATTGATAAATTTATTTCATTATTTTTATATTACTATTTAATGATTTATTTTTTCTCTCACTAAATAGTACTATAACCTAATTAATGTTTTTGCCAATTTTATTTTACCTTTTAACTGATTTTTTTCCGCTATTCACTAATTACTCACTTAACTCTTGTTGGAAATTTGCCTTTGGCGGGAGTTGCGACCGACCAACTTTAACAGCTTAAACACTAGTGTTACGTATGTTGGAGAATCCGGTTCTTCACACATGCATGATCTACTTAGTACGTAGATAACCGTAGGGCCAAGAATCGTCAAATTTCATTGAGAAATGAAAGAGATATTGGTCCACGAAGTAAGGTGTTTGAAGCATGAAAAGTGTGGTATTGTGGTCAAGTCTCCCTCATCTAGAGGAAGAAGAAAGAATTGTTGTGTATATAAGACTCGAAATTGGTTTGGGGTTTGGGACCCCAAGGGGTATCCCATGTGTTTAAAGGAGGGAGGACCTAGATGTGCTTGGTTCAAGGAAAGACCACACGCCAAGCCGCCACCCGCCGTCCGGCTCCGGTTCACTGGCCGTGGGCCTTCTGATATTATCTTTTTGGGCCAGAAAACTTTACCAGAAGTACAGTTTGATGCCAAAAGTTTCAGAAGTACAGTTTGGACCAGAATTCTTTCAGATGTGCAGTTTGATCCCTGAAGTTTCAAGATGTGCAGTTTGATCCCTGAAGTTTTGAAAGTTGAAATTTCGGCGGTAGCGTAAACGTCAAGCTCTCAATTCAGCCATTTATTTTGGCTGAATTACTCCTCATATAATGGCCAAATCCGTTGGTCTTTCTCCCATTAATGTTGGTGGCTTTACTACCTCCATAATGGCCATTATTTGTCACATGAGGCGATGAATCACCTCCCTCACCTATTTAAACACCCCCTTACACCATTGTTAAGGTATAAAAGAATGACCAAGAACATACATATATGATACACGAAAATACAGAAATATACACAACAAAAACAGTTTCTTCCTACACCTTCCAAGGCATCATTTCGTTACTCAATATTCTTCACAGTAGCTCTTGAGTTTCCTTTGCTCAAGTGTTCCATTGTTGTTTTATCTTGGGAGACAAATTTTCCAGACGATATAAGGATACATACGGGCAATATTGTCTTAAGGACAGAGTGCCACACTCGACTCAAAGAAAACCATTTCCATTTTTTCGTTTTCAACAAAATTGTAATTTCAGTTTTGTGCTTATCTTGTAATTTTCAGATTACTAGTTGAACTATTGAATCTTTGTTTATCCTTTCGAATACTTGTAATAGTTATATACTTCCCGTACTGCTTTATAAAGTACCATAGAGCAAAAATACCCAACAACTCTATCTAAAAATCTAGCTTATCATTTATTTTTCTCACATAAATTGAAAGTTTTCTGGCTTCTAGCTCTTCGTTCAGTTGTGAGGCAATCAAGTATGCAAGTGTCGAAACAAACAAAGTTTGCAAACGTTTAATTCATTCAATTATTTTGTAGTAATATATAAAATCAAGTTCTCATTTTTTTTTCATTCCTCATATTTACTAGCCTAATACATATAATGCTGGAAAATAAAGTAGTACGGGAATAGTAAATAACTATTACAACTGCTTCGAAAGAATAAACAATAAAGATTACAATAGCAATAAGCTTGTAGTAAATAAGAATTGTGACAACAACAAGTTTGTTGAGTTATTGAATCAGTCTTGACTCTTTATACCAATTGTAGAAAGATCTTTGAATCTTGATAACCTGAAATCAAGAGACACTAAATCTGAAAGTGTTACAACTGTGTTGAGTCGAGTGATGACACTCTGCCTTTAAGACAAGATTGCCCCGTATATATGCTTTTACGTTAGCGGGGAATAGTCTCCCAAGATAAAACATCAAACTATCATTTGTGCAAAGCAAACACAAGTGATTCTTGCGAAGAAAACAAATAACAAAAGATTGCTAAGAGGAGAGGATTTGCAACAAGAATTTTAGAGTTGTTGTTCTTGAAAAGTGTTTGTAGAATTGGGCCAAAGGCCTCAATTTATAGTAGTGTAAGAATGGCCTCTTCAAGTGCCCATGTAATGGTCATTTAAATGTATGTAATGGCCCTTTAATTCACCAATTAATGCAGCCAAATAATGGCTGATTTATGAAGGAAAAACTGCCATTTTAATGCATCAAAACCTCTCCATAATCAGCCAAACTTTTGGACTTCCGTCGCACATACTTCCAGTGAAGCGTCGCGGCTCTGCCACACTGGCGCCGCGGCGCCTCAGCTCCAGAGACGCCACTGCCTGGCCGGCGCCGCAATGCTGGCCGGAGGTACCTCTGCGCTCCGGAGCCCCTGCTCCATCCGGGTGGCGCCGCGACCCTTTTTGAGGCTGCGACCCTTCCCGACCCGTACCATCTTACACTTTGCACAATTCTTCCTTCGTTTACTGACGTGAAACACTTGTTATTTAGCCAATAACCATCCATTATTCTATGTCTCAAACATTTACTTACATACCAATATCTCTTTTACTAACCAAATTTACGATACTTGGCACTACGAGTGCACGTGTGTGAAAACGACGTTTCCGACGTACGGGGCCCCAATTGTTCGAGTCATAAATAATGGGATAAACTTAGTTTCACATTAGTAAATTTCCAACATATAATGCCTCTCTTATAGAAATTTCGGTTTAGACCTCCAATGCTATTTAGCAGCCCTGATTATAATCGATTAGAATTAGAGCAATAAATGAAGGTGGATATTTTAATGCAATCTCAATCAACTTGTTAGAGATAGTAAAGGGTAGCTGATAAATTAAACCATAATTAAATGAAATTTATAAGGGGTGGTGGTCATGGGGACCAATGTTGAAGTCAACAAATGTATCCTCCAATTTATTACGTACTCCGTGAGAAGCATCTGACTTATATTTGGAGGTTCAACCATCACCTTGACCAAATTTTATTTTTAAAATGGCATGCTTTGTCAAGAGGTTTGGTTTTGTAATTTATTATAAATATATTTTTAATTATATGATTCTTTCCACAAACGATTGCTACAAATAATACAGAAAATTTATAAATAAAACACAAAAAAAAAAAGTTATCCCATCATTGTTTTTATTCGAATTGACTTACAAAAATCATTTTCTCTCTTTTTCCTCTAAGAAATTTAAGGTTTCTATTTCCGTGATTTATAGAGTATTTTAGGAGTTGATGTTTTCAAGTTAGATTGTAAATTAGGTTGTTCACTCTTTTGGATGTATGATTGATGTCTCTAATGAAGTAGACAATCGTTTTGATGGAGAAAAAAAAGATGTCAAGTTACTCAATACTTAAGGGAAGATAGCAATTATCTTATAATATTAGTTGAGATACACAAAAACTAGCCCGATTAATTATTAAAATTTTAAAAGGTGTGAAGTTGTAACCTCCACAAGGCCACAAGTCCACAACCAACCTTCTAACACGTGCCGTTCCCAAATCTTTAGAAGGCTCTAAAATAATGAAGGATATATTTTAATATGGTACCTTCGTGAATTATTTATATTTAAAGTTTAATATTGTATAGGCTAGTAAGAAGCAGGCTGGAACATTGTTTGCAAGCTAAGTCATATTATTTGGTCTAGAAAGCCTTTGATATTTTAATTATAATTGTGGTATTGCTTTGTTTTTCTGTTAAATATTTGGACTTTTAGACTTTAATTTCCAAAAATATGTTTAGACCAGAAAATAACACGGTTGCTTTCCAAAAACTTTTCTCTGTGTGTTTTTATTCGCGAAATGGGCGATTTATGGCTTATAAAAAAATTAAGTTCTTTTTAACAATTTACTATCTTTTACATAAATATAAGCTAATATATTTGACTTTTTACCATGTAGATGGAATAATGTATAAAGTAGGTGAATTATAGGTAAAAGCGTAAAGCTATAAGTATAAATCCTCTCCAACTAAGAACCTTCACATTGACAAGGATAATCTTTTAAAAGTCTCATATTGAACAAAGGGAGCATCCAATGCTATAATTCTCTTGTACCCTTTAAATATGACATTATTAAGTATTTTTACCTATAAATATATGATTTAGTACTTTAGAATAATAACACTTTTGATCGCTGAATTATTAATACATTATATGGTGATCCTAGTGATATACGACTCAACACATTTGATTTTTAATTACTTAAAATATGTGCTATTTGTATTTTTATGTAAGAAATATGTTATATTTTGATTATTTTTAAAAGTATATTATCTCTGAGTAATAATACAAGCTCAACACCACACATGTATAATAATCAAATAATGAAACGATTAATAGTATCGTAAAATTATGAATATTTACAAATAAAGGGATCAAAAATGCACATTCAAGTACTTAAAGATACATGTATTTAGTCACATATCATAAGGATTAAAATTAAAATTTATCAATAACTAAAGGACTAAAAATGCTATTAATCCTAGTATTTCTTACCTAGCATTCTAAGTAGGTAAATTTGATATTGTAAATATGTAAGAAAAATAAAATTAAAAACATTTAAAAATTAATACCAAGAATTACTGAATTAGGTAATCTAAACCCACCCGTTATTCTCTAGTAAGCAATGCAATATAGAACTAACCGAAAATATGTCAAATAATTGGTGCGGTGCTTAAAGATAAAGTAGTGACTATACCATGGATTCTTTATGACACTAATCCAATTGTTGGATGGAATTAATTAATTTTCACTTAAAACAACTAGTCTCCTTGTGCCCCTTTTTTTAGCCGACCAACGATCGGCCCACTTAACAAAATTCATAAATTAGATTGATAGATTGATAGATAGATACATATACCAGTTGAGCACCTAATTTAGCTGTCGAGTTTATCCAATTTAGTTGACTCTTTTAATGTCCAAAAGATAGATGACTTAAGCATTAAAGACCCATTTTTTAAAGTCTTATCTCATCTTGACATATCAACAGGGAGGAGGGATAGTGCCAGTTGCGGGTACGGTTAAACCTAATAATTTTAATTTTAATTTTAATTTTGTATTTATTGTAAAAGTTCATTATATGTCCAAATAACTGTAATTTGGTACTCACTAACTTAAATAGATTGGAATTAAAAACGCCCAAGCTTTAAATTCTAGCTTCGTCCTTTTACTCATCAAGTTCAAATTGGTTCCGCCAAAAATTATTATAAAATAGTAAATATTCTTTCATTCTTAATTAAAATTATCTTTAGTAAGATCGCTTACTCTCGAAATAAAAATTTTCCACACGAAAATGGATTGGTGGTGCCCAAAAAGCGGATAGCAAAACACAGAATAAGAAATAAAAAATAGTTTCAAATCTGGTCAAGACAGTTCTGTTTTGTTCTTGAGAACGAAACACAGCTTTTCAAACAAGTCTTATTACATTTTCAGTGATAAATAGTCAATTACTTTTCAAGTGTAAAATTGAAGGTCAAATCATTCTCATGAAATATTGTCATCCTAACCAAACATATCTTTTTGTTAATGCTTAATCATTTACTTCCTCCCACGTGGACCTTTTACTATTTGGGAATATACGAAGTGTTTTTTAATCACATTTTTTAAAAATTATTTGAATTATAAATTATCATGACTTATAGTACTTTTAATGTAGTTTCTAAATATATAAATTTTATTTTTATAAATTTAAAAAATATATGTCAAAGTTATAAAATTTGATCCTCATACTCCAAAAAGGTTCACATAAATTGAAACGGAGGGAGTATAATTTTATCTAGTATTTATTTAATTAATTAATATAAAATAAGCTTAAATAAAACGACATTATTAGCTAGGAAATACGTAACGACTTTAACTTAATCAAAACTGAGATGTAAGTGTCACATTATGCATGATCGTGAGAGTTATTTTAAACTTTTCATAATCTCGGCCGAATATGATATTTTAGGCCTTTGTGATTAAATATGATATGATATAGAAACCTGATCGAGTCAGTTGTGAGAACATACATTTAATTTTTTATAATGAAGCAGAAATGTATTGACAAGGAGAACTGAAATTATATATATTCATGTAAGAATTCATCTTCAAATCATTACAATTACTCTAAATTAAAGAGAGAATAAAGGGACGTTCCAAAATTAATCTAACCAATTAAAAAAATAAAGAGATAACTTTATAGCATAAACCCTAAAGATTATATCCATCTTCTATAATCTATATATAAGCATCTCTCGGGATCCCAAATATAATTTGACATATTTTCCCATGGGTCCTCCATCACGGTCATTATATAAATATTCATATCAGTATAATAATTTTCACTCTTGCAACTAATGGGGGTATTATATAAATGTTAAATTTTGTTACCGTTCTCGATATAGTTAAGTTAAATGGGGCTAAAATATCCGCAAAAAGATCGAATTTTTCGACAGAGTTGCTCGAAATGAGGTTGAGCTTCATTCGACCCATTTCATGTTGTGCTGTTTCATCATCTCCATCAACCTCATTCAAACCTCAAACACCCTTATTTCTAAGACCACCCACTTTCAAAACAACTTTATCGGACCTCAAAAAATGGCACCTTTGGGCTAAATCCTTAGCTTCTTCAGTGAGCTCCACTTTCTTGAAACTTGACAATGGACCCAACTCCGAATTGTTGCTTAGAGAACTAAATTGGCTAATTGAAGACACAATTGAAACACCCAAATCATTTTTTCAAGAAACCATTAACCCAGTTTCAACTAGGGTGTGTTTGGATGAATTATATAATTTATGGAAACAAAGGGTAGAAAAAAGAAGGCCTTTTCAGTATATTGTTGGTTGTGAGCATTGGAGGGATTTGGTATTGAGTGTTGAAGAAGGGGTATTGATTCCAAGGCCTGAGACAGAGCTGATTGTGGATTTAGTGGATGATGTTGTTAAGGAAAATGAGGAGTTGAAGGAAGGGTTATGGGCTGATTTGGGGACTGGAAGTGGTGCTCTTGCTATTGGGATTGCAAGGATTTTGGGTAGTGATGGTAGAGTTATTGCTACTGATTTGAGCCCTGTTGCTACTGCTGTTGCATCTTATAATGTGCAGAGGTATGATTTGGAGGTTAGTATTTTGTGTTATTTTTGCTTGTTGCTCTTATAGTTTGCTTGGTTAAGTTTTTGCAAGGACAAAAGTGTATATTCAAGAGAGTTGAAGTGTTTGATCATGTTTTTATGAAACAATAACGGGTCGTTTGGTTGTTGGGTTAGAGTTATGCAGGTAGTAGTAATGCAAAGATTAGTTATGCACGGTTTAGTTATTCATATATTAGTTACGCGGATTGTAAACCTGTAACCGAACACCATACCTGGTGTGTTGAATTTTAATCATAGCAACTAAAATGTTGCCAAACATGGTACTAGTTATATTGGTTTTAATACATGTATAATTCACTTCCTAACCATCAACCAAATGACCCCTAAGTGCTTTGAATAGTTATGTTGATTTTAATGCATGTATAATTCACTTCCTAACTCAGTTTCAATTAGGACATCTTTGGAAGAACTTTATAATCTGTGGAAACAAAGGGTAGAAAAAAGGTCTTTTCAGTATATTGTTGGTTGTGAGCATTGGAGGGATTTGGTTTTGAGTTTTGAAGAAGGGGTTTTGATACCAAGACCTGAGACTGAGCTTATTGTGGATTTAGTGGGTGATGTTGTTAAGGAGAATGAAGAATTGAAGGAAGGATTATGGGCTGATTTGGGGACTGGAAGTGGTGCACTTGCTATTGGGATTGCTAGGATTTTGGGTAGAAATGGTAGAGTTATTGCTACTGATTTGAGTTATGTTGCTACTGCTGTTGCATCTTATAATGTGCAGAGGTATGGTTTGGAGGTTAGTATTTTGTGCAATTTATTGCTTGTTGCTCTTAGGGGTCGTTTGGTTGCTGGTTAGGGTTATGCATGTGTTAGTAATGCAGCGTTTAGTTGTTCATATCTTCTATCTTGCATAAATAATACATAACTTATACCTGCATTAGTTATGCAGGATTTTAAGCTGGTAATCAAACACCGTGCTTGGTGTACTGAATATTGGACATAACAACTAAGATGCTACCAAACATGGTACTAGTTATGTTGGTTTTAGTACATGAATAATTCACTTCCTAACCAGCAACCAAACGACCCCTTAGTGTACGGTTCCTCTTTGAGACTTTACTTCCTGCATTACTGTATTTTCATAGTTGAATTTCTCAAGCTGCTTGATCTTTAAAGCTAACTGATATAGTTGTAGAATTGGTTAGTTTAGCAGAAGTTGTGATCTTAAGTAGGCTTATGGACATGAATTTGTTGATATTTTAAGAAAAATAGTATTTGAAATGGGGTTGAAAAAGGGTATTAGGAAATTGAAGTTGTGTTTCAATGTTGAAGTTTTATGAAGGAAAAATAATTACTGCAATGTAATAGCGCAGTTTTAATCAGGACGTCTTTGAAGAACTATATCTGTTGTGGAAACAAAGGGTAGAAGGAAGAAGGCCTTTTCAGTATTTAGTTGGTTGTGGGCATTGGAGGGATTTGGTATTGAGTGTTGAAGAAGGGGTTTTGATACCAAGGTCTGAGACTGAGCTAATTGTGGATTTGGTTGATGATGTTGTTAAGGAAAATGAGGGGTTAAGGGAAGGATTATCGCGTGATTTAGGGACTGGAAGTGGTGCTCTTGCTATTGGGATTGCTAGGATTTTGGGTAGTGAAGGTAGAGTTATTGCTACTGATTTAATCCCTGTTGCTGCTGCAGTTGCATCTTATAATGTCCAGAGGTATGATTTGGAGGTTAGTATTTTGTACAATTTAATTGCTTGTTGCTCTTATAGTTTGCTTGGTTAAGTTTTTGCAAGGCCAAAAGTGTATATTCTAGAGAGTTGAAGTGTTTGACCATGTTTTTAGGAAATAATAAGGGGTCGTTTGGTTGTTGGGTTAGAGTTATCCATGTATTAGTAATGCCGAGATTAGTTATTCATATGTTAGTTATGCAGGATTGTAAACTTGTAACCAAACACCGTACTTGGTGTGCTGAATTTTAAGCATAGCAACTAAAATGCTACCAAACATGGTACTAGTTATGTTGGTTTTAATACATGTATAATTTACTTCCTAACCAACAACCAAATGGCACCTAAGTGCTTTGAATAATTTTGTTGATTTTAATATATGAATAATTCACTTCCTAATCCAGTTTCAATTAGGACATCTTTGGAAGAACTTTATAATTTGTGGAAACAAAGGGTAGAAAAAAAGAAGGCATTTTCAGTATATTGTTGGTTGTGAGCATTGGAGGGTTTTGGTTTTGAGTGTTGAAGGGGTTTTGATACCAAGGCCTGAGACTGAGCTGATTGTGGATTTAGTGGATGATGTTGTTAAGGAAAATGAGGGGTTAAGGGAAGGATTATGGGGTGATTTAGGGACTGGAAGTGGTGCACTTGTTATTGGGATTGCTAGGATTTTGGGTAGTGATGGTAGAGTTATTGCTACTGATTTGAGCCCTGTTGCTGTTGCATCTTATAATGTGCAGATATGATTTGGAGGTTAGTTGCTTGTTGCCCTTAAGGAGTCGTTTGGTTGATGGTTAGAGTTATGCATGTATTAGTCATGCAGGGTTTAGTTATTCATGTATTAGTAATTTCATGATAATTTGTGCATGTTTTATTTATGTGGGATTGTAAAATGAACTAAACACCAAACCTGATGTAATGAATTTTATGCGAAGCAATTAAAAGCCACCAAACATGGTATTAGTCTAGTTTTAATATATGAATAACTCCCTTCCTAACCAGCAATCAAATGACCCCTTAGTGTATGGTTCCTCTTCCAGACTTTACTTCCTGTGTTACTGTACTTTCATAGTTGAATTTCTCAAGCTGGTTGATCTTTAAAGCTAACTGATAAGTTGTAGAATTGATTAGTTTAGCAAAGTTGTGTTCTTTAAATCTGTGGCTGAAGAAAGATGGGAATTTGGGCTTTCTTGATCAGAAATCAGATTTTCATACATACTTACAGATTTTCCCCATACCCCACGTTGTGGGATTTCACTGGGTATGTTGTTGTTGTTGTACTTATAGAATTAGTGAAATAGAGGGTTATGATTTAAGTTTTAGGGGTGAATTTTGAATTGAGCATTGTCTTGTATGTTTGTGCCAGGAAAAAGTCCATGTAAAGCAAGGATCTTGGTTTGAACCTTTGCGAGATGATGAAGGAGAATTTGTGGGACTAGTGAGTAATCCACCATATATTCCAAGCAAAGATATTGGTGGACTACAAGCTGAAGTTGGTAGACATGAACCTAGACTAGCATTAGACGGTGGAGAAAGTGGTATGAATGACCTTATCCATCTCTGCGATGGAGCTGTTTCGATGTTGAAACCTGGCGGTTTCTTTGCATTTGAGGTAACTGTCCATGTTCCCGTTTAACTTGTCATTTGATAATGGCAAGCTGATTGACTCACAATGACTAATCTTACAAGATGAATATGAACTTCTCAATCATAAATGTCATTTCTTCTTTTACCTTAACGGAGTGTTCCTGATTTATCCATGTGTGTGCATTCTGTCTAGGATTCTCCACTAGTACTTGCAAGGGTTTAAGTCACTTAAATATTGCAAGAACAACTAATCTGGACTATAAGATAGTACAGGTTTGTAAGAGTATCTCCAAACATTATTAGAGACACAGAAATGCTATTTTTTTTTGTTAAAGGTACAGAAATGCTAATTTCTTTCTAAAAAAATGCTAATTGCTTATTGTCTGTAAAAGAGACATTTAAAAAAATGAGGTCTAATATATTAAACAGGACCTGATAGAAAAGTGAAAGTTTCTGATTGAGAACTCTTTAGTCTGAAGTTGATGGACAGGCATGTGTAGTTTTGTACTTCCATTGCAAAAATATCCCCCTTTTATATTAGCTTATTAATGGCCTTTCATCATGTTGCTGCAGACAAATGGTGATGAACAGAGCAAATTCCTGGTCCACTACATTGAGACTAAGAAGCAAGGTAACTTCTCTAAAGTGAAGATGGTATCAGATTTTGCTGGCATCAAGAGATTTATAACAGGATTTAGAGGAAGATGATCTGTAACATTAGCCAAAGAAATTATACGATGGAACAGATGTGGAAGAGCCAGGATGGAGGGTGTACAGATTCTGTTCTCTTGTGTTTGAACAATTCAATTTTGCTCTTTGGATTTTACAGAATGATATATTATCTCTGATCTTATGCAAAGAATCTTTTACTACTCTCGATTACTCAGCACACTTCAGTACTAGAATATAGTTTGAACAATGTCATAAAAGCCTGGTGCAATTTTGAATGCTCAAAAACACTATTGAACTCCCTTTGCAATTTATGAAATTAAGATCAGATTCAACATGATCTACTGTTTCAGTTTGGTTAGAAGATGATCATGATCTAAATTAAATCTTAATTATTCCAAAAAAAAGATTGGTTAGAAGATGATTCTTGTTTGCTTATTTGGTAAACAAGAATCTAAAAGTTGGATGGCATTTGCATCTGGCAGATTCAAATCTATTAACTTCCCAAAAATGTATCAAAGAAAAAAGAGGTCAATCACCCATTTAAACAAGTGGAAAATGCAGTGGGATCAATAGTATGAATTGTCCCTACAATTGCACAGAGAAGTACAATTTCTTCTCTAAAATTTATTGTACCTCAAGTAGTACAAGTCCAGGCAGGATCATCAGATGTACAAGGATTTACTTGGTTTTCTTCCTCCTAATGAATTCAAAGGACACTAGCTCAAAACCGAGCGTTGAAACAGATAAATGCTGCCAGGTAATTAGGATGCTATATACAAATGGATCAGCTAACCAGCACATTTATACTTCATTAGCCAAGCCAACCCACTTCTCCCTTGATGATAAGCTCGGTCATCTCCGTGTTGATGCATATGAAACCTTAAAAAATATGGCATCATGTCTTTTTATCCTCATTTTTCGTTGTCCTGATTTTAGGGGGCAGTGGATGTTGAATCATCACAAAAATGGCATCCGAGCATCGTAGCCAATTTTGATGCATGTAACTCATGAAGACCTTCTCCATTGCTTCTTTCCTTTCATCTGATTCAACTTGAAAGGACTCCAAGTCTTTCTGCGCTTTGGCGCCTCACAAAAAACCCCAGATGCTAGAGCTTGCTGGAGCCACAGTTCGAATTCTTCATCTTCATCTGTCATCTCAGCATCAAAATCCCACGGATACCTACTTGAATTGGATCTCTGGGATGATTTCTCTAATCCAACCATGTTTACATGGAAACTCGGCCTATGTGTATTGGGTCTACAGGCCATACCCTGCACAGAGGAGATTGGTAAGTACGACTGCACGAGTACTAGCAGCAAAATTCGTATTCCTGGGATTTCTCTACTGCTTCCACAGGAGCAGTGACTAAACAGTTCTTGCGAAATACGGTGCACAGAAACCACAACATGGAAGTTAAACATAAATGTGCAATGCATGTTCAATATTTTATTTTATTTTCAATAGGCTGAATAATCACTTTCTTATCCAACAGCTTCTGTCACTTAATTTATCAAAGCATCCACCATTCAGCATTTAGTCATTGGTCATCACATGTATACAAAAGGTTGATTTGTCAACGTACATAGAAAACAATGACAATGATGTTTAGACTGATGGTCATGTAAGCAGCGACATAATAAAGAAAAAAGAGACAATTGAGGTTTATCTGGTTTGGTACATGACTAATGTCAGAGAACACTGACCTGACATATGGCCCATTCTGACACATCAAATATCTTTCCCTCGGCACACACAAAAGCACGAGGTATCTCCGCCTGAATGACAAGTAAATTAAGGAGCATTATGAAGAATGAGCATCTGATGGGTGCTCATAGAGAGAACGGACAAATGTGCAAAGATATAATAGCATGACCGGAAAACGTGGCCATGATCAACAAAACTAATATGAAAGGAAGAGCAACCACTATTCATGCGCCGTTAGATAATAACTTCAAGTCTTAGGAGTTGACCTTTGACTAGTACTGTCGCACTAATTGACATTGTATCCTCTAAACACATAATTAAATCAATTCATAGACAGTTAAAAAGGCTAAGTGGAGAACCACCTTATATACTGTAGCTTGATCACGTAAAACATGTTAAGATATGACCAAACCAGAAGAAAGTTCTAGAGAAAAATGGACTTGCTTCTTTGCACCATTAACAATTCGCAGCTTTGTAATAAAGTCAAAGTGACAATTAAGTACAATTTACATGAATACCCAGGGTTTTGAATGGTCTAAGTAATTTTTTTGATAAATTGCTTCCTACAATATCTATTGAAAATCGAACTAGACAATAATGAGCAAGCATAACGTGTCATTGTGTTTATTAACCAAGAAATCCATATTGGGCCAACCCGTAGAACCAACTGCAACTTCCAAAACTCAGAGATATGCACCCACCCCTTTACCCTTCTCCACTTAAATACCAAATTCAATTCGCACGGTGCAGGGCTTGAACTTGTGACCTAAGTCACAAGTATAACATGCCATTAAGATTTTACCTTGCTTTGAGAACCCACAATAAGAAAATACTGTACCAAGATTTTCAGGAAACGGTAATTTCTTCCTAATGATATTCCAAAGAAAGACGGGAGCTACCTTGAGACAAACGTCGAGGTGAGGCTTGGTACTCAGGTCATTCCAAAGAAAGAAAGCTTCAAGTACCTCGGGTCTATTATCCAAGGGAATGGAGAGATTGATGATGATGTCACACATCGTATTGGGGCAGGGTGGATGAAATAGAGGCTCACATCTGGAGTCTTATGCGATAAAAGGTGTCACCAAAACTTAAAGGTAGGTTCTATAGGGCGGTGGTTAGATCGACTATGTTGTATGGGGCGGAGTGTTGGCCAGTCAAGACTTCACATATCCAAAAGATGAAAGTTGCGGAGATGAGAATGCTGAGATAGATGTGCGGGCATACAAGGAGGGATAGGATTAGAAATGATGATATCCGGAACAGAGTGGGAGTGGCCTCGGTGGAGGATAAGATGTGGGAAGCGAGGTTGAGATGGTTTGGGCATGTGTAGAGGAGAGACATAAATGCTCCAATGCGGAGGTGTGAGAGGTTGGCTATGGACGGGTTCAAGAGGGGTAGAGGTAGGCCGAAGAAGTATTGGGGAGAGGTGATTAAACGAGATATGACGCAGGTGCAACTTACTGAGGACATGACCTTAGATAGGGGGTTGTGGAGGACTGAATTAGGGTCGAAGGGTAGTAGGTAGTCGAGCGTAGTCCTACTTACGCTTGCAAACTAGTAGGAGTAATGTTATTATAGGCATGCAAATAGGCACATTATTGCTTTATAGTTACTTGTAGCTAGTTTTCTGCTGATATATGTCCTTTGGGGTACTTTGTTTAGCTTATTTACCTGCGCTAGTTAATGCTTACTTTTTCGAAATGTGCTATCATGGCTTATTCGCTTTTGATACCAGCATTTTCATACTGCTTTAAATTTTTCCAGACCGTTACTCTTGCTTTGCTTGTACTTATGCTCTGTATTGAGCCGAGGGTCTCTCGGAAACAGTCGCTCTATTTATCAAGGTAGAGGTAAGGTCTGTATACTACCCTCCACAGAACCCACGTTGTGGGATTTCACTGGGTATGTTGTTGTTGATACTTTTATCTATTGAACTAGTACATGAACCAAATAGAACATTACTTCGCATGAATATTTCAAGAGAATATACATTTTTGTGAAATTTAGATACCTTTTCTGGTTGATTAAAAACCAATGATCCTTTGTACTCTACCCATCCATCCCCATCTTTGGCTTGGTGATACTGACAACAATCCTGTATACCAATAGCTTTCATTAAAATTTGGACAAGTGAAAGAGAGGAGCAGCAACCATAACAGACAATTTAATGATTGTCCAACCTGGCACCATCTTGCCTTGACCTTTGTCCTATTGGTGCAGATCCAAATGTGTGAGTTGCCACATTTTGTGCAGTGGATGCGCCTAGACTCTTCTGAGCAGTAGTTGGAGGATTCCTGCACCATACCAGATAAGTCATTTGTAAATATTAAATCTTCCTGAATAAACTCTTTCCCAGTTAAACTGATAACACTATTTCAGTGAAACTTTCCCCGCATTGATAATCTTGTTTGCAGGATAAGATATTGAATTCTGCTCAAGCATTAGTAACACATATTAGTGACTGGGTTACTGGAGATTAATGAAGTTCAGTCAGACAGTTGTACCTGGTTAGAAGAGCTAGGTGATCTTTGCATTACACTCTTAGATTCTTCCTTTCTGAGTTGCTCATCATAGTCTCGCTTCTTGACAGCATCAGAAAGAACCTGCAAAACAAATGAAAGTATCAGAAAACCATAGCGGTCCAATTGCATCTCAAACAAATAGGAAGCAACAATAGTATGATGATAACGATTAACAGATAAATTAGCTTTTAACATAGTAATCACCTCATATGCACATTGAAGTTTCTTAAATGATTCACTGGCAAGTGAGCTTCCCATGTTTTTGTCCGGGTGCACAAGCATTGCCTGCGCATTACAAGAATATAAAATTAACATCAATCTGAACTTCGTCTTGACAGAAGGTAAATAATATCATTGGATCAGACATGAAATCTTGCTATCTTGCGTCAAAGAAATGTCATGGACATTTTGATGCCTAACTCAAATCCATCAAACTAATCAAAAGGTTTAAAATCTCTTTCCGATAATACATAGGCATGAAAATAAAGGAGCACACCTTTTTCCGATATTCTTTTTTCAACAGTATAACGTCAATTTTCTTGTGCCGAGAAACCCCTAGTGCTTCATAATGACCTGCACAATCTAATATTCGCTTCATCTCAATAATTGAATTTACATCTTCTCTAACTACTGGCTTAGCTGGGGGTTCTTTCTGTTTGGTTACAACTGATGAAGTAGAAGCAACGTCGCTGAATGTTTTGCAAGCATGAACCTTTTCAACCTTTTCAGGTTCATCCACAGGAACCGATGACTCATAATCTGCAGAGAAGTCATTCTCAGTAAATGATTCAGACCCTTTATAATCTTCAACATGTGTGCTTTCACTCAAATTGTCACACCACTGGAGTAAGTAGTTCACCAAGTCATTTGAGAGGAACGCGAGATTTATTGAGAGACAAACTCCAAGCCATCCAACTCGAACTTTAACACAATACATAGCATATATGGTAGCCATTAATACCACAAGTCTTGCATGGTTTAAAGAAAATAGATAACCTACAAAGACAGAAAAACAAGGATCAGAGGCTGCATACTTCTGAAAACATGGTCTATCATACATATAAATATTGCACTGGAAAAGTAAACTTGAGAAATTTAGCAGATAGAAGCAATACCACAAAGGTGTTTAGAAAAAATTCAAACAAGTAGGGTCAACTCCATAATATCATCTTTCTGTCCTAATTTAAACTTTTCTAAGTTACATGTGTTCCAGAACAGGGAAATTCCAAAATAATAACATCTTTTCAGCCCACACATCAAATACTCCAGGCTGGGCTGAGATAATACCATTGAAAGTCACCAGGTTGGCCTTTGAATGTCCAAAATTATGCACAAGTTTCATGCAATGTAAACTGTCTGATTTTTTTTGCTAGCCTAACCCAAGCTTAAAATAAACAAATGTCTTGTCAAGTGTTCGTCCTCATGGGAATGTTGTTGAACAAATAAAATATGCTATATTTACTTTTGGTTGCATATAAGATTTAATAAAATCTCAGGTAATGAAGAGATTCAAGTCAGTAACAGTGTCACCCTGATAATGGGGTCAAGCTATCTAGTCGTGCATCCATTTATTAGGTCTCACTTTTTACTGAAAAGGAATGGCTTCATCCATGAATGAAAAGAATGCATCCACAAGAAGTTAAGCAATTTGGTTGAACTAATTGTATGAGACGGAACAAACCTACCTCCAACTATAAACAATACACCAGTGATCCAAAAGTTGGCATACATCCATAAAACTAAAATAGCAAACAGCCCGACAATGAAAAGCCCGGGAGTGCAACCCAAATACTGAACAGCAGCCCCTGCAGCACCCTGAAAGGGAAATCAACATAAAATATGATCAGCACCTCACTATTCAAAATTTTGAAAAGAAAGTGATTCAATACTGAACAGTCTCGAGAGACCATCTGAAACGGGAAATGAAACAAGTAGAATAGCACACTATATTTTTTCACTAAACGGAAAGAGGCCAATGAGGAGTATTGGGAAAACACTAAACAAGAAGCTAGAAGAGCTTTCTTCAGTAACCATCTGTCTTTCCTTTCTCATTCAAGAACTAGAGATGAAGTTGAAGTTCAAGCACTCTAATTGAGCTTAGAATTATAAGTACCTATGAAATCAGAAAATTTTGGGTTTTGATACGTACTTCAGATATCCGCGTGGACATTCCTAGGCCTAAACATGGGGAAAAGAGTGGTATTTTGATTTATGTCTAATACAACCTTCAATGAGATGGGTTCTAAGTAGATAAAACCCCAACATAATAATCTTGAACATTACCAAGCAACATATAATTGCTCATACAACAAAGTGAACTTATTTTATTTTTTTATGAAGACCGTGATAAGATCATTACAAGAACAAAAAACTGTAGTATTTTATCATAATGACTCCTGCCGAAGATACTTGTCCAACTTGACCAATGAGCTTTAGGTAAATAATTTAAACATCAACAAACCTGTAGATATGTTCAAGTTCTTATTTGGTATGTCATTACATGCCTTATAAGTACAATGCATGTGTAATAAATCCAGGATCAAGCTAATTGATCCACCAATTAACGAAAAGGAAGCAGATCTTGCTAACACCCACAAATCAGACAGGAAATTAAAACAGAAATGGGAATAGAGCCATACCATACTAATGAGCACATAGACCAGACATGACATTGATGTTAAACTTAGGAAGCAGCTCCACATAATAAGGAGCAACGCGGCAGATCCAAGCCCAACGAACGATTGACATCCCCTTACTAAACAATCGTTCCAGTATCTGAACAAGATAAACAGACCTTTTCCAAGTTTTGCACATCCACAGCAAACAATTGGCCAAATCCTCTCATTAAAAATCCCAATTTTGTCCCTAAAACAGCCAGCAGCTGTCCTCACAACAAAGTAACAATCTTTCTTTGATTGCAACCACATCCAACCTTGTTTAAATAACCCAATATCCTCCATTACTAAAACTAAATATACACAACTAACTAAATAACTACAATACCCAAAACCCCAAATTATTGATACCCATCATTTTGATATGAGAACAACTCATATGACCAAACCAGTGAAATCATCATAACATGAATAACAGTCATATTATCTTGCTATCTCATTAAAGAACCCCTCTTTAAGCCATATAAAACAAACCCCATATCATAAATACATCAAATCCAAACACCCAAGTAGCCAAAATAAGTAAAGACAAGATCCACAAGATTCCATCTTCACACAGTAAAAGGTGATAGTATTAGATGGTAAGTGGCAGTTAGTAGATGAGATAACAAACCAAAAAGACTAAAAAAAAAAAAACACTAATTTGCTTCACATGTACGTTTCCAAAAAAGCAAACCCCGTTAAATATAGGCACAAGACTCTTAAACTTTTTGACTTGAAACAATCATAAAGTTTCCATCTTTAACTAGTTTACAAACACTTCAGTCTCTCTGAAGCATTATATCAGTTAAGACACAACCACCAAGTGTATTGTAAATGAATCTTGATTCTTGTTCTTTAACTTTTATGTATCAAAGTGTAATTTGATTTTTGTTATTTAGGGTGAAGAAACCCTAGGCTTTTACAGGGAATCCTTGTGAAAAAGGTCCTAAAGTTGACATAAGGTTAAAAAGTTTGAAAAATAAAAGGAGAGAGAGACAGTGTGTGTATGTGTGAGAGAGAAAGAGACAAGAGTGATGATGATAGAGAGAATGTGTTGAATTGTTTTTTAAGTGAGTGTGTGAGAGAGAGAAATGAAGTTTATCCAAGGTATTTGCTTGTAAATTTAGGCTAACAAATAACATTGGGATAAAAAATAATCATGAAAATTGGACCCCATTTCCACTGTTTGTATTCTTCTTCTTTTTCATTTTACATTTTGCTTTTCTTACTTTATCCAGTCACAATATTTGCTTTTTAAGATGTTGAATGGGAGTTGACTCACCACGAATTGGTGCAACAGATTAGACTGTCTTTAATTAAAATTTTAATATAAAAAATTATTGGTAAAAGCATTTTTTCTTGAATGGACTTTATGTAGTATAAATCTTAATTAGTCGAGCTCTAATACGAATATCAGATACCGAATAAAAAAATTTACTCATATGATATAAGAAGGTAATGACTTGAGGGGCCGTCTGGTTTGAGAGATTAAGTTGGATTATTTCGATATAAAATTTAGGATTAAATTTATTTTATATTCAATTGAAGGTATTATTTGAACTCACAATAAATTTTATACCATAATAGAATAACCATAACTGAAACAGACAATTCCTAATTATATCATATGAAGGTTAAATATTTATTTGTCCTTAACCACTCACAAATTCTTAATGTTTTCGTTAATCCCTCAATTCTATTTTAGTGTATTGTACTAAGATTAGGTAAAAGTTTGGTAACATTCAGAACAAATAAAGAGACATTGGAGTCAATAAATTATATAGTGATTAATAAGAAACTACTCCTAGATTCCTTCACTAGGACAAAACAATTTCTCAGCTGGTTATGATTAATTGTGTTCTTCATTAGTGTCCTACAAATGCAACTGGCATTACTTCTTGCTTGTACCCATTTTTTTTTATGTCATGATTTCTTCAGTGACATTTCGAAATGTAAAACTAAGGGCGACTCAATATTATTAGTGGCCTAAAGCCAAACTTCGATGAGAGGTCTTAATATTTTTATTTTTAAAAGTTATATAATATATAATTTTTATTTAAAATTTATTTTTATAGCTTTTTAAGAAGTAAAGCTATGAATAATTATCTTATAATCAGATTTTTTTAATAATTCTTTTTCAATGGATAATATACCTAATCCATTCAATCTATCTTGAGACATGATTGATCGTAAGTAAAATTTTCTATATTCTCTACTACCCTTACTTGCTAGTTTAGTGTTACTAATACTAGACTTTGTATTAAAAAACTTACAACAAAAATAAAACACTTTATCCAAGTCTTTAGAATAAAACTAACCATTTCTTCTGCCTCGGTGTTTTGATTTCGGCCAGGGTTGATTTTGTTTGCTCTGCTTGCTCTTGGGTTTGTTGGTTTGACTTGGCGGTTCATCGTGGTTGGCTTTGGGAGAGACAAATTGGACTTTCAATAAACAAAAAGAATAAAAATTTGAAATTTACTAATTTTAGATGTTGCTCTGACGTGGTGTTGACATGGCAGTGATATGGCACGTGTGTAATACACCTTTTATTGTGAGACCGGTATTATAATCTTAGGGTAATATTTATTCCACTTCAAACAAAAACAAAGGGTAAATAAACGT
This sequence comes from Anisodus acutangulus, assembly GCA_029783415.1. Taxonomy (NCBI): domain Eukaryota; kingdom Viridiplantae; phylum Streptophyta; class Magnoliopsida; order Solanales; family Solanaceae; genus Anisodus; species Anisodus acutangulus. Next base: position 577,667 of record CM056502.1, on the reverse strand, counting down.
TCGTAAAGTTTGTTGGAAATTAGCCTTTGGCGGGAGTTGCGACCGACCAACTTTAACGGCTTAAACACTAGTGTTACGTATGTTGGAGAATCCGGTTCTTCACACATGCATGATGTACTAAGTACGTAGATAACCGTAGGGCCAAGAATCGTCAAATTTCATTGAGAAATGAAAGAGATATTGGTTCACGAAGTGAGGTGTTTGAAGCATGGAAAGTGTGGTGTTGTGTTCAATTCTCCCTCATCGGTAGAGGAAGAAAGAATTGTTGTGTATATAAGACTCGAAATTGGTTTGGGATTTGGGACCCCAAGGGGTATCCCATGTGTTTAAAGGAGGGAGGACCTAGATGTGCTTCGGTTCGAGGAAAAACCACACGCGCGCCGCCGCCGCGCCCGCCCGATCCTGCTCGGCTCACTGCTCACTGCCTTCGATATTATCTTTGGGCGAGAGAACTTTTCCGAAATACGCTTTTGATCCTAAGCTTGGATGTACAGTTTGGACCAGAATTCTCTCAGATGCACATTTCGGTCCATTAAGTTTCAAGGTGTACAGTTTGGTCCCTGAAGTTCCAAGATGTACAGTTTGGTCCCTGAAGTTTCCGAAAGTCAGAATTTCGACGGTCAGAACAGAAACGCCAAGCACTCAATTCAGCCATTTATTTTGGCTGAATTACTCCTCCTATAATGGCCAAATCCGTTGGTCTTTTCACCATTTATTTTGGTGACTTTACTACCTCCATAATGGTCATTATTTGGCCAATAATGGCTGTTATGGAGGCAGTTAAACAGCCCTCCCTCACCTATATAAACACCTCTACACCATTGTTGAGGAGCACAGAAAATATACTTGATATATACACGAAAATATACAACCAGAAAATCAGTTCTTCCTATAACTTCCAAGCATCATTTCTTATTCAATATTCTTCAAGGTAGCTCTTGAGTTTCCTTTGCTCAAGTGTTCAATTGATGTTTTATCTTGGGAGACGAATTGTCCAAGACGTATAAAGGATACATACGGGGCAATATTGTCTTAAGGACAGAGTGTCACACTCGACTCAGCAAAAATCAAAGCAGTTTCCGGTCTTCTTGTTCAACAAATATTGTAATTTCAGTTTTATTGTTATATTGTAATTTTCAGTTTTCTAGTTGAATTGTAATTTCAATTCTTACATAAGCAGTTACTTGTAATTTCTGTTTCTTGCAAATCCTTGTAATCCCAACAAAGTTATATTGTGAAACTGAGTTTTTTGGACAAATTTAAGGGGGGACTTATGTATTTTCTCTTTATTTTGCTATACACTTTTAGCCTTTGCTCTTGCTTGTTTCAAGAATAATATTATTAAGGGGAATTTTTATGAAGCTTGATGGAACAAAGAAAATATAAAAGTTTGAAGGAACACATAAAATATAAAAGAGAAGAAGTTTATGTTGATGTTTAAGAAATTGAGTGATTTTTGCATAGCCCAAAAAAAGAAAATGAAAAGTCACTTTCATTAAAAAGGTAAAGGTAAAAATTAAAATTAATGATTACCTTTTTACTTTTCTTTCATAAAATCTTTGTTTTACACGTTACAAACTTATTTTGAGTATCAAATCAAAGTACAAAAAATACATTCACTTTTTATTAAAAATATGTGTAGTGTTTTTTTTTCTCATTTAAATAAAAATTTATACTATAGCTATTGTGATATAAAATGTGGCATTCAGAAGGTGAAGGCCTAAAGCCCAAGCTTCAACTTTACCCAAAGGTCACCCCTGAATGCTGCAAGTCTTTAATTATGATTGTATTCATATTCAAATATCTAATTGTATATAGTTACAAAAGGGAATTATTGATACTTAAATTGTGTTATCTCAACATTGTTGATTAGCATATTCTTTTATTTATCTTTTTTTATAGTCATGAGTCCGGATCAATTTGCGTGCATCTCAACTAATTTCACAGGATAACAGTTACCTCCTACCAGTACAAATATCATGAAAATTTATTTATCAAAGCTTAGACATGTGGGAAAAATCGTCCAATGAATTTGAATTTGAAACTTCCTGTTTCTCAACACACTTCATTAGCCAAATAGGTCACATCATTGGGTGCCTTTTACTAGTCTTCGGACCCTTAACACCTTGTCCATAAAATAATTGTTGGTAGACCTGATTGTATCTCGAACGCATGAGAGTTCGACCGCAGAGGAATGCATGATTTTTCAACGCTTCATGGAAAGGAGTTATGCTCGCAGTCTTCCTCCATCTAATTTAATAATCTAACCTCGTTTGCTTAGACCATGAGAGGATTTAAATTTTTTTAGTTTGTGGGTTTTGAATTCTAAAAAAGGTACTTATTAGGCTCTAGAAAAATCATTTTACATATTAATTAAGAGGATTTTTTAATACAAATATTTGCTAAAGTTATTAAATTCTGACAAACTTGTAACTAAAATATACTTTTAACTCTGCTCCTTGCTTTTCCATGGGAGTATTCTTGCGAATCCAAGCGTAATCTGAGTGAATAAAAAATTATGACATGAATACATTGGACACTCAAAGTGCTTATAAGTATTTCATTCACTAACATAAGTAATAGTTCAAGAAGCCAAAATAATTCTCAAGTCGGTGGCTTTATAAATGAAAAGATGAATCGTGAGGAAACTCATCAAATAAATAAGTACTTATTACTTTTCATTATCCTTGAGACTGCATTAATATGGGCAGATTCTTTTTCCTTATCCATGATATTAATATATACTTGTATGAGCTAACCAATTTAATTAGTTGCAAAATGTACTCAACCTAAACTTTTAGTTGCAGCATTAAATACACACACCATACAAAGTTACTTTATAATCAATAAGCAAATACGTACTCCACAGCATTATCACATTGCAAAGTTGTCCTTCAATGCTTCAAGAAGTAGTACTCCCTCTCTAATATTAATTTTTTAATGTCTTTGGATTTGGAATTTAATCGTCTTTCACTCATTCAAATTTGCGCCGGACAAGATACACTAAAAGATAAAACTAGGGGTGAGCGGGTCCGGGTACCCTAATAATTTTGAACTACCCGGACCCTACCCGGTAAAAGATCGGTTCCTAAATTTACTACCCGGAACCTACCCGTAGCAATCATTACCCGGAACCCGGACCGGGTAGGTTCCCGGGTACCCTGTAAATAAAAAACACAAATTAAGCAACAATTTTTAAGCATATGAGAATAAAAAAGAGTTCTAAAATAATTTCATCAAGTAGTTTTTAGCCTGCAATCGGAGTTTTTAGTACCCTTATAAGAAGTTTTAGAAAACTTATTCATTGTAGAAAAGTTAATTCTGTAACCAAAACCTAAAATTGCAAGCCAAATTTGACATTCAATTAATTGAACGTGTTGATTTCAAAATAAATTTGAAAATATATGAATTAAACTTATTTTCGTGTTCATAAACTCTTCGATACAAAAGAAAAGCTTTATTATACTAGTAAATCCCTAAATTTCATCTTCACAACTACAAAAATATACACAAATTTTAAAAATAGATTTACATTTCAAATAAAAAAGTAATACAAATTGAAAATGAGTATCGCCTGAAATAGAACAGAAGCATATGATATTAAAAAGAAATTGAAGAGTTAGATATGAACCCATATGCGTTTTAGAAATGACGTGAACACAACCAAGGGAGAGAAAGAGGCAAAGGTGAAGCTTCAATGACGACAACGATGAAAGTACCTGAGAGAAAGCTTCAACAACGACGACGATGAAGCTCGGTGGTGTAGCTAAAACGTCATTGTTATTGAGAGAGTTTTGAGTGTTTTCTCTTAGGGCACAAAGAACATTCTAGAATAAAGGGGTGAAAAAGCTAAAATATTTACGTCTTGGGGTGGGGAAAATCAATGTGCAGGCGTGCAACAAACAATTTTGGAGAAAGTTAAAAGTGGTCCAAATGTTTCTAAAAAAATTAAAAATATTTAATATTTTATAGGTTCCGGGTATCGGTTCCGGGTCCGGGTACCCTGTCTCTATTTGCCGGAACCGGAACCGACTTTGATCGGTTCCTAATTTTACTACCCGGACCCTACCCGTTATTATAATATATCTACCCGGAATTTACCCGTTAATATCGGTTCCGATCGGATATCTGGGTATCCTGTACCTGTGCTCACCCCTAGATAAAACACTTCTTAGCAAACTAGTTAATTATCACCTATGTATATTTTTCTTCATTGTAACCAATTTTTAGCCAAATTTGTACGAAATTAAAGAAAATATAGTTTTTCCTATACAACTCCTTCCATATCATTTGAGGTCTATCATATCCTCTTTTCCCACCTTCATGAACCATGGTTTTCACGCCTATACAGTGCCGGCTAAAGGCTAAAGCCTAAAGCGGCGGTGACTTTAGGCCCCAACAATATTATGGCCCCAAATTATTCATAGTATTATCTATATAATAGTTAAAATAATATAAAATTTTACACAAATAACTATACATTGGAATTTTTTTAGCATAACTATACTTTTGATAATTACATTTCGTAGCTATAGTAAGTGTATTCAAAATTCGGCTCGATGTATTCAAGTCAGATTTCGTTGTATTCAAGTCAAATGTATTCAACTCAACTATATTCATTTGTAGCTACTTTTACACTGTATTCAATTTATTATATTTAAAGGTTATATTCAAATTCACTTTATTTATTTGTATACAAAAAAATCTCCTTCAAAATACAAGCAAAAATTGAATATAAAAAAATAAAATACACATTCAAACACTGAATTTTACACTAAAAATTACAAATACACTCAAAAAATGAATACAAGAAATAAAACACACCCTAATATGAGATACAATAAAATAAAATACACTTTGATCAAAAACAAATCTCTGATTTGATGGGAGGGATCTCCGACAGACGTCGAAGTTCAAATATGGACGGAGAGAGGGACAAAGGTGATCGGCAAAGGCGATCTGGGAGGGACCTCCGGCGGGCAGCGAAGCTCAGATCTGGACGGGGAGAGAAAGGTGACCGGCGAAGACGATCTGGAAGGGATCTCCGGCGGCGAAGCTCAGATCTGACGGTGGTCGTCGCTGCTCCGGCGATGACGACAGAGATAGGGGTGAGGAAGAATAGAAGAGTAAAGGATAAATACAAGTCATAAACTTTATGTATTTTGGTATAGCTGTGAATGATAATTAACATATAACTTTTAGCTATGGAATGTAATTAACACAAAATATAGTTACTAAATATAATTAGATATTAATAATTAGTCATGCCATGTAAATTTTTCTAAAATAATTATGTATTTATTATTAGTGATAAATTATTTTTTCTAATTGCTTATTATTATTATTGTATCAATCATTACGCACGTATTTATAAAGTTTATGGAGTACCACTTTTTTAAAATATGATTGACGTAATTATAATTGAAAAGTGTATGCATTCATTTTTTTTAATTACTTCGTCCTCACGAAAATTTATCCGGATTGACTATATTTTTAATTAAAAAAAATGATATTGTCAAATATAATTAACTACCTTTCATTTTAAGAAGCTCTAATAATAAATATCAAATAAATTATATAAAAACTTGTTAAATAAATAAAAGGCCTCTTTTAAATTTCGGCTTTAGGCCACCTATCCTTTTGAGCCGCCCCTGCACCTATATATGTATTCGGTGTATTGGAAATCGGCGTAGAACATGATCAAACCATCAAACCACCTCAAGCAACCTTCTCTCATTTTATCCTCAATGCGTACTATTAATTGCACCTTATGGAGACTATGATCGCTTTTTATTTTATTTAGTTTTTATATGACAAGACATCTATCTTAACATATGTATCTCTACGATACACATTTTTTTTTTTTACATATGTTGCACTTTAGTTGTCTAACATTCACTACAATATAATGTTATCGGTCTTATAACTATTCTATAGAACTTAAGCATTATTTTTTTTATCACATAACACTTCAACAACACTTCTCCCTTTCAAACACAAGACTTTAATGAGTAGCATATCCATCTATCAGTTCATATAATACTAAGAGTAACGTATTCATCTATCAGTTCATTCTCTTGAAAAAATAGTCTAAATATGAATAGTTTGTACTTAGGCACGGTCTATATTCATTCTTATTTCTACTTATAATTTTCTTACCTTCTAACGTGCTTCAAGAGTTCAAGCTTATGCTTGACGCCTTAATTGATTTCCTCAATTAACACATAATATCGTTAGCAAATAACATATATCATAGAACCTTATGTTGCATCATGTTGGTTCGTTCATCCACAAACTATGGCGAACAAGTATGGGCTAATTGTCGATGCCTAGTGTAATCCCATTAGATTATCATAGAAAACTATAAAGAAATGGATCATGGACCTAACTCAACTCCAAAAGCTACCTTGTAGAGTGATGATTGTCCAAGTCTATATAAGGAATATATGTTCTCATTTCATATCCGATGTGAGACTCTTAACACTCCCCCCGCACACCCAAACATTGTTAACTGGAGCGTGGATAGTATAATTTGGGGGGCCGAATATCGGTGAACAAATAATTGAAATTGGCATGGCTCTGATACCATGTAAAGAAATTGATCATGGACCTAACTCAACCCCAAAAGCTAGCTTGTACGGTGAGGATTGTCCAAGTCCATATTGGAATTGGCCTGACTCTGAAAGAAATTGTAAAGAAATTGATCATGGACCTAACTCAACTCCAAAAGCTAGCTTGTAGGGTGATGATTGTCCAAGTCCATATAAGAAGTCTATGTTCCCATTCCATGTTCGATGTGGGACTCTTAACTAGGGCTGGCCAGTGGGCCGGGACAGCCCGACCCCGTCCCGAGCCCGCCCCGGTCCCGCCCCGACCCCGCCAAATAAATAAATAAATAAATAACGGGGGCGGAACTCAAACTCGGGACGGGACGATGTCTCGTCCCGCGAGACCCGACCCCGCCCCGAGCCCGAGCCCGACCCCACCCCACCCCGAGCCCGAGCCCGACCCCGACCCCGCCCTTTTCCCCCCTTTGCAAAAATGGTCGTTGGTGGATTATGGTCGTTGGCCGACGGCCATTTTAGGCCCCCCCTCCCCCAACCCCCTACCCCTTAATATTTATTTTTAACCCATAAGTTATTATATTTACACTTTAACCCAATTTTCCAACTATAAATAACTCATTTTCTCTTCATCTTTCTCACAAATCTTCCTACAATCTCTCTAATTTCTCAATATATCTCTCTACAAGTCTACATTGTTTGCTAAATATTCAATTTTATTTATTCATTTGGGAATTGGTAGTGAATTTGGCAACTAGCTTGAGGATCTTCCATCGAGCAAAGTTTCAATTTTCAACCTCTCGATTACACGTCGACGTTACGTCGTCGTTTGGTACATTCGTTCCTTCATTAAATTATTATTGTTTGTTTATTTTATTTAGATCACTTAATTTTATTGTCTTTAATTATTTATTTATTTATTATCATAATTAAAATGGAAGGATTAAAAGGTATGTTTAAGGGTAAGGGTAAGGGTGCTTCTTCTAGTAGGGGCAAGGGTACTTCTTCTAGTCATCTTATTCCTACACAGGATGATTTTGTTGATACTCAACATTTTCCTACAATACCATTAGATTTAGACCAGGAGCTATTTTCTGGAACTCAAGAAGACTTTAATTTAGACGATGATCTAGATGATATACCCACTAATGTTAATGACAACACACCCACTAGTGCACCTTCAACTGAAATACCTCATATTCCCCCTAGTATGAGACGAGGTCCAGCAAAACGACCATTAAAATCAGATGCATGGACATTTTTTGATAGGGACGTAGAGAATCAAGTAGTCATATGTAAAATTTGTAAAAATGTTTTAAAATTTAAAACTGGAAAAGGTCACAGTGGGACGGGGGGTTTAATTAGACACGTAGTAAGTGCTCATCCAGCTAGGTATGCCCAATACCAGGCTTCAAAACCGGGTGTGCAAACGCCCGCTCCATCGGGACAAGGTTCACACCGACATTGTCCGGACCAAGTCTGGTCAAATTAACCCTATGACGGGGAATTGTAGGCTCTAAATACAATAAACATAGAGATAGGAAGCAATATCAAAACTAGTTCTTTGTGGAGGGTTTGCCTTTTTCATTTCCTTCATCTCGGTTTTATTCATTACATTAGAGATATATATAATCCTCGCTTTTAACGGTTTTCCTAGATCAACTGTTGAGAGAGATATATTTAAATTCAAGGCATGAATATCAACAATATTTACGTTTTTCATTATATCATTTTAATGGCAAAGTATCTATCACGTCTGATATAGGTCGTAGTACTAACGGCCATGATTATTTAACTGTAACTTGTCATTGGATAGATTATAAATGGTATATGCAAAAACGTATTTTAGCGTATAGATATATAGATGATAGGCACACTGGTACTTTTATTGCAGAAAATATTTATCAAGTGTACGATTATTACGGAATTACCGATAAAATTATGACTATTACATTAGATAACGCTTCTAATAACAATTACGCAATTACAATTTTAAAAAATAGTTTAACTCCATCTTTTCCACACCATTTTCATATAAAATGTGTGTGCCATATATATAACTTAATTGTAAAGGATGGTCTATCACTTTTTGAAGACATTCTTAGTAAAATATAATTTGCTATAAACTTTATTTTAAAAAGTAATAAAGTACAACGTAGAAAAGAATATAAAAAAATTTGTCATGATTGTGGACTACCTTTTAGAAAAATCCCACAAGAAGTATCCACTAGGTGGAATTCTTTATACGAGCAACTACTTGTTGCTTATGACTATAAATTACCTATAACTTTATTTTTTAACTCTCATAATAAAAAGCCAGCTGATATGATTTTAGATAGTTATTGGGAAAATTTTTTCGAACTTATTGTATTTTTAGAGAAATTTTTTCAAGCAACAAAAGAATTTTTCGGTATATATTATCCTACTATTTCAACTATGTTATTTTATATAACTCTAATATTTTTATTACTTAGTGAATATATGGAAAAACCAGCTTATAAGGCAGTTATTAAAAAAATATTTTATTCTTATTCCCTCTATTTATATTATTGGTTATGTATTAAATCCTACTATTAAAATAGACGGTACTAAATCACTAATTGAAACTATTTACGATTGTATAGAAGTACTACCACCTCCAAGTCCCAAAAATCTAAATCACCCACCACCTATTGAACAAACTAAAGAAGAAGTATTGTCTAGCGTAGAACACCAATGCAAAAATATATATAGATTTTATCAACAAGAAAATGCTAGTAACTTACCAGCTTCCATACCATCTTCTTCATCTTCAACACAACCTCACAAAAGGCATGATGTTTCTGGCTAGTATTGAAAGCCTCGTAAATAGAATGTGCGGTCGCATACCTCTACTACTAACCAAATTAGCGAGTTGGATATTTTTGTTTTGCAGGATTCTGGACCGTATCAAGAAGGTATCAATGAAGAAGGACATGAAAACTTGCTTTGAACATCTTTGGAGGGAATGAGAAGACCTTTCCGACACTTTCATTGATGGCTCGAGATGTTTTGAACATTCAAGCGTCGTCAAGCTGCGTCTGAAGCGCTTTTTCTGCAGGCGGATATCAAATAGGAGACCACAGACACTCATTAGCCTGGAGACACTTGAAATTGCAAAGATTATTCAGAGATTGGATCTGAGCGGAGGCGGAGAAGGTGCGGTCAACCAGGAGATCAACGAAGAAGATGATGAAAACTACAACGAAATCTTAACCAAAGGTAGTGGAAGCGACGTGGATCAATTTGACCAACAAATACCAATTCCAACCGAAGGACCACATGAAATCATCAAGGAATTAGAACATGGTTTTTTGAGAATGGAATTTTTAATTGTAATTTATTATGTAATTTGCAACTTTTGGACAACACCACAAAGTTGCAATTTAGATTTTAGACAATTGTATTTGTATTACAAAAAATCATATGTCTATTAAATAATATAAGAGGCACAAAAACAGCCTTGAGATGTTTTTATTACACTATCTTGTTTTGTTTATTGAGTTTTTTTTATACATATGTTATTTGGAAAAAATGAAAACCCGCCGGATCCCGCCTCTGGGCCCCGAGCCCGCCTCGAGCCCGCAGCCCGCTTCGCTTCGATATCGTCGGATCGGACGGACTTGCTCTAGTCCCGCTGCACCCGACTCCCGCCAGAGCCCGCTGCACCTACCCCGCCTCTTCTCCCGTCCCGCCGACCCGCTGCATCTCGAGGCCGCCCAATCGCCACTCCTACTCTTAACAGTTCTTCAGATTTTCCGTTAACGTTCTCACGCTACTGACGACAACTTCATACATGTTTATTATTATATTTTTTATATTTAATATGAATTCTTTTTTCTCCATCACGGCCTAAAGGACCTTTCTCAAAATTCTATGACGTGCTTTCTCTAATCAATGAATATCGTGTGCAACTCTTTCTTTCTTTTGCGGTAAATTTTCATCAATATTCTTAGCAAGAATATAACATTCATGGTAGCTTTACTAGGCATAAATTTAAATTGCTTTTGTGCCACTTTTGCCGTATTCCTAAAATTACACTTTATTACTATTTTCAGTATTTCATTTGATGACTTGTGAAGTTAATATCACGATAGCTCGCACAATTTTGAATATTTGTTATTCATATAGATTGAAATAAGACATTCTTTCTCCAATCGTTAGGCATTCTATTATTTTTAGCATAACACTTTTTTTTATATCCAAAAGAGACTAATATATTTATGTAACTGTTAAAAGTACAATTGATTGTTGTAAATACAGAAGAAGGATCGTGAAAGAAATAATCCCTTGATTATTTTGATTAATGAAAGAGATATATATACAATTTACATATTTCCATAATAGAAAAAATTTATTCCTATTCTACTCCTAAAACTTTATTCTACTTTGACACTAACTATACAATTATGGTAATACAATTATGATAACTGTACAATAATAATTACAATCAAACTTTACCTAAAACTAGGACACTAATCCGTGATATACGTGGTTGATATTTAACACACCCCCGCAGTCATAGCGGGCGGTCTTCGTACGCTGAGACTGTCCCTAAAATCTTAAAAAATGACCGAGGGAAGACCCTTTGTAAAGATGTCGGCAATTTGATACCTGGAAGGGACATGGCAGACGCGTACTTGTCCACGAGCTACCTTTTCAAGAACAAAGTGAATGTCCATCTCGACATGTTTGGTGCGCTGGTGCTGAACCGGATTACCAGAAAGGTAGATGACACTAACATTATCACAATAAACCAATGTAGCTTTCTAAATAGGACAATGAAGCTCTAATATGAGATTACGTAACCAATAGGATTCAGAGACCACATTGGCTACCCCTCGATACTCGGCCTCTACACTAGAGCGTGATAAAGTCGACTGACGCTTAACAGACTAGGAGACCATGTTATTACCAAGAAACATACAATAGCCAGACGTAGACCGTCTGGTGTCTGGACAGCCACCCCAATCAGCATCTGTATACGAAACAAGTGTAAACGTCGACGAAGGATATAAATGTAAGCCATAGTCAAGTGTCCCATGGATGTACCGAATAATGCGTTTGAGCGCATTCATATGTTCAACCATGTGATCATGTATAAACAAGCACACATATTGTAAGGCATACATAGTATCTTGCCTCGTGAACGTAAGATACTGAAGGGCCCTGCAAGACTGTTATATCGGGTCGGATCCTCATAAGGTGAGCCAGTCACAGCACCCAACTTGGGTTTAGTATCAACCGGAGTGGACGTGGACGTGGACTTACAAGATGACATCTCAGCCCGCTCAATGATCTCAGTTGCATACTTCCTCTGTGATAAGAACATCCCACATGCATGACGAGTGACAACAATCCCTAAAAAGTAACTAAAGGGCCCCAAGTCTTTCATAGCAAACTCAGAAATGAGCATTGTCATGATAGACTGGCGTAACGCATCAGAAGAGGCAATCAAGATAATATCATCCACATATAATAGTATATAAGCCAAGGAAGAACCACGATGATATATGAATAATGAATTATCAGACCTGCTGTGAGAGAACCTAATAGTCGACACATAGTCTGCAAACCTCTTATACCAAGCCCGTTGGGACCGCTTAAGCACATACAATGACTTTTTCAACAAATAGACATGCTGAGTATCATTTGGGATCCCTAAACCCCAATGGTTGATGCATATAGACTGTCTCATTGAGATCACCATGTAAGAAAACATTCTTCACATCTAACTGATGAATGAGCCACGTTTTTTATAGAGCCAAGCTGAACACATTGTGAATAGTAGCCGGCTTGACTACCAGACTAAATGTCTCACCACAATCCACACCAACCTGTTAAGTCTTACCATCACCAATCAAACGAGCCTTATGTCTTGCAAAAGAACCGTCAGAATTATCCTTATGAGCAAAAATCCACATAGATCGAATAATATTAACACCAGATGGACGGGGCACCAACTCCCACGTCTTATTATCAATAAGAGCATTATATTCGTCGGTCATAGCAATTTTCCAATTCGGATCATTTAAAATAGACACAGGATTATGGGGTAGAGAAGATTTAAAAACATTATAATGTAAATTAAAATGTCTTTTTGGTTTAAAAATACCCCGTTGACTATGAGTGACCGGTCTATGACTCGAGGGATAATTGGGTGGATTTTGGGAATTATCGAGACTTGTGACGGATAACCCAGCAGGCAGTGGGCCTGCTGGCCCAACTCGGTAATGGGAACTGGAAACAAAGACTGGAACAGTGGCGGTAATGGGCTGGGTAACTGGCCCAATTATCGTCATTGGCCCAATGACTGGACTGGACACAGTGCGGGAACTGTAGCTGGTGACGGAACAATGGGGCTAGCGGGAAGTGGGCCCGATGGCGGATTTGAGGTGCGGGACACATCCGAAAAATGGTGGATAATATATGGGGAGATACCGTCATCTAAAAAATTATACGAACTAGGTACCAGACTACACACTCTAGCAATCAGAAATTGGGACTCATAAAAAATAACATGGCGACTAATGATGATTTTATTAGACGATAAATCAAAACATTTGTAACCATGATGATTAGACGGGTAACCAAAAGCACACAAATGGTAGAACGGGCCTGAAGTTTGTTAATTGTGGTGGATGAAAATAACTGATAACATATGTCAAACCTTTGAGAGGAAGAATGTTAAGAAGATAGGTAACAATTTGTAGAGCATGATGCCAAAACGAAGGAGGTACGGAAGCATGAATCAATAAAGTTCAGACAATGTTATTAATGGTATGAATTTTGCGTTCGGCTTTCCCATTTTGTGAAGACGTATGAGGACAAGAAAACTGAAAATTGATCCCATTATAGCATAAAATTCTCAAAATACCCCATTATCATATTATTTGCCATTATCATATTGAATATTTTTTATTTCCCGTTTGAATTGGGGTTTAATGAATGCTCTAAATTTTAGAAAAGTGGAAAACACTTGAGATTTTTTCGCTATCGGAAAAGTCCATAAAAAATTAGAATAGTCATCCAAAAATAGAACATAGTAATGATGACCCAAAAAATTGAGAACATGAGATGTCCACAAATCACTATAAATAATATCGAATGAAATTAAAGTATGAGAATTAGAGTCTACAAAAGGCAATCTAATAATTTTTCCTAAAGAACAAGATTGACAATTCGGAGTACTATGTGTACCCTTACAAGAAATAAAATTATTTTTATCTAAAGAAGACAGAATAGACGACCACGGATGACATAGACGAGCATGCCACAAGGAGGGAGCAAGGGCTACAAAAGTTGATGGCAAGACTTGACTCGAGAAACCGAAACTTGACGTGATAGGATAAAGATCTCCCCTACTATCACACCTCATGAGAGGACTTCCCGTCTTGAAATCATTCACAGAAAACCCAAACAGATCAACTTCAATAGAAACAGAATTATAAGAAGTGAATTTATGAACAAACACCAAAATTTTAATCAATTTATGGGCATGAAGGGTATTTTTCAAGATAAGGGGTGGATGAGGGGGGGGGGGGAGAGACACTGTTTTATGACCATAACCACGAATTGGAATTGAATTACCATTACCAACAATTATGCCACGAGGGCCGCTCAAATTAGAATAAGACGAGAGAGTACCTTGATCGGATGTTATGTGGGTAGTGGCTCCGGTGTCTATGTACCAATTCGGGTCTAGCGGATTTAATCTGAGTGTATGCATTGCGACTTCAATGTCAGTTTGTGTGGGGACCGTTGCATGGTGGGCCTGCAGAGGTCGAGGCCCAAGTACACTGGCGTGCTGCACCGACCCATGAACTGGTCTGAAACCCGAGAAACTATGCTTGGGCTGTTGGGAAAACTGGGCCCAGTTTCTCGGGTAATAACCTGGAAACAACTATTGTTTGGCCCATATTGACAGGCCCAATTCCACTGCATAAGGGCTCACTGCTGGGCCCAAGGTTGCTGTTGCTGACTGTCCCGAGGGCCACCACCACTGTTCCGGCCGCCACCATTGTTGTCGCCGCGATTCTTGCCATTATTTTTTCTATTCTTACCATGTTTGCCGCCTTCGTTGTTGCGGTTTTGGCCCGAGTTATTGGAACCAAAAGGAGGAAAATTGGACTCGGTCATCATTACTATGGGACTAGCACCGGTAGCCGTCTTTTTGGCCAAGCCGACTTCTTCGAGTGTAAGCATAGAACGAGCCTGATAAAATTGCGGAAGAGGGATGCTCCGACGAAGAAGTGTGCCAACACCACTATATGCCTCAGAAAGGCCTGCAACCATCTGAAGGACAAGACATTCGTTCGTAACTGACGCACCAACGTTGCGGAGTTGGTCTGCCAATTCCTTTAACATTTTGTAATATGCTGAAATGTTAGGGAAATATTCCATATTGACGTAGGAGAATTCCTGATCCAAGGTGACAACACGAGAATTTTGATTATCTTCGAATATATCACGTACTCTATTCCAAGCTGCCATCGCCGTAGCGTCTGGTTCGATAATCATTTGCAACATGTCGATAGAAATAGTGAAATATATCCACTGAAGAGCATTAGCATCAAGTGTGGTCCATAACTTAGGATCATCCTCGGATTTCGGCACCTCTATATCTGCAGGAGTTGAGGGGATAATGTGATGGAGAACTTGATGCGAGCATGCATGAACTTTGAACAGTTCAGCCCACATTGCATATTGGACGTTTTCTATTTCAAGAACGATAGAGATGCGATTCTTGATATTCGAAACATCAAGGGCAAGGTGAAATGTGTTCTTAGCCATAATAGCAACGCAAGACATGATGTAGGATTTGGAAGAAAAAAATGGGAAGAGAAATAATTTTTGGGCACGGAAACCGAGGAAGGGAGCTCGGAAATCGAACTGTTTGGAAGGAATTTCTTGGGAGAAAAAATTAACATAGACTTCTGATACAATGAAAGAAATAATCTCTTGATTATTTTGATTAATGAAAGAGATATATATATACAATTTACATATTTCCATAATAGGAAAATCTTATTTCTATTCTATTCCTAAAACCTTATTCTACTTGGACACTAATTATACAATTATGGTAATACAATTATAGTAAGTGTACAATAATAATTGCAATCAAACTTTACCTAAAACTAGGACACTAATCCGTGATATACACGGTTGATATTTAACATATCCAAATAACAAAAGGGAATAAAAAGACTCATAGAGGAGTCATTGTAATTGGTGTTATATGAGGAGTGATTCATGTTACAATTTTTACAAAAAGACTTCAAATTGTTTGAGGTAGTAACTACTCCACGACAAGGTGTAACCTCCCAACTAGATCATCCTATAGTATGTTCTGGGAAAAAATGACGATTCTTAATAAATTTGGATGGAATTTCATACAAAAGGTACATTCATGCCGTGTTAACACATCTGCAATCACATTATGCTCCTTGTAGACATATTTCACTTGTAGGACATTCAATAATCTGAGCACGAACTTGCAATTAAGTAACAAAGTTTGTAAGTATAAGTTAATTCAGATAAACTTTGAATGACTTCTCATGTGTCAAAATTTATTTGTAGAGGGTTGAGATTTTTTTGTAGAGCTTTCCCATGTGAAAGTTGTCACCTAAGGTAACATTCTCACGTGATTACGGAAGACACCATCAATATCATTTTCTCCATGCATCATATTGATCTCCCATCTGTGTGTTAGTTTGATAAGTGTTAGTTTACGGATAATGCCGTTTAATATGTCAAAATATTTTTAGTATAACATAATAGATTGGCAAGCCATTCTACTCATATGAAAACGATTATGATGACACCACCAATACCATTTGCTCCATGCATTTGTGTTTAGTTTAACTGTAATGCCATCTAATATGCAAAGACCTTTTCCTGTATAACATTGAATATATCGATGAGCCGTTCTACCATTCTTTTCAAAACACTTACAACTTCTATATGAATATCATCTAGACCACATATTTTTTTAGGAAAAAGGATCGAAAGTATCCCCTACTTTCTTTTGTTAACTAAGTTTATCCTCCGTTAGTGATTGTGAACAAATATACTCATGCCATCTACAAAAATTACACTCATACCCTCCATGGGATGAAATCCCCCAATTTCACTTAAAATTACTCGATTTTTCCCTTTTAACCCAATCCAACCGGACCCACCTAATTAAAATAACCCACGAAATATTTCGATGGACATTTGAGAGAGAAGGGAGCGTGACTGGTCCTTCTAACTACAGAGAATTTATAAATTATGTTTTAATATGAAAGGATGAAAGTAGTAAATTGATAGGGTCTCTATGTAATTACTTGTAAACTTGTCAACAAACACTTGATCCCATGTTTAACTAGTACACTATTTTCAAATATTTTTAAACACATTTACAATATATTTGTATCATTTTTTAAAAATATCAGTTTAAACAAAAGGTTAAATTTGCATTGACCTTTCTGTTAATGGTGTCTTAATTAAAATTAGATGATATGCATGTACTGCCAACTTTGATTAGCACTGGATTCAGAAAATCTGACAGTACTAATTCCGCAGTTGTGTAAGCAAAACGAAGACCGCTGTTATAAGCTCAAGTTCCCTCTCCAATTTTTGTTCTTCTCTTTATAGAAAGGTTTTTTTACTTCGAATTTTGTATGAACATGAAGTTTTTAGCATTTTCTTTTCTATTTTTACACTAATACTAGTTTTATTTGTTTTTGTTGCATGATTTTTTATCTGGATTTTTGACATTTGTGTGGAGAACTATTTTTATTGTTGTTCCTCTTTTCAGCGAAAGGTGTTTGTACTTTGAATTTTGTATTGGAATAATGAAAATTTCTAGTGTTTCGTTTTCTACTTTTTGTTAGTAGTTTTATTTATTTTTGTTGCATGATTCTCAGTTGAGTCTGTGACATTTGCGTATAGAACTTTGTTAGTTGTTGTTTTGTTCCTCTCTTCAGTGAAAGTTGTTGAGTCTCTGACATTTGTGTGTTAGAAGTTTGTTTTTGTGTTTTTCATTAGTAGATTCAGAATTGTAAAACCCTGAAGCAATCTGTTCTGCTCGCTCTTTAGCGAGAAGGAGAGTTATTTTGTACCCGGAATCCTTCCAAAAAGGGTCACACTGAACCCACCCATATAGGTTAAACGAGAGAAGTTCATGAATCTAGTGTTTCATTTTCTTGTTTTATACTACTACTAGTTTTGTTTGCTTTTGTTGCTTGATTTGGTCTGTGACGTTTGTGTGGAGAACTTTGTTTTTGTGGATTTTTCATTAGTTAGATTCAGAATTATAAAACCCTGAAGCACTCTGTCCTGTTCGCTCCTTAACGAGAAGGAGTAAGTTATTTTGTACCCAATGGAATCCTTCCAAAAGGGGCCACATTGAATCCACCCATATAGGCAGGGGCGGAGCTAGAAGGGCGGCTATGGGTTTGGCTGAACCTAGTAGCTTTTTCTCAAATAGTGTATTTGTGTTAAGAAATTCATTAAATATATTTGCTTTACTTGAGCCGATGATGTATTGGAAACAACCTCTCTACCTTAAATAGGTAGGGGTAAGTCTGTGCACACTCTACCCTCCCCAGACCTCACTTGTGTGAATAAACTGGGTATGCTGTTGTCGTCGTTGTAAATTCATTAAATATGTATAAATCTTAAGTTTAGAACCTAGTTATTAAAACTTGAAATCATCGTTCTATAATCCAGAACCCATAAAGTTGAAATCCTGGCTTCGGCTCTGATGTAGATTAAAGGGGAGAAGTTCGTGACTAGTGTTTTGGTGGTCCCAGCAAGCTGCTCCTTAATAGAGCCTTTTCTCTAGCTTACTGCTGTAATATTTTATACTACTGGAGTTGATTGGCAATGGGTGTTGTAGTGATTCTGCTAGTGTTTTTGTGGTGCCAAGAAGCTGCTCCTTTGTAGAGCCTTTCCTCTAGCTAATTACTGTAGTATTTTATGCTTTATTTGATTGGAAATGGGCTCGTTGTAGTGATTCCATAGTTACTTTCGCTGATCTTTCTGTGCCTCCTACATGATTCTGCATATTGTGTGAAAGCCTTGGTTTGGCATTCCTTTTTACAACTGTATAATAGTAAAACCATGAAGCAACTCACACTGTGGAGTATCTGATTTCGGTTCTTTCTTTTTTATTAGCTTGTTTTCTTGCTGAGCAAAGGATAAGAATGGAATCAGAGTTGGTTTCTACAGAGGAAGTGGTGAATACATTGCTGGAAGATTTAGTTGGTCCTCTGTTGCCTTTGAGAACATCTCCCGTGAAGGAAGCTCCCACTCTTTCTCAGCAGCAGTCCGTAGCCAAACAGGTCTTCTTTAGTTTCCTCCCACCCTTTACTAAGTAGGCGGGTTCTCTCTTTACCTTGTATACTCATTGCATGGTATTCTTCTTGGCATGATTTTTGACCCTTGACATTAAAGGAAGCATGCCTGATTTCATTTTTTTCCATTTATTAACTTACTAGTATCTGGGCACGCGTGATGCGCGTGTGCCCAGTGTCAATGAGTATAGAATTTTTAATAATCACATAAATATTACTAAAATTGTATTTGAATTGCAAAAATAAAAAAAATGTGTAAGTTCCTAAAAATGATTAATGTATATCTTATTTAGCTAATTCAATAAAAGAAGAACTTGTCCTGCAAAACTTCTCGTTTTGCTTATTGTTATTTGGATGTATGAGTTTTGTATTTGTTTTAGGAGACCAAATATAATAACATAATGGTTTGACTTGAAACTTACACTGCTCGTAACAAATATTTTGATCATCTATAACCTAAAGATTTCTTTGAAGAAAAGAGCTTGAATGTTGCAAGCCTAAACAAAGATGATGGAACAATATTGTGGAACATCTCTAAGTATGACGACCTGATATCTTTTAACTTTTTTTGCAATGACAATTTGTTTAAGTGGCCATTAACATGACCATACTTGTTAGTCTATGAACTACAAAATCTACTAAGTTGCAAGGCAACCTTTTATAACAATATGGTCGTTCTTGCGAATAGTAGACCGACCGTTTAAGGATAAAGTCGGTGAGACCTCATATGCCTAGAACTTAAAAGAGTGCTCTTTCGTCCGAGATGAAATAAATGTGCATTTTAGTTAGAGTTTTTATGAACGACTATCTTTATAACGATATATAATATGACAATTTCTAAAAATTAGCATTAAAAATGTGAAGATTTTAAATACATGTACCATAATATATTTTGAAACATCTCAAGAATATATATATTTCCAACTAAAGACACCATTATTGATGCGTGTATTTTGTGGTGTGGGGGGGGGGGGGGGATACATTTGGTTTATGGAAAGCCTTCCCAAGAAGAACAACCATAACTGTTTGAGTGCCTAAAATTAGAAAGATACAATCAAGGAATCAACTAATTCAAACAAAATACACAAGGTGATTACATGCCTTTACCCGCCTCCAAACTTCTTGCTATATTTGAGGAGTTGAGATAAATAACTCAATATAGATTACATTCATTAATTTAAACTATTGAACACCAAACCATATTAATCTTCTGAAATGCAAATTATATCTGATGACGGTCATCCAATATAGACCAAGTTTAGCACAATAGTGATAGAGTTCTGGTTGACTCTACTTCTGATATCAACATGTCTCCTCCTCCCGCAGCTGTATGACTCACAATCAGGGGCAGATTTACATGGAGGTGAGGGTAGATTTTATGTGTTTATGTACATATATTAACTTTTGAAAACCCTGAACAAATATAAAAGGTTAGCTCAAGCGGTCCAGGGTGTTCAAAATGTGTTTTTTGAGAAAGGTAACAATATTATTGATCAACAGCTCAAAGATTGTGCAGAAACCAGATTTACAATTCCAAAACAGAAAAAAATTCCTTCTTACAAGGATCCTATAGTACCTTTCAATCATTCAGCAACAGTCAGAAATTATTCCTTACGCCACCAGAAGTGAAACAAAAACAAACAATTCATCTTGACTTCTGCATTGGGTTGTAGTTATCTTCAAAACCTCTTCAGTTTCTCTCCTACCACACAGTCACCACACACACAGCTACTATTTGCCACCACTTTTTCTGTCTGGCAAATCCTCCAGAACTGTTCCAGCCTTCTAGTAGCCATCCCATAGTCCTTGGCATAGTCCACTTGACTTTTCTATTTTATTTAATTTTATATTGGAGTAATGGATCAGCTTTGGCAACTTTATAAAAAATGTAAGTTGTCCAATAAGATCTCCAGTTGACTTTTGAATTCTTTTCCTTCTTCAGTTGCATGCTGTTGTGTTACTTTACAACTACTACCAGAGGAAGCAAAATCCACAGGCACAATATTTAGATTTTGTGTCATTTTGCAAGTTGGCTGTGACTCTGAAACCGGTTTTGGTGTCATATATGAAGTTCATGAATCAACCTGATCCAACTGGCTCCAAGGACATGGACAATGATCTCTCGGTGACCGAAAAGGCAATCCAAGATGCTTGCAAAATATCTTGTGCTTTGGTTGCCTCCAAAGATGTTCCGTCTATAAACGAATGGCTAATTGCCAAAGTATCTGTCCTATTACTGGACTCTAAGAAAGAAAATTGTTGGCTGCTTTATAGTTCTGTTACTGATGGAGTCTGGTCTCTCCTCGAAAAATGTCTTGAGCTTCCCACTGCTGAAATAGAAGGTGCGGTGGAGAGAAAAGATTTAGACAAAAAGAGGCAGACCAATATGAGACCAGTGACAGTAGAGTAAAAAGATGACGACTCTGGCTTTCAGCAGCTTGCATTTAGGGCTGTCAAGGATGCAACAAGTACGTGAATTTCAGGATTATTTTGTAATATATTTCTAGATTGGCAAAAGACCCGCAAGGGTGGCTCAGTTGGTTGAGCATGGGGCTTTCATAAAGGAGGTCTCATGTTCGAAACTCCCTGCCTACGACAACACGTAGGCAGGGGATTTTGCCTTCTGGGTCGAGCTCGTCGCACGGGGCTTACCTAGTGCGGGTTACCTCTCCTGTGTGGTTTGCGAGCTATTGCACAAGAGCTGGGTGTACCCTGTGCGCACCCAAAAGGGTAGCGGCTGCGGGTTCCCATGTCATCAAAAAAAAGATTGGCAAAAGTTTTTTGTGCCTAGGCTGCTCTAGGCTAACCAGACAATCATAAGTTGATTTCCTAAGTTCTTAGAATGCCTTTGCTTGGACAAGTCTCTTAAGTAGAGTTTTCTCATGCCTGAGCAGAAAGAATTGGTCGACAGAGCATTGACCTAGGCAGTGCTATCTTTCTGTTCTGTTTCATAAACATGGCTTGAGTTACAAGTTTGTTCTGATTTAGAGAGCATTGTATCATGTATAATACTTTGCTTGATATGGAACAGGTATTTCTCGGTCTGACCTTATGATTTTGGAGGAGCATATGGTATATTCACTAGCTAAAGAGAAGACAGCAACTTGCTTTTATATCATGCAATGTACCCAATCGATCAATCAAGACAATCAAATTCCTGTCAAGGAAACTCTCAAGAGGTTAGTTCTTGCCATTTTAAATGCTTTGGCTTAGAGAATAATTGTTTTTTAATCAAAGGTATTGTAAAGATGGGCTTTTTTGACAAGAACTCTTGTATCTCCAGTCTTAGAATAGCTCATTTGTTTGATGATACTGCTACTTTTTGTGGAGAAATGATGTGGTGGTTTCCCAAGTTCATCAAGATTTACTTTCTTTGACAGAATCATGTTAGTCAGTAGAATGATTCATTTGTATACACTCTTGTTCGTTGAAGAGCAACTCAAAGTAGGTTTATGGCATTAACTATGCCGAGTTTGAAGATTATAATTTCATGTTGTGTTTTTATGAGTCTAACATTGATGAACTTACAGCCAAAGAACAAGCCCTAATATCCACTACAAAGTCAAAAGACATAATTGCTTATTTAATTAATCAATAGCTTTAATTCATATATATATTCTGGTACCATTGCTACTAGAAAAAGAAAAGTGATTACTGTTTATCTCTGTAGTTTGCAGGATCCACTGGTTAAAAGGAGTTCTGGGAGTTGGTCCACTACAGAAGTTGTTGAACACTTTCATCTGCTTCCCTATGCCAGTATCATGTCAGCTTTTTTTCTAAGGTATCTTCAAATTCAAGTTGGCCTTTTTTTGTGGTGAGCTGTCAATATATCTTGCTTTATAGTCATTCGGTCCTGACTTAATTGGGTTATACATGTGTTGTCTGTCTCAGCCATATTTGTTTAGTTCCTTCGCAAATAAAAGACTTCCAGTCACATCATTTATTCCTTCTGAAGCTTGAGTACATTTAGATACTACTGTATCAACCTTTATGGTACTGTTCATATTCTAGGTTTTCGTTCTTCAAGTTGTTACCTGTCCACTGAAATTGAACCTTGATGCTTGGGCCTAGTTGGTCTGGCAGCAGTCTACATGCCTACACAACTTTGTGTGATCAAATTGACAAAGGCCAACATATGCAAGAATTATATTTTGTACTTGCGCTTGATTCTTTTAGGCCTAATAATGCAATTAACAAGACTAGTAAAGTAAGGAAAAGATAGGAAATTAGTCCTGAATAAGGGAGAGCTAAGAGAGCATCATACGAAACAACTAATCATACCTTCATTTAAAGAACTTTTCTTTGATAACCGAGAAATCCCCGGCTAGTGGCACTTGGTTTGAAACTCGGTAGATATGCCCCCCTTCTCCACGTAAATACCGTATGCGGCAGCATTTGAACCCATGTCGTGCGCCTAATCCATATGTCACAAGCTGCACTCTTACCACTAGACCAAACCCCTGGGGGATGTACTTTTATTGATTATGAGAATCAGAATCAACTGATTTATTCAGGTAACTTGGTACTAATTCATCATCAAATTTCTCTTACAGTAATGTATCTTAATCGTACATAACAAAGTTACTTGTAAGATTGAGCTATTTTCAGTTGAATGATGCGTTATGGCGAAATTTTTTGTCCTCTTCAGCTCTATTTATGGTCGGAGCCTATACTGTATATAATATATGCATGTCCATTGACCTGATCAAAATATGTATGTCCCTTGTGTTAAGAGAGGGGGGGGGGGATGGTGCGAGGGGATAAGGAGAAAGTTGGGAGCGAGGGTAAGATGCATCCATATGTATATTTTACTGTACTGCAGTCTGTAGGTTCTTGTGCTTTCCAACTGTTGGTTTGTGATATAAGAGGTTATGCAACTGGAATTTATGGTATTATGTTGGTCATCTCTTCAAGTTCTCTTGAGTCTCTTTCCCTTATGTTATTTGTGACAAAGATAATAAATCAGGTGGAGTTTCTTGAAGTAGCAATAAGTCTTGGTCTTGTCTTGTATTTGCTTATGTTATGTGGCTAGCTGTATTGAAGGTATTTAGACTTATTTATGAGCTTGACCTTTTCTTGCAAGTACTAGGCAGCTAGTGTCTGCCATGCTTTCACCATTCTGAAAAAGGGGTAGTGTTTTTATGGCTTCTCCTTTTTTTTTTTTTCCTGATTAACATTTTGTTGGCTATAGATTGAAGGTCCTGTGATTTATCCCATCCGTGCAGTTTTTGTACTTTTGGAAGATCCTATCTTAATTTCCGAGTTTTGTTGGTGCACTTTGAATATCTTTAAACTGCATTTGAGTTTTATTTCAGAATTTTATTTGATATCAACCTATTTTATTGAGAAACTAAACCCCCTTCCCGACAGAACACTTGCAGTAATTATTTTTCATAGCTTGATATATCCTACCAGACACATAAGTTTATTTTATATTCCAACTCTCTTAACTGGTAACACATTCTCCAATTTTAGTAATATACAATCTAGTTATATAATGCGGATTCTCTTGAATCGTGTTGTGAATGTCGACGGAGTTGATTGAATTCTGTCAAATTACATGTACTAGTTTTCCTTTTGGTTTGTTATAACAAGATAGCAAATAACCCAGATCTAACACGTCTTTCACTATTATATGTGTATGAGGGTTAGCATTTTGTTTACAAGCTACCAAATTGATGCAGAGAAGTTTCTAGTTTGGAGGGCTCAAATACCAGAAGTCACAAGGATATAGCGGACAATTGTGAAAAAAAATTTTCCGAGAGCAGAATCTCATTGTTTGATCAAAACTTGGGCAACGTAAGCATCATGAGTGCTATAGATTCAGACAATGCTTGCGGTATTGTGGTCAATGACAATAATGACATGCATGACAGAAATGCCAATCCTGCAAACTCTTTTAGTGCAGAGGTTGTTGTCAATAACAGTTGCGAAAATAATACATGGGACCAGAAAGATTTTGGGAAGGAAAATGGTGTGCACCATAAAACAGTGAGTGCCTATGGGAGTTTTACTGGTGAAGCCAAGGAGGCAAGTGCTAGTAAACGAAGCCAGAGCATAGAGGAAAAGACAGAGAAGATGGAAGCGACGACGCCTGATGAAAGTGATGAAGCTTTAATTGGAACCAAGTCAGACCGTATAAACCTAGAAATTTCAGAGGCAAAAGACGGCGACGGTCCCCTTGAAAAAATTAGTTATTCTGCAGTTGGTCAAGAAGCAATTGCAGTAGATGGCCCCCGTAGGATAAGGAAAAGTGAAGAAGCTGGAAGAGATAGTTCAATTAGAAATACAGAAATTGTAGATCTCAGTGGTGATAAGCTAACTGGTGTCAACTTGGAATGTTTAAATGATACAAGTAACAAGGTACACCAAGAAAATAGCAGAGACTATGAAGATTCAACTGCAAAAGAACTGTGTGCTATCATCAACCACCCAAGGACACCAGAAGAGAAAGCTGAGGAGCTGGTGAAGTCCACTAAAAGCTGTGAAATCGATGATTTTATTGGTATGGAGTTAGCTGGTGCTCGTCTTGAACCTTTGGAGGTGCAAATGAATGATGGTTATCACTTTTCTAGCTCTCCTACTAGGCCTCAGAGGATGGACATTGATACTTGTATTCCCTGCTCCAAAAATGGAAACAACAGTAAGGACTAGCTTATCACGAAAGTTTATCATCACAAGAATAAGAGGACGAGGGAGAGTGATGGACAAATCATTGGAAATGGTGTAATTTCCAAGGTAAGACAGTTTCAGTTAATTTACGATGCACTACTCTTGTTTATTCTTACTAATCGCTTTCTACTTTCAAGAGCATTCATGAAATTGGCCACTTGGGATGAGTTAGCGACCAATATTTTAACCGAAGAGAATTTCATTTAGAAATTGCACAATTTTATTTCAATAGAACTCTTTTCTTCCTTTCCTAAAGTTTTTACAGTTGTGCATTCTCTGTGGGTCACATGCAGACATTAATTCCATTCCTTGATAAATCTGTAGTGCATTCAATTGCAGTTCTTAGTGATAGTAATAGTAGTATTGACACTAATAAGCAGTAGTATTGGTATGCCATTAATAGGCAGTAGTAATACTACTAGTTATTCTAGCTGAGGTTTTGGATGATAACATTCTTTCTTTTAATATGTGTCTTTCTCAAGGGGAGGCATCCACTTGATACCATGATCTAGTATTGCACTATAATTTTGCTTAAATTTGATAATCTTATCGAATAGAAGTAATTATTCCATTGTAATGCTTTATTTTCCAACATCCCCCCCTTCAACTTACCATAAATTAATGTGTATGGTCCCATTAGTATCAATAGTGTTTGAGCACTTTTCTGTTATGTTATTAGCATAAGATATCCTTATTACCTAATGAATGGATGTGTGTGCCAACAAACTAATATGCCCTAGCTTACATGTCAATTTGCACATAAAGTAATCGTGAGAAATGAATGTATATTTTCTCTTTAAGGATCTTAGTGGGGGTGCATTCTGAACCATATAATGTAACCATGTGTAGGGTTTTAGGTTCAGAGTATGTTAATACATATCTTAGGAAAACTTTGAATAATACAAACCAAATGCTCTCTTAGCTTGCGTTTAATTGTTTAAAAACAGCTGGAGGATTTCTGCATGGGTGAAGGAAGTCCTCATTTTCCAATTTTTTTCTTGGAGATGAGGGTGGGGAACAGGGGTCTTCATTTTATTATCATATTTGATACCAAGCATTATTTGCAGGCACAAAGAACCGATGAGGAGAAGGCTATTAAAGAGTGTGGCCTTTCCACTATCTCACCCAATCAAAATGGGACCTCTTTGGCACATACTGCACTTGTTTCTTACAACCATGAATCTCCGGATATAAGCGATTTACAAACTGTTTTGGCTTCAAAAGAGAAGGCTTTGTCAGAAAGTTCCCTTATGGTTCTTTTCCGTAAACGAGAGAAACTGGTAATTTTATGTTTGTTTGACGTAAAGTACATGTGGTCTAGACATTCTCAAAAGAAAAGTCGGTCTCAAAGAGTATTTGCAGTTGAGCCTTGTCATTTATTTATTTGCTGCTAATATTTCAGTTATTCCTTTATCTATTTAAACTAAAATCCAATTGCTGCTGTTTTCAGCTCCTATGCTCTAAATGGTTAGCGATGTACTTATGGCTTTTTCCTGATCAATGTTAGCTAGCTGATAGTTCAATTTATAATGATTATACGGCCAAGTTTAATTTTCCTTTTGCCTTCGATCTTCCTAAGTATATTTTAACTTATTTTAATTCATTGTTTTTGTAATTTGACTTCCGTTTAATCCAAAATGCGAAACTAAGTTCACCCGTTAATCCCTCAAGTTGGACTGTTGCAAGACAAGGCTATGATGTATATTTTCTGAACTGACCACTTAAAACTTGTGCCAATGTATCAAGAATTTTCATCCTTCAAAATATAGTCGGTAATTTCTTAGAGTCCTTGGCTATGTACTCTTAATGGCCAAAATCTTGTGGGGTTTTCCTTTTTCTGTCTCTTATGCATTTTGATTATGGGTTCAAGCCGTGGAAACAACCTCTTGCAGAAATGCAAGGTAAGGCTGCGTACAGTAGACCCTTGTGGTCCGGCCCTTCCCCGGGCCCTGCACATAGCGGGAGCTTAGTACACCGGGCTGCCCTTTTTTACTATTATTCTTGTTCTATCCATTTTAAAATTCTGTGGAGTAACTTTTTTAATCTGATTACGGAGCTTACACTTTATTTGGTTCTCAGTAATATCAATTTGCATTCATTTCTTGGCAGTATCAACAACAGAAAATAGAAGATGAAATAGCATTATGTGATACAAGTATTCAAAGAATCTTAGATGGTGTGATTTCTATCTCAGGCTTTAGTTGCTTCATTTTGTTTCAGTTTCTTTGTATTAGCATTACTCTTTTACATGGCTTGGTACTGTGTGGATCATAATAATTTTTCTTCTGCTGCTTGTTTGGTTTTCCTCCCCCGCTTGTTTGATTCTTTTCAAGAAATGAAATGTGAATGAACCAAGTTTCTGTCCCAAATTAGTTGCCTCTATCTCCTTTTAGACTCATGCCCTGACGAATTCAATCTTTAGGAGATTCATCATAGTTAGACTATTTTCATGATGGTTGTCAACCTACTTGCATCCCTCCTTTAATACATGCTTGGGAATGAAGTCAAAACTACAGCAATTGCTCCATTTTTTTGATCTCAAGTAAATGTATCCATATAAAACCTTGATGCACGCCTTTCATTTTCCAGAAAAAAAAACCTTGATGCATTATCATGTGAGAATTTATCAAATGCGAAAAATCAGTAGTGCATAGTTCGAAATTTGAACATGAAAACTCATAGCATTTGTCTTTCTTCTCTCTTTGTTAAGCAATTAGATACAGTGTACTTGTGCATTCAAAAAAGCTACACTCGAAACAACTAAAAAAGCTATCAAATATCTTACATTGTAAGTGTATTACCAGTTGTATGGACATATAATAGAGTTGATAACGTAACTGTTATGCTTGGATTACAACAAAACCACATGGTGCATCCTAAGTTAAGAGGGGACTAAAATGGTTTCCTTTCTCTTGTTTTCTTTTTCTTTCCTCTTTGTTGGAGGGTGGGTGGGAGGTGAAGGGGGACAGCGTGGTTGAGAACTGAGAATATATCAGGTCTTTGGTGGGCAAGTTTCCTTGTGGAGGTTTTGAGTCTTCATTAAGTATTGTAGTTTCTTGGAGTTGTGAAGTGTGAACTACTCAAATTTGCTGTATCATGAAGTAGAACTAAATTACTGCAGGTCAATGTGCTCATGATAGTTTTAACCCCTTGTAGGTGGAAAAAATAATTTGGCTCTAAAACTAGATACACTACTGGACTTTTGTGATGAAATGTGCTCGAAGGATAGAGCTGCTATCCAAGAAGAAGGCCATCAAATTCAACCTATGAGAGGAAGGAAATTGTCCAAAGCTGTACGCACTCCATGACGTGCATGTCAGGCATGTTTTGGCATCAGAACTTGTTTGAATTTTACCTCCTCTTTTATCAGTGCTTGTTCCATGCTTTATAACTTTGATCCTTTCCATATAGATTATTGATGCCTTGTGTCCTTGGTCAAGCATCATGTCCGATAATTTGTCCCTTTGCTCCTTAATGTGTTGGGTGATCCTGAGGATATTCTCTGTTATGACTGCTCACGTACTTCCATTTTCTGATCAGCATCTTATGGAGCATTTACACTTAATTGTCATTTCCCCCGACTAAATATATTGGTTGTTCTTTTGGCAGGGTTGCATCAAATATGTTGTGTAAATAACTGGATGTTTCCATCATATAGTGTGTCAGCAACAGATGGTATCTCATTTTACATTGATGCGATTTTGACTTTTCTAATAAATTTGGTGTAACAGCCTGCAGACAGCTGGCAGTTGAATTCGAAAGGGGGTTTGCTGTGAAACTTGCATTAGGCAAATTTCACATCGGAATGGGAGGAGAAAGTTAGGGGTCATATAAGGGATTCAACTGTTGAGGTACCTTTTGGGTTTAAACCCCAGAGGAACACAAAAGCTTGTAGGTGGCCCAGAGTGGTTGGGCCAAAAGCAATACCTTGGGTCCTCGACAGTTGGCCTGGGCCGTGACCGATAGTTGAGACCATTTGTTAGCTCATTGTAGAGATCAAATGTTTCTTGAAATAAAGAGATGGAAGTAAATGTTCCTTTAAAAGTAAACAAAAGAATATGAACTCAATTTTCCTTTTGCCTGTTGGACAAAGCTAGTAATACCAAGTTGTTTGAAACACAGTTTGCTCGTGATTAAAGGAACGAAATTCCCAATTTTGGTTGCTCACCACCTGATAGAATCTAATTTTGACATGTAATGGTTACTCATTCCTTAAAATTACAGATTCAACTAATCTTTCCAGTTCATTTTTCTCATAGGTAGATTTCATGCTAGAGTTACTGTAAAGGGGGTTGAATTTCTATATTCTTGTGAGAGTGATCTTGCATTCCAGTCCCTCGGAAGCACAGGAGTCAATTGCATTTCAGATGATTACCAAATTAGAGACTATGGCGGACCACGCCCATTAGATTGCAAGAGAGCAAAGAAACATCAATACCAACATTTTAAATCCTATTAATGGCCATCATACTATTAATTCCATAGTACTATATTAGTTTCATTATTGTCCAGAAGCAACTATATAAGCCTTTGAGCTGAAATTGATGTCTTAGAATTTCATTGCCATCATGTTGGTGGTTTGAACATTTATTAAGGCCAAAGTCACCGACACCCCTTAAAGTTGGCTATGGTTTTCTTTTCGACACCTCAACTAAGGCCAATACCTATTGAATATTATCGAATACCTCTTATGTGCTGCCGATATTGCCCAAGGGCAAGGGGTTAACTTAGCATTTTGGTTATCATATATTATGCTGGATGTTAGAATTGAACATCGAGTTTGCATCTCGATTAGAACTATATGCTGCGAATATCGCCCAAACATATAAACTTTAATACCGGAAACAGTGGAAGTAAAGAGAAATAAGGAAGAATTATCTTAGCGTTCAATTGTCTTTCTCATGAGAGTGATGAACTCATTAACTGGGTAATTGAGATGCTATATCCGGTGAACATTGACTCATTCTTTAGTTCAAAATTGTTTACTTTCATATTGAATGAGGATATGAGCTCTGGTATTTTACTTTTGATTCTGAATTAGGCTCAATGGTCATATCTTCACATGGTATTAGAGTTAAATCCATTAATCTGTGTTGTATTTTTCTATGTTGGGTCCCTATAATACATGCTGCCGTACTGAGTGTGAGAAAGTGTTAAAGTATCTCACATTGGTGGAGAGAATGAGTTATAATCTTCTTATATGATCTCTCACAAATTACTATTATCTGAGAAAGAAATTGAAAATATTGTGACCGCTCATAGTTTATTCTGATCCCTAACGAGAAAATATTAATTGTAATAAAATACGTAACTTTCAGTTCATATGGCTTAAACACACTACGAATAGTATGACTGGACATAGAGGAAACAATCAGGCTTTTGTCCTCTTCTTGCTCGAGTGGACTAAACAAACAAGTCAATCTCTTGGGCCTTTTAAAGGAATCAAAGAGAACCAACCAATGAACTCCAAGTTTACAAAACTAAGATAAGGCAAAGGAAAATAATTTGTAAGAGATAAAGTTGGTAATATTAATATCTAGAAGCAATCCACAAAAGAGTTGCCACGTGTAAGCATTTAAATCACAAATTGCAAGTCATCACTAATATTATTACCATCATCAAAGGGACCATGCAAGTCAAAAAATTCATAGAGAAGAAGAAGAAGAAAGAAGTAGAGAGAAAATGGCAAGCACAGTAATGAGCTCATTGAGCCTAAAGCCCACAGCTTTCACTGTGGAGAAGACAGCAGTGAAAGGGCTGCCATCACTTGCAAGGTCTTCTTCTTCCTTCAAAGTTCAGGCCAGTGGTGTCAAGAAGCTTAAGACTGACAAGCCTTATGGTAATGAATTTTCTTTTCTTGGCACCTATTGACCTAGAGTTTAACTTATATACACGAATAATTTTTACATTATTAGTATAGTTTTATTTGTTATAAGAGGATATTATCATGTTTTACACGTACCGGCCAATCCATGTTTGCTATATGTCAAACTTGCTTGTAATTAAATACTAATATAGTAGTATGAAAATATTTTATGATTGTCGATTTATATATTCGTTAAACTCTTTCAAATTTATCCATGTATACTTTGTGTTCGAAGTAATACGAAATTATCTTAAATCTTATCCCTTGTACTTTGGGGCCATTCATAATCATACCCTTGTCTCGTATTTGATCTTGACCGTAATAGAGCTATATCATGTTGACTAGGAGGACTCCACTTGTCAAATACTTTGGTAAAAAGCTCCAAATTTACCTAGTGACTTTGATTGGAGTTTACAATTACTTTCATTGAGTATACTATACTTACAGGTTCGGACTCCGTTAGAATCTAAGGAGCTAATACAAAATAATTGCTAACAACAAGAGTATGAATATCCACAAACTATAACTCAGGATAAAATTAAAATATTTCGTATACAATAGGGATATTTTTAATCGTCTGCCATAGCTATAGTTTAATGAACCCCTTTTGGCTTCGGTTACATTTTCACTTTCTAATTTGTGTTTTGGTTTGTATAAAATGTATATATTCTCCATATCTTTCTTCTCTTTTCAAGTCTCTCCTTTTTTTTATTGTATGTCTATATATGTGTAGTTGAAAAAAAAAGGCAGAGATAAATAGTAGTAATGCAAAATAAAATCTATATGCTGATTATAAAGGGGGTACATTTTGTCTTTGTCATTAGGAATTAATGGAACCATGAACTTGAGAGACGGCGTTGATGCCTCAGGCAGGAAGTCTAAGGTTTATTTCTACTTTCTAAAGCTCTACCCTTGATATATATAATATCATTACTGGTATAATATTTCAAATATTTTTCAAAATAAAAGAATTTTAATTTGTAATACTATTTTGTTGTTAAGTAGTTTTTAAATATGTAAATTCTATCCCGATATTTAATATCTATGTCTAGATTTATACATTATTATTTTTGTCACAAAGATTACTAAATTATAGGCTACATACTCATAGATCCAATAATTACTCTTCTAATATATGAGCAAAAATGGTGATGATGTTCAGGGAAAGGGTGTTTACCAATACGTTGACAAATATGGAGCTAATGTTGATGGATACAGGTTAGTGAAAAACTTCTTGATTAGCTTTCAGGTAATTAATTCCCACTAATATAAAATGAAACAATTAATCTAATACTTTGTGTGATTTTAAAATGCAGTCCCATCTACAACACAGATGACTGGTCTCCAAGTGGTGATGTCTATGTTGGAGGTCTGACACTTTTGAATTGATTAATGATTGCGGACTGATTCTGAGAATTTAACTAAAATCCTTATTTTCAGTTCGAACTTCGAACTATATATATATATACATATACAAAAAAGTATAATATATATATATATATATATAAAAGATTATATCGTTCTGAATCCACTAACTCTAGATCCTGATTCATTTGTGATATAAATTGCAGGTACCACTGGCTTAGCCATATGGGCAGTGACCTTGGTTGGCATTCTTGCAGGAGGTGCTCTCCTTGTTTACAACACAAGTGCTTTGTCACAGTAGATCTTTATCCTTGTACTGTACTATTTTTAAGTTGTATTCCAGCTCGCACCATGTTCTTTTCAAGAATACTTCAAAATATTTCCTGGCATCTTGATTAATCTGTAATTGCTGTGATTTTACTGTGGATAATATTACACATTCTGTTGCTTATTTAAGGTTCTTGTAATCTTAATCTTTTAAAGTTTAGCCGAGATTGACTGCCTTCCATGAACTAATGCCTTACAACATTCAATCATAGTGAATCCAACGTTTAATGTTCAAGGGTTCCTACATCGTTCTCAAAATAATATACGATAGTAATAATTTTGAGTTCCCTCTAATATATTTAGCAAACTTATTAATAGATATACCATACAATAGTAATAATTTTGAGTTCCCTCTAATATATTTAGCAAACTTATTAATAGATATACCATACAATAGTAATAATTTTGAGTTCCCTCTAATATATTTAGCAAACTTATTAATAGATATACATGGTCTGTTAGCTATCGTGTTCACATGAAACCTAAAACGACACTCTAAATCCACCCTGCATACAATGGCGTCATCTTACTTGGATATTAATGCTAATGCAACAGTGCTATGCTAATTCCAATGCAGATGTTAAGAAATTCGATAATATAAGCAAAAATCTTTATTTGCATCCGACACTTCAAAAATGTTGAAAACTGTTCTTTAAAGTACAACAAAATCGTAATTTTGGTGCTCTTGAAGCTAATCTACACACGAAAGAGCAAGATCACAAAAGTTAGCTAACAATACAACCAAATCACAAGGTCAAAATATGCAGCAAAACTGCTAACTAGTTTTTCTGTTTTGGCTCAACTGACACCTCGTCACTTAGAAAATTAAGACGTCCAAAAACAAGCATTCTTATTTGCCCAACGGGGAACCAGTCCCGCAGCGAAAGATGTATCTTAAAGTGAAAGAGAGAACACGCCTTCCCTCCCTTTTCCAGTCTCCCTCTTCCCCATGAAGATGTGCATTTTGTGTACAAGAACATACATTTTTCCTTCAACAATCTATAGAGTATAGAAACGTTCTCAATTCTGGCAGCAGAGTCTTTCAACTTTGTTGATTTTTTATCTAGAATCAGATGGATGTCAATGTCGGTTGTGAAATGCACTGTTGTCATAAGCAGTCAAAGCAGAATTCTGATTCATGTTATTGCATCTCTTGAAGTGCATCTTCGTCTAGAAGCTGTGGCATTGGGTGTTTCCATGAAGAGCCTACAAACCCAGTTGCCTCTACCACAGATGACCGAACCATCTGAAAGGCAGATAAATAAAATCATTTCTCCGCCCCCAAAATATTTATTAGAAGTTTACAAGAAACCTCCCATTATGTTAAAGCTAATAGCTACAATATATAAAAGCATATATTCGCATAACACTTCTGAAATGCATCTAAAAAAGAGGGTATAATACCTTCTCTATTTCTTCAGACAGAAGAGGATTCTCTCGCAAATACTGTAATGCTTTCTCTCGTCCCTGTCCCAGCCTTCATTAAAGCATCAATAATCAATGTTGATTCACATAAAAAGTAAAACATCAAGAAACAGTGCTGAGTCACATAATATTAGAAATGAACCAATTGCAAGACTAGTCTCACTGATGTAATAAGACAAATCATTGATTAATCTTAGCTTCTGCACCAATAATCAGCTACTCGGACAGTTACGTATCACATTGAAAGTCAATTTATTGCTTATCACTAGGGCTGGCCGGTCGCCCGGTCCCGATCTGATCCCGCCCCTACCCCGCTTAAAAAAAATATACCGGTAACGGGATTCGAACCGGGACGGGACCTGGGCTCGTCCCGCCTCAGTCCCGATAGCCCCGGTCCCGCCCGATCCCCTCCCCTTGGCCTCCCCCCTACCCCCTTAATATTTATTTTTAACCCCTAAGTTATTATATTTACACTTTAACCCAATTTTCCAACTATAAATACAATCTCTTTAATCTCTCTCTACAAACCTACATTGTCTACTAAATATTCAATTTTATTTATTCATTAAGTTGGCAACTAGCTTGAGAATCATTCATCGAACAAAGTTTCAATTTTCAGCCTCTCGATTACACGTCGACGTTTGATACATTCATTCCTTCATTAAATTATTATTGTTTCTTTATTTTAATTAGCGCACTTAATTTCATTATCTTTAATTATTTATTGGCATATAATTAAAATTGAAGGATTTAAAGGTGTGTTTAAGGGTAAGGGTAAGACTTCTTCTAGTAGGGGTAACAAGGGTAGGGGTACTTCTAGTCATCCTATTTCTAAACAGGATGATTTGCTTGAAAATGAATTTTTTCCTGAAATACCATTAGATTTAGACGAGGAGATATTTTCTGCAACTCAACAAGACTTTAATTTAGAAGATAATCTAGATGACACACCGACTAATCTAGATGACACACCCACTAGTGCACCTCCTATTCCCCGTAGTATGAGACGAGACCCAATAAAACGAAAATTAAAATCAGATGCATGAATTTTTTTTTATAGGGACAGAGAATCAAGTAGTTAGATGTCAAATTTATAAAAATGTTTATAAATTTAAAATAGGAAAAGGTCAGGGTGGGACGAGAGGTTTATTGAAACACGTACAAAACTTTCACAAAGCTAGGTGGGATCAATACCTGGCTGAAAAATCGGGTGCGCCAATGCCCTCTCAGTCTGGACAAGGTTCACATACTGTCCCAGACCAAGTACATGGTCAAATTAACTCTATGACGGGGGAATTGTAGGCCCTAAATACGATAAACATAGAGATAGGAAACAATAGCAAAATTAGTTGTTGTGGAGGGTTTGCCTTTTTTATTTCCTTCCTCTCCTAGTTTTAATCATTACATTAGAGATATGTATAATCCTGCTTTTAACGGTTTTCCTAGATCAGTTGTTAGGAGAGATGTATTTAAATTTTGCAAACGGAAATTTGAATATCCATTTTCTACTGTCTAGTGTTTGCAAGATGATTTACTGGATGCTGACACAATGATGATTTTGCATCGACTTTGAATGTTAAATGATGATATAGGAACACTTGAGAAAAACTTGGACAATTTTGATCAAATATGCAAACAGATTCAAATATTCAGACACATTAAGCTCCTTAAGACTGCAGCTGGTATTGGAAGAAACTCAATGGCCTGAAGGAAGAAATGAAGACTTGGTATGTTTAAGGAAGGTACTCCCTCACAAAAAATTATATTGCCATGCTTGGGACTCATAGGAGACTTGCTACTGTTGAACTCAAAGAAGACGACTGACATAAGAGAGATTGGTCAGAATGCAAATTCCTGTTGAGAATGTGCACTGCTGTTTGTGTATTTGGAAAAATCACAACATTTTTTTGTTGATTGTCCTTGGTTTCATTCAGTTGCGGATGCTATTATACTTTGGAGTGGATTACAAGTGCAACCAGGACAGTTAGTACTGGGTAGAACTAAAGGAAAGCACTGGCCTCAGTTCAAGAAGGAAGTACTTGCAGCTATTTGGAGTGCAATGATATACCACACATGGAGAGCTAGGAATTGGCGACTGTTTAGAGGAATAATTGTGCATAGTGAGTTTGTGGTAGTACAGATAAAGAAGGAAGTTGTAGAAAGAATTAGCACACTAAAAATGTCCAGAAAGATGCATAGTTGATTAGTTGTAGAGGTTATTTGCATCATTTACTGTGTAATTAGTCGGCTTGGGGCCTGGATTTCATAAACACAGGTGGTTTTTGGAACTAGGTGCCCTTTAGTTTGTTATTCTTTTTTTGTATTTACGTTATTCCATATATCATTTTCCTGATAAAGTATCTATCACGTCTGATATAGGCAGTAGTACTAACGACCATGATTATTTAACGGTAACATGTCATCGGATAGATTATAAATGGTCTATGCAAAAATGTATTTTAGCGTATAGATATATAGATGATAGGCACACTGATATTTTTATTTCAAAAAATATTTATTCAGTTTGCGATTATTATGGCATAACTGATAAAATTATGACTATTACATTAGATAATGCTTCTAATAATTATGCTATTAGAATTTTAAAAAGATCTTTTAACTCCATCTTTTTCAAATCATTTTCATATAAAATGTGCGTGCCATATTTATAACTTAATTGTAAAGGATGGTCTATCACTTTTTGAAGACATTCTTAATAAAATACAATGTGTTATTAACTTTATTTTTAGAAGTAATAGAATACAACGAAAAAAAGAATATAAAAAAACTTGTCACGATTGTGGAGTAGCTTATAGAAAAATTCCCGAAGAAGTAGCGACTAGGTGGAATTCTTTATACGAACAACTACTTATTGTATTTCTAGAGAAATTTTTTCAAGCAACAAAAGAATCTTCCGGTATATATTATCCTACTATTTCAACTATGTTGTTTTATATAGCTCTAATATTTTTATTACTTAGTGATTATATGAAAAAATCAGCTTACGAGGCACATATTAAAAAAATATTTTATTCCTATTCTCCCTATTTATATTATTGGTGCTGTATTAAACCCGACTATTAAAATAGACGGTTGTAAAACACTAATTGAAACTATTTATGATTGTATAGCAGTACATCCATCTCAAACTCCAAAAAATTCAAATGACCCACCACCTATTGAACAAACTAAAGAAGAAATGTTTTCTAACATACAAGATGAATGCAAAAAAGTATATATGCATTACCAACAAAAAAGTGCTAGCAACCAACCGGCTTCCATACCATCCTCTTCTTCTTCAACATAATCTCAAAAAAGACATTTCATTTCTGCGGCTAGTATTGAAAGCCTTAGACATAGAATGTATTGTGGTAACACTACTAACCAAGTTAGCGAGTTTGATGTTTTTGTTTTGCAGGGTGTTGTACCGTACCAAACAGTTCTCAATGAAGAAGGACGTGAAGACTTGCTGAAATATTGGAGGGAGAATGAGAAGACATTTCCGACACTGTCAAAGATGGCCCGAGATGTGTTTGAACATTCAAACTGCATCATCAACGTCTGAAAGCGCTTTTTCTGCCAGCAGATTTCAAATAGGAGAGCACAGATACCCGTTAACGAGAGACAACTTGGAGATTGTAATATTATTCAGAGATTGGATAAGAGCGGAGCGGAGAAGGTGCGGTCAACCGGAGATCAACGAAGAAGACAAAAACTACAACGATATCTTATCCGACGGAGGTGGAAGCGACGTCGAGCAATTTGACTAACAAATATCAATTTCAACCGAAGAACCACATGAAATTATAAAGAAACTAGAAAATGTGTTTTTAAATATGTAATTTTTTAATTGTAATTTTACTATGTTATTTGCAACTTTCAACACCACAATGTTCAATTTTGACAATTGTATTACAAAAAAAAAAAATTCTATTAAATAATATAATAGGCACAAAAATAGCCTTGACATGTTTTTATTACACTATCTTGTTCAATTATTGAGGTGTTTCTATATATATTATTTTTTAAAATTAAGTGCAAAAAAAAAACGGATCCCGCCCCGATAATACCGGTCCCCTTTTCCGACGGGTCCGGTAACGGGACGGGACATCGGCGGATCCTGCCAGTCCCGCCCCGTACCCGCCCCATTGGCCACCCTTATCACTACATAAAATTATTTCCTTCAGCAACCATATGAGGTATGAGCAACATAAATTGACCTAAGCTGTTTTCTTTTCATTTGAGAGTAAGCTTTGACACTTCTAGTACAGCATATAGAAAATTTCCAGACACTTGAGGGGTCATGGCAAAAATATGCAAATATTTTTCTTGAGATATGGAGTTTCATAAATTAACAGTGTTGTAAGCTTATTAGGAGTCCCTATATCTTAGCGAAAGGTACAAATTGTACTAACCTATGCTCTCCATAGTTATACCATGAACCCTTCTTAGACACCACGTCAATCAGTTCAGCACAATCCAATACGCAACCCTGCAAAAAGTCAATTTCAGGAACAGAATTGAGCCAAATACAAAGGATAAGAAAGATAATAATGCCACACAAACCAGCTTGCTCACTCCTTCTCCAAAGATAATTTCAAATTCTGCTTGCTTGTATGGTCTAGAAACCTAAGAAGGAAAAGAGTAAGACCAATTAGCATATTGGTACCATAATCAGCAAGAAGATGCAAACAGTAAGAGATCAGATATATACTGGCAATTTCTTTCATGTTCTTGTATTTGCTAAAAGAGAGAAATAAATAGAAGCCTTTGCTAAAAGAGGTCTCTGCAAGGAAGCACTACTAAAGTAGCTACCTAAAATCTTCGAAAACATACACCAATTTCCAATAATCATACAGTGGAACTGGAATCACCATGCTTCGCAAGTGCAGGAAATCCAATAACCATGATAACCTTTATTATGCAAATGTCCGCTTTAAATTTAAGCACTGAACACTTGAATAACTGAACCGTTACCACACACATAATACTGATGCCACAACATTGAATAATTATCACATGAAGCCATTTTACCTTACTCTTTTGAACTCTTACCCGGACCTTAAGGCCCACTTCCTCATCTCCTTTTGCCTGAAAGAATGAGTAACAGGTTTTTCATAAAGAAAATTTAAATAAGTGAAAATAAAAATTCTATTAGCCAACTGAACAGTTTTGAACGCACAGATTTTATCTTCCCTGTAGAACGGATCTCAAGTCGAACTGAGGCGAAAAACTTTAAGGCAATTCCTCCGCTTGTGACCTCAGGATTTCCATAATAAACACCAATCTGATTCCAAGCATAGAAATATTTTTTACTCAGCAAGTGAGGTTCACAAGTGATGATGAAAATTATGCTAGTATATGAAGTTGATCAAACTTATGGAAGCTAGAATGACAAGTTTCCTTATCCTTATTAAAAAAAATCCTTTGTCAAGATTCCTTATCCTTACTAAAAAAAATTCCTTTGTCAAGATTATCTGTCATCTTAGGAACTCAGAAAGAGCCTGCACTAATTTCTAAGTCAAGAATACCTTGTATCTTATCTGATTGAGGAATATAAGAGTACATCCAGCTTTGGAAGCATTGCCAGACATTTTACGTAAAGCTTGACTCATCAGGCGTGCTTGTAAACCCATTTGCTGCATCCCGATTTCTCCCTGCAAAAAATAACATACCATGAAATCAGGAAATCAGGAAATCTGGTGTAAGAATTTAAAGCTTTCTAAACATTCAGAAAATTAAAGTGTTGGCTTACCTCAATTTCAGCTCGTGGGGTAAGGGCAGAGACTGAATCAATACAAATGAGATCTACAGCACCCGATCTACACATTCGGTCTGCAACTGAGAACAAAAGTTTGTTAATGATACAAACTCTAGTAAGACCATCACGATCATTGACAAAGTTGCTAGCACCAAAAATGCAAAACTATTTCTAATGGTATAAACAAGGGAAATGTATTACTTTCTAGAGCCATCTCTCCATTATCAGGCTGGCAGACAATCAAATTTTCTACATCTACTCCAAGCGCTTTGGAGTATGCAGGATCAAAAGCATGCTCAGCATCAACAAGCATTGCATTTCCTCCTAGTTTCTGCATAACAAGAATTTAACAACTTTTTTTTTTTTGGATAAAGTAAAAGATTTTCATTGCAGGGGCATCAGGAAGATGCCAAGTTACAGAAGAAAGTAGACTGTTACTCCAATACTAGAAAGGAGAAAAAAATTCTTGTAGCACCAGTATCTGGAGTTTAAGCTAACACTAGGGAGCTTACAAAGTCTAAAAACATGTGAATTTAACAACTTATAATTTTGTCTCACTTCACACAAGAACATCTTTAAGTAAGAAGCCTAAGATAAATGGTTTCAGTGGATTGGCCACAACAATAAAGGTCCAATGGACCTTACAAAATATCTAGCTTGCTTCTACCCTTCCAAGATGTCCATTATTTTCTTTCCAATTCATCTAAAGAGAGAAGCAAATGACATCTGTTTTTCATCCAAATTATCAATTGCCCCCTCCTTTCTAAGTGCAGGCCCATGCCCTATAGAAGTTCCAAATTTATGAGTAGAATAAACCAAACACAAACTGCACCTGTACTTCTGCAATAGCATGGAGAGCTAAGGTAGTCTTTCCACTACTTTCGGGCCCATATATCTGTAAAGACAAACGTGAGGAAATCAATCAGATAACAAATTGCAGCAACCTTGTTAATATTCCACATGCTCATATCAGTTGAGGAATTCAGGATGTATACAAACGTCAGAATTTAATACCCCAGCCTATTGATGAAATAGTTTCCTAACAAAATCCCTCTATTAAATCATCACTTTAACTGTTATATTAGCTTCATGTAGGATTACTCCACCAATGTGTAATCACACCAACAACTAGTAATCAGTACCTCTACTTAAGCAGCCAGGCTTTTGAAACCAAGAGAAGTCAATTAATCTGAACCAAATAAATGGCTATTAACCAGTACAATAATAACCAACGCTTATCAAAAATACAAATGAGAAGTATAAAATTTAAAACCTCAACAATTCTTCCTTTGGGAAGGCCACCACCTAAAGCAAAGTCTAGCGTCAAGACGCCACTTGGAAAAGTTTCACTGCAGAAAGAAGCAGATAAATAGACATTGTTAGACTGATATATCTCTATAGAGAGACTATTAAGTAGGTGTTTGGCCATAGAAACCAAATATTTTTCACTTTATTTGGAATTTTTGAAGTTGGAGTTGAAGACGAAGTTGTGTTTGGTTATACTTTTTGCAAAGGAGAGAAGAGTGTATTTTATATTGAATTAAGAAGATGGAGTTGGAAAATAGGTTATAAGTTGTTTCTCAAATTTGAAATCCAACTCGAAGTTGAATTTGGAATTTTCAAGGACAAACGTTGATTTTCAAATAAAATGAAAAATTATTCCGGAAAAAAAGTGAATAATTTTTATGGCCAAACGAGTCAAAACTTTGTGCAAATTCTCCCTTTTTCCTTTTCTTTTTATCTTCTTTCCCTCGAAATATAATCGATATTTGTTAATGTATGTGTGTGTTGTGAAGGAAATTTGTTAAGGCA
Organism: Anisodus acutangulus; assembly: GCA_029783415.1. NCBI lineage: Eukaryota > Viridiplantae > Streptophyta > Magnoliopsida > Solanales > Solanaceae > Anisodus > Anisodus acutangulus. The sequence goes on along the minus strand of CM056502.1, from coordinate 535,514 downwards.
TTGAGGAAAAATATACATACACAAGAGCTCCACCAGCACTACCCAATCTAGTAACGCTTCCTTTACCAAACGAGCTATTTATATCATTCATTGCAGCTTCCAATGCCTTTTGCTGTAACCACAAGCAGTTAGAGTAAACTTTTGTGCTAAGGCATTGAGGAAATGAACATATAAAAATAATAGTAAACTTTTCATCAGTTTCCATTTTAGAAATTACTCCCTCCCTGTGACACACTTTTCTTTTTAGTCTGTCCAAGAATTACACAATTTTAATTTGAAATTTCACCATTTACCCTTGATGAAATGATTTACGGCCACACAACTATGTAGGACTTGTTTTACCCCACAAGTTTCAAAATACATTCTTTTCTTACTTAAACTTCGTGGTTAGTCAAACTATATCACATAAATTGGAATGGAGGGAGTAGCAGCAATTATCTATCTTACCAAATTTTCATTTTTCACATAATATTCGAAGAAACCAAATATATACAAATATGTGTGTGTGAGAGTGATACCCGGTCGAGAAAGCGAGCGTCGGAATCAGGAGAGAAAGTTCCATTAACTTTGTAGTCGAATTCTGAACGAACCCTAACTCCATGTACTGAAAATTGAGGACGAGATATTTTTAGTGAAGTGGAGGAGTAGCTTGGGGACTTGTAACCAAAAAGCTGAGCTTTCACTGGCAATGTTAACTCCATTCATAAAAGTTCTAAAAGTTTAAAGCTCACAACTCCATTATTGCTCAAGAAGGAGACTACAGCAAAGGCTATGGTGTCGCCGGAGTTTCACGTTGTTAGATAATTTTTTCTGTTTTGAAGCCCAAACTACATAGTGGGCCTCTTTTTAAGGCCCATATTTATGAATCTTCAAGTAAGCTTGCAAGCCCAATACGCTACCAAAGTGGACAACTAAGTCAAGCTCGAACAACTTGATTGAATCTATTAGAAGCTTTAAACTGTGAGCGGACAATATTTTGTCCGCATGTATAACGTCAAAATTTTTGTTTATGTATATATAGTAAATATTAAATTTTTTTATTTTTTTTGTCTATTTACTTTCTTATGACGTAATTAAATAGGCGGGGGTGTGTGTACATGAATAGTATGTTTATACATATTTCTATCAAATCAGAAGTGTCATCTCTTGGAGAGCGAAATTTGACTTTGAACTATGCAAGTAAATAAAGTTAATCTATACAACAAATCGAGATTGAATTTAGATGGAAAAAGGGAAAAATCCTAAAATTATATTTTCATACGAATATCTTTGAGTTATTTAAACATGCCAAATATTATTACATTGTAATATCTATGTCGGATTTGCATGTGACATATTGTTAGCAGAAAGATGAATCTAACATTTGAACTTTATGAATTTTGAATTTTAGGATTACAACTTTAAGTATTAATAACTAGATCCTGAACTTAAATGTTAGATTCGTCTCTCTGCTAACAATATAGTATATAAATTTTATGGAATTAGTATATTCAAACCTATCTCAAAAAAATGATTGTCAGGTGTTTAGGAAGAAAATGTCGTACAAGAAATTATTGAATTTGAGAGATATTAAAGGAGTGTCATAAAAGTCTTAAAGAGAAACATATTGCTTACTAGGATATCAAGAAAAATTGCTGTTTTCATCCGATTATTATGGGAGTTTGGTCATATGTTCCTTTCATTCTGGGGATTATATAATACCATCCCAAATGAAAAAATAATAAGAACTCGGATTCTCAGTTAGACTTTTGGCTTCATAAGCCAACCTAATTAATCCTATTACAATTTTTTTATCATTTCATCCGTACTATGTATATTTCATATATTGTTATGATAATAACAGTTGATTGTATTATTCTCTAATATAATAATGTTACCATTGTACTGTTTGGTTGAGCTTATTCTATTAATCCATAAGTGACTAAAGAAACTTTTTGAAAAAAAAATGAAAACTATCATATGTTGAAGCTCGTGTGCAAGTGAAAACGAAAGAACCGGTCTGACTTGTTTGGTTTCCTACAATTGAATACGTCTTTAATTTGTTCAGAAAATGTACATAATTATATATTGAAGTGTAGTCTAGGGCGGCTAAAGGGTAAAACTACTAGAGTTATTGTCTTATACCCCAAATATTAAAGGCTACAAAAATACTATATTATATTATTATATATAAAATATAATTTAATTATGTAGGAATTATTAATAAAGATTCCAAACTTTAATATTTTTTGTTAAAGTTGAGTAAATTTTCTCTCTCATTATTAGTTAGTATATTTACTTTTATCTTCCACTCTAATTAATTTGTACACCTTTATGTACATTCATTTCTTATTTATGTTTATTATGATTTCACTTTTTTATTTTAACTAAGTTCTACTTATTAGTTATTTATTTTTTGTCATGTTCAATTGATCCATAGACCAGAAAACAAGTTCTTTAATGTCTCACTTTTATATGGATTTTATGAAATACGTTAAAGATGCCCCTAAATATAATTTCGCTTTAGGCCATCAATTCCGTTGAGCAGCCCTTAGGTGTAAAGTGTTGACGTATTCTATATTTACACAAAAATCAATAAATGCATAAACATATACTTTAGTTATCACTTAACTACCACCGTCAACTAATACGTTACTTCCTTAATTTATCACTTGCTATAGTTAACTTAATGTGTGAACATGATGAGATATATGTGATCAGTAGTTTCGTGTGGAAACTGGAGGCAAACAGGGAATCAAAGAAGGAATAAAGTCAGCGAATCTTGGGGGTGAGCTAAGAAGGATTTGAGTGTTTTATTTTCTTGATTGTATTCTTACCTGTAATTAGCTATGGGATGATAGTGATAGTTATATAACAACATACCCAATAAAATCTCACAATGGGGTCAGTGATAGTTATATTAATTACTCATAAATTTTGTGATAGTTATATTAATTACTCGTAAATTTTGTGAAACATTGACTACCCCTAATCCATCTTGTTTTCTAGCAATTGGCACTATCTTTTGATTACATAGTACCTGTGTTGTATTTAATTAGGAAGTCGCTAAGTAATTTTCATTTCTACAACTATTGGTGGAATACTTAATTTTAATTAATTTTCATATTCTTTAGTGAATAGTTTTCAAGTCTTAATTACGTTGATTGTCTCGTGTGTCACATTGATGGAATTGGAGTATGTAACATTGATGTTTGGCACTCGTCATCTTCACTGAGAAATAAAACAATTGACTTGCATACAATTTTTTAAAATTATTTTTAGTTATATTTAAAGAATTCTAGTAAAGAAAGAGCCGGCAGCTAGAAGGATTTTCAAAAGTTGATTGGTCATATTCATGTGAACCTCATTGTTCTTGATTAAACAGTCCGACGGAAAGATCATGAGGAGAAAGTCAAACCTTCAATATATTTCATTGGTTTCTACTATTTCAAAGATTATATAACAACTCCCTTATTAATGTTTTTTAAAAAAATTTAGGGGGTGCTTGTTCCGTTGGTGTGCACATAAAATCTTACATTGGTGGCCGAAAAAAAAACTACAAAGGTGTAGTGACATTTTTAATGCTCCGAAGGCTGAAACCTTTTAGACAAAATCATTCGGACTTGAACTGTGCGAGCTTGACTCGTAACTGATAATATTACACCATGTTAAAGAATATTTTTAGGCTGTTGAGACAAGTATATATAAAGATGGCAGAGTGATCAACGTGGGGTACAATTTAGTATCTTTACTCGTCAATGAGTCGATTTACTATCTTATATAATTATCGGGTTGACTTAAAGCGGAAAATATCATATTAAGAGAGTATTTCAATAGGTTCTAGTTGATCACATGGAAGTTCAAAATGGGAGTAATTACCTGACAAAATAATACTTAATGATCTTTTTTCCGGTTTGTTTTTTACAGACAGGAGACCCTCCTAAGACTATGAATTTATGATACAATGAATGTGCTACTAAATTAAGCTTATCTAAATCCAATCTTTAGTGTCTCTTTCTATTTTTCTTGTCAAATATGATGGTTCCACTTTAACACACGCAATTCCAAAATAGGATAATTTCCGGACAGAGATGAATCTATTTTTGGTGTATACAGGAGACCTTTCTATTCATGTCGTCCTAGAACAACGAAAGTAAATATGATACAATGCATGAAGCACGAATGAAATAATTCAATGCATGAGTACTAACTGAGTATTGTTAGGGGACCCCCAAAGTTTTGAGAAGTACAATGATCCCCCTCAAAATCTGAAAATTACGCTTATTTTCTTTTCTTGAGTTCCCAAAAAAAGTAGATCTTTCCACTAGTGTAGTCGCCATTAATTTTACACCAAAAAAATCTCTTATATATATACACCAAAAAATAATTAAAGTAAAAAGATTGACTCACAAAATTCTCTCTTTCTCTCTCTAATGTAGTTTGGGGGTATGCATGCAGAGGCGGATATAACTTACTTTCGTCGATAGTTTTACTAGATAAGTCTAACAAAAAATAAGCTAGCAATATCAAAATTTGTTGGATATAAATTTAAGAAACGACATCGGTTATATCATAATAGTGATTACTTTGTAGAGTCGGTGCTTTGCCTGTGCGTAGGATTGTCCCTCCCGTCTCGGGGCGCTAAGGGGCATTTGATTTTGGAACAAATGACAATGTTTTTTTATTTTTTTATTTTCTCACTTTTCCAAGTGTTGACATTAGTCATGAATTTTTTTGAGTACATCATTAGAGTGGAAATGGGAAATGAAAGAGATGCAATCATAAAACGAAGTGTAAATAATTCACCTATGGAGAATTATTCCAATCTAGGAGACACATATATACATTAACCACTAGTGATAATTTAAGTAAATGACATTATTGGAACATACACATATATTAGAGAATCTAGTATACGCAAATGCTAATATAGTGAAGGTTACAATATAACACTAACAACTTAAACAAGACTTCATATATTCCACATGCATCTAATTTAATTGTGAGTACAATTTTTTCAATAGTTATCTCAAAAATCAATAATGGTTCCACATTGAAGGATAGCCCACCTCAGACAAGAAGCTAGTTTCAGAACTTCCTTCCCCAAAGCTAGGAGAATTTCCTCCTTTAACATTCACAATATTTTGGCAAGGATTAATAATATTACTACTACCTTCCATAATATTATTCTTGGTACTCAAATGACTTAAAACAGCTTTAATTACTTTGTTATCACACGAAGAGGATGTCGCAGTGGCATTTAGATAATTTCCAATATCAGCTGCAAAACCACCGTACGCGGCGGTGATAGGGGTAGTTCCAGTGGCGGTGGTGGTGGGTAGGTGGTGGTGGTTGTGGGAGCTGAAAGTTTGGTTAGGAGTGAAAATGGAGAAGCAGGGCACTTGCTCATAGTATAATTCAGTCATATTAATATTGTTGTTAGGCTGTGTTTGGTCGAAAGTGATGTAAGGATCCATTAATGGTGGTAGAAACGAAGAGCTTATTGTATCGTTATCATGATAGATGTTGCTGCTTCCAGTTCCTTGTTTGGCAGCAAGTAACTCCTTGTTCTTGTGGAATACTCGACATAATACCCAATCCTCCTGTTTAATTTTATGCACCAAAGGTCAGTATAGAAAAAATAAAAAGAGTTTAAATTTTATTTACTAATTGCATACAAATATTTATGCTAGCTATTAGGTTAGGTTCTACAATAACAGGGGACTCTTCGTATCATTCTGATATGATAACTTTTAAAGGAAAAAAAGGATCGAATAGTAGCATATTATACTATAGTAGGTTAAGCTATATTGATAAAGTGAAAAAAAATCTGTTTATATAACTTAAATCCGAAGAGAAAGGGTTTCACATGAAAAATATTACTAAATGGATTTTCAAGATGTTTTATGGGAAAAAAAAGGCTAAAAGGGAAAATAGTTCATATTTTTGAAAGAACGTGACGTACTCTAGGACAAAGGATTATGTAATTAGGTTGTGTTGTTATCTATAAAATGAAAAAATGGAATAAACCTAGATTATGAAAGAATATGAGATAATGTTCATATCATTGTAGCACTGATTACCAAAATATTATAACACAATAATTGTGCTAGATATGTCTCACTAAATTTAACATCATTAACTAATATATTGTTTTACAAATGTTTCACAGATTTCAAGGAATCAAGTTCAATAATCTAATTAGAACATAATATTCTACAGTACTCTTATTTTTTCCTACTACTAATTCCATACATAATTTAAATGTCATATCTAGTCAAAGATATATAATCCTATAAAGTGAAATGACTTAAGGTACTTAACCTTTGCATAAAGTAGTTGAGTAAGTTGGTCAACTACTAATAGATTTTTTTAAATATAAAATAATTCACACATATTTGTCATAACACATAAAACCATATTCTTAACACGATAGCATAAACTTCTAATGATGTTGCAGTTGAATATAAAAAGATTGCAAGTAGAACTTAAGCGCATTTATAGCGATTTGATTAATCGACTATATATAAGTAGGCCAAAAGAAAAGGATGATTTAGACAATTAAGCCAAAAGTTCATTATCATGGGCCATAAATATATATTGTTAAAAGTCTCACGTCAGATATGAAATGAAAACATGAATTCCTTATAAGGATTTGGACAATCCGCACCCTATAAGCTAGCTTTTGGGTTGAGTTAGGCTCAAGATCCATTCTTTACATGATATATAAAATGGGAACATGGACTCCTTATGTGGATTTGGACAATCCTTACATTATAAGCTAGCTTTTGAGTTGAGTTAGGCCCAAGATCCATTTTTTACATGATATCAGAGACAGACCCATTCCAATTCTTTGTTCACTAATGTTGGGCCCCCAAATTATATTATTCACGCTCCAGTTAACAAGATCTAGGCGTGCGGGAGAGTGGTAAGAATTCCACATCGGATATGTAATGGGAACCATGAACTCCTTATATTGACTTGTATAATTCTCACCCCACAAACTAGCTTTTGGGGTTGAATTAGACCCAAGATCCATTCATATATTATGTACATGCACATACTTGTATTTTGCATCACGACAAATTCTTGCTTATTTCACAATTTCTCAAATTAAATTAAACAAATTGTAAATGAATGGACAGTCTCTCAATTGAAAAGTACTCTTATCTACCTTTTTAAATAGTTTTATGATTTTCATAATACAATGTAATTAGGGAACTTTTTATGGACCTAAATGTTGCAAGTTGTCAAAGTGATTTCCATTTTATCTTTCTAGATTAATTAAAAATGTTATCTTTTTAGACGATAATAAGATCTCCCATCTCTTTTTATTGTACCATTACCGATGACAGTATCAAATATAACAAAAATAGTGCACTAAACTCCCGCTATGCATAGATTCTGGAAATAGACCGAACCTCAAGGCTATCAACTATAGTACCATTCTTGTAACCAAAGACGAACAAGTTGACATTTATCAAAATTTTTGTTGAATTTAGTATACTCACACATGTTTCCGTTTAGCAAATGATTTTCTATCCTCACTTATAATATTTAAGTAGAAAAAAATAATCCTAAAGATCTCATGTGTCTTATTTACTAACTTTTGACGTTTATTTTTATCAATATACTGTAAGAATAGGTTATATAACTAATTAACATAACGTTTACTTAATTAATTGTTGGTGCTTCTTTTATGAAATTGATGGTGTATGTGCTTGGCAAAAAACCTAGTAATTTCTATTTAAATCTTGGATTTAGGTTAAAAACCACTGCATGTGTATAAACACTACAAGAAGAAAGGCATTTGTCAAAAACATTTTTGTTGCTGGATGTTGTTGCCAAAAATACATTTCTCAATAATAAAAGTTGTTGCATGTTGTTGCAATAACCTCTGATGCGAAAAGTTTTCGCAACAACAAGTTATTATTTTTTATCATTTATATTTTTTAGCAATAATATATTAAATTTTTGTTGCCATTTACATTTTTTAGCAATAATAAATTTATTGTTGCTAAAGTTTTGTTGTTAATTTCATACTTTCTTGTAGTGAAATATCAAACTGAAAACCTAACTACTAACAATGAGGCTGCATCCTAGAATTCAGAATCAATAAAATTCAAATTGTGACTCTGGCATCTGAATTTGCAAGCCTAAAAGTGAACTAATTTATTTGATAGTAGTGTAAAAAGTTGTGTACCTTGAGAGAAGAAATTTGGGGACGAGTGTTAAGGGGACCTTCGAGCCTGAATTCATGCATGACCCAATCACTTTTTCTTCCTTTTGGTGCTCTTCCTTGATAGAAAACTAAGGTTTTCCTCATCCCCACAAGGCTTCCTTTTCTGATGACAGCTCTATCTTTTCCGGTGGCTTTCCAGTAGCCCGATAAGGTGGCTCGGTTTGTTCGGAGCCCCGTCGCGTATTTCCGGTCACGTTGGCTGTAGAAATACCATTCCTTGCCTCCAACACAGGCCACTTCTGTAAATTATGTATTAACGTTATTCAGAGTTTACTACAACGACGGTCTCACAATTTAACATGAATTGTAGCAGGTAAAAAGTTATTGGATTCAAATTTCACCGTCATGTCGAAAAGCAAAAAAATAAATATTTTCGCATGATTGTTCCATGGAAAAGTATCCGAGTCACACACACGAAGAAGCATGTTGATAATAATATGATTAAGTAATTAATTCTAACAAGGGGGATTCATGATTTCAGATCAATGATTCAACTTTTACGGGTTTTAGCTGAATTCATTATATTCTTGAAATTATGGAATTTGATATACTATTTGTCGCTATTTTAGTGAATAACTATACATAAGTTTATACTATGCGTCGAAAATATTGGGTTTGGATGACCCAATGCCGCAAATATCATAATTCAATATGATATTATTTTTCGGCAATCATACTAAGTTACACAACTGAGAAAGCATGCTAAGAATAATATGACAATTAGGTAATCAAAAATATGTTCCCTCTAACAATTTAATGTTTTTAGATGATATAATTACACAACTCAACATGATATTTTTTGGTTGATTGTTTTTAGGCAATCATACTAATTAAGTTTCACAGTGACATGCATGAACTATCAAAAGAAGATAGGATTGAGTACCATAAGAAACAAAAAATTAAAGGATCAGAAAATGAAAGGAAAAAGGAATATGTCGATATCAGTATTATCGAGAAGAAGATGAGACCATAAAGAGGAGGGGACCTGTTTGGTCTTGAAAAAATGGCCATTGTGGCACCACCATCATGACTCACCCATTGCTGAAATCTCTATCCCAAAATGGAGAGAATTAATTATTGGACGGCCATTTGCAAATGGCTTAGGTTAAAGATGTTGATGGGGAAATTAAGTTCAACGCACCACAATATATACTACTGTTCCTTTGAAAAATAGAAATGTAAAAGAAAGAAATATTCTTACAATAAGGGAATTAAGTTGATGATGTTGACGCTAAAAAATACCAACATACATGTGCTTTCTTCTCATACCGAAGATAAGCTTTGACGGACAAAGTTAATTCTTCTTATAATTTTATAGGGTATCTGCTATCTCCTAATACCATTAGAGCTATGTCGACTAATTTCATTGGATATACGTTGTCTCCTACCACAGATACTAGATAACATTATCACATACTCGTGTTGGTCGAAAATAACAGATTCTCAATAAAATTAATCGATATAGACATAAAACGGTCCGGACACCACAAAAGAAAAATTGAAGATGTTGACAAGATAGCTTTAGAATTACACGGGGTAAAATTATGACCAGAATTTTTTCTTAATTTCCTTAACTTGGAGTTTAGATGTACACGCGTGTGGTTGACACTAGCCACAGGTAGATAGATTGTTACTTAAGGGATATGACATGTTACCATCTTTTGGTTAAGGACAATATGCCAATACTGTCAATTTATTCAAAAGTTAATTGAATGAGAAATCTTAATTGGTATATATCCCATAAATCATTCACACATACATCCAAATTTTTTAGTTCTGTATGAATATTTACGTATAACCGAAAAGATAGCCACAGAAACTATATTCCTGAAAAGAAAAATCAGATCGTCTAATATATACTAGAAATTAATTCTTGTCCCTCCTATGTTTTTGTATGTTTAATTTATGATTTAATAAACTCTAACAGGGATAGGATTTTACTAAGGAGTAGTTCAACATCTACTATACATATAGATAAAAGAATAATAACCTTGTAAATATAGTGTGATTTTCCAGCGAAGGGTTTATCGCCTTTGTGGACTTCCATTATTATGTGGTGGTTAATTTATTAAAGAAGATTTGCAGGAACATGCTTTAATGTTCTGTGGTTACTTATTTTGACAATTTAAAGACTTGGGATTAGACCGAAAAGTCAAGCTATATTGGGAAAATACTTTGAGAGCGTTGAATATAAGTAGTGTAAAACAAACAACGGACAAAAGGAAAATTATTTACAGGAATTCAATCCGGAAACAATATAGTTAAAATGTAAATGCTAAGGAAGAAGACAGTTTAATTTCTTTCCAATAAAAACTAATCACAATTCCTAGCAGCATGACATTCTTATCCACGAAAAATAGCAAAAAAGAAAAAATGAGTTGAAAACTTTATGCATGACTTTAGACCAGTCCGGTAGCTATCACTTCATCACAGCCTAATCTAATAAGGCAAACCACCACTAAGCAAAAAAAAGTTGATTAATAGAAAAAATCTCCATCACTGTTGCTGAAAATTCAAGAACATCTAATCAATACACCTTATGAGGATGAAAAAACACAGAAATATGTTAAATTAATTTTTATTCAATTTAAGTTATTCAAAATAAATCCGAGGTTTTTCTAATTATTGTGGAATAATTAGGAGATTCTGTAGAAGAAATACAAACGTACCAGGAATCTCCCAAGGTTCGGATTTATTAAGGTCAACTTCGACGAGAAGAGGGCGTTGTTGGTCGGATTGATCATGATGATCAGAGGAAGCAACCTTGTTCATTAAGTAATCACAAATAAGTTCTTCATCTCTTGGATGGAATCTGAATCCTGGTGGTAATTTTGATTCCACCATACTCAAACTGTTGTTGCTACTCATTTTGTTAAGAGAAATAAAGAAGAGAGAAAGAGAAGTCTAGGAAAGTCTATGTTCAAATGGTGGAGTTGGTATAGATATAAGGAATATGATGAGATTTCCCTATAACAACACCAAATGGTACTCTAGTTCATATATATATATATATATATATATATATATATATATATATATAAAAGCATTACTTAATAGCTAGTCTTTATGTTTCATTTTATTATTTTATACGATGATATTTGATTAGTTACAGAGTTTATTCTTAGTTAGGGGTGCAATTATAATATTAAGTATGAATTCAAATGAACTTAAAATCTTTTATATAAAATTTATATTTATATTGAAAAATTTATTAAACATTTATAAGTATTTAACTGTAAACCTAATAACTTATTGAAACTAAGTTGGGGTTTGGTTGTAAGTAGAGAACACAAACTTCAAATTCTGATTTCGCTTATGATTCTAGTTATTGCAAAAATTATTGTATCATTATTTTTGGAATATAATAAATGGAAAAAAAATATTTTTTTAATAAAATAGTAGAACAGATGGAGCAGTGTTGAAGACCTATTATTATTATTTCTCTTGAGTAGGTAATTAATTAGTAGGAAAAATACATTCTTTTGTTAAATATTTTTCTTATTTTAACTAAAATAAATCAAGTGGTTAAGTCAACAAATAATTCCGTGTAATATTAAAGGGAGGTCTGTGTGGTTTGAATTTCGAAGAGGATTCTTTGCCCCACGTATGATGATGACGTGGCTCGCCAATGGTTGCCACTTGCTGACGTGTACCTTAATAACTGAGGCATTGGGAATTTAGATTTGACTCTTGGCCAGTCTGTAATACAGTATCATCCAAATTTCTTCCTAAAATTAGCTAGCAAATTTTTTTAAAGACATATTTGCTAATTTTGTTGATTCCAAAATTACTAATACGGTTGTAACATACAAATATTACATATATGATTCCTAGCTCTACTCTATTTAATAATATTCTTTAAATATAAAAATGCTACTTATTCACAGTTAAAACTTAAAATTCATCAATCATTTCTAAATTTATGATATATAAGGGTCTTGACATCTCAGCATCGTTTAGCGTTATCTTCATTTTATTTTTCATGACATTTTGTTACCATGTTGAGGAGTTATTAAGTTTTTATTTTATACAATACAATAATAGTAGGTGTTTGGCCATGCGTTTTCATATCATGATTTTGTAATTTAATTTCAAATCACCGTTTGTTTATGTAATTTGAACAAAATTTCAACTTCTACTTTTGTAATCCCAAATCATCCAAAAAGGTGTGATTTAGGATTCCAAATCATGATTTTAACTTTTTTTTTAAAATATAAAACTTGACCCATAAATTTATATATTGTAAAAATAGATTCATAAGTTGGTAGATATATTTACTAATCATGTTTACCAATCATTTAATTAAATATTAAAAAATCTGCAAGTTGGTAGTATATTAAGAGATTGTTCATACTATATGAGAGAATTATATTAAAGAATAGTTACACTGCAATCAAGTTCAATTTCTTTTTTATTGAACTAAAGTTCGATCAATTGATGTTGTATTTTTTAGAAAACCTTTATAGTAGCGTATTAGTTTTGTTGTAAACTATTATTTGCTCATTTGATAAGATTGTACGGAAATTGAGAAAAAAATGATGATTTTCACAACTTGTGATGTTTTTATATCTATGAAAAAAATACAACTTAAGAAATTTAAATTGCATGTCCGAACAAAACTTCAACTTTAAATTATCATGATTTCAAATTACCAATTTCATACTATAATTTTAATTCATGTCCAAACAGCTCCTTAGAGTATCAACTTATTATATTTGTACTAGTTACTACTTGCTGTAAAAAAGAAGAGAACAACTCTGATTCTCTGAATGTTGAAGGCGAAGCTAGGAAGGGATCAAACTAAAAATTAGATGATTTGGTCCTCATACTTTATATTTTCTTATTTATTTTTAAGACAAAGATGATAAGTTTTCTTAGTTTGATTTTGGAAAGCGAAAAAGGATTATAATGGAGGCAGGGGTACAAGAGAATCAATTGAATGATATTTGTTGAAAAATTATAACTGAATTTTTTTGACATAATAATTTTTTTAAAATTCGTAACTCCAATTGATGAATGAAGATGTACCTATTATGTCACTCTTAATTCCGAGCAAGCAATATATAATTTGGGTAAATATCATTAGGTAAAAAACATGTTTATGTTGAAAGAATAATTTTATAGGATTACTTGATTGGATTGTCGCAGGTCTGAGAATTGCGTGATATGAATAAAATTATCATTCATTGTTAATAAAAGGTTTATTTTCGAAGTTTTGTAAATGATAATAAAAAAATATAAATTCTCTATCATATATTTTATGTTATATAAATTTGAATTAATTAAATTTCAATACAAATATCGAACATAAGTAGAATATATGAGGTGTGCCTTGTTCGGGGTAAAAAGGACAAAAAGAGTTGGCACCGAACCAGATTTAGCCTCTATCTGGAAAATAAGGTTTCTTTCAGATTATTAAAGAATAAAAAGGCCCACCCACTGTACTTAACTGTTTAATGACGTGCCCATTGAAAGCATGACGTTTTGGACCGACCTGTTTTGGCAGTATTAACATTTGGATTTGGAGCCCAGTTCACTTTGAAAGTCCACATTTTAGTGTTTTATCCGTTTTAATTTATATGATATAATTTAATTAGACATGAAATTTTAAAAAAAGCTTTTGAAATTTATGGTTTAAATTAAATCATAGATATTTATGTGATTGTAAATCATTTTATTATAGATAAAAAGAAAGTTTTAAGTTAAATTATATTTAAATATAAAAATGTATTATTTTTTTTAAATAAATTAATGAAAAAAGTGTATGACATAAATCGGAAAGAGAAAGTATAATTTTTTTTTTTACCTTCGAGTTGGCCTAGTCTCTGCAATTCTAAATTTGTTCCATTATTGACCATTTTTTTCAAAAGAACAATAATGATTATTTTGGGCTTTCACCAGAGTTTAGTAAAGAGTCAAAAGAAAGTACTCATATTCCATATTGTGTGGTACATTACCAAACTTTTTACTCTCCAATAAGATTGAGATTCCTTTGTTGTGTAGATGCACACTTCTTTTGCTCGTGTGAGAATGTTTGTTTTTTTCATGATTTTTCAACTCCTCTGTTTTTTCTTCTTAATTTAGGTTTATAGCCTATCATATCAAAAAGGTACACGAGGGGGGACAAAGCCTAACCTCAAAGATATAACACACGATTGAAATATTCAATCTTCAAAAATATACTGAACTAGGAAATTACCACATTAATGTTTTTTTTCTAATAACTGTACAAATTAACTACAAAAAAATTAGTTTAATATATTTAGCCTTTATAGAAGAAAATTGTCATTTATCCAACTGAAGCAGTTCGCTCCTGTAGCTCCGTCCTTGACTGGTTGTCACATAAGATGTCTTGTTTTGAGTAAACTATATAATAACACCACGTGTTTGGATATTGCTATTGATAATTGAACACACTCGATCGGGCAAATTTTAATCATTGAAATAAGAGCCAAGTAAATCGTTTAACTTTGAAACAATCGAATTAATGGCCACACTTCAAAAGGGTCCCTTTGGCTAATAAAGAGTGGAGTGAGAGTGTTTTGCAATAATAATTATGCTCAAAGTAAACAAAGCAAAATTATATCCTAAAAAGGAAATTATAAGGAGAAGATAAGATAATGAAAACGATTGACCTACAAAGCATTATGAGGAAGGTAGCAAAGACCAAGCTGAATATGATCACCCAACCCAATATTTGGATGAGTTTTAAGTTATCTTTCCGGGGCATATTTGGTACTGTCTCTTTGATCACAACATCAATAATGTCACTAATTTGAGTATATTGATGATTTCTAATTCATATGATTCGAATACACATTAGTACTTGAGTCCCACTGTTATCTGCTATGTTTAAATGGGTATGAGGTTAAATCATTTTTTAATCAATTCTAGAAATGCATAGGGCAAAGAAGAAGAAAAAAAGGATTATATTTGTCTAAAAAAATATGCAGTTTTATTTCATATCTAAGAGTTCTTTCTGCATTACACAGTTACATCATTGTTAACACTCAAAAAATACTCTTACGTGTTTAGCCGAATCAAGTGGCAGCCGAAGGTGAAAACCTTAAAGTGAGCAGACAATAAAATTCTAAGTCGATAACCGAACTGACTCTTAGTCGAATCTACAAGTCCTAGCCCTCGGCTAAAAAGGCTTCATCGACTATTACGGTAGCCCAGCTGAGTCATAATTTCGAAGAAAACAACTAAGACCCACACATATTTTGGACGCCTCGAAGACCAAGTCAAAAAACCTTCTAGACCCCAAGAAATGGCAACAACCAGCGACAGCTAGAGGGAATCGTCATTAATCGTGCAAGAGGAAAATAATGAGTAAAAATCGGCACCACCTTCTCATAGTTGGCTAGTGAATTTAGTGGGGAGTCTAATGGCTAACATAGGGGGATCACGTTTCATTTTTCTTGTAATATATATATATATATATAGATATATATAGGATCATTTGTACATAAGAAAAACACCCGATCAATCAAAACAACTGATTTTATATTCATTTTATCTTCACCGCCTTTTCTGCACTCTAGCTGTATTTATGTTTCTTACCACTTAGTTTATTCAATCACCATCCTAACGCTTTCTGGAGTAGTTGGGGAACCCATTGCTGGAAGTTAGAGTTCCACTTCCAGCCGAAATCGCTTAGTTAAGGAATCAATTTGTCATCCGATTTCGTCAGTCGATAGACGACAGACATTTCGGAAGGGAACAATTGTTGGATATTGTAAAGCAGTACGGGAAGTAAATAAATATTACAAGTGTTCGAATCGAAAGGAAAAACGAATAGCCAATATTCAGAACTGCAGCAGAGTTGTTGAGTCTTGAATCTTGATAACCTGAAATCAAGAAACACTAAATCTGGATGGTTACAACTGTGTGCTGAGTCGAGAGATGGCTCTCTGTCTTTAAGACAAGATTGCCCCGTATATATGCTTTTACGTTAACGGGCAATAGTCTCCCAAGATAAAACAACACCTAATCAACACTACAAAGCAAATAGGTTGATTTTGACGAAGAAAACAAACACGAAACGACTTGCTGAATAATGAAAAAGGAAGGAAGAGTTTCTGTTTTGGTCCAACGTTTCTGCTCACGTTTTGGACTTTCTGTTTCTCTTATGTTTTGTCTCTGTGTGTATAGTGTGTCTCGTTTTTCTGTGTATATGTTGCTCACAATTCAGCCCAAAAGGCTCCAATATATAGCATAAGGGGGACTTCTCAACTGCCAAGAAAATGGCCATTGAAGGAGGGTGTAATTCAGCCAAGTAATGGAGGGAGTTAATCAGCCAGAGACTCCAGGGATCAAACTGTAAATATTAAACAATTTGGGGTCCAAAGAGATAATATCAGAAGAAGCCCAAGACCCAAGACCCAAGCCCGGACCGGCGGCAGTGGCGCGCGTGTGAGCTTAGCCTTGAACCCAATCACATCTAGGTCCTCCCTCCTTTAAACACATGGGTTACCCCTTGGGGTCCCAAACCCTTAGCCAATTTAGAGACTTATAAAGAGAGCAATTCTTCATTTTCCCACAGATGTAGTAGATTTGTCTCACACCATATTTCCATGCCTCAAACACCTTACTTCGTGGACCAATATCTCTTTCATTTCTCAACGACATTTGACGATTCTTGGCCCTACGGTCATCTACTCACTTAGTAGATTATGCACATGTGAAGAGACAAAGCCTCCAACATGCGGAACCCTAGTGTTTAATTCATTAAATATGGGTGGACGCACTTTCCCACCAAAGACAAATTTCCAACAACAATCACTTATTAGTTATTATAAATGAATCTCTTGATAAGCATTAATTAATTCGTAATCTGGTGAAAATGGTAATTAGACTGCTATAACAGAGAAAAAAATCCATTGATAGTAAAAGAATCTCTATTGTTATGTACATAATTTAAAATTCCTATTTGGATATTCATGAGATGCCTTAGTTCAAAGATTATAGGAGACACTTAATTATATTCGTACTTTATGATCGTAAAACATGGACAATTATTCATTCTAATAAAGCATGTCATCTTAGTCAATGTAATAAGAACCAGAGGATTTTCATAACATAAAAAAGATAGACTAATAAGAAAATAGTGTCAAATAAAGTGGAATGAATAGAATATTTTAAAAATGTCTTAAAGAAAGCTTATTCTATATAGTTATTTACTTTAATTAGTTATTCTCTATGAATTTGAAGCCAAGCATATACAGACCATAGTGTATCAGCTTTTAAATAAATCCTAAAGTTATGAGATAACATGCACAAAGATTCAAGTCATCAACTGAAACCATAAAGAAATATTTTTGACAGCACCAGAAGCAGCCTAGGTAATAATACAAAGCCTAAACAGTGTGATTGGAATATTAAACAAGTTTGTATACATTTTAAAATTTAGAAAAGAATAAGTTTAAATCCCATTAAACTATTAGGAGTACAAATAAGAGCTCTCAAATTCACAATTGCCAATTTTCTTTTTCCTTTTTTTTTCTGGTCAAATTAAGTTCCACCATATATTTGGTAAAGAGTTCTGTTAGAATAGTGTTGAATATGTCGTCGTCTTAACTTTTCTTGGAAAAGTCAAAAGATTAATGTTCCTTTCTTTAAAAAAGTTGCTTATGAAACACTCAAAATCTCAAACGTATATGTGATTGGGATCATTTTGAGAAAGATAGTCAAAAATATCCAAATGAAAGATTAATTAGAAACAATAACTAAATAACAAAGCTTTTATGATCAGATGACTCGATAGTCGACACTGTCTAAAAGGGCTTAGCACAATTCGGATATATCCTAGAATCCGAACCCGATCTAAGTTATTCGAAATATATGAATACATATAAAATGTTAGACTTTTATTTTAGGTCGACATTTGTTTGAAATTTCAGTTTACTTTGTTGATGATTGCAAATTATTTTATTGATGATTTTGTTTAATGAACTTTATTATACATTGGTTGATAAAGATTATGAACTAGGCATTAGGGTGTTGACGTGCTGCAGTAATGTTATAAGCATCTTAATAAGGCCTACAAGCCGATCTGAAAATCCGAAATGTTTATCCGAACCAATCATCGAAATTCGATCAGCGATTAATTTAAATTGGATTCGAATTGCATTTTATAAAATTCAAAATTCAAAATTATAATATGAAATGTGATAAATCTAATCCAATCCGACCGATTAACAAGTCTACTGTCTGAGCGTAGTCCAAAATCCGAAATGCGAAGACTCTTATTACGTGTAGTCCAATATTATATTAAACTCATAACTTATATTAATAAGTGAATAAATCTTGTCTGTTTATACTACTAGTAACACACGGATTTCCGTAAAAAAATTATCTAAATTCATGTGATGTTTGTGAAATTGTTATGACGTATTTTCTATGGCGTTCCATGGTAACAGCAAGGGATTATTTTCTATGTCAAAATTTATCTAAAAGAATCAAGTGATTATTCTCTTTTATAATATCTGTAAAGAATAGATATTGGGCCTAACTCAACCCCAAAAGTTAGCTTGTAAAGTGATGATTGTCCAAGTTCATATAAGGAGTCCATGTTCTCATTCCATTTCCAATGTGGGATTCTTAACACTCTCCCGCACGCCCATACCTCGTTAACTGGAGCGTGGACAATATAATTTGAGGGCCCAATATCGGTGAACAAAGAACTGGAATGGGTTTGGCTCTGATACCATGTAAAGAATGGATCTTGGGCCTAACTCAACCCCAAAAGCTAGCTTGTAAAGTGAGGATTGTCCAAGTCCATGTTCTCATTCCATTTTCGATGTGGGACTCTTAACAGTATCAACAGTCTAGGGTAAATTTTTCCTTCTCCAAAAATTTGTAGCTTTCGCCGCCCTACTCTCGTCGGCCATGACTACCCCCCCTCCCCTCAAAATTTCATCATGTATACCACAAATAACACATTTCATCATGCCCTTACAATATCCAATATCAAGAACAACATCCCTATTGTTCTTGAGATGGAAAATGTCCAGTACGCGGCGTGGGCAAAACTATTTAAAATTCACGCACAATCTAATAGAGTCTTCCATCACATCATCCCACCGGAAAAGGGCAAGGAGAATATGCCTACCACCGATGATGAAATAGAGTTGTGGGCAACTCTTGATGCTACGGTACTCCATTGGATTTATTCCACCATCTCTACGGACCTCTTGCAGACTATTATTGAACCCGACGCCACATCAATGGAAGCTTGGAATATGTTGCGTGATATATTCCAGGATAACAAAAATTCTCGTGACTTGACCTTTGAGCAGGAATTCTTCCACATCAACATGGAGGATTTTTCGAATGCCTCAGCATATTGTCAAAGGCTCAAAGAGTTGTCGGATCAACCCAAGAACACTGGCATGCCAATCACGAATGATCATCTTGTTCTTCAGATGGTTGCAGGCCTATTCGAGGCTTATAATGGCCTTCGAACTCTTCTTCGTCAAAACAATCCTCTCCCGTCGTTCTACCAAACACGTTACATGCTCACCTTAGAAGAAGTCGGATTGGCTAAAAAGACGGCAACCATAGCCAATTCCGCTATGATGGTAGCCACATCCCACGACACCGATGACCCTCTCTCCTTCTCAGAAAATTTTAGCCAAAATCGTAAAAATGGTGGTGCCGAAGCGGTGGTGGTGGCAGTGACGGCAACTGCCACGGCAGCGGGGGTGGCAGTGGCGGAGGACCTCGTGGCACCGTCCAGTAGACTAGGTCACAGCACCACTGGCCGCAGCCTTGGGCCGGTGCACATTGGACGTGGGACTGGTCCAGTGGGAAGTGGCCCAGCCCACCTTTTCCAACAGACAGTACATCGACTTAGGCCAGGCCCAACACCTTTCAGCATTCGGGGCAGCGGCAGAATGGGCCATGGCAGCAGGCTGGCGTGCTTGGGCCTCGGCCTCAGCACACCTTCGCTGCTGTGGGCCCAACGACGACTTCAATTCTCATGTATATCGAGGCAATAATGCATACACTTAGATTAAATCCTCCGGACGCAAATTGGTACATGGACATCGGTACCACTTCTCATATGACGTCCACGCCAGGTAATCTCTCGTCTTATTTCAATTTAAGCAAAAATCATGGCATAATTATTGGTAATGGTAATTCAATTCCAATTTGTGGTTATGATCACACAAATTTATCTCCCCCGAACCCACCTTTAGCCTTGAAAAATGTCTTTCATGCTCCTCACTTAATTAAACATTTGGTGTCGGTTCGAAAATTTACCACTGGTAATTGAATTTTTGTTGACTTTGACCCGTTTGGATTTTCTGTGAAGGATTTCACGACGGAGATACCTCTAATGAGATGTAATAGTCGGGGCGAGCTTTATTCAATCACCACCACCACCACCACTTCCACTAATCAAGCTACATCGTCAATGTTTGCCGCTTTAGCACCTTCCTTGTGGCATGCATGTTTGGGTCATCCGGGGACGTCTGTAATTTTCTCTCTTAAAAACAATAATTTTATTGAATGTAATAGCACGCGTAGTACGAATGTACTAATGTTTGTCCTTCTTATCCGCTTGGAAAATATGCTAAATTACCATTTGTAGCCTCAAATTCTAGTGCTTTGTTGTCATTTGATATTATTCATAGTGATTTGTGGACATCTCCCATTTTGAGCTCTTTGGGCCACCGTTATTATGTGTTATTTTTGAATGATTATTCTAATTTTTTTTGGACCTTTCCATTATCTAAAAAGTCTCAAGTATTTTTCGCATTCCTATCGTTTAGAGCATTCATCCGTACCCAATTTGAACGGAAAATTAAAAACATTCAATGTGATAACGGAAGAGAATTTGATAATGGGCAATTTCGGAAATTTTGTAACGCTAATCGCATATCTTTTATATTTTTTTTGTCCTCGTACGTCCTCACAAAGTGGGAAACCCAAAAGAAAATTTCGTACCATTAATAATATTGTTCGAACTTTACTAGCCCATGCTTCATTACCACCTTCCTTTTGGCATCATGCATTACAAATGACTACTTACCTTTAATATACTCCCTAGCAAAGGATTAGCATACCAATCTCCACTAAAAAAATTTTATCATAAAGATTTTTTGTATTCTCATCTTAGGGTATTTGTGTTATCCTCTTTGCCAATCCACTACAATTAACACACTTCAAGCCCGTTCTATCGCTTGTGTGTTTTTGGATTATCCGTCTAATCATCGTGGTTACAAATATTTTGATTTATCCTCTCATAAAATTATAATTAGTCGCCATGTCAGTTTTTATGAAACCCAATTTATGTTTGCGAAATTGTGTAATTCCGTGTCTAATTCTTATAATTTTTTGGATGATGGACTCTCACCGTATGTGGTCCACCATTTAGTTCGGTCCCCGCCTCGGGATCTGGACCAGCAAACACGTGACCAAAATCAGCCAGCAAGCCCACTGCCTGCTGGCCCAATCTTTTCCCATGACCACTGTCCGCCAGTAGGCTCACTGCATGTAGGCCCAATTTCCCAGTCTCCCAGTCCAGCTTCTCGGCCAGCAGGCCCACTGTCTGCTGGCTCAAGTCATCACCATCGGAGTCCAGTTTCTCCGTCAGCATGCCCAATTTCTACATCCTCGGTCCAGTCCATCGGCCAGTAGGCCCACTACTTGCTGGCCAATCCCGAGACGGTCAAACATCAACCCAGGTCCTGTCCACTTCTATTTCGAGTTAAGGGCCCATTACTCATAGCCAACGGGGTATTTTTAAATCAAAATAATATTTTAATCTCAATTCCAATGTCACTAAATCACCCCCACCACGTAACACATTGTCTGCCCTACATGACCCGAATTGGAAAATGACTATGGATGATGAATATAATGCTCTTATTGAAAATAAGACGTGGGAGTTAGTGCCCCGTCCGCCTGGTGTCAATGTCATTCGTTCTATGTGGATTTTTACTCATAAGGAAAAATTTGATGAATGTTTTTAGAGGCATAAGACTCATCTTGTAGGTGATGCCAAAACTCAACATGTTGGCGTGGATTGTGGAGAGACATTTAGTCCGATGGTCAAACCGGCAACCATTCACACTGTTCTCAGTCTCTCTCTCTCTCGAAAGCATGGCCCATTCATTAGCTGGATGTGAAAATATTTTCTTACATGGTGATATCAAGAAAATAGTCTACATGCATCAGCCCCTGGGATTCAGGGACCTCGATCATCCTAATCATGTCTGTTTGCTGAAAAAGTCCTTGTATGGCCTAAAATAGGCCCTCGGGCTTGGTACAAAAGGTTTGCAGATTATGTGTCTACTATTGGGTTTTCTCACAGCAGGTATGATCATTCTATGTTCATCTATCGTCGTGGTACTTCTCTGGCATACATTTGTTATATGTGGATGATATTATATTGACTGCCTCTTCTGATAAACTGCGCAAGTCTATCAAGTCTCTTCTCAGTTCCGAATTTGCTATGAAAGACTTGGGGCCTTTGAGTTATTTTTGGGTATAGATGTAACTCGTCATGCAGGTGATCTATTTTTATCCCAGAGGAAGTATGCAACTGATATTATTGAACGGGCTGGCATGTTATCCTGTAAGTCATCTCCTACTCCAGTTGACATCAAATCGAAGCTGAGTGCTAATTCTAGTACACCTTACGAGGATCATTTCCACTATCGCAGTCTTTCAGGGTCTCTTCAATATCTTACATTCACGAGACCCGATATTACTTATGCAGTGTAACAGATGTATTTATTTATGTATGATCTAAGGGATGAGCACGTGCATGCTCTCAAACGCATTGTGCGTTACATTCAGGGTACTCTTGATTATGATTTGCACTTATATCCATCATCTATATCTACTCTCATATCTTATACAGATGCTGATTGGAGGTGATGTCCAGATACCAGACGTTCGACATCTGGTTATTATATATTTCTTGGTGATAACTTGGTATATAGGACGACTAAACGTCAGGCTTCTTTATCGCGATTCAGAGCGGAGGTCGAGTATCGAGGGGTAGCCAATGTGGTGTCTGAGTCCTGTTGGCTGCGTAATCTCCTATTAGAGCTTCACTTTCCTATTCAGAAAGCTATCTTGATCTACTGCGATAATGTTAGTGCGGTCTATCTCTCAGGGAATCCGGTCCAACATCAACGCACTAAACATATCGAGATGGATATTCACTTTGTTCGCGAAAAGGTAGCTCATGGACAAGTACGTGTCTTGCATGTTCCTTCACGGTACCAAATTGTTGACATCTTTACTAAGGGTCTTCCCTTAGTTCTGTTTGAAGATTTTAGGGACAGTCTCAGCGTACGACAACTGCCCGCTATGACTGCGGGGGTGTGATAGAATATACACGTACTCGTGTATATTTCATATATAATTTGTAAAATTCTTATACAAGTGTAATTATGTAGTAGTCTTGTATTGAGGAAAATATAGTAGTCTTATATTAAGAAACGGTAGATTTAATTTTCATAATTAGAGATTGTATATCATGTATATATACCTTTTACATTAATGAAAATAATCAAAGAATTATTCTTTCATTGACAGAATATACACGTACTCGTGTATTTTTGGTATATAATTTATAGAATTCTTGTACAAGTATAATTATGGTAGTAGTCTTATATTAGAAAAAGATAGTAGTCTTATATTAGAAAAAGGTAGATTAATTTTCATAATTAGAGATTGACTGTGCCATCCTCTTTGCCAATCCACTACAATTAACACACTTCAAGCCCGTTCTATCGCTTGTGTGTTTTTGGATTATCCGTCTAATCATCGTGGTTACAAATATTTTGATTTATCCTCTCATAAAATCAAAATTAGTCGCCATGTCAGTTTTTATGAAACCCAATTTATGTTTGCGAAATTGTGTAATTCCGTGTCTAATTCTTATAATTTTTTGGATGATGGACTCTCACCGTATGTGGTCCACCATTTAGTTCGGGCCCCGCCTCAGGATCTGGACCAGCAAACACGTGACCAAAATCAGCCAGCAGGCCCACTGCCTGCTGGCCCAATCTTTTCCCGTGACCACTGCCCGCCAGTAGGCTCACTGCATGTAGGCCCAATTTCCCAGTCTCCCAGTCCAGTTTCTCGGCCAGTAGGCCCACTGTCTGCTGGCTCAAGTCATCACCATCCGAGTCTAGTTTCTCCGTCAGCATGCCCAATTTCTACATCCTCGGTCCAGTCCATCAATCTAGTCCATCGGCCAGTAGGCCCACTACTTGCTGGCCAATCCCGAGATGGTCAAACATCAACCCAGGTTCTGTCCACTTCTATTTCGAGTCAAGGGCCCATTACTCATAGCCAACGGGGTATTTTTAAATCAAAATGATATTTTAATCTCAATTCCAATGTCACTAAATCACCCCAACCACGTAACACAATGTCTGCCCTACATGACCCGAATTGGAAAATGACTATGGATGATGAATATAATGCTCTTATTGAAAATAAGACGTGGGAGTTAGTGCCCCGTCCGCCTGGTGTCAATGTCATTCGTTCTATGTGGATTTTTACTCATAAGAAAAAATTTGATGAATGTTTTTAGAGGCATAAGACTCATCTTGTAGGTGATGCCAAAACTCAACATGTTGGCGTGGATTGTGGAGAGACATTTAGTCCGATGGTCAAACCGGCAACCATTCACACTGTTCTCAGTCTCTCTCTCTCGAAAGCATGGCCCATTCATTAGCTGGATGTGAAAAATATTTTCTTACATGGTGATATCAAGAAAATAGTCTACATGCATCAGCCCTTGGGATTCAGGGACCCCAATCATCCTAATCATGTCTGTTTGCTGAAGAAGTCCTTGTATGGCCTAAAATAGGCCCTCGGGCTTGGTACAAAAGGTTTGCAGATTATGTGTCTACTATTGGATTTTCTCACAGCATGTATGATCATTCTCTGTTCATCTATCGTCGTGGTACTTCTCTGGCATACATTTTGTTATATGTGGATGATATTATATTGACTGCCTCTTCTGATAAACTGCGCAAGTCTATCAAGTCTCTTCTCAGTTCCGAATTTGCTATGAAAGACTTGGGGCCTTTGAGTTATTTTTGGGTATAGATGTAACTCGTTATGCAGGTGATCTATTTTTATCCCAGAGGAAGTATGCAACTGATATTATTGAACGGGCTGGCATGTTATCCTGTAAGTCATCTCCTACTCCAGTTGACATCAAATCGAAGCTGAGTGCTAATTCTAGTACACCTTACGATGATCATTTCCACTATCGCAGTCTTTCAGGGTCTCTTCAATATCTTACATTCACGAGACCCGATATTACTTATGCAGTGTAGCAGATGTATTTATTTATGTATGATCTAAGGGATGAGCACGTGCATGCTCTCAAACGCATTGTGCGTTACATTCAGGGCACTCTTGATTATGATTTGCACTTATATCCATCATCTATATCTACTCTCATATCTTATACAGATGCTGATTGGATGTGATGTCCAGATACCAGACGTTCGACATCTGGTTATTATATATTTCTTGGTGATAACTTGGTATATAGGACGACTAAACGTCAGGCTTCTTTATCGCGATTCAGAGCGGAGGTCGAGTATCGAGGGGTAGCCAATGTGGTGTCTGAGTCCTGTTGGCTGCGTAATCTCTTATTAGAGCTTCACTTTCCTATTCAGAAAGCTATCTTGATCTACTGCGATAATGTTAGTGCGGTCTATCTCTCAGGGAATCCGGTCCAACATCAATGCACTAAACATATCGAGATAGATATTCACTTTGTTCGCAAAAAAGTAGCTCATGGACAAGTACGTGTCTTGCATGTCCATTCACGGTACCAAATTGTTGACATCTTTACTAAGGGTCTTCCCTTAGTTCTGTTTGAAGATTTTAGGGACAGTCTCACAGATGACAAGCGCTCCGCTATGATCAAGTGGTGTGATAGAATATACACGTACTCGTGTATATTTCATATATAATTTGTAAAATTCTTATACAAGTGTAATTATGTAGTAGTCTTGTATTGAGGAAAATATAGTAGTCTTATATTAAGAAACGGTAGATTTAATTTTCATAATTAGAGATTGTATATCATGTATATATACCTTTTACATTAATGAAAATAATCAAAGAATTATTCTTTCATTGACAGAATATACACGTACTCGTGTATTTTTGGTATATAATTTATAGAATTCTTGTACAAGTATAATTATGGTAGTAGTCTTATATTAGGAAAAGATAGTAGTCTTATATTAGAAAAAGGTAGATTAATTTTCATAATTAGAGATTGTTTATCATGTGTATATACCTTTTACATTAATGAAAGAGAATGACAGAATATACACGTATTCGTGTATATTTGGTATATAATTTATAGAATTCTTGTACAAGTGTAATTATGATATTAGTTTTGTATTAGAAAAATATGGTAGTCTTATATTAGGAAAAAATAGATTTTACATGATATATAATCTCTAATTATGAAAATTAAATATATTTTTTTCTAATATAAAACTACTATCTTTTTCTAATACAAGACTCATAATTACATTTATACAAAAATTCTACAAATTATATACCAAATATACACGAGTACGTGTATATTCGGTCAATAAGAGTTCAATTCTTGACAATAACTGTTTAAGAGTTGGAAATGCAAGATTTTGTATTTTATACCAAGTTCTTTGAATTGTTTGGATCTTTTCCTTTTCTAGTGATAGCAACCTCTTAAGTAATCCTGTTTTAAATAGCAACTATAATCTCTCTCCTAGTGGAATTTCAATAGTATCATTCTTACTGATAATATCTTATTTGTCCCACTACTAATAAACTAACAACTGTACTAAACGACAAATATTTATTCAAACCTTCACGTGTGTCCACCCCAATAGGTTACACCTGTTAGTTCCATTTCTTCATGTCTAAATCAAAAGTCTCCTGAGATTAATGCTCTGACGGCGAGCAGTGGGCTTCAACTTTGGATCTTTGAATTCAATCCTCTCTGGAAAAAAACTCTTATTAAGAATTAATACGTAATTTGAGGTGGAGGTGACAAATTTTAACTCATTCTTTAGTAATTCGTTCAATCTGTTCACGCTTAAATAGACTGGGTTAATGACGCTTGTTAACTTCATCCAACAGATTAAACTCAGAAATGAACCATCAAATTATAAGGTCAAAACGGTTCAAAGTTATTGAGGCATGTCTGAAGAAAGTCCTATATTAAATATTGGTAAGGAAAAGAAGCTACATATAAAATGTAATTGATACTCTTAATAGTGTGAGGTATTTTGATATACACCGGGTGAGCTTAGCCCAAAGGATAATACCATATCATGTTAAGAGTATCGTTAGGCTGATTTAGCGTAACTGACATTAACACCAATGGACTACCTTTTACCCGTAGCTTGAAGACACGCACACATCAAAAGAAGCCTATGGCTTTGTTGGCCATAGTTACAGATGATGAAGATGACACAATTAATCTCCCAATAAGTCCATAGGTGATGTGTCATGTGAAACTTAACTTGAGGAAGAGATTGTTAGGTGTGTGAACAAAGTTACACAATTATAGTTGAAAAAATTTACATATAAAATGTAAGAACACTCTTAATGGTGTGACACCTTAAGAAATCAGGAAGCTGACAAAATAAGAGTGTCATATTTGTTTAATGCAAAATAAGGGAAAATCGTTACAGTTTAAAGTTCAGTGGGGATATGTAAAAAATATTCTAACCAACCCCGGATTGAGGTTCGATTTTCTAGTAATATTAGACAATGGAAGGGAGAATTTGATAATGATACAGAATTGTTAGGTTTAAAGATAAATACAATTAGGCAGGTCTCCATCATTCCAGCATCATTACACATACGCAAATCCCGGAGACTCTGTGCATCGGTTTGGCAGAGTATTAACCAAAAATAAACAACAAAATCATTGGTGTATTCATCTTTTAGTCAGTTTGAAATTACCACTCTTATACATACGTTAGTATAATAAGCAGTAAAGTTCCTTCTAAACAAAAGATTTAAAAGGTATCAAAGTGATTAGCAATCGTACCTTCTTACTTTTGCAAATATGTACACTTCATACAACTCGTCAATATCCACAGAAAGTATTCTTTCTAGATTTTGGAAGTCATTTTCCCCACCAGATATGTCTGCACTACATCCTATTCAGCAATGACAATTACGATAAATGAATGCACCTCATGATTAGTTGCACTTGGGCAAAGTAGTCTTATCCAAAATCTCTGACTAGTATACTTAACAACTAAGCTTCTATTTCAGCCTTTACATAGACTATAAACAGAAATATGTATAATGTGCTTGAAACAACATACCCAGTGAAATCCCACAACGTGAGGTCTGTGGAAAATATATTGTACGCAGACCTTACATCTACCTTGATAGGATAATGTACATAAAAAATTTTAAAAAAAATTATAAAGGCCGGCACACTTGAGATTGAATTATCCGCTAAAGACTTGACATCCCATTAAGGAAACAAGAATAACATATAAATATATAATGTAATCAATGTGCAAGTTGTCTAAAGTTCAATGCATCACCAGATCATTTGTCTATTATAGTACTCAACTTGTTAAAACAAGGACAGTTTCTCATAACATTATATCCCAAGTGAATAAAGGTCCATAAGATAATCAAAAGAATACGGAGAGGTCATAATCTGAAACCAATAAACATTTAAGTTAGCAATAGGGTGGATAAATTAAAGATTATAGAAGGTAACTGGTTGAAATTAAACAAATCCACATCTTAAACAAAATGGTTCAATTGATAACCAAGACACCGATTCTTAGGCCTGTCTTCTCACCGAAGAGAAAAGGCAGCAGTAGACAACTTGAGATCTTTCAGCCAACATCTTGCAAACAAATATCTATAGATAATCCTGGAGGAAAAAAAGCCATAATTAGACTATCATCCACTAACATCCATAAACATTAAGTCTTCTCTCGCTTCCATACACACAAGTGGAGAAATATAATATGTTTGACCAAAGTGGGCCACGTAAATACTTCCTTCCACGAGGACCTTGTAAATAGCTTATTCATGGCCGTAAATTGCTTCCTTTTTCCTCCTTTTAAAAGGATAACACGCAGAAGCTGTCAAAATCTCTGGGAACAAACCATAGCTACACAGTATGTTGAATCACAATTGGGGAACTTTGGAAGATTTTCTAGTTTCTAAATTTCGTAGCTATGATAGCCATATTCCTTGGAGATAATACAGGATTAAAAATAGGTAAGAGGCTTGCTTCCAGATCATTGCCATACTCCTGGAGCAGCAATAATCGATCCAGCAGTATAAGAGTTTCCAAAACAGGACCCAGGGCAGCACGAAGAGACCAATAAGGCCCTATTAACTCCTGCAGAAAGTTGATTACTTTATCAGAGAAGGAAAATATTCTTGTTAATTTAAGGGCATCTTCTTCTTTTTTTCTTTTTTTTAATCAGGCCCCAAAAGGAATATAAGAAAGAACAGACATCTCTATTCTATTTCGGAAACAAAACCGCCAAGGACCGCACATATCAGCTAACCAGCTTTCTTGGATACTTGAGTAGATCATAACCACCTGATTTAATGTAACTTTGTCAGCCAGTTGGGACTAGCAAGTGCAACTCCCAAGAATCTGAATGAACTATGATGCCATACATACTATACAACCAACAGACCTCCATTCCTAAGAGAAATCTATTACATCAACTAATAAACAACGAGGCAACAATGTTGTGGAACTTCAACTTAATTAAGATATTTTCTACCTTCTAGAATCACACCAATCTAATTGATGCTGGGAAGAAATATCTTTACCACTTGAATAATCCAACTATGATCTTCAAAAGGCAATATAAAATAAGCAAATTGAACACCTCTTCATTAAAATATGTATCAAATCTTGGCCAACCGAAAATCCAAGGAAAACAGAGAAGTAATATACTGTTTTTTTGTAATCTGTCTTAAAAAGGTAAAGGAAAGAGAGACAGCTTAATCAAATTATGTCATCTATTGCATCTTACTATATGCAGTCAGAAAATATCACTTTGCTTACTACCCCCAAAAACAGTTTTTAAGTACAGAAGACAAATAATAATGCTCCGAAGAGATCTTATATGATGCTAATAATAATATCATCAAAAGATCTACTTACAGCAGATGATTCAGACTCCCTCCAGACTGCACCATAATCTGTATCCTCCAAACGAGGGAGATGTAGGCGACCTAACCCAGATTCACAAAATTTTACAAATAGTATCTGTCCAAAGCTCTAGACTTGCTGCTTTTAGAACTCTGAATAAAAGAGTATTCATGAGGAAACGCCACACTCTCCCGTGGTTCACCTGCATAGAAAGCGCTTGAGAGTTTATTTTCTTAATAGGTAGTCTTCACAGTTAAGCTACAACACTTGGTGTATATATGACACATGTTATGTCAATTGTAGGCCAATGATGTCACATTTATGTTTAAAGAAAGATTATCAAGTTGTTTATGTTTGTTATGCATGCATGGAATGTATTTTATTATGTCATGTTAGGTTGGTTCCGTGATTCGCTCAATGGAAGTTTAAGGCATCGGGTGCCGGTTGCATCCTTCCAGTTATACGACACATCTTATAAATAAATATTGACATAAATTCTCATGAATAAGTTATTCAGAAATTAATACTAGATATACCTTCTATGGTTTTACCTTGAAGCCCAATGAATTTCAACAATGGTATCCTTTACAAGAACTCACCAGATTCTGAAGCGCCCCCATGATGCAAATTAGACTCCAGGATCCTCTGATTCTGTTGGCGTCGTAAGGCTTTCCCTTGACGCCCTATTGTAAGGCTTTCTAACAATATGTTTGGATAATGTCTTGAGGAGAACCTTCACAATCACTGCAGGTTAGTGGGCTACCGCACGGACTAGGTGCACATTAAAACCACTGCAACTATTGGCAAAATGTTTCAACGAGAGGACTTACGGATAAGCCCAAAGAAACCAATTAGAATAGGAGACCAAAATAAACAGCACGTATCATCTGGAAGGCAGCACGGAATGTGTGCAACTCAAAGTTGTGAAGCCCTGCGTGCTCACCCAAGCCTCTCCATCTATCAGCACTCTGAGAAAGCAACTCAAGGTCGGAATACAATTATAATGAAAAGGTAGACAGCTTTGAAGATGCAATGAATTTGAACTGTGAATTCAAGCAAGTTCTACCAGCAATAGTCAACAAAGAATAGTATAATACGAATCTACCTGACAAGATAGATCACGAGCATTTTTGTCAAGTGCTACTCCAGCAGATTTAACACCTTGACTTACACGGAAACCACAACAAGAATCTACTATGTCAATGGCTTCCTCAGAAAGCAAATTATAACAGCAACCAACGCTAATCACCGCCTTAGCTTTGTCACATTCCAAGAATGTCCTTAATTAAAAGAAACATTGAGTCAACTACACATCACACAGATATCAAATGGAGAGGCACTATCATAACAACCTAACTGATTCCATAAAGAAAATTAAGATAAGCATAAGACATTTAGCACGAATTATTGACATAACGCTTTTCAAAATATAATATGTACCTAATATGATAGAAAGATAAAACCCAGAACTTATTCCAAGTCATATTTTAAGGTCTTAGAATGACAAAGCAGAATAGATATGGGATATCCCTTTTTTTCTGTACATAGTATTTTATGCACCAAAGAATGCAAGTCAATCTCCACTAACCTGTCAGACAAATGGAGTAGCCCGTGAACATTCGTCATCTTACCCTTTAATTTCATTGAAGTCAGTACCACCTCATGAGACTTAGAAAGGAGCACAATTATACAATATGGTACCCACCTCAACATTGTCACCGAGAGGTCTCCACAGGCATGAAGTCCAGCAATAACCAATGTAGAATCACTACAAGAGAGAAGATAGTACATTCTCAGTAAGTTGTGAGGGCTGAGAGCCTGAATATTTTTGGTTTAAATGTTGATTCCCTGCATGATCATTCTCTACTGGGCAGTTACTCAAGGCCTTCAGTGTGTAAGAAGACAGCACTCGACATGTAACTGTCTTTGGCACACTAAACTCTCTGGGTTCGGAGCTGGAAAAAGGGAAATGGATTACAAATAAGTATCCTGAAAGAGGAAGACCATCCAATAAAATAACACAAAATATTGATGCTAACTAAATGTAACCATGAAGAAGCAGAGGCATATATTGGTAATCTGGACAATGAATACCGCCAAATTTCTGCAATAAAATTGCTCTTCTTAAACACCCCAACCAGTGTAACTAATAAAAAATATTTCATCTGCACTGCTCATTAATTGCTTTAGAAAAGCTAAGACAGTATTATTAGACTTATTCCTATGTATTTTTTGGATGTATGAAGATAAGGTGAATAATGAGGCAGTGGAGATTACTGCCCACTACTGTTATTTATTGTGTAAAGCTTAACCAATAACTTAAGTTGAGCAGTTAAAAAAGTTTATCTCAATGCAAGAAAAAAAAGGGGCAGCCCGGTGCAAAAAAGCATTTCACGTTAGCAGCGTCGGGGGAAGGGCAAGACCCCAAGGGGTACGATGTAAACGGCCTACCCTAATACAAGCATTAGTGGCTGCTTCCACGGCTCGAACCCGTGACGGCGTAACCTATAGGTCACATGGAGAAAACTTTTAACTATATTCAGTTTAGTTTCATTTCCTGTGAACCAAACATAAAACAAGTCAGATATAGTCTTCATCTTTTAAATTTACCCTGGTTCACACAAAGATTTCATTAGCATAAGGAATATGTGCTTCATATGTATGATAATTTCGACAAGTATGCGTTCTGAGAGACTATCCAATTTTTACGCATCTTAGCTGCATAGTGTTTTCTCATTCGCTCCGCACGTGCATCAGTAATCTTACCATGATGTGAACAAGCATCAATCGCAATTACAGAAAGCTGGTAGTCAAAAGCAAGCACTTGTGCAAGATAACCCTACACCACATGAACAGTCTAAGTAGAAGCAGACAACAGGAAAACCAGATAAAAGGGGCAACCCGGTGCACTAAGCTCCCACTATGCTCGGGGTCCGGGGAAGGGCCAGACCACAAGGGTCTATTGTAAAACCAGATAACCCAGATAATTATTTCTCCGCAAACAGAATTACTATAATAATTTTTTTGTTATTTTGATCAGGTAAGCTCAGAATCTCATTGATATTGCATCCAGTAGATGCTGCAAATTACATCAGTTGGCAAAAAATGAGTTGGCTCTTTAACAATGAACCTTCCTCTATGCATTCTAAGGAATTAACAAAGTCAAAAAATTCATTGAAACTATTGACAAAGTGAAGATTACTCCAGCAGAAAAGGTTCACAGGGCATTTAGTTTTCAGTTGATGTGAAGAAGTTCAGAATTACTTTAATTTTAATTCTGTTTTATATAATATTTGAATGAGATGAGCTTAAATAGAGTGACATGAAGAGTGAGGATTCTACCCAACCCCAACTTGCTTGGGATTGTGGCAATAATTGTTATTGTATTTAGAATTACTAGCGTTTATTTTAAGTGCATCAGGAATAAGTGCACCTTAAGGCTGTCTGGTGGTTAATTTTTTAACCCACATGGAACTGAAGCAAAAAAAAAAAAGGTTAACCAGCACCATCTACAAACTTGCACATACAAAGATAGTTATTAAATCATTAGCACCGCATAAAACATTCCCCCTAGAGTCTTTTGTCCTGTATAGTCTAACTATCTAGTGAGTCATTCTACAAAACGAATTAAAATAAAATAAATTTGTAAGTTATAATCCTACTATATATGAAAATACAGATACAAACACACATAGGCACATCAACACCAAAAGACGCATAATATCTGAATTGCATAGGAACAAGCCTGACATCGTACAAAGCAGAAGGGACACACACACCTGTCCAGCACCAACATCAACAATTGTTCAGGCTCCAACTTGCTTTGCAACTAAACTGACCAGGGCAGAAAGAGCTGCCACCTGCTTAAACAGTATTTTACCATTCTATCTTTCAGGTTGAGAAAATTAAACCCGTAGAAGGAATCTGCATAGTTGGTTTTTCAAACTTAAGCTCAAAATTAGGAAAAACATTTAAAATCGAAAAACAACCTCTCTTAAATCCTTTGATCCATTTTGTTAAAACTTCTGAAAATTAATTACTATGTTCTTTCATTCAGGTTGAGAAAACAAAACACAAAAAGGAATATGCTTAGACGCTCTATAGTGCAAAAATTCAACATTAGAAAAAATATTTCTGCAATCACATAGAGCAGAACATAGCTAGCAAGAGAGGCTTGACAGTAATAAAAAAATAAAAAAGCTTCCCTAAATGACCTGATATCAGCAGGTAGTCATCTACAAAATCGAAACTCGAAAGCAGAAAGGATAAAACACTGCTCAAGAGATTTGTAGCCAATCAAATTGAGCACAAAGATAGGTGTGTAAGAGGACTAAGCAAATAATTCCATGCCTTACTTCATGCTTTTTCTTATGATTCATAACTTGAGCTAAAACATTACTTAGTGAAGCTATGTGCATTCCTGAAAATTCCTGCAAGCAAACAGAACTGAAATTCAATACCTGACTACCTTACAAAATGGTCTTGGATGTTTTGAAGAAAAAAGAATTACTTAAAGGAAAAGAACATGAAAGGTGCTCCAAAAGGGCATGAAACTACCAATGACCGGGGTCATCTAGCACCTCTCAAGAACTCACTCAACTTCAGACGGAAAATTATGCAAAATGAACCAGCTGTGGCAGTGGGAAAAATACCCTTAGGCTAGTTCTATAAATATCATAACACAAAGCTACAACAACTAACCAAAAGAAATGCCACCAGTACAGTAAGTTATTTGTACAAAACTTCAAACATGGGAAAAGCATAAGTAACAACAATGGGATTATATAAGTAGAAAAGATCTAATGGTAATTCTATAACTACTATGTATCACAAATTTAAGAAAAGAATGAAAATAAAAATACATATACCTGAAAATCTGCATGTTCACGCGAAAGAGAAAGAGACCTCAAAGTAAGGATGAAGTCCTTAAGTGAACTAGGCCAGTAATCCTATCAACATAAATGAACATAGTCAATTAGCAAAGAAATATAGGTTATTTTACTGTTACAGATACTAGTTAGTTGGTAGACAATAAAGTTATGTTTTCCTTTTTTCCTTTTAGTTCTGGATAGGTGATATTAAACTGAAGTATTGAAAATCCTGTTATAGTATTAAAGATGGACAAATTTACAAATTTCTTTTTTTTAATCCTCAAAACAAAGATTCTCCTTCCGGTGAAGCTATTATCCATGTCTTTCACTTACTGCGATTATACCTTTTCATCATCCATCTTTCTCACTTGCACTGTTTTTCCAAATTCTCCTTCTTTCTTGATTAACTAATTATATCTGTGTTATCTCAATTTAAAAAAATCACTGCTCCTCTCCCTCCCAGGGAAGGGGAGGGATTGGTTTAACGACCAATATGAGATTCTCATAAGGACCAAAATGAAGAAAAATAAAGTTATGGACACCGAACCACAGGAATTGGCCATATATGAAAACAATAACAATTGGACGCGGCCAGATGCATCTTAACTCCGATTTAAGACAAAGTCCTAGTGACATCTAAAACATAAAAAAAGTTGCACAACGAAGGGAATAGATACCACACTAGAAAAGTTATGGCTATGTTTATTTAAGTACATTTGATAGTTAGAGGCTAATACTCAACAGCAACAACAAGTACTACGCCTCAATCCCAAACTAGCTGGGGTCGGCTACAGAAATCCCCATTATCCATATAGCTCCATTTGCACCCTATCTGCCAATATTCGAGCAAATGAAACTTTACTATTTATTGACACTTGTTACATTCAAGACAAGCTCATATACTAGTAGTGTTGGGTGAAAATATATGCTACTACTTGACCTTCTACGAGTAATTTCTCGCAAAAATGTGGAGTTCCTCTTTCTGGAAGCAAAGCAGCAAATAAACATCCTAATAGCTCTACACTTTCTATAACTCCAACTAACGACACAAATTCAAATTAGAAATGCTTTATTAACAGGAAACTGAATAATACATATAAATACACATGAAATTAACACGAAAAATAATAAAGCATAAAAGTAGGAAGTACAACAAATAAACTAAAAACACACTTATAACTACCTGAACCACGCCAGAAGGAATTCGAAGAAGATTTTCAACCGGCTCCTTCCGTAAGCAATCCATCCATTCTTTATCAACAGCTTCCCATAGTCTATCCTGCATATACTTGCATATTTTTTCAAAATTTTACACAAAAAATAGCGGAAATGACACAAACAAAGCATAAATAGTCGCAAAATAGCTCAATTATGCTTAATTCACAGATGAATCACATCGTATATGTAAATTAATTACTGAAACAAAGTATCCTGCATATACTCACATATTTTTTCAAAATTTTATACATAAAATAGCAGAATGCTACACACAACGCATAGACAGTTGAAAAAATAGCTCAATTATGTTTAATTCACAGACGAATAATATCGTAGATGTAAATTAATTACTGAGACAAAGTATCCTGCATATACTCGCATATTTTTCAAAATATTACACATAAAATAGCAGAATGCTACATACATAGCATAAACAGTCGCAAAAATATCTCAATTATGCATAAATCACAGATGAATCACATCGTATATTGTAAATTATACTCGCATATTTTTTCAAAATTTTACTCATTAGATAGCAGAATGCTACATACAAAGCATAGACAGAAGCAAATATAGCTCAATTATGCTTAATTCACAGTGAATAATATCGTAGATATTACTGAACATAGTAAAATGATTAACATATTGTAAGCTGAATAGAAGGTGAAGGGGAATACCTTGAAAAA
The DNA here is from genome assembly GCA_029783415.1 of Anisodus acutangulus. NCBI lineage: Eukaryota > Viridiplantae > Streptophyta > Magnoliopsida > Solanales > Solanaceae > Anisodus > Anisodus acutangulus. The sequence goes on along the minus strand of CM056502.1, from coordinate 498,368 downwards.
GTTGACGACGTGAGCATTTAAGAAGTATCGATAAGGTGCAATGAATTTGATAATTGCGTGAATCCATTCTAGGGTTTAACTTGGAATACTTGCATTTCTTCTCAGCCATGGAGGGGAAATTTGCAATCTCCCGCCACCCTAAGTTAGGCTCAGATTGATGGAAGCCGGGTTGTTGGGCCTAAAAGCCCAAATATGTTGAATTGGGCTTCTCCAGAATGACGATAGAAAGGCCAATTCGCACAAATTCCTTCTTTCGGGTGGTCTTTAATTTTTGTCCCTCAAATATTAAATCTTTAAAATTCCTGAGTTTTAAGTTCAAACCTCAGCTCCGTCAAACATTTAAAAAAAATCACAAAGAAGAGTTTGGATTTCACAAGACAGAGTTTGCGTTATACCTAAAGGCATGCGAATTTTTGATTGAACAAGGATTCGAACTCGGGACATAGGGTATTTTCAGCCCCTTTTTTAAGTGAAGGGAAAAAGTTAAAGATCAATAATTTGAGGGGAAAAAATTAAAGACCAGTGCCTTTGAAGGGAAATTCGGGCAAAAAATTGTCATTCAAATGGCTAAACGGTAATTTTGTATCCATTTGGGTCATTAACACTTTTGTCCCTATTTTGTGCTGGTCTTTAATTTTTGCCTTTTTGCCCTTTAGAATTGAACTTATGTATATAAGGATATAAGTTACGCAATAATATTCACAAATTATGTAAAGAACTTAATAAATACAAATTTGAAGGCAAAAATTAAAGATCTCATTTGAAGGAACACCGTGCAATTACTTGCATTTGAATCGGTTATTAGAGTGGGCCGGCGTTGCCACGCTTATGGGCCGTTAAATAAGTTTATTAGGTGTAAGAATTGGTGAGCTAGTCACTTTTTAGATCGGTATTTAACGTTTAAGCACTATTCCAATAATAATAAAAAATAATAACCCTTTAGTACAGAAATTACACTAGAATGAAAATAACCTTAGCTAAAGCAGGGAAAACTCCGATTTGAAACTTCAGCATATTGTATTCCTTTTTATGTGAAACTCCAGCTTCTTATGATAGAGTTTCAAACTTTAGAAGGGAAACTTCTGTTCATTGTCATGAAACTAAGAAAAATTCCTTTATGTGAAACTCCATAACAATTAATGTAGGTAAATTTCATAGATGGTCACGTAACTAATCACTTTTTTCACAAAAATTGTTTAACTATATTTTAACATTAAAATCATTAAATTGAAACATACCAATTTTCCGGTGAATAACTCATTTTTATCCTATTTTTAAAAAATTTAATGAATAAAAATTAAATTTAAAAGTTCCGACTCGACCCAAAACCCAAAACTCATATGAAATCAGTAAATAACCCTTCACTAAATGATACTATAGGTACCATTTAACATGCATGTAATTTAATAACAATAACGGTTAAGTCCAAAAGAATAACTTTTGTAAAAGTAAATAATAGTTACATGACCATTTATGAAATTTACACTAATAATGTGATAGAGTTTTAAACTTTTACATGTGAAACTTCTATTTGAGGGAGCTTAGCTTCTTAAAGGACTCAACATAAAGAAAGCTTTTTATTTTTATTTTTAAGAAAGCAAGCCTTTCAAGTAGGGCTTGAAGGCAGGCGATACGATCAGAAGATAAAAGAAGCATAGTGTAATGGACCATCTAGACTTTAAGCTTAGTAAATTTTCAATACTAGAAAAATTTCATCAAAATGCTTCTCAAATCACTTAATGTATATAAAGGTGATATCTTTTTTCTTTGTTTTTCATTTGGTGTTCAATTTTTGTATTAGAACCGATTAAATTTAAATTTGCATCAGAAAATCTCATATTGGAGATAAAACATTTCGTAAAACATGCAACTTCATGTCTAAAATTTGAACTTATTACTCCACCAGGTGGCATCTTGATTCTAGACAGAAAAATACTCATTGGATAATACCCCATGAAAAAACTCCAAAGACCAAAAGAGGAAAAAGCAGAGAAAGGATATATAGAAAAGAAAAAAGGAACAAACAAAACAACAGTGTTGCATAGCGCAGATGCCCAACAAGAGACATAAGAGTACTTTCAAGTTACAACTTACAACTTATATTAGCACGCCACAAATTGCAACAGCACAGTAGTAAAACAGATCATATCAATTTAGGCAGCTTTAAAGCTTCCCCCCCCCCCCCTGCAAAGTACTACTACTACTACCATACAAACTATCTATAAAAGTTCTCAATCGTTCTCTCTTTTTTCCCTTTTCTCTAGCAAATTTAGCTTATTCACACTGTTACTTCTCCGCCCTTCACTATCACCCACGTAACTAATAAGTTCTAATTGTACCACTCTCTCTGAAAGCTTCATTTCCTTTTTTTTATTTATTTTTATTTTTTTTGATAATCCAGGTCTCCAGGCTTGCGCCTGACTACGTCTTGGAGGTAATAACACCGGTCCTTCAACACTATTACCAGGTAAATCGCGGGATGTGCTCCGGTGGCCAGTTTTCTGGGAGCGTACAACTGATCAATGAGACAAGGTCAAATTCCCCAACATGCAGAGTTTCTTCGTGCTTGCGGGGAATCGAACTCACGCTGTCCCATGCCAGAGCGCCTTATAGCGCCCAGGCTTTGCCACTGGACTATGCCCCGGAGGACTTCATTTCCTTTTCTTATTATATGAATATTATGTCAAGGGATGAAGATTTTCCTGTTGGTCAAAATCTGCTCAAAGATACTCTTAACTTAACATTGTGTAATAATGTCTGTTTTGGATCGAAATCGCACGGTTATAAAAGAAAAAATGTCTTACACCATTAAGAATATTATGCAACGTTATGTTGCTTCTCTATTTTTTAAACTATCAATGTAGGACTTTATGTGTATACCTAACAATATCCCTCGAACTAAATTCTACGTAGTTCAGTACTACAATCCACGAGTCAATTTTCGAGATCGCTCTATGTCAACTACATAACCGAGCGTTGGCCAACGAAGACCAAAGGTAGCTTCTTTTGTGCATGTGCATCTTCGAGCTACCTTCGACATGGTAAAAAGTAGTAAATTGAGCCGCACACCATCATCTCCATTCTTGTATTGTCGAATCATTGGCTCTTATACCAGTTTGGCAAAATCACCTAAATGTATACTCCATCCCTCCCAAAATAAGTGTCACATTAGCAAAAATTACGACTATTAAGAAATCAGTAAATACAATGTGGAGTTTACTAAACTATGCCTATTTATTAGTAGTTATTTTTTGAGAATTGAGCAATATTAAAGAGGACTGTTTCTTTAGTGCTAAGGGCATAATTGGAAACACTAGCTAAATTTTGTCTTGAATTCCTAATGTGACACTTATTTTGGAATAATTTTTTTTCTAAAATGACATAGTGTCATATACTGATCATATTGCCTGCATTGATTCAAACCCGCACAGTTTTTCTCAAAAGATCCTCACATCATTGAGCATATTCCAAACACATATGTGTAGATCCCCGATCTTTTTAATTATCAATGTAAAATTTTATTTGAAACCCAAAATTGTCTCAGCTTATGAATTGAATTAATAGCACTTGTTGGAAGTCAAAATGTGGTTAGTACTAGTACTACGTTAAGATTTCTTTTTAAATAACAAATTTGCTTAGTTATGAAACTAGAATATTGCAAAAAAGAGTTGGCAAAAGGTAGGGGTGAGCGGGTCCGGGTACCCTAACTTTTTTGAATTATCCGGACCCTATCCAGTAGAATAGCGGTTCCTAAATTTACTACCCGGAACCTATCCGTAGCAATCATTACCCGGAACCTACCCGGACCCTGTAAAGTTTTTCTCCAATGTGTAGAAAAACTCAATAGTTACACCTTACGAAGAAGTTGACATTAAAAAGAAAAGTATCATACATATTCAAACTTCCAAACATAATTTTTCAACTTCAATTAATTACTACTTTTTCTCAAACATCACTCAATTCATGTCCAAACAACTACTAAAAGAAATGAACTCACTGAAAGAAAAAAGAGGAACTTACATGTTAAAGCAACCCTGACACTTCACATCCTAAAGAACAAAAAAATCAAATAAATCGCACATCAATTTCTATAATGCAAAACACAAATTCATGATTTCAAAGTACATAAATACATTGAAGATTCGTTTTTACCATGAAGAAAGAGTCAAGAGATTGAACCAAACGCTTGAGTTTGTGCTTTCTCTTCTCATGCTCGACTGAACGGTTCACCAAGTCGACATCATTTGAAAGAACCTTCAAAATCGAATCACAACAGATAATGTTAAAGCAAAATCTGACATTAATTTGAATAGAAAAGAATGAAAATTCAACTTGAATATACATTAGAATGAAAATTTTGGTTAATTTTCTGGAGTGAGGAACAGTGACAACAAGAGAGGAGAGGTTTAAATGTGTTGTGGGTAATGGAAAATGGCGTAAAGGAAAATGACGTAATGGAAAATGGCTAGGGCTTCTAGAGGTGGAGCGCCAACAGTGCAAACAGCAAAATGACGTAATGGATGGAAAATGTCAAAATGGTTAGGGCTTCTGCCCTTTTGCTTTATTTAAAGCTTAGCGGGCTGGGCTGGGTGACTGAGTCGACAGGACTCGGTCAAAACAACAAAAAAATGCATCAAAACCCAAACCTAATAATTTAAAAGGGGTGTGGGTTCATAGGTTTCGGGTATCGATTTTGGATTCGGATACTCTATCGCTATTTACCGGAATCGGAATTGGACCCGACATTGATCGGTTCCTAATTTTGCTATTCGGATCCTATTCGTTATTATAATATATCTACTCAAAATCTACCAGTTAATGTCGATTTCAATCGGATATCTGGATACCATGTATCCGTGCTCAACCCTAGCAAAAGGTAAGAAGGAAGGAAGCATGAAACTGAGAGGCAAAGTACAGGGAAAGTTCAAAATTAAGTAGTCCTTTGTCTTGTTCGAAAATTTTGTTTGTTGGGATTATTGACAGATACAGGAGATGCATTTTTCCTCTTGTCTGTTCACTGTTGATGTTAGTAGGACTGTTAACTATAGGAGGTAGCTAGCAACAGCAGTTTGTCGTTTACAAGTCACATTTTTTAAAAGCAAAAGCTAGCTCCCATTTCCATTTCATATACCTAGCTATTCCTATATACACATTTACCAATGTGGACTTACCAGTCACTTCTAAAAATTTCCCTCCGTAGCTACCAATCTATACTTCCCCTTTCAATTTATGTAACGTTACTTCACTCGTGACAGAGTTTTAAAGATGTTGGGCTAGCTAAATTGACCTAAAGATATTCATAATATATAGTAGAATATAAGATAGTCGGGTGGATACAACATCCCGTGTTAGTATGATTTGGGAAAAAATCACATCTCAAGAGTGTGACGTAGATAATCTATCTAATGCAAACATCAGTGATTATTTGCACAACTCAAACATATAACTTAAAATCACATAAAGACAATTTTATCATTGCTGTAATATTATTTACTTTAGTCACCAACCGAGTATATTTATGGCCACCAAGCTCAAAGGCTTCTTTATATGTGTCTTCTAATTACAGGTTAAGATAGTAAAGTGGCCTGTATTATTCTATGTAAATGTGACCTTAACGGCCTTTATTTTAAGCAATTATTTTTTCTGTCGTCTGGCCCGCTAAATCATTGACTTTGATACAAGTTTTTGAACTAAATAGACCCAAATATACTCTTGACATAATATGATATTGTACCCTTGACGCTATGCCCCTCGGTTTTTCTCCGAAAGAACACACATCATTAAGAGTATTAAATACCTTATAATTAGTTCTTTGTTTTTGTTTTTTCTACTTACCATTTGTTCACACACATCCAACAAAAGAATTTTTTACTTATACTTTGTTCACATACCTCCCATAAAAGAAAAAAGACTTTTTGAGCGTATAATTTAAAAAATTATCATAATATTTCTGTAGCTATAAAGGTGATCTTAAATACAATATTATACATAATTAGAGGTTTGATTTTGATATAAATATATGTAGATCAAGTCGATGCCCTATTTCTGTCATTCTTCCCCTGTGATTAAGGATCAATGTTGAATTTTGTCGTGATAGATCTGTGGGATGCATGGAATTTATAAATGGGAATGGATTTTGTAGACGATCGAATATTCCCAAATCCCACTATTTGTCCTTAATATAAGAGCAGGTACATCACCATTACCATAGTAATATCATTATTTGAAAGAGAATAATCTGTTGCTCATTTTATTAATATATTTAATTTATATACATGATATACAATAGTTATTCTAAACTATAATTACAAAAATTAAATATACACTTAACTAATACAAAAGATTACTACTATTATTATATATATACAAGATCACTAATGATATCAAAAGAATATATTGTGTATATTCTATCACATCCCCGCAGTTATAGCCGACGGTTGTCGTACGTTGAGACTGTCCCTAAAATCTTCAAACAGAACAAAGGGAAGGCCCTTAGTAAAGATGTCATCAATTTGATAACGTGAAGGGATATGCAAGACACGTACTTGTCCATGAGCTACCTTTTCACAAACAAAGTGAATATCCATCTCGATATGTTTAGTGCGCTAATGTTGTACATAATTTCCCGAGAGATATATCGCACTAACATTATCGCAGCAAACCAAGGTAGCTTTTCGAATAGGAAAATGAAGCTCTAAGAGGAGGTTACGCAACCAACAGAACTCAAACACCACATTGGCGACCCCTCGATATTCGGCCTTAGCGCTAGAGCGCGACAAAGTAGCATGTCGTTTAGCCGACCACGATACCAAGTTATCACCAAGAAACATACAATAACTAGATGTCAAACGCCTGATATCTGGATATTCACCCCAATCAGCATATGTATAAGACATGAGAGTAGATGCCGATGATGGATATAAATGTAAACCATAATCAAGAGTGCCCTGAATGTAGCGCACAATGCGTTTGAGAGCGTGCATGTGTTCTTCCCTCAGATCATGGATGGATAAACATATATGTTGCACTGCATAAGTAGTATCGGGCCTCGTAAACATGAGATATTGAAGAGCCCCCGCAAGACTACGATAGTGGGAGATATCCTTGTATGGTGTGCTAAAAGTAGCACTAAGCTTCGGTTTAGTGTCAACCGGAGTCGGAGATGACTTACAAGCTGACATACCAGCCCGTTCAATGATCTTTGTTGCATACTTCCTCTGAGATAGAAATAGATCACCTGCATGACGAGTGACAACTATACCAAAAAAATAACTCAAATGCCCTAAGTTTTTCATAACAAATTCTGAGCTGAGAAGAGATATGATAGACTTGCGCAGTTTATCAGAGGAAGCAGTCAATATGATATTATCCACATATAACATAATATAGGCCATATAAGTACCGTGATTGTAGATGAACAGAGAATGATCAGACATGCGGTGAGAAAACCCAAGAGTAGACACATAATCTGCAAATCTTTTGTACCAGGCCCGAGCAGCCTATTTTAGCCCATACATGGATTTCTTCAGCAAGCACACATGATTAGGATGAGTGGGGTCCCTGAAACCCAAAAGCTGATGCATGTATACCGTTTCCTTGAGTTTGCCGTGTAAGAACATATTTTTCACGTCCAGTTGATGAATGGGACATGCGTTTGAGAGAGCTAGACTGAGAACAGTGCAAATAGTTATTGGTTTGACCACCGGACTAAATGTCTCTCCACAATCCACGCCAACCTGTTAAGTTTTACCATCACCTACAAGACGGGCCTTATGCCTCTCAAAACAACTATCAAATTTTTTTCTTATGAGTAAAAATCCACATAGAACAAATCACATTAACACCAGGTGGACGGGGCACCAACTCCCATGTCTTATTTTCAATAAGAGCATTATATTCATCACCCATGACCATTTACCAATTCGGGTCACGAAGGGCAGACGCGTGGTTACGTGGTAAGGGTGATTAGTGCTAATAGAGGTGAGATTAAATTATCATTTTGGTCTAAAAATACTCTGTTGGCTACGAGTAACAGGCCCTTATCCCGAAATAAAAGTGAACTGGATTTGGGTAGGTGTAGTGGTGTCGGTATTGATTCAGGTTGGGAGGAATTGGGCCGACTAGAGGCTAGAATTATTTGAGCCAGCAGGTAGTGGGCCTGCTGGCAGAAACTGTGGACCGAGAGTAGTTGGGCCAGCAGACAGTGGGCTTGTTGGCAGAAGCTCATGGACGGGATTGTTTGGGCCAGTAGGCAGTGGGCCTACTGGCAGAAGTTGCGGACCGAAATCATTTGGTCTAGTAGGCAGTGGACTTGTTGGCAGAAAATTTGGACGAGTGAGTGTTGGGCCAGCAGGCAGTGGGACGGACTGTGCCTGCTGGTCCATATTTCGAGGTGTGGACTGGATCAAATGGTGTACCACATACGGTGATAGTCCAACATCCAAAAATTCATAAGACTTGGACGCGGAATTATGCAACTTAGCAAACGAAAATTAGGTTTCATCAAAAATGACATGTCGGCTAATAATAATTTTATTAGAGGATAAAATATAAATCAAAATATTTATAACCACGATGATTAGATGGGTAACCGAAAAACACACACGCGGTATAGCGGGCTTGAAGTTTGTTAATGATAGTGGAGGGGAATAGAGGATAACATAAACGCTCAAATACCCTAAGATAAGAATACGAATGGTCTTTATGATAAAGAATTTTGAATGGAGATTGGTATGCTAATCCTTTGCTAGGGAGTATGTTAAGAAAGTAAGTCGCCATTTGTAATGCATGATGTCAAAATGAAGGTGGTAATGATGCATGGGCTAGTAATGTATGAACAATATTATTAATGGTGCGAATTTTTCTCTCGGCTTTCCCATTTTGTGATGACGTATATGGACTTGAAAATTGAAAAGATATACCATTAACCTTACAAAATTCTTTAAATGGCCCATTATCAAGTTTTCTTCCATTATCACATTGAATGTTTATAATTTTCTATTCAAATTGAGTACGAATGAATTCTCTAAATGATAGGAATGTGAAATAAATCTGAGACTTTTTAGACAACGAAAATGTCCACAAAAAATTAGAATAATCATCCAATAACAAAACATAATAACGGTGGCCCGAAGAGCTCAAAACGGGAAACGGACAAAGATCACTATGAATAATATCAAATGACAACATAGTACTAGAATTTGAGGCAACAAATGACAATTTAACATGTTTCCCAAGCGGACAAGAAGGACACACATTAGCACTACGAGCGTTATTACACTCAATAAATTTATTATTTTTAAGGGAGGAAAAAATAGACACGCCCGGATGACCCAAATATGCATGCCACTAGGAAGGTGCTAAATCGACAAACGTTGATGGTGTGGCTTGTTTTGCGGTGGTGGGATAGAGCTCGCCCCGAATATCACATCTCATTAGATGTATCCCCGTCAAGAAATCCTTCACAAGAAATCGAGTTATCAGTAGTAAATTTCCGAATAGACACCAAATTTTTAATTAATTGAGGAGTATGAAGGACATTTTTCAAGGCTAAAGGTGGGGTTGGGGGAGACAAATTTGTGTGACCATAACTACGAATTAGAATTGAATTACCATTACCAATAATTATGCCACGAGTTTTGCTCAAATTGAAATAAGACGACAGATTACCTTGCGTGGATGTCATATGAGAAGTAGCACCGGTGTCTATGTACATTCTTTGTTTGAGCTGCTCCCAGGCACACAGACCGAAGATCTCACTTGTCCTGGACATGAAGGGGGTATGACGAATATCTATGTCCAAGTTAATCTAATCACGGCCTAACCCATTTCATTACGACATTCTCTTCACACTTGTGTGTTTACAACATCCATTGCTTCTGACTATGTCGATGAAATGGGACCGCGAAGACAACCACCACTAGAGCTTGCTTTGCTCTCTCTCCCACCTGTCTTCTTCCCACTTTTTGCATCCGGAGGATTTAGCCCAAGTGTATGCATTGCCGCCTCGATATCTGTATGTGTCGGAGAGACTGTTGGGCCCACAGTAGCGAAAGTCTGTTGTGGCTGAGGCCCAAGCAAGCCAGGTTGCTGCCAGGCTGAATAATTTCGAGGCCCATTATGGGTTTGCTGCTGCTGTTGTCATCCACTAGGTCTAGCCCAGTTTGGTGTTGGGTAAGGGCATGACGGCATGGGCCATCGCCACCGCCCAAGCTTCATCGCCAGGTTGCCGTGGGTCTCTACTCTCTTGCCGCCACCACATCCGGCACTGTCACCACCGTTGCCACCGCGGCCACCACCTTTGCCATCGTCGCGGTCGTCTCCGCGGTTTTTTCCACGGTTTTGACCCTTTTTTCCACCCAGTTGTTACGGTTTTTACCATAATTTTCAGAGAATGATTGAGAGTCCTCAGGTTCTTCGGACGTGGCCACCATCATGGTGGAATGGGCTCCGGATGTGGCATTTTTAGCCAACCCTACTTCTTTTAGGGTGAGCATGGAACATGTTTGGTAGAACAGTGGGAGAGAATTACTTTGGCGAAGAAAAGTTCCAACCTCATTATACGTCTCGGAGAGGCCCGCAACCATCTGAATAACGAGACGATCATTTGTGACGGGTGCGCTGACATTCTTGAGTTGATCCGACAATTTCTTGAGCCTTTGACAATAGGCGGAGGCATTCGGAAAATCCTCTATATTAGTGTGAGAGAATTCTTACTCAAGGGTTACGGCACGATAGTTTTTGTAATCTTGGAATATATCACGCAACCTATTCCAAGCTTCCATTGACGTGGCTTCGATAATTGTGTGTGAGATGTCCGTAGAGATGGTGGAATAAATCAATTAGAGGATCGTAGCATAAAGAGTTGTCCATAACTCTATTTCATCATCGGTGGAAGGCACCTTCTCCTTTTCTTTTTTCGATTTGACGATGTGATGAAGGACTCTATGAGACCTTGCGTGAATTTTAAAAATTTTCGGCCACGTCGCTTATTGGACGTTCTCCATTTCAAGGACGATAGAGATGTTGGAGACTGCAAGAGCAGGATGAAATGTATTCTTTGTGTTAGACATGATGGAGAAATAAGAGGAGAATTACGGTGGCAGGATTTTTTTTGAAGGGACGACCGAGAGATATGAGAGGGCGGCGGAAGTAGTATGGAGAAGGAATTTTTTTCCCTAGACTGCCGATACCATGAAAGAGAATAATCCCTTGCTCATTTCATTAATGTAATTGGTTTATATACATGATATACAATAGTCATCATAAACTATAATTACGAAAATCAAATATACACTTAACTAATACAAAAAATTACTACTATAATTATATATATATACAAGATCACTAATGATATCAAAAGAATATATTGAGTATATTTTATCATTATTCATTGGGGTAAAAGAGAATCTCGTGAACCGACAATTTCATTAACAGCACGTTCCTAATAAATATACTACTACTATAATTTACCACCAAAAATTATGGTGGGATGTTCTCTATTTTTTAATTAAAGGTCTTGGGGGTTCTTGAAAATTGAATCTCATTTGATATATGGAGAGCGCTTTACTTTCAAAATAGAATTTACCGGTAAAATTAATCGAACTTCAAAGTGAATACCAGAAAATCCGTTGAAAAATTAAGAAAAGGGTATAATTCAAGTATTGTAACATTTCCGATATTTTGAGTAACTTTTTTAATAGTTTATGTGATACAAACATGTTAAAGAGGTATATTATATTTCAATTACTTCCAGAGAATTCTTTTGAAAACATCACACAATGTAATCAAGAAGCATGATACATTTTCGTTTAAAATGCTAAGTGTATAAGTTAAGTATATTTGATTTTTGTAAAGGCTCCTCGGTTAAGATTAGTAGTTCAGTTCAAATTAATGATTTTCTACTTCATCTTTCTTTCAATACCGAACTTGTGAACTCTATTTGTGTAGTTGGGATTAGTGATTGAGCCTTCCCTAGCTTCACCAATCCTTGGAATCATTGGCATTTCCAACTGGAATGTCAGTCGAGCATCTCCTCTCCGTCCCTCTGCTTTCTTTCTTCTTGTCTTGCATTTTTTTAGAACGGCTTTATATCTGGTATAGTTGGTTAGGATGAAGCGTTAGTAGATATAGCAAGTGTACCGGGGATGCGGCTCGGGTATAGTAGAAAGTTTTAGCGAAAATAGAAAGCAGAATAATTAAACCGGGATAAGAGAGGGTTTAAGACTATGAAATAGTTCAGCATACAATTATGTGTTAATTAATAGGATGTCTATAAGCGAGCTCTGTAATGTTAGTATTTTTCAAATTAAAGACTGATGTATATTAAACAAAAATATGATAAACAGCCAATATGAATCTACAAGTGTTAAACCTTGAGGTAATTTAAAACTTTATCATATCATATTAAAAATTAATTTATTCAAATCTGAATGAGAAAAAAACTCAAGTATGACAAAATTCAATATTGGCTCATTCCGTTCACCACAAGACAAATATATTGCCTTCACCAAGACATTTCCTCAATCTGTGTCTCCTTTGGAATGAATAAAGAGACGCTAACAAATTATAATAACAACTCTCCTGTTGATATAGATAAAGCCAAAGACAATTCACAGTGCAAACACATTATATAATTAAGAATGTATTGAGAAAAAAACATTTATATAATTCAAAGGCTAAAGAAAAAGAAGAAAAAACAAAGGCAGGTTGATAAAATTAAGGCAGTCTTGCAGAGGTTGCCTCACTGTCTAAACTAAACAACAACTTGTGCACCAGCTTTTTTCAATTCTAACATTTGTCTATGGTTTGGTCATTAGTTGTTTAAGTATAAATTTAAGATTTTAAGTACATGCTAATCCACTAATGTCCTAACTAAACTATTCAAATAACTTTTGTTCCCAAAACACCTTTTCTCATTTAGTATGTTTCAATAATTTACACACACATTTAATTGATCTTGGATGTGAACATGAAGGTGAAGCTACAGCTTTTTCTTTAATCATATCCGATATCTTAAAGATTTTTTAGTCTATTAATTTAAATTCATACATGTCGGAAATAACAGTACACTCATAATAAGGGGTGTTCTAAAAGTCCATTAGAGTAAATACAGTAATTTCAAAAAAAAATTATGGGTTGGTCTATTTGGATACTGTTATTTAACATATATTTATTTATTTTTTCCTTTTTTTTTGTTGCATGTTTACCATTTCGGAATCACTTAACACGTGTGAAATTTTTTACTTGAAGTTCAGGTAAATATAACCGAACTTAGCCATATATAAGCTCGAAATTTAGGCAACAAATGACCGAACTTCAGTCATATATGTCTGAAGTTCAAACAAAAATGACTGAGCTTCAACCACATGGCAAATAAAACTTCAGAAACCATATTTCTAAAACTTTCTCAAAGTGGATAGACTTGTAAACTTTTACGAAATACGAGCTCGACATAAATGGTGGATCCTAAACCAGATATCTCTTCTCCTAGCCTAAGCAAGTTTGGCCGTTTAGATTGTGGCACAGATTAAGGTTTCTCCGACATAACATGACAACTTCCATCATTCAGTGACTCTAGCCACGGTTCGTTCTAGTATTTGCCTTTCGCTACACGAAAAACAGATAAATTTTGATTTATGATTTACATCGCAAAAGATTCAATCCCTCCACAGGTTTCCCTACGGCTATCTTGTTACGACTTTACCCCAATCCTCTAAAAAAGGAAATGTTGAATGAATTGATCATAAATTACGACGTAAATTACGAGATTTGAAAATCTTTTTGCCTTCAAAAGAAGATAAACGAAAGAATGGTCTTTCAGGATTGGTCGTTGTGTGTCACCACCTCCCACCTATCCTACACATTCGATTAAGATTATCACTACGAAGCTCGGCCACTTTCTTGGAACTAATTCATAGGCATTTTCCATTAGTTAGACTTCATATACTATATAAACAAATAGTTGAAGCGTGCGATAGAAAGTGGGTGGAGGATTCTCTTAAGAATAAAAAATTCGAATAGAATCTAATTCACGAAATCCGTCTAGCTCTCCTACCCGGTTCTAATACGTTCACTGAGATATCGAGTGGTTAAACTTCTCGGGAGGGGTGAAACTATTAAGGAGTTTATGTGAGACATCATCAGAATTCTCCGATTTAATAAGCAATAATGAGATCACTATTTTAGTAAATGATGCGGAGTAGAGTAGTGAGATTGATCCACAAGAAGCTAAGCAAACTCTTGAAATAGCAGAAGGAAAGATAAAGAGCCAATAAGACCCCATTCCAACCTAAAAATACACTTAAGATATGATCCACCACTTAGGGTAATAATGTAATAAACTCTCTCACAATATAATTGAAATAGGATCGATTGGCCTGAACCCTACTTCTCTTTCACTACTCGGGTTATCTTGAAGCAGCTAACTTATCCCCTGATTTTGACCTGTCTTCCAAGACACCTTCAACCAACCGTAGAGATCAGGGGTGAGATATCAAAGTAGACCTCCTTGTCATGCCAGATAGATGACTGGAATATGAGAAAAGGGAACTCTTTTCTTTTCGTTTTCACTTACATACACGAATCTAAATCCAGCCTCGCTTGCATTCAGAACATTATGGCATTACGATTTCCAAGGTTTAGCCAAGGCTTAGTTCAGGACCCTACTACTCATCGTGTTTAGTTTGGTATTTCTATCGCACATGACTTCGAGAGTTATTATGATATTACTGAAGGAGGGTAAATTAGGTATTGATTCGAACTTCAATACTGGGCGCCTCTATGAACCCTAGGAAGTTAGAGTTGGTTCTTTTGACTTCTAAGGCTTAACATGTCTTTTTGTTGATTTTCAGTTGATTGCCTCAACCTAACGATTGAGTGAGTTGGAGAAGAAAGTCTTAGAATGATACGACTCTATAAGTTTTGGTCCAAGGTTCAATATTGAAATAATTTCATATATTTTCTCTAATTTTGTCTGTGTCAACAAACAATTCAAAACACCTCCCACTATAATTTTGAAAATGAACGTTTAAATTTCCTTCAAAAGTAAGTAAATAGACCCGAAACATATAAAATATGGTTAATCCCACCGTGGCCCAAGTTATTATTGCGAAAATTAGCGAATACAACCAAATATCATTCTGAAGAACACTTGCCCCATCCTCTTACCGCGGCTACTGGCACGGAGTTAGCCGGGACTTCTTCCTCGAGTCCTGTCATGATCGCGCACTCGAAGAAAGAACTTTACAAACATTTTAACAATAAATTAATAACGATATGGACTAAGCAATCTAAAGCGAATATTCATTAAGATGAAGTATGATATTAAGTGAAGGAAAGGGGAATTTTAGGAAATAGATCTTTTTTTAGCCTTCGACACAAGAAAGGGGTGTAGAAAAATCCTTTTTTCTTGTGTCGAAACAAAAGAGTAATGATTCTTGATCCTGTTTGTTAAAAATTCCTAGTCTTGGTTTCAATTTTTCAAGATGTATTGTTTTTTATCCAATCCACAGGAATCAATAGAAAAGGCAAATCCCTTATGATACACCAGATCCGGCTTGGTTATTGATATAGTGAATAGATTTGCCATTTCTTGAAATCTCTCTTCTGATTGAAAATTCTTTTTTTCGATCATAGGTTGGTCCAAAAAACGAGAGTCGGCTTCCAACATGTTGTCTGTTGTTCCTCAGTAGATCAGTGGTAGAGCGGTGGTTGTTAACTGATTGGTCATAGGTTCAAATTCTACTTGGGGAGATTATTTAATTATCGCTTTTCTGACCTAGCGCTTGCCTCCGGTGGTGTCCTAGGCCTAAACAATGAGCAAACACACGAACGTGAGAGCAAGAGATCACCCAATAAATGAACGAGCTCAAAGGGGGTAGGGAGGCAAGAACCATGCTTTTAGAGACCTAACCCAACCCAGTCCGAATCTTATCTGAACTGTGAAAATAATTGACTAAGTCATGCCATAAGGGATTTCTAAATGAGATTGAGTTCCACGAATATACATGCTAGACAAATGCTATTTTTCACACCCCAAATTGGGGTGTGTGGCCGGCACCTGGTGTCGTACTAGCCCGAGCGTACCACTTTAAAATGTAACCTATAAACTGAATAGAAATTATGGCCGACAAGGCCATAATAACATGGATATATAAG
Organism: Anisodus acutangulus; assembly: GCA_029783415.1. NCBI lineage: Eukaryota > Viridiplantae > Streptophyta > Magnoliopsida > Solanales > Solanaceae > Anisodus > Anisodus acutangulus. The sequence goes on along the minus strand of CM056502.1, from coordinate 482,210 downwards.
TCACCATCTAGACGTCACAAAAAGAAGAGTACATCAAGTCCAAACTCTATATACATTATGGTACAAGGTCGTCGTATAGATCAACTGAATATGCCAATCAAATCTACTAGTCTTGATGGAAAACATAACAGTGATATGGCCGGAACAGGGCCCCGACCTATCTATCTACTGTACCTATACCAGACTCAGCTCATGACTCTGACTCGGTAGCTTTGGATGAAGTGAAGCTCACTACCCGGTCCACAGAACTCAACCAACTCCTACAAGGGAGGCATGTCTGCACTTCTATCTGAATCTACAACATGACATGTCGTGCCCCCAACAAACATATGTCAGTACGAATGAAATGTACTGGCATGTAAAGCATGAATAAAAACATAAAAATATAAGTTGTAAAGAAAAGCATAAAAGCAATCTGATACTATGATAACATGTATGCCACATAGGGCGAACAATGAAACTCAGAAATTGTACTGAACTCTTGGAATAACAACTTAGGTTCGTAATCTGCCCTCGACTTATAACCTGATGTGTACTATGTCACTATCCTTATGTATATTATGAGGTATATGTATGGATATGCAATGAAATGTACACACACGCTCCGAGGAGAATATCTCTATGCCTCGGTAGTCATGAGCCATGGGGGATCCGTGAAGTCCATGTACCGGCTACGGCGCACAGCCCGATCCAATATATATATATATATATGCTGCGGAATGCCAACACGATCCAATATATGTATATGCTGCGGAACGCGCAACCCGATCTGAATATATGTATATGTTGCGAAACGTGCATCTCGATTTGAATGTATGATCATGATTGTATGAATGGTATCAAATGCCAATGAAAATTATATCAACACTAATATAAATCGGTGGTGTGGACAACATACTGTGATAACAATGGCTCTTTGGCCTATTTTGAAACTCATAAACTATTTGACTTTGCTTTGACATGACCTTTGGTCAACTCAATGATTAATTCATTAGGACTCTTTTTTTAAGGTCTATGAAATCCAGAGACAAACAAGATATACAAAATTCGATAATGAGACAAACAATGTGTTCAATGAACAACATGTGAATGAGACTGACCCTTTAAAGGTAATCACGACTTTTAGCCTTTAACTTTGATTCGATCCTTTCTTTTTCTTTTTTACTGACAACTTGTCGATATACAAGATTGTGACTTGAAATATTCCATCAGGAAGGAGTATGGTCTCAATCGGAAGCATAACAACGAATATGGAATGCAATAATAGCAAAGGGACTACTCCCGACAAGGGATGATTGACATGTGGTTAGAATGATTCTTTAGTGTTTCTTTTTTCATATGACAAATACTTTGGATGTCATGCTTATGAAAGAAAGGAATAGCCTTACATACCTACGTCGCTTAGCTACCAATGCCTTACGAACTCTCAAACACTTCATGAGTGACCATCTACATAATATAGAGGGTTTGGGTAAAAATAAGATCAATCAACTAGGAATTGATTCATTCGGACAATCCAACGAGCACCTAAAAGATGTGCTTCTCGAACTACGATGTTCATAGCCCCCACTATGTTACTAACTTACCTTCAACACAACTTCAATAGCAACATCCACAACAACTACAACAATAATTACAACTACAACCACAAGATCATCATACACCATCCATGACTTTTAGTACTCATATTCTCCATAACAACACCAACCATAATTACAACCAAAACAACAACAAGGTAGACTCCATGATTTCTAGCACCATGTATTTCAATTACAAGTCATGATCATCTCAAAGTTACTCAAGAACTTATCCAAAAATAATCCAAGAACAATAACAACTTTTTCATGGAGTTCTTAGGTTAACTATCACAAGTTGCCTTTATCAATAACTCCAAATAAGCTATGAGAAGATAGAGATCATTAAGAACATTAAGATCTTACCTTAAATCAGCCATAAAGTCCTTTACAACAAGTTCTCTTCCAGTTTCAAGAAAACCTTCAACTTGTCTAGATATCTAGGGAGGATTTCCAAGCTTCTTAGTGGTTATCCATGAAGGATTTCTCTTCAAATTGATATGGGATATACCCTTGATGATGTAGGAACCCTAGAAGAGGTTTTCAGAGTGTTTAGGATCACCTTAGATCGACAATGAAATGTTGGGAGGGTGGCCATCGATCTTGGCCTTAAATAGTACTCCCCACCGCCTCTCATATGCGGTGAGTTATGTGCCACAGATCACCATATGCAGCCGCATATTCCACCACATGTGGTGGCAATGAGGCGAGGACATAGGGCCTTTACTCCGCTTCCCCATCCGCGAGGCGAAACGACTTTCGTGGGGTGGAATGTTTAGTTTATCATCTAATCTTTATCAAATTTTGTTGAGATGTAATTCCTTTAATCCAACTGACTTCGACCCTTTCATATACCTCCGTACTACTCATATGAATCACACGTGACCTTCGAAAAGGGTCTCGGGTTGTCGGAGCTTAAATTGACTAACCATACGTTCGATCGTATGTAGAATCGCGGGGTGAAACATATTTACTGCTATTCTATCTATGTGTGCATCAAGTTCAAAGATCTCAATTTATAATGAAGAAATGATAGAAGGCATATGCGAAGAAAAGGCCCGCCCATCATTAAAGCAAAGCCCAAGACCATGCAAGAAGGAGAATTTAACAATTTCATTCACTTCACCAACAAAAGGCGAGGTATCTTGCTCCAAATCATTGGTATGGCTATCGAAATCGTGAACATTAGCATGTAGGTTTTCTAGGTCATGCGGAGGACCTACGATCTTAAGCTTTCTTCTCCGCCTCAGCCTTTCTACATCAAGATCTTTGAAAAAATATGGTGCGGGTTCATATCTCTCGACCTACATGAAAAGGGAGGATGATCGAGGGGACCCAGACTTTCGATCTCTTCTCGATGGCAAGAGGTTTCTTTCGTATCAATAGTTGCATATATATAGAGAGAGAGAAAGTCCTTTCTCTTCATAGGGTGATATTAGGAAGAAAGTCCCCGAGAGGACTTAGTTGATCCATGATTTATGTTTCATCTTTCATTTTTTTTTCGTTTGTTTCGATGCTTAACGCCACTTCGCCAACTGGCGTTACCTGTGGTTTCGTGTCTCCTCTTAGTGTGGTCAACACTTGGTGTTTCCGAGCAGCGAGGCTTACACCCATTCACATTAGGTCATCCAACTCACATAGAAAAAAGGAAGTGAGTTAGACAAAAAGAAAAGCAACTTGGACAAAAAAAAGAAGTAACTTGGTTCAGCCACTATAGCTGTTCGGAACCCACAAACCACTCCTACCGGGGGTCAGAATTTCTTCAAATATGTTCTTGAATTCATTCGAGATGTGAGTAAAACTCAAATTGGAGAAGAATATGGGCCTTTTTTGAATAAAAAACCTTCGGAATGATGGTAGTAGAGTAGTCGATCTGATCTCGCGCGGAATCACCATCATTACACATTCATTCTTGGTTTGGCTGTTGGTCTAGCGAGCCTTCCTACTACGGCTCCTCTCTTCTCGAGAATCCATACATCCCTTATCAGTGTATGGACAACTATCTCTCGAGCACAGGTTTAGGTTCAGCCTCAATGGAAAAATAAAATGAAACACCTAACAACGCATCTTCACATACCAAAAGCTACAATAACTATTTCTTATATATTTACATTCTTTTATAATACCGACTAAACATAACTAAGATAAATCGCTGGCTATCAATAAAGGAAGTACTTGATTACAAATAGTTTTGAGAAATGGGCAAGTTAATTAAGAGGTGCATGATCATGACCAAAAGGCAAGAGAGTATTGCAAGGCTGCAACAACGACTAATGAGACAATTGTATAAATGCTATGAAGAATTGGTTTATATTTCTGTATCACTTTTCCTTTACTGACACTACAAAAGAAACTTTAGGCTGCTCCACTAACACTGTGCTAACCCAAATGAAATTGGGCAACGGCCACTAGATCTTCAGACTGATGTCCATATCAAATTAATAGAAGTGACAATACTCTCGGTTGACAGAATATATATAATGAAGAAATTAAAAACACTTCTTAATGTATGTAAAACTCCAGTTTCACTTGGAAGAGTTACTACTATATTTTTTAAGAGATTCATCAAATTTTCTTTATTTCTTTTGAGTCGAACTCATAATGTTTGTTTCATTACTCCCAAAATAAGTGTCATTCTCCCCTTTCGAGAACTTTACTAAGAGTACACAACTTATAATTATTTCTCATCTCAATAGAATAGCCCGGCGCACAAAACATTCTGCGTTAGCAGAGTTCGGGGAAAAGTTATACAAGAGTACATAACTTATAAATATTTCTCATGTCAATGCTGTCTTCTTTTTCTTTTTCGTGTAGACAGCGTACCCCAATGCAAGTATTTGTGGCTGCTTTCACGGCTCAAACTGTAACCTATAGATCACCCGAAAATAACTTTAATACATTTTAAAAGGTTGATCAAAGTTAAAATATTTTGAATCTCAAGAATGAAAAGCCACAAATAATTTGGAATGGAGGGAGTAACCAAGATTAATAATGAAGAACATTAATTTCATGATTGTGGTTAGTTGGAGTAAATTATGGTCAAATGAGCAAAGCATAAACTGGTATTGCCATTGGAGGACCTATGATGGAAGTTAGCTACAGCACAATAATACAAAGACCGACCCAATGGTCTAAAAAGCAGGGTGGGTAACCCCATGAGTCCATGACCATAGTAAAGACCCGTAGTCAAAGTCAAGCAACTTATCATGGAAATTCTAAGCAGAATAAACGAACTTGAAATTTGTAAAAGTTTACATTCTCAATACAAACTACTCACTAGTCTGCAAAATTCAGTATTTTGAAGTTAATTTCTATAGGAGCTCGCAAAAAAAACAAATATTGATAGAGTGAGATAAATGTGGTAGAACAAATACTGTTCAGAATAATATAACGCTTAAAATTCTGAATTCGTAAGGAAACAAAGAATGGTTAATTTATTGAAATCAAGAAGGACTCCAGATTAAGAGGAGAAAACCATAAAAAGAGAGCACTATTATGTTATCTTCCTGCTGCTTCATGTAGTGGCGGAGCTGGAAATCCAAATAAGGGGATTAAAAAAATTATGCTAAGAAAATTCAATAACTATAAAATATATGTTTAAAAAGTATTTTTCTCTCTATTCACATAGTATAATTTTGGAAAAAGAATATTCAATTGAACCCCATGCGTCCTCCCTTTGGCTTCAGGTTTCAAGAGAAACTGATGTAACGTTGGATGCAGAACATAGTAAGGTACTTATTGGACTTCTTTTCCTTTTTACTATATATATGGGTAGGAATGCTATAATAATATTTTGATTTTAATAATAGTTCCAACAAGATAGATAATTTAGCTAGATTGAAGACTATGGTCGTCAATAGTAGCTATTTCAGCCATATTACTTGAGAATGGGGACATGTAGCGCAGACAACGACGTTAATCCCTTGCTAATTTTTGTTTTGTCTATATTGTCTTCAAGTACGTACGTATATATTTATCAAGAAAAAGCCTTGTGCAGTCTAAAATCAACCATCCCGTACGTTAATCCCTTGCTAAGTACTATTTTCAATTTTATTTGCAACTTTTGAATGTACAAATTTCGTGTTATATACTTGCAAAGCTGCAACATCCCTTCCAGGGTAAACTTTTATCCTTACTGCTTTATTTTTACACTAAATCATAGTATTAGTTAAGCATAATCAAGTGACATATTGAGATAAAAATATTATGCATTAATTAACTAATCATGCATCCTTGAGAGATAACAATGTATATAAAAGACCATGTATATGTGTTCACTCATTTGATGTAAATATTGAATACGGATACGCTTTTACCCCAGAACAGGGCTTATTCTCTATGATAAGTAGTTTGCTCGATTAGCCGTTACTATGATATGATTAAGTTATATACAGTAATGGTGTAGTTTGTAAGCTTTTGTTTTAAAACTTGTAGGTAAAAAATTGGGGTAAAGTGTATTTGAAAGGTTAAACAAAGAGAACGCTGAGTCGAGAGATGACTCTCTATCTTTAAGACAAAATTACCCCGTATAAATGCTTTTACGGTATTGGGCAATAGTCTCCCAAGATAAAACAACAACTAATCAACTGCATAAAGCAAATACAGTTGATTCTAGCGAAGACAATGAATAAGAACAGATTGCTGAAGAAAGAGAACAGAATATGCTTTCTGCCTGCTTTCTGTACTTTCCGTTTACTGTGTGTATGTTCTGGACGATGAACAAAATAGAAAAGAAAAGCTTGTTTGAGTTTCTGGACAGAAGAGATGTGTTCTGCGTGTGTCTTTGAGTGTGTCTGTGTAATTTGAACTGAAGTGTTCAATATATAAGACCAGAAAGGGAGGGCATCAGTCATGACTGTTGATGTCTTCAACGTCTTGACCTGTTGAACATGTTGATGTCTTCAACGTCTTGATCTGTTGAACAGTCATGACTGTTGTGATGTTCTGAAAACTTCAGCGACCAAAATATAAATAGTTAATATTTCAGGGATCAAAAAGAAAATTCGGAAGAAAGAAATAGCCCAACAGCCCGTGAACCCGAGACCGAGACCGAGACCGGATCGGACGGGACGAGCGGGCGGTGGCAACGCGCGTGTGGGGCTTAGCCCTGAACCCAAGCTCGCCTAAGTCATCTCCCTTCTAAACACATGGGTTACCCCTTGGGGCCACAAACCCTTACTCAAACTTAGAGTTTATATCTAGCATAAACTCTTTCTTTTACCAATGAGGGAGATTTGTCATTTTTGGCAAAAAAACACTGCATCTTTTCATGTCTCAAACACTTTACTTTGTGTACCAATATCTTTTTCAATTCACAACGAAATTTAACGATATTTGGCACTAACATCATCTACCCACTTAGTAGATTAGACATGTGTGAAAAACAATGTTTCCCACATGTTTAAGTCATTAAAGATAGGATAAACTTAATCCCACATTAATAAAATTTCCAACAAATTTAACATAACATAATATGTTAATTACCACTTCTATTACTAAGCGACCCGTGGAATTACCTTACGAGCTGAGTAACAAATTTGTGTATATGGTTCTTATTCGATCAATGAGTACAATTAATGGCGAAGACATGATATTTATCAAAAAAATTCAACATCTATTATAAATACATAAAAAAAATATATATATAGAGTGTGAATTCCCCTCTAGCTAGCTCCTCCCAAACAACTCAAACTCCATACATATATCCACATGCAAAAGCGTTAAGATCACTTTAATTACTTTTTTGATTGACTATATTTAAAGTGATTAGATTTTCAAATCCTTTTTGTTACCTGACCAATTTGGAAAATTGTTAGCTAAAATTTATTTAAATGTAAAAGAAATCTTTGAAAATATCTGTGAGTAGCACGAAACAAATTTGTTTTTTATAGTTAGCATAGAGAGAAGAGATGAGTCCAAAAGAAGCACTATAGCAGAGAGAGCAATTGGCTGTTGAGTAGACAAAGGTGTTGAGAGTAGTACTATAACCTCTCTTTTTTTTTGGCTGACAGAGCACAGTTATTTATTTCACACTTGAAAAGTACTCTCTCCGATATATTTAAAAGAGTTAAATTTTTAATGGACTGTAGATGCGCAGTTCTCCACATGATAGCATGCATCAATCATGCAATTGCTTTAGCAAACTCTTATTTAATGAAACAGACTTTTTCACTCTGTTATAAATAGTGAGTATACGGATCCTTCTCAATAAGGCAAGTTGATTTGATGGATAATTAATAACTCATATTTTTTCTTCGCTATAGGATAGGTCCGGATATTTAGTAGGTCTCTGATAAAATATAAATTAACGGTCCCTATATAGCAAATAAGAACGATGGTAAGATAATAGATCCAATGTAGAAAAAAATAATAGCACCTAGAAAGGATGTCATTAGCGTATGAGCAACTCCAATGACCAATCTATATTTTAAGTCGCATTCACCATGACATCATATGAACTCTCTCCATAGCTAATAACTAATCAATTAATTCAATTAAAAAATTGAGTACAAGCATAGCTATTCTATATTAGAAACTAGAATACTAGTCTAAATTTCAGTTAATTAAAAATTACATAAACGCAATTTAAAAACTACAAATCAATAACAACAAATTGAACACCAATATTTTCAATTATCAAAACCTAACATAAAAAAATTGACAGAGTTGAGACTTGAAATCAAATAAATTAAGTATGGTCTTACCGAAAAACTCAAACGGATGGATGGTGGTCGAAATTCCTCCAGAAGGACAATAATGGTGGAATCGGTGGAAAATAGATATCGTTAATTGAGAGTAGAAAAAATTCACAAGTGCAATGGAGAAGAGAAATAAAATAGGAGAAATTTGAAAAGGATTTTGAGAAATTATTGAATTCCATTGGTAAATATGAATTTGAAGAAAATAATTAAGGATAGAAGGGAAGAAGACAAGAGACCGCCCATTTATTTCTCCCTCTCTTTCTCTGCCCTCTCTTAATTTCCTTTCTCTTTCTCTGTAATCTCTTCATCAGATACAGAGGTTTTTTTCGTTTATCACTTGAATTAATAGGTAATTAATTTTTTTATGGATCAAATATATATAATATTAATACTAGTATAGATGTACATGGGTTGGGCCCTCTATCACCTCGGGGCCCTAGCCCAACAAGGCAAAAGGTCGGCCCTGCTTCGCTAGCAAGAGATCAATGTACGATCACTGCCATTTCTGATTTTTCTTTTAATTTCTTGATGAAGAAAATGAAAGAAATAATCCCCTTGATTATTTTCATTGATTGAATAGATATATATACAAGTTACAAAATAGGAGAATCCTATTCCTATTCTATTTCTAAAACCTTATTCTACCATAATTCTAACTCTACAATTTATGGTAGTGTATAAACCTACTTTAGGTAACAAATACATTACAATATACTACACATATATTTTCCAAATATACAATATTTTTATGTCCCAAAATCTGTAAAACCGAGATGCCCAATATGGCAAGTATGGGCTGATTTCGTGGCCTCTTAATAAGGCAATATACACTTGTATATTGTGTGTATATTGCCTTATTTAACACACACCCGCAGTCATAGCGGACGGTCTTCGAACGCTGAGACTGTCCCTAAAGTCTTCAAAGAGAACCGCTGGTAGACCCTTTGTAAAGATGTTTGCAATTTGATAACGCGACGGGACATGGCATACGCGAACTTCACCCTTTGCAACCTTTTCACGAACAAAGTGAATGTCCATTTCGATATGCTTAGTACGTTGGTGTTGAACTGGGTTACCTAAAAGGTAGATGGCACTAATGTTATCGCAATATACCAAGGTTGCCTTCTGAATGGGACAATGAAGCTCCAAAAGCAAATTACGTAGCCAACATGATTCGGAGACCACATTCGCTACCCCTCGATATTCTGCCTCTGCACTTGAGCGTGATAGAGTTGCCTGACGCTTTGCCGATCAGGAGACCAAGTTGTTGTCAAGGAACATACAGTAGCCAGAAGTCGACCGTCTGGTATCGGGACAACCACCCCAATCAGCATCCGTGTACGAGACAAGTGTGGATGTAGATGAATGATACAAGTGCAATCCATAGTCCAGTGTCCCCTGAATATACCAAATGATGCGTTTGATTGCATTCATGGGTTCAACTCTGGGATCATGCATGAATAAACACACCTGTTGAACCGCATACGTAATATCCGGTCTGATAAATGTAAGATACTGGAGTGCCCATGCAAGATTGCGATAGCGGGTCGGGTCCTCGTATGGTGCATCTGCTGCGACACTTAGCTTGGGGTTTACATCAACTGGCGTGGAAGTGGACTTACAGAATGACATCTCAGCCCTCTCTATGATCTCAGCAGCATACTTTCGTTGAGACAAAAACAAGCCACCTGAATGACGCTTGACGGCAATCCCTAAAAAATAACTCAAAGGCCCTAAGTCTTTCATAGCAAACTCAGAACTGAGCATGGTCATGATAGACTAGTGCAAGGCATCGGAAGAGGCAGTCAAGATGATATCGTCCACATACAACAGAATGTAGGCCAAAGACGAACCACGACGGTAGATGAATAAGGAATTATCTGACCTGCTGTGAGTGAACCCAATAGTTGAAACAAAGTCAGCAAACCTTGTGTACCAGGCCCTTGGAGACTGCTTAAGCCCATATAAGGACTTATTCAACAAACATACATGATGAGGACGGTTTGGATCCCTGAAACCCAAAGGCTGATGCATATAGACTGTTTCATTGAGATCACCGTGTAGGAACGCATTCTTGACATCCAACTGATGAATTGGCCAAGTCTTTGAAAGAGCCAAGCTAAGCACAGTGCGAATAGTAGCCAGTTTGACCACCGGACTAAACGTCTCACCACAATCTATCCCAACCTGCTGAGTCTTACCATCACCAACAAGTCGCGCCTTATGTCGAGCAAATGACCCATCTGAATTCTCCTTATGAGCAAAATTCCACATAGACCTGATAACAATAATACCATATGGACGGGGCGCCAACTCACACGTCTTATTATCAATAAGAGCATTATATTCATCAGTCATAGCAATTTTCCAATTAAGGTCATTTAATGCGGACACAGGATTGCGGGGCAAGGGGGATTTAGAGACATCAGAATGTAAATTAAAATGTCTTTTAGGTTTAAAATACCTCACTGAGTTTGAGTGGCCGGTCTATGACTCGAGGAGGAATTGAGGGAATTTCGGGAATTTTCTGGGCTCGGGATGGGTAGCCCGGCAGCGGTGGGCTGGGCCCAAATCGTAAATAATGGACTCGTTATGCGGACCAGTTCAGGTGGATCGCCCAATTGCCGAACTGCTCCCGTGGTGGAATTCTTGGCGTGGCGATCAGTGGGTCCAGTAGGCGATGGGCCATTGGAGGATTTTGGGTGCGGGAGATGTCCGAAAAATTTCAAATAATATACGGGGATATTTGGTCATCTCAAAAATCATACGACTTAGGCTCGGGAGTATGAACTTTTGTAAAAGGGAATTGGGTTTCATAAAAAATGACATGGCGATTTATTATGATTTTCTTTGAGGATAAATCAAAACACTTATAACCACGATGATTCGATGGATAACCCAAAAATACACACAGGGTAGACCGAGCCTGAAGTTTGTTAATTGCGGTGGATGGGAATAACGGATAACACAAGCACCCAAAAATCTGAAGATGAGAATAAGATGGGTTTTTATTATATAGGATTTTTAGGGGGGAAGAATATGTCAGACCTTTAGAAGAAATTATGTTAAGAAGATATGTGGTCATTTGTAGAGCATGATGCCAAAAATATGGAGGTATGGAGGCATGAATTAAGAGAGTTCGGACAATGTTATTTGTGGAACGAATTTTACGTTCGGCTTTCCCATTTTGTGAAGATGTACGAGGACATGAAAAATGAAAATTTATCCCATTATTAGCACAAAATTTCCGAAACTCCCTATTGTCATACTCTTTCCCATTATCACATTGAATATTTTTTATTTCTCTTTCGAATTGAGTACGAATGAACGCTCTAAATTGGATGAAGATGGAAAACACTTGTGATTTATTCGCAATTGGAAACGTCCACAAGAATCTAGAATAATCATCTAAAAAGAACATAATATCGATGACCCAATGAACTAAGAACAGGAGACGTCCATAAGTCGCTATGAATAATATCAAATGACATTGAAGTATGAGAATTGGAGTCAACAAATGGCAACTTAACAATTTTCCCTAATGAACAAGACTGACAAAGTGGAGTACGACTCGTACCCTTACAGAAAATAAAGTTATTTTTATCTAAAACTGATAAAATAGAAGATCCCGGATGACCCATACGAACATGCCACATGGAAGGAGAGATGGCTGCAAAGGCTGATGGCAAGGCTTGACTCGAAGGACTGAAACCAGGCATGATAGGATACAGATCACCCCTACTATCACACCTCATGAGATGGCTCCCCGTCTTGAAATTCTCCACAGAGAAACCGAAAGGATCGAATTCAACAGAAACAGAATTGTCATTTGTGAACTTTCGGACATATACTAAATTTTTAACCAATTTAGGAGCATGTAAGGTATTTTTTAAGAGGAGTGGTGGATTGGGGGGAGACATCTTTTTTTTTTCATACCCTAGAATTGGAATAGAACTGTCATTACCAACAATTATCCCCAGAGGGGTGCTCAAATTGGAATAAGATGAGAGAGTACCTGATTCGGAAGTCATGTGAGTAGTGGCACCGGTGTCCATATACCAATTTGGGTCCGGTTGAGATAACCCCAGTGTGTGCATTGCGGCCTCGATATCGGTTTGAGTGGGGTCTGTTGCATGATGGGCTTGCGGAGGTCGGGGCCCAAGAACTCCTGTCCGTGGTGTAGCTGGGCCGTAGCTGTTGTTGCTACCGCTGCTGGGCCACTGCTGGGTATTGGGCCTGGACTGTTGGCCAGCCCACTGGCCGCTGAAAACTGCTGCTGGATGGTACGAGTTCCACTGCCATGGGCCCCACTGCTGGGCCCAGGGTGATGGTGGGCCACTGTACCCTGGATGGGACCCACCGCCTGCTTGTTGACCACTGGAACCGCCGCATTTGCCCCCGCAGTTTTTGTTATTGTTTTTGCGATTATTCTTGCCGTCACCATTATTATGGTTTTGACCCGAATTATTCACAAACCCCGAAGAACTAGGAGAGGATACCACCACGACGACTGGGCTTGCTCCGGTAGCCGCCTTTTTGGCCATGCCGGCTTCTTCCAACGTACCATGGAGCGGGCTTGATAGAAGTCGGAAAGAGGGTTGCTTTGGCGAAGGAGAGTTCCAACACCATTATAGGCCTCCGAAAGACCGGCAACCAACTGTACAACTAGACGATTATTTGTTATTGGTACGCCAACATTACGGAGTTGATCTGCCAACTCATTCAGTTTCTTGCAATATGCAGAAACGTTCGGAAATTCATCCATTCAAACGAGAGAGAATTCCTGCTCGAGTGTGACGACACGTGAATGTTGGTTGTCTTGGAATATGTCACGCAATCTATTCCATGCAGCCATAGCCGTGGTATCTGACTCAATAATCTTCTGTAGAAGGTCCACTGAAATAGTGGGGTAGATCCACCGGAGAACGGTAACATCAAGTGTAATTCATAACTCAGGATCCTCCGCAGGAAGGGGTCTAGCGGGAGGAATGATGTGATGAAGAACTTGATAAGAGATAGCGTGAATTTTAAACAACTCCGCCCACGTCGCATATTAGACGTTTTCCATCTCAAGGACAATAGGGATACTGCTCTTGATATTGGACACCGTGAGGGCAGGGTGATAATTGTTCTTAGACATATTGAAAGAACAAAGAAGGAAGGGAAATTTAAGAGAGGTGTTTGTGAGAGCGGAAGACGAATTTTGGAAGAGAAACCCGAGGGGGGGGGTGTCTCGGCCACAAGGAAGACAAAAGTTGAGAGAAAAACTTTTGTTTAGACCTAGTCTCTTGATACCATGAAAGAAATAATCCACTTAATTATTTTCATTGATTGAATAGATATATATACAAGTTACAAAATAGGAGAATCCTATTCCTATTCTATTCCTAAAACCTTATTCTACCATAATTCTAACTCTACAATTATGGTAGTGTATAAACCTACTTTAGGTAACAAATACATTACAATATACTACACATATATTTTCCAAATATACAATATTTTTATGTCCCAAAATTTGTAAAACCGAGATGCCCAATATGGCAAGTATGGGCTGATTTCGTGGCCTCTTAATAAGACAATATACATTTGTATATTATGTGTATATTGCCTTATTTAACAGAAAATAATTCCTGCTTTAGGAAAATGTTATTTTTGTCATTTGATTGTTTTATCAGGAGATTTACTAATTAATATGGGGATTGTTATCTCATATTCAGTGTGATATAAAAGAATAATATAACAATTATAGTAAAAATAATCTTGTAGTTACCTATATGCAAGCTAAAAGTTCAATCGAATTCGAAATAAAATAACCCCACATTTTGTTCCCGATTTGTTATTACTTACATTAATAACCAAACAACCCCTATGGTATTGTACGAGTATACAATAACATGAAAGATAAGGTAAATAACTTAAATCCAACTTAAAGAAATGTATTTTGGAACAAGAAAAACCAATAAAAAGAGTTTTTACAGAACTAGAATGGTTTAACATGTTGTAGGTTAAATGCTGTTTGTTTTTCAAGTAACTATATATAGTGCCAAAGGTTGAACCAATTTGGTGTCATTGTTTCCCGTTATACAAATGACTTTAGATAACATAATAAAAAATAAAAAATACACATTGCAAAAATCAAGAACCATTTCTCATAGACATATTCACACCCATACAATACATAAGGTGTTGTAGGGATCAGACTGACGTGCATAAAGCAAATTCATCAGCAAAACCTGCCACTTCCTCAGTGTGTATTCAAAAACTTGTCACCATTTCCCAAATCATTAAATAATAAACACTAAAAATAAATAAAATTAGTATTGAAAAAATAAGAATAATTTTTTCAGAATATAATCGAGACCACTTAGTTCAAAGTGTGTCCTTAAGGAAATTATTTCCCTCACAGTACTCGAGGTTGATGGAATATCCCCTCCCAGGATAGAACGATTATCTTACCAGAATAGTAGTACTCCAAACTCTGGTAGCGGCGAACCACTCAACAGTAGTATATCACACAGAATTGATTCGTGCAGAAGAAGAAGAAGATTTTGTAGTTCAGAAAATTAGTAAATAAAATTCTGAAGAATCAAATGAATTTATAGTCATGGAAGTACTGTTTCTGAAGGTTTGCAACCCTTCTGAACAATCACTAAAACTGGTGGGAAATTTAAATGTGGGAAAGAAATCGGATCGCGGTCGAAGCGGATCCGTAGGTCATGGTCGGGGTCACTAACGGGTAGGATTGGATACGTTAATTAATTTAATTAAATAATAATTAATTAAATAATTAAAAATTAAAGAAAATTTGGTCCAAAAAGATTATCAATCAATCAGATCATTTGACCAAATCCAAATCCAAATCCAAATCCGAAGCCGAGCCGAGCGAAGCGACGGTCAGCAAGGCGAGGTCCTTGCCCTCAACCCTTTTATCGACAAGAAGGAGTAATTCTACTTATAAGTAGAAGAACTTTTCTTTCCACTACCGATGTGGGACAACTCCCACTTTTCTTTCCACTACCGATGTGGGACAACTCCCACTTTTATTTCCACTACCGATGTGGGACAACTCCCACTTTTATTTCCACTACCGATGTGGGACAAATGATTATTTTATAGAGCAAGAGGGAACTCCCTACATTTCCCATTCAATCTATCATTTAATCCCAACAATCCCCCACATGAATGGGGAATGGCTATAAGATAAAGGAATACGCTGACAAGTGTGATATACAAGCGAGAATTGACTGCATCTGAACAAGTAGGTTTCCGTTTGAACTTTCCGTAGTGAACTTATATCGGATATACTCGATCAATCGGTAGATTTGATATCTTTGAACCGTCGAACTTTGTTGTATACCTAGACAACATAAGTCACACAATCAACCCTCAACCGTTTATGGTTCTCACGGTTGTGTTCGTTTCAGCCATGAACACCTCCTGGTTTCATGAGTGTGTAGAGAATGGGCCTTTACTGTCATTCCCCTTTAAAGCGGCTTACACTTAACACTCACATAGGTGATTTCTAAACATGTGGTCCTATATCCACATTATCTGGTCATACACTGCCAGATTTAGATAATAATTAAAGAACCTTAATGCTTTATTAACTCATTAACAAGCCATAATATTTTATCCTTATTTCTGAACATTTTCTTCATCCGAAAATGGGTTGAGTTATTTGACAATGTTGAACCGTCAGTCACAACTTTGTTTGATCTCCTTGAACCTAGCTCTTGGGATCTCCAGTCTGCTAGGTAGAGTTACCGCCATGATGACTTGTCCTCGGCCTTAACCCCATTTCCATTGATGATCTACTAACCCCCTCTCTAGATAAGCCTTTTGTAAGCGAATCCGCCACGTTATCTCTTGATTGTACATAGTCAATCGTGATAAGGCCACTAGAGAGGTGTTGTCTAACGGTATTGTGTCTTCGTCGTATGTGACGAGATTTTCCGTTATACATTACGCTCCCTGCCCTACCTATTGCTGCTTGACTGTCACAATGTATACATATAGGAGCCAAAGGTTTGGGCCATAATGGAATATCTTCTAAGAAATGTCGGAGCCATTCAGCTTCTTCACCGGCCTTGTCTAAAGCTATAAATTCAGATTCCATTGTAGAGCGGGCGATGCATGTCTGTTTTGATGATTTCCAAGACATTGATCCACCCTTAATTGTGAAAACATAACCACTCGTGGATTTAACTTCAAATGACCCGGTGATCCAATTTGCATCACTATATCCTTCGATCACGGCGGGATATTTGTTATAATGCAAAGCATAGTCTTGGGTGTGTGTTAAATACCCCAAGACTCGTTTCATTGCCATCCAATGAGTTTGATTGGGATTACTCGTGAATCGACTCAGCTTGCTTATAGCACATGCTATATCTGATCGTGTACAATTCATAATATACATCAAACTTTCCAAAACTCGTGCATAGTCCAATTGTGAGTCACTTTCACCTTTATTCTTTTGAAGTGCAAAACTTACATCAATTTGAGTCTTTACAACATTGAAATTTAAATACTTAAACTTGTCAAGTACTCTTTCAATATAATGAGACTGCGATAATGCTAGACCTTGTGGAGTTTTATGAATTCTGATGCCTAAGATCAAATCAGCAACTCCTAAGTCTTTCATATCAAATTTGCTAGCCAAAGATACGCCGTAGCATTTATATTGGTAATATCTCTACTCATTATCAACATGTCATCAACATATAAACAAACAATGACTTCATGATTTGGAGTATTTTTAATGTAAACACATTTGTCACACTCATTAATCTTAAATCCATTTGTCAATATTGTTTGGTCAAATTTCGCATGCCATTGTTTGGGTGCTTGTTTAAGTCCATAAAGTGACTTAACAAGTTTGCACACTTTCCTTTCTTTACCAGGAACCACAAAGCCCTCAGGTTGTTCCATGTAAATTTCTTCCTCCAATTCTCCATTTATGAAAGCCGTCTTGACATCCATTTGATGGATTTCAAGACCATATATCGCCACTTGATGCTACTAACACCCGAATAGATGTTATTTTTGTTACCAAGCAGTATGTGTCAAAGTAATCAAGGCCTTCTTTTTGTCTATAACCTTTGACCACAAGTCTTGCCTTATATTTGTCAATAGTGCCATCAGCTTTCATTTTCCTTTTAAAAATCTATTTTGATCCTAAAGGTTTATTTCAGGAGGAAGATCAACCAATTCTCATGTATGGTTGTTCAAAATTGATTCAATCTCACTATTGACTGCCTCTTTCCAAAATGCTGAATCAGAAGAAGACATTGCTGCTTTAAATGTTTGAGGCTCATTTTCAAGCAAGAATGTCACAAAATCTGGTCCAAAGGAAATAGATGTCCTTTGACGTTTGCTACGCCTTGCATCCGCTTTACTTGGTGTATTTTCCTTTGGTTCTTCCCGCGGTCGTTTAGATCTTTCACTTGACGACTCACGTTCAGTTTTATACGGATAAATATTTTCAAAGAATTCAGCATTATCTGATTCAATTACCGTATTTACATGAATTTCGGAGTTGTCCGATTTGTGAACCAAAAACCGACAAGCTTTGCTGTTTGTAGCATAACCAATAAATACACAATCCACAATTTTTGGTCCAATTTTTACCCTTTTGGGCAAAAGAACTTGGACCTTTGCTAAACACCCCCACACTTTGAAATATTTCAAGTTGGGTTTTCTTCCTTTCCATAGTTCATATGGAATAGATTGTGTTTTGCTGTGGGGCACCCTGTTGAGTATTCGGTTAGCTGTAAGGATAGCTTCCCTCCATAAGCTTTGCGGTAAACCGGAACTTATTAGTAAGGCATTCAACATTTCCTTTAATGTTTGGTTTTTTCTTTCCGCAATTCCATTTGATTGTGGTGTGTAAGGGGCAGTAGTTTGATGAATAATTCCATATTCTAAACATATCTCTGCAAAAAGAGATTCGTACTCTCCTCCCCTATCACTTCTAATCATTTTTATCTTTTTATTCAATTGATTTTCCACTTCATTTTTGTATTGCTTAAATGCATCAATTGCTTCATCCTTACTATTAAGCAAATACACATAACAATATCGAGTGCAATCGTCAATAAAAGTTATAAAATACTTTTTCCCACCGCGAGATGGTATTGACTTCATATCACATATATCTGTGTGAATTAAGTCTAAAGGATTTGAATTCCTATCAATAGACCTATATGGATGTTTAACAAACTTAGATTCGACATGATTTCACATTTAGATTTATTACACTCGAATTTAGGCAATACTTCTAAATTAATCAATTTCCGCAAGTTTTGTAGTTGACATGTCCTAAACGAACATGCCATAAATTATTTGACTCAATAAGTAAGACGGTCAATTCTTATTAATACTGTCAACAACCATTACATTGAGTTTGAAAAGGCCCTCGGTGAGGTAGCCCTTTCCTATGAACAAATCATTCTTACTTATTATCATTTTCTCACTAACCAATACACATTTAAACCCGTTTTTGACGAGTAGTCCGGCTGAAACTAAATTCTTCCGAATTGTTGGAACGGGCATAACATTGTTGAGAGTCAGGACCTTGCCGGAAGTCATCTTCAGAAGTATCTTCCCATATCCTTCAATCTTGGTCATTGCAGATTTCCCATAAACAAGACCTCTTCGGGTCCAAATGGGAGCATAGGTTGCAAATGCTTCTTTTGTAGCGCAAACATGTCGAGTGGCACCAGAATCAAGCCACCACTCCTTTGGGTTTCCAACCAAATTGCACTCTGATAGCATTGCACACAGATAATCCATATCATCATTCTTTTCCACCATATTGGCTTGTCCTTTTCCCTTGTTCTTTTCTGAGACGACAATCTGGGGGCTTTGTGGCGCCTTTCCCACAATTAAAGCGGTTGCCCTTGAACTTTTTCTTGTTGGAATCCTTCTCCTTTCCGTAAGGCTTCTTCCTTTTCTTGTTCTTTTTCGTGAGCATCATCTTCAACGATGTTTGCCCCTTCAATTGGTGAAGTCTTACGGTACCTCTTCTCAGCGGTTTTGTTATCTTCCTCGATCTTGAGACGAATCACAAGATCTTCCAACTTCATTTCCTTTCTTTTGTGCTTAAGATAATTCTTGAAATCTTTCCATGAGGGCGTCAACTTCTCAATCATTGCGACCACTTGTACCGCTTCGTTTACAACCATACCTTCAGCAATAAGGTCATGGAAGATAAGTTGGAGCTCTTGAACTTGGGTTCCAACGGTTTTTCCATCCACCATTTTGTAGTCTAGGAATTTGGCAACCACAAACTTCTTCAAGCAAGCATCTTCAATTTTGTACTTCTTTTCAAGTGCACTCCATAGTTCTTTGGAAGTCTCTACTGCACTGTAGACGTTGTACAAGTCATCTTCTAAGGCACTCAAAATGTAGCCTTTGCACAAAAAGTCAGCCTGTTTCCAAGCCTCAGTAACCATGAACTTTTGGTTGTCAGGCATGTCGGCGGCAGGCACGGGAGGGTCGTCATTGGTGAACTTTTGCATACCAATGGTGGTAAGCCAAAAGAACATTCTTTGCTGCCATCCTTTAAAGTTCGCACCGGTGAACTTCGCAGGTTTCTCAGCCGGTGGCACAGCGGTACGGGTCGTAGGAGTAACCGCTGGTGCAGTAATTGCAGAGGTAGTTCCAGCCTCAATTGCCATTATTCGCTTGTCATCACAAATCGACAAACTATTTTAGTTAATAAAACCAGAATAGCAATTCAATCACAGACTTAAACGATGAAAATTTTATTTCTTCAAATTGCAGTATAATTATGAAACTTTAGTATTCCAACGAAGTTTTTATATCTTCGAGTCAGAATACTAATATTCATATGGAGTAGAAAACTGCACAAGTTTTAATCTCCAAACCAGAATACAACAACGATGAAGTTTTTATGTTCTTCAAATCGTTGTACAAGTATGAACTTTAATATTCCAACGAAGTTTGTATGTCTTCAAGTCAGAATATGAAATTTCACACGGAGTAGAAAACCACACATGTTTTAGTCTCCAAAACAAAATACAGATTAATCTAAAAATATAATTTCCTTAAGATTGTTATTAATCTGTATTCTAAAAAAAAACAGTAAATAATAAACACTGAAAATAAACAAAATCAGTGTTGAAAAAATAAGAATAATTTTTTCAGAATATAATCGAGTCCACTTAGTTCAAAGTGTGTCCTTAAGGAAATTATTCCCCTCACAGTACTCGAGGTTGATGGAATATCCCCTCCCAGGATAGAACGATTATCTTACCAGAATTGTAGTACTCCAAACTCTGATAGCGGCGTAACCACTCAACAAAGAGTATATCACAATGTAATTGATTCGCAAGTGTAAGAAGAAGAAAATTTTGTAGTTCAGAAAATTAGTAAATAAAATTTTGAAGAATCAAATGAATTTATAGCCATGGAAGTACTGTTTCTGAAGGTTTGCAACCCTTCTGAACAATCACTAAAACTGGGGAGAAATTTAAATGTGGGAAAGAAACCGGTCGCGGTCGTGGTCGATCCCACGGTCGCGTCACTAACGGGTAGGATTGGATAAGTTAATTAATTTAATTAAATAATTAAAAATTAAAGAAAATGTGGTGCAAAAAGATTATCAATCAATCAGATCATTTGACCAAATCCGAATCAATTGACCTGGCCGGCCGAAGCGGCGGCGGCGGCAGGGTCCTTGCCCCCTCAACCCTTTTACTGACAAGGAGTAATTCTACTTATAAGTAGAAGAACTTTTATTTCCACTACCGATGTGGGACAACTCCCATTTTTTTTTCCACTACTGATGTGGGACAACTCCCACTTTTATTTTCACTATCGATGTGGGACAACTCCCACTTTTATTTCCACTATCGATGTGGGACAAATGATTATTTTATAGAGCAAGAGGAAACTCCCTCCATTTTCCATTCAATCTATCATTTAATCCCAACGGTAACAAAAATGAATATCACAAGTTAAAAATATAATACAATATATATTTTTCAGTAGCATATGCAAGCTAGCAGGCAGAGAAAGATGCCAGTGCATGCCACGTTACTTTCTTCCTTCTGCCCAGAAAATGCTACAGTTCTTAAAAACCATCACCCACGACCACAATGAGCGCGTCGTCATCACGCTCTTAGCACACATCATATCAACCATGAAAAGAACCGGGCATAGCTGGATGGGCCTAGATGACAAATTGTTTTTTTAAATTTAGTTAAAAGTTTGCGGCTTGAATTCGAATCATGATGGGAGCAATTTATTCTAGATAGAATTTTATAGGTATCAAAATTACTATCTGTAGCAATAGTGGGGTAAGCAAGAAGTCTGAATATAAAAAATGAAAAGAAGGGAAAGAACTTTTTGAAAAGCTTCAAAAAGTATAATACAGAGAGATTCCATAGCTTTCAGTTACGACAAATAAAAATAATACTAAGCTATTGGTACTTTTTGGTGTCAAATTTTGTATCATGATTATTAAAATTAAATTTATTAAATTATTTGTTATTTTAAAAATTTAAGATATAATTAATTAATTTTTTATTTTATATCTTTACTAAAATTTTGCCGTTAGATCATGAAATATATAAATAAAATAAATATTTAATGAAAAAAATCGTAATTTAAATATAAATAAAAGAAAGTGATTAAATACTCCACCTAAATAAGAGATATTGAGACGAATATTTTTACTAATGTAGCCAAATAATACGAGGGGAGTACTAAATCGAGATTCATTTACGAAAAGAAATGAAAAATTCAAAAACATTAGCTTTAAGCATCAGAGTTAGCAAAACAACAATGGTAGTAAACAAGAGTTGCCTGGATATATTTACATAATTTTTTTGTAGAAAAATGAGAAAAACTGAACCTCCCAACAAGAAATTAAAACCCTAAATAACTCTCATTTTTTTATACGATCTGTTCTGGGTCTGCTGTTGTTACTATGATATTGTCCTTTGTTTCCTGTTGCATTAGAACTTGAAGATGAAGAAGAAAACAAAGGAAATCCTACCCCAGATTTACAAAGTGGAACATTAAGAACAGGGGTAACACGGACATTAGCTGAATAAGATCTCTCCATTCCTCTATGTTTATACCTTGGCCCGCCATTAAATGTACTAGGACTGCTTGAACTTCTTTCTAAGCTATGGAACACAATTTTTCCTGAAGAGTTCATTCTAGGACTATCAACAGATGCACCACGAACAGTTGTAACATTAGCTTCAGATGATGATGATACCCTATGCTTCACCAGTCGTACCCTACGTGGAATATTGGCAATTCGAGGGGAACTGTTTGGTTTATCTGAATCAAGTGAAAGTCTAGGTAGATCTGAAGAAGATGACGAAAGAGACAATCGAGAAGATATTGAAACAGACTCAATATATGAGTCTTTCGTTAACAATGGAAGGTTAAGAGACGAGTTATTATTATCTATAGAAGAGCTTAAGGACTTTGAGGTACGATGATGAAGGAAATGTTTTAAGGATTTATGAGTGGTGTTAGTACTACTAGGTAACGATGAGGTTCGTTGAATTTCAACCTTTTGATGTTGTTGTTTCTTTAACCCTAGAAGCTCTCTCCAACGTGTAGTACACGTAGGTGCTTTTGGAGAGAACAAATACGGATCCGCAACCTCATTATTTCTCATACGAACTACTTGTTGAGGTGTATCCGGAACAGTAGTGATATTAGCGGGTCGGGTCATGGAGGAGTGATGGAGTGGGACTAGTTTTCCATTACAAAAGAGCTCATCAGCTGGCAACATATTAATCACTGGATCTTCAAGACGAAACTCGAAATCTTCGTCGGGCTTGTTGGAATTATCAACGGCGGAGAATGACATCCTCGGACTTAACCAACCAAATGATTTGTACTTGGCTGTCGGAGAACAATCAAGAAACTTCTCCGGTGACATACTCATTTTGTTTACGCAAGCTGAAGCCATAATAATAAAAGAAACGTAACGTTTACAAAATAGAGTTTATATTAAACCCCACAAATATGCAAATGCAGAAAAAGAGAGCTAGTTAGGGTTTTGATGAATGCGTAAAGCTTATATATGTGGAGCAGCAACCAGCAACACAACTGTGTCGCAGTGGCATTATAGGAGAAAGGGGGAGCACATAAATAGAAACATTAGAACAGGTGGGCCCATTGTTTGTAGCAAATGGGGAGTCGACGCGTGGCCTATAGTCAAAGATGAAAAGCCCAAGTCGATGTGACGACTTGGGTCCAAAAGCCCAAAGCTGAAAAAGCGGGATAGTTTTTGGGATCTTGGCGGGGCATAAATATTCGCTTTTATCTTTTAAATAAAATATTAAATACTAGATATTTACCGTTGTAATACTAATATATTATTAACTTAAAATATTTGATTTGCATATGTTAATTTGGATGGTTCGAGGAAGTACCCTTGGAGCTGCGTACTGGTCACTTCGTCTGTTTTGCTTTTAATCAAGTTAATTAATTGATTAATATATAATTTTTACACAGCTAGCTTAGTGAGTTTTATTTAATCTTTTTTTTTTACGCTTTTTCATTATCTCCAAAAGTCATGGGTTTATTTTCTTATGTTAAGTGATGCCTTGAAGACCTCTCCAACTTGACTGCATCATTTGGATAAATAACTGCAATCTAGGTTAGTGTTAAAAGTTCCACTATACCTCGTTTACTTAAAACACATTGTATGTTTTTTCAACTTATTTAATTACACTTGATATGTTATTATTTTTGTATGTATTTATTATAAAAGATATTTGATATTATTTCCTCCTCCCCTGTTATTTTATTTTACAAATGTGATCTATTTGACATATATAACAAGAAAAAGTTGGAATACGTCAACAATTCCTTAAATTTATTTTTCAACTAAGTATTTGAACATATGATAAAGTGTTTCTACTATACATTTCTGACTCAAATTTTTTAAAAACTTTTCTATGTGTTATCAAACACCAATTATGTAGATAAATTAATCACATAAAATATGTCGACCTATTTTAGTTATACACATTAATCTCAACTGGAAGACCTGAGATTTTACGCTTTATTGAAATTAATGCTTATAATTAAGAGAAATGACATATTTTAATTGGTTAATTTATTTAAAGTGAACGTTTAAAAAGATGTGCAAAAAAATTTGAGGCGAAAATGTATAATAGATACATTTCACCATGTATTCAGATGTTCGAGCGTAGTATGCTGTAATTCAAGTGTCAAATGTAATCTATTAAAGGAAAAATTGGAAATCACGCTCATAAATAAATGTTGGTTACAAAGGATGCAGGAAACAAAAATTACAAGTAACTGCTAATGTAAGAATTGAAATTACAATTCAACTAGAAAACTGAAAATTACAAAGATGTTGAACAAGAAAAACTGGATTTGTTTTCTGTTTTTGGTGTATGCTGAGTCGAGTATGGCACTCTATCTTTAAGACAATATTGTCCCGTATGTATCCTTTATACGTCCTGGACAACTGTCTCCCAAGATAAAACAACAATGGAACAATTGAGCAAAGGAAACTCAAGAGCTACCGTGAAGAATATTGAGTAACGAAATGATGCTTGGAAGGTGTAGGAAGAACTATTTTCTGCTTGTGTATTTTCGTGTATTGTAAGTGTCCTCAACAATGGTGCAAGGGGTTATTTTATATAGGTGAGGGAGGGGCTGTTAACTGCCTCCATAACAACCATTATTGACCAAATAATGGCCATTATGGAGGTAGTAAAGCCACCAAAATAAATGGTGAGAAAGACCAACGGATTGGCCATTATAGGATGAATAATTCAACCAAAATAAATGGCTGAATTGAGTGTTGTGGCGTTTCTGTTCTGTCTGCCCAAATTCTAATTTTCTGAAAACTTCAGGGACCAAACTGTACATCTTGAAACTTAGGGACCAAACTATACATCTTGAAACTTCAGGTCCAAACTGTACATATGAAACTTCTGGGATCAAACTGTACATCTGGCAAAGTTCTCTGGCCCAAAAGGATAATACCCCGTGACCCCGGAACCGGACGGGCGGCGGCGCGCGTGTGGGCTTTCCTCGAACCGAAGCACATCTAGGTCCTCCCTCCTTTAAACACATGGGATACCCCTTGGGGTCCCAAACCCCAAACCAATTTTGAGTCTTATATACACAACAATTCTTTCTTCCTCTACCGATGAGGGAGAATTGATCCCAACCACACTTTTCCATGCTTCAAACACCTCACTTCGTGAATCAATATCTCTTTCATTTCTCAATGAAATTTGACGATTCTTGGCTCTACGGTTATCTACGTACTTAGTAGATCATGCATGTGTGAAGAATCGGATTCTCCAATATGCGTAGCACTAGTGTTTAAGCCGTTAAAGTTGGTCGGTCGCAACTCCCGTCAAAGGCTAATTTCCAACAATAAATACATTCAATGCTTCAACAGTTCCTAACTGTTAATGTTGGATTTGGTGTTGTGACATTTGACTCAACGTATCTTCTGAAGTACTGATTTGAATACATAAAAATGTTGGGATAAATGTCATAACATTCGGACCAACATCTTTGAAAAACAGTTTTGCCTTACTTCACGGTAAGCAGTAATATTTTACTGTGAGGTAAAAATGACTTAGGCGTGGTGAATTGGAGCTGTGTAAAACGTAGAAGAAAGAGTCAAAGCTTTGGAAAGAAGTCGAGTAAGGAACAAGTCAAAGTTGTTGAGATTTTCACTCCTTAATCATCTATCACAAGCTGCCACCTTTCTCTCAACTTCCACAATTGATCGACGAGACTTTCAAGGAAACTCTCTACTATAAATAGAGAGGCCACAACAGTGAATCGATATCCAGAATTAGCTTACAAAAATACCAAGAGAGCTTTCAGAATTTCAACTCAGAAATCTGGATCACAAGTGTTGCCTGAGTGTGTCGACAACATTCTGTCAAACATTACAATTGTTGTTTAGATTCTAGATTAGTTTTGTATGGAACGATTGTAATGAGAGGTTGTTTATGTCTACTTAGTTAGAATTTTTAGGTAGAAGTCATATGTGACTTCAACGTTTAATTCATTTCCATTTATATTGTAAATCTATAAAGAAAAGAATTTATAATTTTATATATAATATATATACAATACATCTGGTCATTGACCATCATAAGTTATATAATATATATAACTTATGAATTTTTTTAAACCTTTGTGTTGTTTAAATTCCGCTGTATTTATTCTTTAAAGTTTCTATTTTACTAAAGTGTTGTCACTGGTGTCAGACGACACAACCGCTAAGTAACCTAATGATTAAAATAAATAATAAAATATTACTTTAAAAGTTGTGCAACCACTAAAACTTTCTTGAAATTGTCAACCCAATAATAAATTATAAGGGTAAAATAAGAAAAAATTGGTAAATTATCTTTTGATTTTCTAAAGTGGACAAGTAAAATTGAACAACTATTTTTAATAAGAGGGAGTAACAACTAAATACTCACTTATATAGTTAGCGTGAATTGCAATTTCATTTATGTCAGGTGAAATCCTTCATTATACAAGTCTTGGAACTTGTTCATTTGGTTTTTATTTCGAGATCACTACCTTTCACTATTTTGTTATTTGATAGAGTATTTGATTACTAATATAAAGTGTAATTTATTAATTCGGCTGCTAACCCCGTGTGATAAACTCGGAAAGAACAAATTGAGATAGATAAGCATGTTCTTGTTGGTTGATGTGCTAACAAGGAGTACCATAAGCTTGTTTGCATATGGGATTTTTTTAATTTTCATGTTATTATTTTTTAGATAGAGGGGGAATGTAAGATTATTTTCCACTTATATGGTTTCTTTTTCTTTCTAACTTATATGGTTTCACGTGAAGCGCATCACCGTATCTGTTTTCATTTTCCTTTAATTGGGACTTTACTATATAAATATAATATACATGGTTGGTACTTTGTTGCAAATTTATATCCGGGAGAGTAGTTACTAGTTACTCATTGGTTTATATAAATTTGCAGGCTTAGGCGTTTAGCCACGATTTCAAAATTACTCCACGTTTAGCTACATTTTAATGCGGAAAAAAAAACAACACCCTTACCTATGAACAAACAGCATTATAATGTGCCGGAATTCAATAATTTCGCAAATAAAACTGCATCACACTATGGTGAAATTCAAAATTCTTTCTGCAGGGAAAACTCCAGCACAATATGCTGGAATTTGAAACCTTTAAAGATAGAAATCCAACATATTATGCTGGAGTTCTAATCCAATTTTTAAACAAGTTTTTTTGATGCATCATTAAATTTGAACTTGTAGAAGTTGAAATTCCATGTCACTCTATCTTCTTTTGAATAATCATTTTCAAGTTTTACAACTATGTGAGAAAGGTCAGTTTTCTAAGTTCCTAGTTATGAGAAAATAAAATGATTGTCATAGCTAAGTTTAGACCTTATTACAAGGTCCAATTAATTACAGCACGTAAACATAAGGAACATTGTAGACTCAACAACAAATGGGAGTCTGGAATTGAAAGACAGCGTCTTTAAATCTGAATTACATACCACAACATAGTTAGAAACGAGGTTGACAATTGATTATCAATTCACAAAATCTGCAACATATTTGGCAGACAATATTACTGCCTTCAACGTATATAGTCATAATATTAAACACATTATTTTATCTTTACTTTTCTATTTTCTTTTAAGAGCATGATAAAGCCAAAAAAAATAGTATGTTTGATACCTCCAAATTAGCTGGTAATGTAAAGATGGGAGGAGAGTCATCTCCATGGCATAACTGTAAAAAGGAAAAAGGACAATGTTTCCACGGCCACAAGGTGGAATTCTCACCACTAAACCACAGCCACTTTGTTGACAAAATTGTCAGACTCTCATATATTAGTAATAAATAAGACAGTCTAAATAAGGAGTCATGGTTGGGTCATGGGTGAATTGAATTTGGGCCGGTGAAAATGGTTGAACTAATAAATGGCGGCTTGTCGTTATTTTGATTCAAAAGGTAATCGACGGTTCCATTGTGTCGTGAGGAAAGCACATTACCCGTCCAAATTACGTGAGCTGGGATGGACTAGATCAAGATGGGTTAAGCATGGGTCAATCCCCTCCCCCAGTCTTACATAGTTTTCATTTCTTTATTAATGACTATATATAACATATCAAAACAAAACAAAAAGTCTTTCTAAAATTATTTTGATAAGGTCTTTTCATCTGTCAATTCGGGCTACATATTTGGAATTAGCACGACCCGGCGATCAAATTCTTGGCGGGAATCATCAACTTTATAATGTTTTAATAACGGAATAATAAATATGCGTCATAAAGTGGGTTATGATTCATGGACTAATTTTAGTCTGCCACTCTTATATGCATGCGATTAAGTTCTATAAAGCTCACTCAGAAAGGCAATAATATGTGTTTTTATAGTTAATTAAGCTTTTTTTTCTTATTTGGGATATGTAACATTTTGGAAGTAGGGAATATTACTCTTTTGAAATTAAAGCCTTTCATAACTGAACTGTCCTCTTGTGAATAACTTTTTTTCTTAATTGACTGACTACATTATTAAAGAGAGTTGACAGCTATATATGAAAAATGATTAGAAGTCGAACGACAATAAAAGTATAATCATATATATTGGGAAAAAACATACGTATACATAATGTAAATATGATACAAGACCCAACTGTAACATAACGACTGGAGCGCTCAAAAGAAATGCAAAATCAACTTAACAAAACAAAACAAAACAAAAACAAAAGGAACAGTACAAATAAAACATTGTGAATCACAATCCAACAATTAGAATAATTAAGTAGAATAATCTACTTAATTAGTTCTTAGGAGGTGGTGGAGTGAAAAATGGGATAGATGGAATAGTAGTAGGAAATTTTGGGAATGATGGCATTGGTGGCATTGTGAATCTTGGAATTGTTGGAATTGATGGCATGTTTGGAATATTTGGCATTCCTGGTATTGTAGGAAAACTTGGGTTATTGGTCTGCAATAAATTTCTACCAGCTTCAGATTTCCCACCAAGTGTTAAGGAGATCATAGCAATTATGAACATGCAAGTGTATGTGTTTCTAGCCATAGATTGTTTGCTTCTTTATGTAATGTGTGTAGTTGAAGCTGAAGTGTTGAGAAGATTTTGGGTTTTTGTTTGATGGTGATGAGAAGCTAATGGATTGAGGTATTTGTAGTGGAAGTTTTGGTCAAGATTATGATGTGATTATACAATATTAATTAATTTGTTGGTTTTGGTTATGACTTTTGATTGGTTGGTTTGGAAACTATTGAAGGCTGGGGGTAGATTATTGTTGTTGATGTTAGCTTACCATCACTTGGTGTTGTATAAAATTCAGCCAATTGTTGTCGGACACCTATTAGTGTATGTGTACTCAACTTTCGTGGTTTTAAGTTAAATTAAAATGGTTGTTAAACCACCTCATAACAGTAAGACATTCTTGCACAAGAAAGAGAATTTAACGAGATAGACTCAAGATTTGTTGTTACAGATTTCCATATAATTATTTTCAACGTAAAAGTTCACCTTGCCTCACTTTATTAAGTACTGGGCTAAGGATCCTGGTCTTCTCCCTAACCTAGAGTTCTTGTTATGACAAGCCATAACTGTCATTTTGGCCTATTTCCGCTTTATGCAATCAGTACACATTCAAATTTATTAGAATAGAGGTTTTAGGCGCAATAGAAAGGACTATTCTCTTATTAATGACCGTTGTCAAACAATGAGAAGGATGAGCTATATATATTCGAGCAATATTTTTTTAGTGTTTCAGAACCAATCACTGGTCTTAGCAATTGTAACGATCCAAAGGAAAATCTCCTGGCTCAGCATTAGTCAACTTGTGGTTTACAAATTCATGAATACACATTGTACACTGAACTTTGAAGTTGTAAAACAAAGTACGCCCATCCGATGCAATGCAAAACGATTAACAATACGTTTCGGAGCAGAATACAAGAATTAAGATTCAGAAAGATACACCCTTCAAATTGCACCTACAGGCCTACACTATCTGAGCTGCTCACCAGTCACCATACGTTCTCCACTTACAGTGTGTTTCGCTTTCCTGGGCAACTCGGACATACTCTGGCACAAGCTGAAAACACACATGTTTGACAGGTAAAAGAACAATTCTAAGATAAGGGATAGCACTTCCACCCTATCTTTCCACAATGACAGAATGTTATAACCTCATGCATCAGACTACCTTTTACACCACAAGGCTGAATTAGTTCCAAATGCTTGTAATCAGAAGGAGATCTACTGGCACTGCAAAGAGACATTCAAATCTTCTCTTGGGGTTTGATCATGAACTGCCCAAAATAAGCACATAGAAATTTAATTGATTTAGAAGCTTGTCAATACATAGAACCACTACACTTATTTTAAGACATTATGAAAGCAATTCTGACAGAGTTTAGCTCATCAAAAGGTTATTAAATTTTGTGTCTTCTAATAATATTTGCACATTTGCTCAGCAAGCAATTGCAGCACCAAGTTATTGAAACACAAGACAGAATGAGTGCATTGAATTAGTTTCATTCGATGCATACTGGGAAAGGTTAGAGATAAGAGTAGAAAAATCTCACTGATTCTGTATGAGGCTGGAAAAAGTCTATGTTAGAGGGCTCTACCGGCAGCCTGTTTCTAGGTTTGGGTATCACTTACCATGCTAGATATGCCTCCTATTTTGGACCCTCGTTGTCTTGTATTACATGTTAAACTTCTCAACTTAGCCAAAAATTTTGAGACATTTACTTGGATATTATTGCTGTGTAGACGAGTGGAGTGTTTATTCTTTTTCTTGATCAAGTAAGATAGGCATCTAAGAAAGGGAAGTCAGGATTTGCCACTAACATTCTCCACAAAACAGTGGAAGCGACATGTTCTTCCTGCTTCCGTAAATTAACAAATAAGGGGAGTCTGTGTGGATCACTGGCTTATCGATGCTCAGCCATGTTATCATGCTAGTTTCCGATGTTCTCCCGAGGAGGAAAACTGTTTTTAGAAGAGGTTCATATAGAAATCAAATAATGTACTAGAATTGCGAGTTCTAGGTCCTAATAAACATGGTAAGGGGATATCAAATATGACCCAATAAACCTCAATAACATTTTTGCATCAAAAGACTAGGAAATATTTCGCAAATTGACCACCTATGAAAATTGTCTCCTTGATACTGTCACTCATGCATCATATCCAAAGGGAAGAATGTAGTATGTTCATCGAACACCAGAAAGGCAGAATCAGCAAATATCTGCATTACCTCTCCAATGAAGACTGGTTATGGTTCTCATGGTCTCGCCCAGAATCCCATGTGGACTTTTCTGCGAAAAAGATATAACAAGGTATTAGTGGATGAGAATCTCCGCCCAACTCAGCTAAATGCACAAACGGAAAAGCAGATACTCTAATTGATGTTGTAATTAAGCTAGTCTAATTCAAACTACTTTACTCTTAATACCCTGAAACATCTTTAGCACACCACAACATATTTCCCCTGCTGTCGTAGACAAACCACAAAGAGAGAAATAGATAGAAAGTGGACGCATTTCATATTTGAAAATTATGCACGAAATAAAAGCCGATTTGTTCAGTTTGTCCATCATAAACTGGATTATGACAAGATTTTGGGACAGATGAAGTAATTTCCACATCACAAGCAAAAGTTCCACTGTGTTTGCTTGGTTATTACCCGAAATAGATAAGTACCAGTTACATATATAATATACCACAGATGTCTCAAACTGCACAAGGGACAACTAATATCCATAGAATGCACTTATTGAATTTCAGAAAACCGCATCAAATATACAATATCATACATCCATGCCTACCAAAGATACAATAAGACCCACAATATCACAGAGTGAATGCTCGTACCATTGTCAACCTAGACCAGATCAATAACGCAACATCATGCATCCATGCCTAGCCGATGCCAATGAAGAAGAAGAAAAACCATTATTATATCCTCCAAGATCATCATAGTGAAATTCCCTAAGTTCATAACCCTCCAGATATACCACTTTTTCTTTTTTAAAACTCTTATGTTTCAATTTGTATGATACTCTTTCCATTTTGGAATGTTTCAAAACGTTTAACACCATTCCATTAAAAATATTATTATATACAACATCCGAGAATTCAAATTTAGTTAATTATTCAAGTTTCAAACTTTGATTACATTTTGTTTTGTCAAATTAACTTTTCAACCACTATTTTAGTAATTTCTTTTATAACCAAGAAATCCCCGAAGTCTAGTGGCACACGGTTCGAATCTCGATGGACCTAAAAGTCAAATTAACACTTTAAACTTTGTGCACAATCAAACACATCATTTAAAATGCAAAGGAGGAAACCGTTTTTTCCATAGCTAGAGTGAACATTTTGAGAAAAATTAACTCTCACATGGAAAAGTTAAATTTACAAGAGAAGTTGTGGAATTACTGTTTCACAGAACTTTAATCCAACGGTTTGGACAGAATACCAAATTCATGTACTTGTACCTATTTACCAAGATAAATCGTGTCCACAAAACTATTTGAAAGATTACACAAGCAAAGCATTCATATCGGAATGCAAAGTATCAATCAAGATAAAGAATAAGAACCCGCATACATCCTATTGGAATTTCCATGAAAAAGCTTGACATAAGAAAAAAAAGTGTACCATGTATCAAGCCAGCAGATACTGTGTGGTCAATATTATCAAGACGCCTCTGTATAGACTTCAAAAGTGAGTTCAATGATGTAATTCTTTTCCTAACACTGGAAATTCTGGCAGCATGCTGCATGATAAAAGGCAATGGGGCATCTTCCAGCAGCTTGTCAAGCTCTGCAGGTAGAAGCAGGACTATGAAAGAAAAAGACAAGCAATCACATGAAAACAGAATCTTTGATTCAAACACCACATTTAGCAACCTGAATCCGTATTTCTAATAGTCCTTTTAATATTTTAGATATTATATAGAACAATGCTTTCCTTGCATGATGCGTCTATATAGCATGTAATAGTTAGTGAACTCATATTCAATTAGATAAGTATTGAATTTCGAGGGGCTTGTATATATGCGGCTGAAGTTCTGTTCTGTCTGATCTCTGTTTCACTTTACTCTTCTTTGAACTTCTCTATCCTACGGCTCTTAGATACATCACCCTCCTCTAGAGAAATCATTTGGGATCTATATTCATTTCAATATTTTCCTCAGGTATCAAACCATCCATCAGCAAAAAATGGTAGATAGGACTGAATCCGTACAAGAAATAGTAACACTGGAAATAAACTACCTGGTCGAAATAAGTCCTTTCAGGAAAAGTTCCTACAGAGCAATGGAAGGGGTAGCTGAAAATGTAAGAAGCACTTTCAAGGGAAATCTATCAACTGTTTCAAGCAATCATGTGCTTGCCCGAACTAAGCATCGGCTAAGTGCACATCGTGTGGTAAATAAAGCAGTTATAGACCATCCCTATGGGGATGCTGAAGGGAGAGTCCCAACTCCCATATACAAAAAATATGCTTTTTGATTGATTAGGCGCTAACCCTTCTTAGAAGTAGAACCCATTGAGGGGCACTGTCCAGCAAGGGGAGAGTGGTCGAGTGGTCAAAAGGAGCAGACTGTAAATCTTTATAAGTATATATTTTATGATCCAGTTCTCTAATATGCTTATTACTGGCTCTTCTCTACTTTTTGCATCAAATAACAAACAGCTAAGAGCATTAAAACTTTACCACCAGCCTCTAAACCTCGTCACCTCTGAATTGTTGCAAGCAAAAAATGCAGTGCAGTTATCCTCACGTGAAGGATAATTTAACATATTCAAACAAATCTAGCAAAAATTACTGAGAGGTTTTCCAGGAAACTGTTTCAGATATCGACTCTTAACAAAAGTGATGTTATTTTCTACTTCTGGAATGATAAGGAACAACCCATGAAATAGTATAATCATCCAAGACCTATACATTACTAATGCAGTTGATGTGGATAAACGGAGAGAAGATTCTATTGTCACATCACTGGGCAATTGACATGTAGAAACAAAACTTAAAGAAATAATCCATCTTTCAATTGCAATAGCATGTTGCCACTACTAATCAGGTATAAAGAAGAACGCGACATGTCTTCTTTACATAGAGAACACGAAAGTCTCATTGTACATATCAAAGGGAGGAAGGAACTAAAAAGTTATTTCAAGATATCTTAAACTCTTTTTTTGCACACATGGAAATATAGTCCCACTAAGTTATTTGACTTTACAAAATGTATGGAATAAACATCACTTTTTTCCAAGCAACAATGTCATTAGACTTGTATTAATATCTACAAAAACGATGTGTATTTTTTTTTCCTTTTCTTTTTGAAGCTTTAAGGTTCAATGAAAACTTAGAATATCACATAGCAATAGATATGAAGTTCACTTAACTCATAAATGTACTTGGATCATATAAAAAAAAACAGCCCGGTGCACTAAGCTCCTGATATGCGCGGGGTCCGGGGAAGAGCCGGACCACAAGGGTCTATTGTACGTCAGCCTTACCCTGCATTTCTGCAAGAGGCTGTTTCCACGGTTTGAACACGTGACCTCTGGTCACATGGCAACAACTTTACCAGTTACTCCAACCCGTGACCTCCGTTACGGGTCAAATAAAAAAAGTTTGTGTCTTCATTTGAGCTGTTTCAATAGTACCAGTTTCAAAAAAAGGCTGCAATGGGACTAGAAGGTGCGAAGGAATTATAGATACAAGTGTTGCCTCAATGATTTCTCTAATTATTTATTATATTATACATGAGAATGGCGTCTAGGCAGCTTAAGCTCATCTTCACTAATCCATATAACAACTTGCTACATTGCACAAGCACATATGTTATATCATATTGCAGCACCTAGTTATCTGGATTGCTACTCCTATAGCTCAACCATGAGCCATCTAGACTATTTGGAGTTTTTTCTAATAATAGAGTAATTTTATTTGCAAAGCTTTCTACTTTATACTCCCTCGGAATCAAAAAAGAGTGTCCCCTTAGCCTTTAATTTTTGGTTCAATGGTTCAATAAGAGTGTCCAATTACCAAATCAACAAAGAATTAACCTTACTTTTCCAGATTTGCTCTTATTAAGTGTTAGGTGACAAAATCTCAATACCTATTTAAGTAGGGGAATTTTAGTCAAATTAACTATTTTTTGACTAGAAATTACTCCCTCTGAATAAAAAAAGTGTCTATTTAGACTTTATTTTTTGGTTCAACAAGAGTGTCCACTTACCATATTAAGAAAGAATTAATCTTATTTTTTCAGATTTACCTTATTAAGTGTTGGTAACTAAATTTCAATACTTTTTAAATTAGGGACATTTTAGTGGAACCACTTATTTTTAGTATTTTGTTAAAGGGCATAAATGACTAAGTAAACGTTTTTTTTGTCCCGAGGGAGTAATTGGGAGCAAAAATGTAACGTTTCAGCCTAATAAACAGTAAATGGATACCTAACTCAATTAAGTGAAGTAATGAATGGTACCTCCAGTGAGACGATCGAGAGTGGAAGAGAGCTGATCTTGACTACGACACGTGGCGGCAGCGCTATCATCAAATTCCTTAATTATACATGATATTATACTCGAAAGCCCCTTCGCTAATGAAGTGTCGTCGTTTTTGTCGTCAACGCCGCCGTGCTCCGCCGTGTCGCACGGTTGTTTTTGTGGGGCTTCGTTCGACATTGTTTTTGACATTTTGGATGGGGAAAAGGGCCTAAAATGCCCTCAATTAAGGAAAATACAATAAAAATTCTTTTTTATTGTCTCCCCTTAGTATGGGATCCCCATTATATTGAAATTTGTGTCCGTAAAGTTCATTTTACCGGACCAACCCTGTCACCTTATCATTTGATAATAAAATAAAATAAATTTCTCTTTCCGTTTAATCCTAAATACTATTTAGTCTTAATTTATGTGGCATCATTTGACACACATAATTTTTTTTAGAAAATGAATAATTTTAAAATTACCATCCAAAATAAGCTTTAGATATTTTTCTGATTATAAATCATCTCATAAAATTTAAATTATTTTTAAAATATAGAAATGTGACTTTTTGTTTTATAGATTAATAAAGATAATGTGTCAGAAAACTAGGTGATGTTAGTTAATTTATTGTTCAATTATGAAAAATAAATAAATTTATTTTTATTTAAATTTAATTTTAAAATTTACTTTTTCCGTGAACTAGCTCATACTTGCCTCGGAAATTAAAGGAGTTTTCATTTCGAATTTATCCTTACTATTGCTTCGGCGGTTGCATTTGAGTCCATTTAGCTGCTCAAATTCAATTTAATGTCTTTATGATTTATGTCAATTTTTTTAATTTTTCATCATCAATTTCATCTTTAAATGATCAATCTTAAGAAAAAATCATGATATATATTCAAGAATACGTTTAAATTACTTAATCCAAATTTATAGATGAAACCTCATCTAAAATCCTTTAAAGTTCGGCTTTAAAATCTTCAAAGGAAATAATATAAGATACAATTTTGAAACTCGACTATTGATATTTTTGCTATTTTGAACTTGTGTTATGAGGCATGCATTGTGTCCATAGGCCTTGTGCTTTAGTCGTACAACACACCTCCATTGTACTCGTTACTTTGCCTTGAGCTTTGAGCATGTAGCGCATGCACCATAGCACGTACTTGCACTCTGTTAAAAAAATTGAACTTGTTTCGATGCCGTCGAGATTCATGTGAGCCCAGATTTAAAAAAAATACACCAACGAGTCCCAAAACATAATACCAATCTATACAAAGAATGCAATTACTTAAAATGAGGAATTTGATTGTCGTATTAATTTATTGATGAACACACTTGTAATCGATATTAATATCTCTCTTAAGTTAAGCACATTCTTGTCAAAGTGACAACATATATTACGACACATAAAATTTAATGTTATGTATTATGTGATCATGTGTTAAGTTTACTGTATTGTAAAGCATAAACCAATATTGCTTTTGTATGAATTCAAAATGATAAATATAACACATTTATCACATAATACAACAACAATAACAATAACATATTCAAGGTGTTCTTACAAGTCATATCTGGAGAGGATATGATGTACGAAGACATTCACTCAATCTTTATTTGATAGAAGGTTGTCTTTTATAAACATGTTTCGATATTATTTTTGTATGAATCTAAAGAATATCCTTAATTATTTAACAAGCATGCTTGGTAGCACAATGGTCCATCATATTTTACAATAAGTTAATATGTTATCAAAGGGTTTATAATCTATTTGGCCAAACTTTTGAAATGTCAAAGTAACTTTTTTAAAAGCAATTATTTTTGAAAATGAAGTTATTTTATCAAGCTTAGCTTTTTAAAAAGCAATTATTTTAGTAAATGAAGACATTTGAACAAGCTTTTGCTGACGGGGTGAGTGCCTTCGAGTAACGTAAGTTATTTTCACTTTTTTCAGCTGAAGCAAATATAATATAATTTTTCAAAGAATAAGTAATTTTGAGTTCTTAGCACAAAAACACTTATATTACTATCTGAAAAGGTTTAAACATACCCTTCGTCTACTCCAATTAGTTATTTACATTTGCCAAACTAATTAATACATATCAACTTTTTATTTTTTTGATGATCCATTAGGGTTTTAAGTTATTTTGACTATGTTAATTTCTTTTAAGCACTTATTTTTTCTTAAAGAATATTGACAAAAAATAAATTAATAGTAACAATTACACTTCGAAAATAACTTAATCAAATACAAAATGCAATTTTTTCATAATATTTAAAAATACATTTAATTAAATGTACTTTTAAAAAGAAGTTGATTTTGATAATTTGATCAAACATATATTATATCCATCGACTATTGACTCTGAATTTGGAGCAAGCTCTCTAAGCCGCACCCAAGAACCCTAAACTTTAAGCCGCACCTAAAAACCCTAATTATGTTTTTCCTATTACTCTACCAATACGCTTCCACATATTCTCTCTTATTAATTCTTCATAGGCTCTGGCCCGACAATACCATCCAACCACAATTATCTGCCGCCAGTACTCCTCAACCAGTATGTACAGCAGATCTTTTGCCAAGAGAGAATTAGACATTGCCAGAAAAAAACAAGACATTGTCGGGAAAGAATAACAAAATTACAAGAAAGAAGAAAATTCTAACAAATTAGTTCAATTTTGATCTTCATTTATGGAAGATAGACAAAGTTACTCTTCGTTTGAATTTGATCTCAAATATGCACTTACCGCTAGTAAATTAATTTATATTTATGTCTCAAAAGTAACATAGTTTTTTCCCCAACTATGTTCTTATTAATAGTATATACAATTATGTTGCTCCGGCTGCGCCATTTGAGTTAGGCATGTTCATTGATCGGATCGGATCCGGTTTAGCACATTTTGAATTATAATTTGATTATTATATTTCGCAAAATGTAATCCAAATTCGATCTAAATACATTTGGATTGGATTGGATTTTTAACTTCAGTTTCACATAATTCTATTTGGATAATTCAAATTTTCAGTTCGGCCTATAAGTTAAATTGTTGTTTCTTCATCTTCTTACAAAATGAACAACCAAATAGAATATTCATATCAATTGCTTTAATATGCGGTTCTTCATTGCTATATATAAATAACGTATTAATACAAGAAATAAAATCGTTACCAATGATGCAACATAAGATTTGGTCCTATGAATTAACAAGTCGTATTTACTGAAATCATCGCATACATAGTATAACTGATAATGAAAAACATAAAGGTAATCTAAAAAGTAATCCATTTTAAAAATTAACAAATCCAAATATATTGAACTTAGTAATATTTTTGAATGTGACAACCAAGCTTAGGAGAAGTTTCACACATCGGCAAAACATAGGAGAGATGCTGGGTTTATATGTAAGCATGTCTTAGAGCCTAGTGATGCCTTTTGAAGCCGTGCGGGTCTAGGCCTAAAGCGGATATCACTAGCGAGCTGTGTTGTTACACTATAAATGCAACGTTAAAACCTGTTTGGAATATCTCAAGAAATCTGAACGCCTGAGAGATCACATGCTGAGGAAACATCCCTCACTCACGCTAGTATATGAGTGCGTAAAAGGCTTCAATAGCCATCAAGCATATGCAGTCTATCAAAGCTGGTGTCTCCGTGCGTGATTTCGAATCCTTGAAAAGGTAAGCAATAGAGTATCTCGAACCGAAATAGGGTCCAAGATGGTGAAATGGTACGTACATTTTTATTTGGGGACTGAAATTCAAAATTTCTAACTAATTTTTTTTGTCCAGCTGCCGCCAGCCTATGATGAGGAAGGAGAAACAATAGAGACGAAGTATAATGGAAAAACGCATTGATTATTAGTGCTACTTGTTTTCTCCTTTTAGGTCCATTTTTACTGTCCCTTTTTAAAATGTTTTTAACATCTTAACTGCTTTAGAAAATTCATTTTTCACTTTTCAAATATATAGATTCATATGCACAACTTTATTGATATCATTTTTTCATTTTATTGATATCAATATCTCTCTTGAGAGTATGGCACATTGTTGTTTACGTGCGATAAATAAAATCTTGTTTTATGTATTTTGTGATCAAGTATTAAATTTGCTGCATTGCAAATCGTAAATATATCGATAAATCTGCGTCCAAGTAAAATAATATCGATATATTTATGATTTGCAATGCAGTAAATTTAACACATGATCACAAAATACATAAAACTAGATTTTATTTATCCCAATATATATTGTCACGTGGACAACAATGTGTCATACTCTCAAGAGAGCTATTGATATTAATAACAAGAGGGTTACAAATATGTAACTCGATCTCACTTTTTGAGTAATAGCATTCCATTTTATATTTTAAATCTTTTATGTATTTATTTTATTAGTGTTGTATTTTGATATCTAAGGGGTCGACGGAAAAAGAGTTCTACTGGATATAATCTTCATCTTGTGGTCAACCTTAGGTAGTGAATGTATTTTTCCCGTTTTATATTTTTACACTTAGCCGCAAATCTCACAAAACCAAAATAATGAGTACTCCAAAGCGGACTGATTTTTTTGAGAAGCAATTGCAAAAGTCTTTTCTGAAGAAATTAGGGCTTACCACTTTCATTGGTTTCTTAGGTAAAGAACTATCTGAAACAGTTGCGAAAGAGATTTTCGATTACGTTTTAGGTAGGAAAAAAGGAAAAGTTACCAACAAAGACACTCTTAGTTGGGATTTTAGCAAAAACGAAACGCAACAGCTTCTAAAACGTGCTAGTGATGGTGACAAAAAAAGGCGATCCATTTTGAGAAGAGCTTGTATCACAATAGGTTGTACTCATTATATAGCATGCTCTTGTGATACACGATTTTCTCAAGAAAGGATCGCCTTTTTCTTGTCACCGTCACTAATAGCACGTTTTAGAAGCTCTTGTGTAGATGTCGGGTTTACCATTCAAGTTCTATAATAGGGGCAATTGCTACGCTTCTCAGAACTAATGCTCACAAACTAAGCAGAGCATAAAGAGTGCTAAAATTTATCTAAATAGCAAATTCAAAATGGAAAATAAATGAGGAGGAAAATAAAGGTTTTATTTTTAGCAAAAGCTGGAAAATACCAAGGACAACTACACCGAAAATCCTGTTGATTTCTGTTAATTTCATTGAAACAGCTAACAATTAAACTTGTTTAATTATCAACACAGTGGGATGATGCCTCAACTTCTGCTCAAGTAACTACATTAATAAAATCATAGCCATAGATGCAGTTGTAATGATCAATCAGTACAGCTTTAAAATCTGCATTCACCAATAGCAGCTCCCATCACAAACTGTTGCCTTCTCTCTGATCTTACCATTGGCACTCCACTTGGTTAACAGCTATTTCAAGATGATCTCCCTGTTTTTCAGTAGAGAAATTGCTAAATCCAATAGCTCTAGCCATCCCATAAAAATAAAGTATTAGGTTTTCAGATTTAAAGTTATCGGCAGCATTTTTCATCCAGATAGGCCAGTGAATCTTCAAAAAACAATAAAACCAATAGGAAAACAAAAATGTAAGACATGCAGAAGTTTAAAGACTCATTTCCCATTTTGATGGAGAATTCATTTTTAAGACACAATAGTTACAAAGGATAGCGCCAATTAATAGAGCTTTTTTTTTATATATTATTATTATTAATAGAGCTTCAGGGAGCACTTCTACAGGTATTGAATCTAATTCTTTTCAGGCATCTATATGAAGTCAAGTATAAAAAACAGTAGCATATGCAAATCTCTGTTAAGCAGTATTCACAAGGTACATGTTAATGTAGTCAAGTTGCAAATCATCTAGAGTTTTGTTAAATGCCACTGGTACATCTTTAGGAGCATGATCAGTGCACATCCACAAGTTCATACTGTTGGAAATTTAACTATATGAGATTGAGTTTTTACCATCTTTAATGACTTAAATGTTAGATGATATTAATCTCCCTTGGGGAGTCTTTCATTAATATCAAGGTATATATAGAGTACAATATTCATCCCTTATACAATAAGGATCCTAAGCCTATACAAAACAAGAATCCTAGTCTTACCATAATTATATTTACACAATATATGGAAATATTCTAATTATGGGTAGGGAATATATTGTTTCCTATATTTACACGTTTACACACCCTCGCTCGGAAGGGGAGGAGGTCGGATTTGAGACTGATCTCAAGTCAAAAATAACTGCCTGGGAAGTCCTTTGGTAAATATGTTCAGATACCGATAGGGATGATGGAACATGTAACACTCGACATGGCCCTAACGCAACTTTCTCACTAAGTGTAGGTCTATCTCAATATGTTTGGTCTGGCTGATGCTGAACCGGATTATGAGAAAGATAGATGGCGGAGATGTTATCACAATACACAATAGATGCCTCGATTTAAAGGACACCGGGGTTCTAACAGAAATTTTCTGAGCCAACAAATTCCCACTACATTTGCAACGCCTCTGTACTCAAATTTCGTGACTGGAGCGAGATAGGGTAGCCTGTCGCTTGGCGGACCAAGAAATCGGGACATCCCCTAAGAAAACACAAAAAGTCGGAGGTGGAGCGTCGCGTGTCCTGGACACCACACCTTGATCAGATCCGTGATATGAAAGCAACCTGTCTCGTGCAGAGAGGGTATAGTGCAAACCATAATCAAGAGTGCCCTTAATGTATCGAATGATACGCTTAAGAAAGATGAAATGAGATTCCCAGGGGCATGCATAAATAAGCACACCTCTTGAACAACATAAGCTATGTCTGGCCTGGTGAATGCGAGATCTTGAAGTGCGCACCTGCAAGACTCCTATACAGTAGGATCGTAGACCGGAGCACCATCCATAAGACCAGCTTAGATTTGGAATCAACTCTGAGTAGGCACCTCTTGCGGTTCGCCATCTTAGCCTCAGCACAATCTCTTCGCATACTTACGACACAAGAACATATGATTGGCGACCTGGTCACTGCGATATCCCCAAAAAGTAACTCAACTTCCCAAATCAGCCATTGCAAATTCGGACTTGAGCAAGGCAATAATCTCATTTTTCAATCCGTCGGAGAGGCGTGAAGAACAATATCATCCACGTAAAGTAATAAGTATGCAAAGTGCTACTACCTCGATGAAAAATGAAATGTGATGTATCACTCTTGTTGCATACTAAACCCAATGCAAAGAGATATGTCTGGCAAAGCGATCATACCACGCACGGCTCGCTTCAGGCCATATAGTGACTTACTGGAGACGGCACACAGCGAGGAACTGGCTGGATGGGTGAACCCTGGTGGTTGATGCATGTAGATTGTCTCTCTCAGATCCCCATATAAGAATGCATTCTTCACATCAAGCTTATGGATCGGCCAGTGTTTGCCCATGGCTATGCTCAAAACTGTGCGGATGGTAGCCGGTTTGACAACCGAGCTGAAGGTCTCACCACAATCAATGCCCTCCTGCTGATTTGTGCCATTAGCCACAAGACGGGCCTTACACCTCTCAAGATCCCGTGTCTCTGAACTTGGTACATGGACTCAGGCGCTACATCTTACGTCACCCAGTCTGCAGGTACTATTCCTAAACTGTTTTGTTTAAAGCATCCTCAATATGTTACAGTTGGTAGTGGACAACACATTCCAGTTAAGGGTTATGGTACCTCATACACACAACCGCCTCATCCACCATTCTCCCTCAAAAACACCCTATATGCCCCACACATGATTAAGAACATCATATCTGTCCGCCAATTTACTCGTAATAATTTTGTCTCTGTGGATTTTGACCCTTTTGGTTTTACTGTAAAGGATCTTCATACGGGGACACCTCTTACGAGATGCAATAGCACGGGGGATCTCTATCCATTCACTTCCACATCCGCTGCCAGATCTTGCTCTCCCGTCACTCTAGCGA
Source organism: Anisodus acutangulus (assembly GCA_029783415.1). Lineage (NCBI taxonomy): Eukaryota > Viridiplantae > Streptophyta > Magnoliopsida > Solanales > Solanaceae > Anisodus > Anisodus acutangulus. The sequence goes on along the minus strand of CM056502.1, from coordinate 438,450 downwards.
TTGTTTCTCTTTCAACCTGACATAATAGGCTTAGTCATCCAGGAGTCCCAGTTTTTAATTTTCTTAGAGGCAACAATTTCATTGCTTGTAATGGGAAACTTGCCCAAAATTGTGTTTCTTGCTCTTTAGGCAAACATATTCGTCTTCCGTTTAATTCATCTACTAGTGTTATATTTGTTCCTTTTGATATCATACATGCCGATTTATGGACATCTCCTATCCCTAGTTCTCTCGGTCATAAATACTATCTTGTGTTGCTTGATGATTTTTCACACTACGTTTGGTTATACCCTCTTAAATTTAAATCGGAAGTGTTTGTCAAATTTCTTGAGTTTCGCAATTTCATTCAAACACAATTTGGAAAAGGCATAAAATCATTTCAGTGCGATAATGGTCGTGAATTCAATAACTCTATGTTTCACCTCTTTTGTATCAATAATGGCATGGTCTGCTTTCTCCTGCCCTCACACTCACCACAAACGGGTAAAGCCGAAAGAATCATCCGCACTATTAACAATATGATTCGCACCCTATTGATTCCATGCCTCCCTCCTCCCTCCTTCTTCGGCCTATCTTTGCCGCTAAAATGTCGAGAATACACTCAAATATTCTCCTACTAGCACTCTTCACAATAGGACCCCTACCAAAATCCTCTACCATAGAATCCCCTCTTATGATCATCTACGGATTTTTGGTTGTCAGTGCTATCCCAACCTTAGCTCCATCGCCTCACAAGCTCGCCTCTAGTCCACTCCATGTGTCTTTCTAGGATTCCCACAACCATAGGTGGGCTATCTATGCTATGACTTGTCGACTGGCCGATCCACATATCTCGCCACGCCACATTCGACGAGACCACATTCCCTGCTTTCGAATCTTCCAAAATTCCAAAACATGGCTACTCATTTCTTGACGAGTCCACATCTCTCCTCATAATCGAACAACTCACATCCTGCATTCATTGCCGAATCAGCGACACCCATATGTCGAAAACATCGTTTCTTCGCACATGCCTAATATACTAAATGAGTAGATGATATTAGTGACAAGTATCATCAAATTTCGTTGAGGAATGAAAGAGATATTGATGTACAAAGTAAGGTTTTTGAGACACAAATAAATGGATTATTTGGCCAAATAATAGAACTACCCACATCGGTTGAATATGGAAGGATTGAGGACTATATTAACTATAGTTTTGAGTAAGGGTTTGGGCCCCAAGGGGTGACCCAAGTTTTAAGAATAGGGAGGACCTAGGTGAGCTTGGGTTTGAGGCTAAGCCCCATGCGCCGCCAGCCTAGTCCGGGTCGGGTCATGGGTTTTCTTTCGGAATTCTCTTTTGGTCCCTGAAATGTTCTTATTTACATTTTGATTCCTGAAGATTTTGGAAACGTTGCAACGACTCTATCTTCTCCAAACGGCGCCAGCCAACGGATCTGACTTCAATAGTCAGAATCCGCCCTCTCCTTCACCTATAAATTGAACATTACTGTTCAGTTCAAACACACGAAAAGAACAAAACAAGAAAATCCTCTCCTCTCTTGGCAATCCGTTCAATATTTTTTTTCTTCGTCGGAATCAACATTACTAACTTTGTATTGTTGGTTATTGCTGTTTTATCTTGGTAGACTATTGTCCAATACAGTAAAAGCATCTATAAAAGCATCTATACGGGGCAATTTTGTCTTAAAGAAAGAGAGTCATTTCTCGACTCAGCTTTTCCTTCTTGATTAACCTTTCTGATACAGATAAACCTACACATACATCACAATTTATGAATATTTTTAAACCCAAAGGACAAAAGTTTATGGGAAAGAACCAGAGATCACCAACATTGCAATTGCTTGAATCCATGTCATTTGAGTCAACCATGACACACGTCAATTCTTATAAAAATTACCAAAAAAAACAGAAAAGATTGCACTTTTTTTTTTTTTTTGACATTTGCACATATAAATGAAAGGAACGACTGTAGTAGTGAATTACTAAAGGCAGCTTAGATTTTGTCTAATATTAGAAAGTGTGAAGCATATATCAAAACTCAAAAGTACCATTACAACACAGAACACTAGAGAGAGCTAAACAATGCTAGCTAAAACGAAACTAAATTGAAACTAAAGATATAACGAATTCAAGAAAGTGATTCTTGAATTCAAGAACGGATCAAGAAGTTCAAGAAAGATTCAAGAACTTCAAGATAAGTCTATTCTTGAAATTGACTCTTAGCAACAACAATTAGCCAACAAGGAACTAATCGCATTTGGTAGAGAATCAATCTAAGAGATAATTATGGATCCCGACCCCTTGTAGAGTAACAAGAACCACAATAAGTCGAAACTTATCACATTTCTTGAATACCTAGAAGTAATCTAAGATTTAGTAGAAAATAAACTTACCACCTTTTAAGATTATATGTCTATATAAACCCCTTATATGGGCCACAAAATTATTTTTAAAAAACCTACTCAAATAAGGTTTCTAAGAAATAATGAAGTAGGAAAAAAATTAAACTAGCTAATTAAAGAAAGACTAGGAAACGAAATCCTAACATTCATGGAATTTGAAATGTAATCCCAACAACATTAGAAAAATGAATATCCTTAGTGCCTAGGAAATCATTAAACATAGTCCTAATAAATTAGGAAACAAAACAAAATCCAACTAGGAAAGAATCTTGACAATCTTGTAAAGTTTGACTATTCTTCTCTCAAAACTTAGGCGGCAAGCATCCTCTTTTGTGGCTTATACTTGGACATTTCTTGACCTATATTTGCATGAAATTCTCTCCATTTAGAAGCTTTATTGGACATCAATTAACCCCATTTAGAATTCCATAATTGTTGAATTTTGCAGCTTCTTGCTTTGGACTTGAACTTAGGCAAATTTGGGCCTCTTTCCTTGGACATTTAAGAGCTGCATTTTAACCTCTAATCTTTATCATTGTGGAATTCAATTTGGGACATAACAATATAATTATAGTACTTGGATAATTGCTTTTTAGTTGCACTTGAAGCCCAACTAGCTTGTGTTGAAGTTCCTTAAATGAGATCTTGAATGTGCAATCGATAAGCTTCCAAAGCTTGGTCCTTTGTCTTTAATTGCCTTCCATGGATGCTATCACAACATGTACCGCAGATGTCTTGCCAAGAGAAAACAAGATATTGCCAGAAACGAACAACAAAATTACAAGAAAGAAAAGAAAATTCTAACAAAAAAGAAGATTGGAAAGATAAAATTGTAAAATGCATTACGGTTGTCGTTGGGGAAAAATCTGAAATATGGATTGAATTTTTTTTGAAGCACATTTGGAATTTTCTTTTTGGGAAAGAGACAGAGAATGCCAAATTGGAGTTTAACAAAACAATAGTGATACTGATTACTGAGGAATCAAAACGCCTTCTACATGAGTGAAGAACAAACAAAGGCTCTGAAGGCTCCAGGTTTAGAGGCAGGTGGTAAACCTCCAGGAGGAGGTTCAGAGACAGGTGGTGAACCTCCAGGAGGAGGTTCAAAGTCAGGTGGTGAACCTCTATGTTCACAGTCTCCAGCAGGAGTCACTAAGTATGATGTAGCTCAAGTGACAATGTCCTCTATACTTTACTCTTATATTCGTCATTTGAAGAATGGTCTAAGAACCAAATTCGCATAGTGCATGTTTTTTATGCGTTATGTATTTTTCTTTAGAAAAAAAACTCGGCTAACAAATTATTCATACATAGCGCAATGCATGAAATTCATGTGCTATAGGTACTTATGTTCCATTTTTTTTAAACACATCACTTTGGTTCTTTACAAAGAAAAAACACCTCATTTTGGTTCTGGACTCTACAGAAAGTCACATTAGTTGGCATATTCATGACTTGCTGTGAGAAAATAATTGCTAAGACTGGTTTCTCACTCTTGTTTGCATGCCCAACCCTGTTAGTCAGCTTGCATCTGTGGTCATCTCCATGATCTCGCCCCCTTGCCTTTCCTCAGACCTCTAACCTCCCAGCCATCTCCACCATCTGCTCCTTCTAGGTCAAGCCTCAAGGCAGAATAGATCCCAGAGAGAATGGTAGTAGAGTTAATAGGCAAACTTTTTCTATTCACAAGACTTTGTGCGTGGTTGGAAGTCGTAGGACATTTTCTAGTCTAACCGAGTATGTTAGAGATGCATTTGCTAGAATGGCGTAGTAGATTTCAATTAAAAGAATAATAAAATTAGAACTACATACTATTGAAATCAGTACAGACTATTCAATAAGTTAAGCCCACTGACGCTAGAATTTAGAGTTTTAGTAACATTGCCAGGACATATTGTCGACCAGATTTCATCTTCTGTTTTTAGATTTCTTCTTGTTCTTTCTTGATGTCTTCACCTTAAATTCCCTTCTTTGTGGTGACTTATCAAGAGCATGAATATGTTGAGACAGATTACTATTTTTCTAGTGCATGATATGTTTTTTTAGCCTCTTCAGATAACAACTAAGTGTGTCATGCAAGTGGTGTAATTTTCAAACACACTTGTATGCACTGCAATATTCCATCAACTGATTAGTTATATGAATAAAAGGGAGTTAGCTAAAATTTTGTTTTCTTGTACCATTGTAATTGCAATAGTCTCTAATGTTTTTCTTTTAAATGCAGTGGAAGAAGAAGCGGATGAGGAGACTGAAGAAGCTCAGGAAGATGAGACAGAGATCTAAGTAGAGCAGGGGCCCAGATGCCTAGGATCATTCTTGGGCGGCGAATCTTTTGTCTTTTACTAGCGCTGTCCATCTCTGTGGCAACTCCAAAGAATGTCGGTTATCCGTTGTTTTAACCTGCATTAGTTAATCTACTACATGTTCTATGAAGGAGCTTAGTTTCAGTTTTAAGTATTGCTAGTAAGGATGTTGAATTGTGTAAGGTTAACTTGCCAGTTTTGTATACCATAGATATATGTGCTATTCTCTTTTAAGCTGACGTTATTGAGAGGATTTCAGTTTGTCTGGTCTGCATGTTCATTTGAATAGATTGTGGCTATGAATGCTATGCTTCGAGTAATGTTGCCGAGGATGAGAAGTCGTGAAGTGAAACACAAGCTTGGTCTTCATCTTGCGTGATCATGGCTCGGCTTGCCAGATTCAAGAATATGAAGGCATAGGCACATGAATACAAAGGCTTGGGATTGAGCCTTCGACAAAACTAATACAGAGTATTGAATTCTGGATCATCTCGAATAACATTTTTTATCTCGTTAGTTGTCAAAACAAGTGTTTATACCACTCTAATGTACAGCAACTGAAAATAACTTGTAATTGCATGTTTACAAGAATCAATAAGAGGTCTAATATTGAGCAGAACTTCCAATTCCCAAAATAAAAGGAAATAATGAAACGAAACATTGCGATGAATCATTTTTGCATCTTTTGAGCTGGTAAACATTTCAATGCTAGAGTGAAGAACATGGAGTAGATGAATATTGGGAGAAAGACTAGCGTGATACCAAGGGGAAGGAAAGAAGTTGCTAGCTTGGGAAAGAGAGATATTAGAGTGCAAATATCACTTGCTAGCAAAACTCTCCATTTAGCTGCTTGAATTATCTTCATTTTCAACTAACCATAATTAGGATAAGTGGAACCTCCTCAACACTTGGGAAGTCATTTATTTCCTTTTGACTATATTTACGATAAATTTACTTCTCTCACACACAAATACTATAATTAAGATGAGTTGAACCTCCTAGACACCAGGGAGTCATCTGTTTGACTATATATTTGCTGCACATGACATGTAAAACTAGATTTTTCACTTCCCAGACGAAGTCACAGATTTATTCACTAGCTGCATCTGCAGAATTTACAAAATATGTTCAAAATTTCCACATACATGGAAAAATATAAGAGATGCAGTAATTTATAGCCACGCTAAACATTACACCAATTTTCTCGTGCTCAACATTTACTTAGACTACTAATTAAGAGTATGAGGACGGCATTTGACCCCAAACCGTCTTACCAATGGAGGTATATTTGAAGTTAAAAGACTAAATTGGAACGGAACCATGATACTGAATCTCAGAATAAATTAAGAATGGCATTGTAATGAAAAGAACTTCAGCATTTGGAAAGCAAATACTGTATATATATCATACAATAGGCAACTAGCAAGAAATATTTATTAGATAAAGGAGATATAAAGCCATTTTCGTAACAGCAACTTCAGTAACAAAAGAGTAAGCTTTAGGTAAAAATACAGCAAGACTCGAAAAGTTTCACTCACCTCTATAAAGACTACTATGAATCAACTACCATATCCGAAAACCAATTATCCAAAGGGTTTATTAGTTGTGTAAAATTCCCATCTGACAGGCAGGATGAGAATAATTTTGTTGATTTGGTGTATTTAGCATATGCTGATGAATAACCTTTTTTTGAAAAATCAGCATACTGCCATATCCTCAAGCTCATATTGCATAACAAGTCTTTCGACAGTATTTCTACTTATTACTTCTTTCAGATGCAATTCCTTTAGGACTACTGATGCAAGCTCCTTGTGTTCTTCATGGACGATCCCTTCAACTAAAATGGTATACGTTATCTCATTAGGCATATAACCTTTGCTGATCATGTCCTCAAATACCTTTAACGACAAGTCTGTTCTTCTGGATTTGCATAGACCGAGCACAAGCGCATTGAAATTGTCTACATCAGGCCTATATCCATTTTCCTCCATAATGTAAAATACATCAACAGCAGCGACCAACATCTTCTCCAAGCACAACCCTCTGATCAATGATGAATACGTGTAAGAGTCAGGAGTAAATCCGTAGGCTGTCATGTCATACAAAAGCTGAAACGCCGCGAATGTGTTTCCTTTCCTGCATAAACCAGAAATCACAGCTCTATAGAAATCATGAGTAGACGAGCTCTGTTTAATCCTCAAAGCTTGGAGAATCGAGAAAACCTCGTGCACTAATCCTTCCTCGCAAAGCACAGCTATGGAATTAAACGTCCCTTCGTTAGGACTACAATGTCGTTCTAACATCTGGTCAAGACACTTAATTACTGCATCCACTTTCCTATCTTTGCATAAACGTGCAATTATAGGGTTGTAGCTAGCAGCAATCGGCTTAAACTGTTCTCCAAAGTACATTTCATCCAGAATCTTGATGGCGTGATTCGTTTGGCCATGAAGAGCAAGGGAACTAATCAATATATTGTACGTCACTATAGACGGTGAACGATCTTCTCCAACCATTTCCGCCAAAAGCTCATTCGCTTCCTCCCAGCGTCCTTCAAAACACAAGCTCCTCAACAAGATATTATAGCTAACAACATTAGGATTAAACCCTTTCAACGGCAAGTTTCTAAAGAATTGTTTTGCTTCATCTATTCTTCCTTCTTTGCACAAACCAGTCAAAAGAACATTGTAACTAACCAAATTAGGCTTTCCACCTTTAGCAATAATATTGTCTAAAAGCAACATTGCTTCATTAACCCCTTTTTCTTTATAACTAGCCTCAAGCAATATAGAATAAGTATATGCATTTGGTACTAACCCTTTTTGAATCAACTTTTCGACAAATTGCAAGCTTTTACTCAAATTCCCCCTCATACAAAGTCCTCTTATAAGAGAATTATAAGTCACAGTATTAGTAGGATAGCCATATTCTTCCATTTTATCAACTAATTGCATAGCATGACCAACATTTCCTCTCTTACACAAATTATTCACCAAGAAAGTGTATGAAGCAGCATCAGGTATAGTACCAGAACTAACCATCATTTCCATAACTCTAGCAGCTTTTCTAAGTTTATTACAATTACAAAGATCATACAAAAGCTGAGTTGCATGAGTTTTATCAGGCTTTTGACCCTTACCTACCATGTATTCCAAATACAAAAATGCATCATAAAGCCTAAGTTCTTTGTTTCTTGGGTCATTTTTACCTGACCTCCAATTAGGCAAAGTGAAAATACTACTACCCTTCGAAGCTACTGGTACTTGTTCTTTTATAGATGGACTTAAATGGGAAGAAGCTAAATTTCTTGAAATGGACTTGGTATGGAAGAAAGGTAGGAACTTTGGTATGTTGCTAAAAAATCCACAAGTATTTCTTGCATTTTCTGGTGATGGATGATTTGTTACTGTGGACACTGAATTTAATGGGACAGCCATGAAATCAAGAAAATGATTGAAGCTAATTAAAATGTCTAATTGAACAAGAAAAGAATCATAAAAACCAAAAATATGATCTGGGGTGTTAAGGAAACAGTGAAAAAAGGAACATACAATATGGTCTTTTAAAGAAGATATGCCATTCTTGATTTATGGGGTTGTTTTTTTGTTTTAATGAAGTTAGTAAAAAGGAGTATGAGATCAGTTGAGCTCCATCTAGTGAGGGTCGAGTATGTCCACTCCCTACCGATATTATCCAAAAGATGGGTATGGGACCAATGAACAAGTCCCTTTTTCGTTACTTTTCTCAGATATATTTTTTTGAGCTTGAAAATAGAAATATATGAATTTTACAGTGTGAAACTCTAATATGGATGAAGCAACACTTATAAAACCTTTTTTTATAAGGACAACACTTATAAAACTTTTTTTTTATAAGGACAACACTTAAAAAACTTGGATGATTAAGTTGGCAGGACACCAAAATAGTTTTTTAGATGACAAGACCCTCATTTTTTTTTTGCCTCAGAAATTACTAATGAGCTGATTAACAAACACGAGGTTTTTTTTGTGTATTTTTAAAAACTTTGAAGTTAAGTTTTAAACTAACAAAACTGTAAGAATTTAGGCTCTAACTGATCGATCATCGTCACCGTCATCTTCACTCCCCTCAAATCCCATCGTTTGATCTTCCCGCTTCGGATAATACAAAAAAACTTGAGGAATTATTTGAAATTCTTCAATATCCCCTTCTTCAACTTCCTTAGAAATCTGCGATTTCAAGTTTTACATTACCTTGAAGAGATATACAGATATGAAATCCTAATTTTATCCTTCTTTTTTATTTTCCGATATTGATTTGTAATATTTCCTTTTTCACAATTTTGATTATATTCATGGCTAGGACGAAAAATTTCGGAAAAAATAATGCGGAGAATAAAAAAGATAAATCAAATAGTAACAAATCTGTTAAGAAAGGTAAATCGGTGGTGGAGTCCGCTGAAAATAACAAAAAAGATAAAAAAAAATTGAGAGTGGAGGAGGAAGGAGACGAGTTGCTGCTTAATTTCATTAATAAACGAAAGAAGGTTTCTAATAAACGAGTATCAAAAGAAAAGAAAGGTGATGTTCATGAAGAAGAAACTATTGAAAAAAAAGGATGGTGTTGTTCATGAAGATGAGTGTTCAAGATGAAGGGGAAGATAATGATGATGAAGCAGAAGAAAAAAATGATGATGATGATGATGAAGAAGAAGAGGAGGAGGATGAGGAAGAGGAGGAAGAAGAAGAAGAAAATAATGTTAATGAGATGGCCATAGATCTCGCAAGGTATGAATTGACCATATGGAAGGCTAAGTTTGGTGGTAATTTCCCTGGCAAGATCTCACTAAAGTCTAGGATGTTAATTTTTTTTTTAATTCATACAAATTATCAAGGACTTACTGAATATTTTAAAAAATCTTGTTTTGATCACTTCATGTCATTGTCAAGTCTATGAAATGGATTTAATGGAAAATTTGTTCATTCTCTTCTTCTTAATCAAGTTAGGGAGAATAAGAAGAAGCATGAGATGTGGTTCATAATGGAGGGAGTGCCCTGTTATTTTGGGTTGAGGAAGTTTGCACTGATCGTATGTTTGAATTGCGAAACTTTTTCCAGTGAGGAGATCAGGAATACCGTTTTCTCAAGAGGTGTGAATTTTTGGAATAAACTAAGAAAGCTTACTGAAAATATGGGATTGACCATCGGTGCGCTGCTTAAATTGGTTCACGAAGAAGGTACATTGACCGATTTAGAGAAGCATAAGGTTGTAATAGTTGTGTTTGTCCATACCGTCTTGTTGGCTCGCAATGTTGCGAAAAAAGTTGATAAGTGGATCGCTATGGTGCATAATATTAAATTCTTTAAGAAATTTTCATTGGGCAAGAAATGCTCCAACCTGACCTTTGAATATTTGATGAAGCTGGACATTCACAAGATATTCTGAGTATCTTGTCAGCAAAAGCAACCACCACATCATGCTCTTTATGGCTACTCCTAGGCCTTCGTTGTAAGTATTTTATAATGAACCAATATGCAGATTATATTATTGTAACACCCCGTAATTTCGGGCGATGATTTGAACAGCTAGACGTATGCAAGTAGACTTGGGGCTGAGGAAATTTGTTATAATTGGGTATTCACATCAAGAGCTTAGTATATAAAAGGATGCGGTCCCGAAATAATTTAAGGAGTTAAAAAGGATGTGACAACGATGACCAGTAATAATATTTGGTGTGTGCCAAAAGAGGTTATGGACTAGTGTTATATCACACGATTATGACATTGAGTATATGAAGGTTTTATGAGTCATTAAGATTTAAGTGAATTGAGATTAAGAAATTAATTATGCGAATAATTGGTCTAAATATTGGAATTTTATGGAAGACTAATAAAGTAATTAGTCAAATTGTGGATAAGTATTCAAGTGGATACAATCCACGTGGAGAGGCAGCAAGTGATGAGTATACCTTGATGTTAATATAGGTGTCATCCTAAGACTAAAGTTTGGAAGACAATTATTAAGTGGACCACTTGATAAGAATTTACGGAGGTACAGACAAAGTCCATTGAATCGAGAGTTTTTACAATTGATATGCAAACTATCTTCTAAGTAACTTAAATTAGAAAATAAATTAAGAGATAGACCATAAAGGATTTGATAACAAGGATAATACCTTAGGCTCTTTAAACCCCACCATAGGCAGTATAAATATCGATCAAAGAAGACAACATATATAACTTGTTCAATATTTGCATCACTAAGCGTTCCAAACTCAAATTTTATATCGCCAGTAGCATCGCAATTCTTGAGCACCTTAGTGGTTCCAGCTTCCAAGCTCAACAAACAAGGTCCTCCTCTTAGTGAAGTCAAGAAAGGTGAAGGGAATCTTGGCTTTCTTTTCTTTTTGGGAAGGAAGCAACAACTAATTTGCTGCTATAAAATATCGATTGAACATGAAGTTTGGAGATTTCGGGAGCATGTAATCTTGGCATTCATCAACAATTCATTGAACACTCTAGCTTTTAGCAAGGTATGTCAAGGCAATTTTTTTTTGGCATGTTCCATGTAACGAAACGTAAACGTAATATTGTTCCATAAATTATTCTACTCTTAGTAGTTAAGAATGTTCATGTTCTTGATTCCTATGTTAATAGCATGTCTAAATATGTTCCTAAATCCTTATTGAGGTATATGAGAAAGATGTTAATATTCCCAATGTTAGCCGAAGGTACAAGGATATTATGTCATCCGATAAGTTCAGAATGTTTTATTGTCATTCATGCATTTGCATTATATTCATGTATTACCCTGGACACACATGTGTTATATACACTACTATATGGTATAAATATATATTTATGTAGGAGATGGGGAAATGGGAATGACGTTATATACGTGTCACCACCTGCAACGGGTACAGATATCACGAAAAGGAAGATGCCTAATGAGGGCAATATGATAATGATTATGCCCACAGAGGCCGATATGATATGAAGCCCACAGAGGCTGTTATGGGAAGGAAGATGCCCTTGTGTGGCCAATATATATATGTATAACGCATTTGCATTATGCATAACATTTAGGCATATTAAGGCCCTCAGAGGCAATTTACTACTGGTCGGATGTTTCTGTCAGCTGTTATTATCGGCTGTTACTGTCTCAGTTTATTCTTGTATTTTTGTTATGATATTCTTCATGCCTGACATACTCAGCACATCAGTCGTACTGACGTCCCTTTTGTCGGGGGACACTGCATTTCATGCCCGCAGGCTCATGTAGGCAGTGGACGGTTCACGCTAGTAGGTTGCTGGTTCAGCTAATATTGGAGCACTCTACTTGATTTAGAGTTGCAGTCTAGTCGTGGTATGGTATTTTTGCATATGCATATGGGTATGACAGGGCCCTGTCCCGACCTTATGGTGTCATGTACTCTTTAGAGGCTTGTAGACGGTTGTCCTATGTATCGTAGTTGTGTATGGCCCTGTCGGCCGTGATGTATGTGTTAGCTGAATATTCGGTAACGACCCTTATGGCCATGACTGATTTCGGTTAGCTGGTAAGTATGTGAAGAGTGGCAATTATTATAGATTAGTGATTGCTATCTTAATGCTTATTCTACTTATTTATTTACTATTGGCATGGGCATACGAAATTATGTCACTTGTTGGGAAAACTGTTGTCCTATCTAAACAACGTCCTTTGCCAATTCCAAGAATTTTGAGATGGCGAACGGAGGAGAAGTCCGAACATGTTGATCCTTTCAGAAATGAGCATGCGGTAATGATACGAACCTATTAATGTATGAGAACTTGGGTTGGTGATTGTCTATTCTGATTTAATCTATTGTTATTTTTGTTTACTTTAGGTGGTAAGATCTTTTCTATACCCCGATGATGCGGAGAAGAATAAGAAGTACAGTAAAGATCTTGTAGATTATGATGATGAAGTACCGGACCTGAATATTGATGCCCTAAAGAGGGAGATTGGTGATACATGTTAATTTTGTGTCAAAATGGAACTTGCATATGGTTATGAACATGAAGACCAAGTTGAAGATCAAGATCTTGGAGGAAGGGCTAAAGAGACGTGCAACCATTATGGTCGTTAGCCAAGTGTCATTGCAAATAGATTGACATCAATTGTGGATGAACTAGTTGCTATTCACAAATTACTGGAGACAAAACCAAGAAGGCATTCTAAATGTGTTTCTTCTTCGGTTAGGTCCAGTAGGAAGAGGATCCGGAAGGTATTGCAATTTGTCAATGCTAAGAAGACCAAAAGTAATGTCAACTTCTGTGACATTCAAGTTAGTTAGTAAAAATTGTTATGATCTATTGTCAATTTCTGTGTTATTCACTTCTGTTAATTTTGAACTAGCGAATGCTCTTGATGGTTCTCCTTTGAGTCATCCTGGCCATGTTGAGGATGCCCATGATGGCCCTTCTAGTCATTTGTCTGATCAAGTTGCTAATTCTAGTTGCAAGACTCTTTCTTTGACTGATCATACCCATGTTCACAATGATGATGACTCTTCTAGTCCTTTGCCTAATTAAGTTAATGATGCTAGTTGCAAGACTCTTCCTTCAAGTCCTTCACCTGTTCAAGTTAATGATGCTAGTTGCAAGACTCTTCCTGGTGAGGTTGTTGATTCTGTTGTTGATAGTGAAGATCGATCACCCGATGAAAGAATTACTGATGTCTTACCACAGATACATGGTGAGGATGACATTGAAGAGTTTGGAGATGCTGCTCAAAATGGCTATGAGACTTCCAATGAAGAAGTTGTTTGAATTTGGAACAATTGTTTAAGTTAACTTTTGGAACACTCATTTAAGTTACATTTGGAATAATTATTTAAGTTACATTTTGAAACAACTAGTTAACTTAAGTTAAGTTGTTGTTGGAACAATTATTTAAGTTCCTTTTTATATAGTTGTAAATTACTCACATTAACAATTCATTAATGACAAATATTGATTTGGTTTTTTATACTTGCAATTTCGCAATTTTCACTGTCACAATTCACTAGTTATTGTAACAAATGTTTTGTGTAGTGCGTATAGTGGTGAAATAAATTTGCCTAATGAACTTGTTATTATAATGGATGTTTTGTCTACTGAGTCTAGTGTTTTGTTATTATAACGTATGTTTTATCTAGTGAGTCTAGTGATGAAATAAATTTGCCTAATAATTTTTAAAATAAAGCAGTTATTATAACAATTGTTTTATCTAGTGAGTCTAGTGTTACATTTGCCTAATAATTTAGCAGTTATTATAATGATTGCTAAGACTGGATCTAAAGTCGAGGAATAGATGTCTAGGAAGACCTTGGTGAATATATCCGCATACTTATATGAAGAAGGCACATGCAATACTCTGACATGACCGAAAGCAACCTTCTCACGAACAAAGTGGATGTCCATCTCAATGTGCTTAGTTCGCTGATGTTGAATCAGATTATGAGACAGATATATGACGGATATATTATCACAATAAACCAAAAAGCCTTATATAATGGATACTGAAGCTCCAAAAGAAGGTTTTGGAGCCAACATATCTCAGCAACAACATTAGCAACGCCTCTGTATTCTGCTTCTGCACTCGAACGGGATAATGTGTGTTGCTTCTTGGCGGACCAAGAAATAAGATTATCTTCTAAGAACACACAGTAGCCTGAGGTGAAGCGTCGTGTGTCCAGACAACCTGCCTAATTAGCATCTGTAAATGACAACAACATGTTCGGTGCAGAGGGGTATAGATGCAAACCATAATCAAGTGTGCCCTTAACATATCGAATGATACGTTTGAGGGTAGTAAAGTGAGGCTCCTTGGGGGCATGCATAAATAAGCATATCTGCTGAACAACATAAGCAATATCAGGCCTGGTGAAAGTGAGGTATTGTAGTGCACCTGCAAGACTCCTGTAAAGAGTGAGATCTGACACTGGATCACCATCCAAAGCGCTAAGCTTTGATCTAGAGTCAACTGGAGTAGTCATGATCTTGTAATTCGCCATTTTATCCCTGTATACAATCTCATCTGCATACTTACGCTGACAAAGAAATATAGTATCTGCAGATCTAGTCACATAAATCCCCAAAAAATAGCTTAACTTCCCCAAGTCAGTCGTAGCAAATTCTATTTTAAGCAGTGTAATGATCTCATTTTCAACAAATCAGAGGAGGCAGTGAGCACAATATCATCAACATACAATAATAAATACGCAATGCTACTACTTCTATGAAAAATAAATAAATAATTATCACACTTGCTACACACAAACTCAATATGCATGATATACTGTGCAAAATGATCATACCACGCTCTAGGAGCCTGTTTCAAGTCATCGAGTGACTTACGGAGATGACATACATACTGAGGAAATGCTGGATGGATAAAATCAGGCAGTTGATGCATATAAATTGTCTCTTTCAAATCCCCATGTAGAAATACATTTTTCACATTAAGCTGATGAATATGCCAGTTCTTACCCATGTCAATGCTTAGAATTGTGCGAATGGTAGCCAGTTTAACAATCGGACTGAACGTCTCACCAAAATTAATACCTGCATGCTGATTAGTGCCATTGGACACAAGTCTCGTCTTGTACCTCTCTAGATCACCATTGTCTCTGTATTTTTGACGAAAAAACAACATGCGTCGGATCACATTCACCCCTTCCGGTCTAGGAACCAAATCACAAGTGTGTTATTTTGTTAAAGCATTAAATTCTCACACATGGTCGTATTCCAATTAGGGTATAGTTAGGCTAATTTTGTATTTTTAGGAATTGGAGAAATTGTTTGGGTGGATAAGTTAAACTGGACTTTAGGTTTGAAAATCCCGTGTTGGGCACGGGTTTCCACTGGGTGCGTTGGGGCAGTGGGTGGTTGAATATTTCTGGATTCGCGGTTGTGGGTCACTGTAGTGGGTTTGCAGTTGGGGATCACTGTTACGCGGACCTGGTTGCGGGTGAGCAGTGTCAGGACATGGCATCGTGTCTGGTGACGGTGATGATAGGTTCAGTGGGGTCGATGAACTGGGATGAGCGGTGTAATGTGGGGTGGGTGTTGTTGGGTAGGATGTTGGCGGTGGGTTAGGGCTCGAGTGTCGGTGAGTTAGTGGGTTAGTAGTGGTGTGAGTACTGGGTAGGTACGGCTAGGGGTTCCGGTGATGGGTAGTGTGTCAGTATTGGGTTGTGTTCGAGGAAAGACAATTGTCGGTGGTGGTGACACGGTGTTCGTTGGTTTGTTTTGCCGGTGGGTGTTCTGGATGGTGACCAAATTTGACATAGGGATAGAGGATCGACTGCCACTGGAGGAGGCGGTAACTCGCGGTAGGGACGTGGATGGAGATGGCAGAAGGGAGACAAATACACTACCGGAACTGGTATGTGGCAGAGACGGTGGTGGAGGGTGGCCGGAAATAGTGCTGGTGGCAGTGGTATGTTACAGTGACAGAGATGCATGGACGGTGGTGGTTGTTCAATAGAGTTCAGTGTATATGACGTGGAAAGTGTCGGACTCGTCTAGAAAGGTATAGTCTGTGTTTTGAAACTTTTGAATGTTTGAAAAAGGAAAAATTGCTTCATTGAACGTGAAATGACGAGACACAATAATTTTGCAGGAAGACACATCATAACACGGATAACCTCTATAATTAGGCGGAAAACCTAACAACACGCAAGGAATGGTGCGGGATGCAAGTTTATGCGGGGCTATGGAAGCAAGATTCGGGTAGCACAGACAATCGAAAATCCGTAGGTGCTCATAAGTTGGGATCCTACGAAATAGAATTTCGGCGGGTGTTCTATTTTGGAGAGTCTGAGTGGACAAAATATTTAAAATATATTCGGTCATTTTCACAGCATAGACCCAAAAGGGAGGGGGAGTGAGGCATGAAATAGGATCGTACGAACCATGTTATTGAGAGTGAATGATTCGTTCGGCCTTGCCATTTTGGGAGAATGTGTGAGGACATGAGAACCGGAAAACCATGTCATTAGTAGAGCAAAAATTGTGAAACGCGGAATTATTGAACTCACGACCGTTGTCACATTGAAGCGATTTGATTTCTTTTTCAAATTGTGTTTTGACGTATTGACAATGATTATTCTTGAATTCTTCAAGATGGTAATGGTGGGGTGATGTTGTCGTCGTGTCATTTGAACCTACAATAGAACTCTCAACTACATTTATCCTTAGAATGGGCCTAGAACCATCACAAGCAATATCAAGAAGATACAGACGGACATGATAATCCGTCTTTATGAATGCGGGAGCAATTTTTTTCCTAGAAGACGCAACACTAATCGTATAACTAATCGTCACGTCGTTGGGCAAGCATTTTAGCTGACCACTTTCAATGACTCTTTCAATCAACTGCTTATATGTACATGGTCTTGATCTTTGAATTTCAATTGATACTGTCACCTTTGTTCTAGAATGTCAAATCCAGCAATCTGAAGTCTCCATCCATTCACCATAATATTCTCCGCCTACTACTATAACATCCTACATAACAAGTAACTAGATTAATAAAAGAACAACTCATCTAAAATAACTTCAACTAAACTAATAAAATAACAATTGAGCTGATTAAATAGAAATAACTGAAAAAAGATTGATTGTTGATTACATTTTTTTCTACAGATCTGCATAACCACATAATCAAATTCTCATGAATGCACAAGCAATTGAACTAATAAATTGGTGATCAATTTTGATGATTTGAATGAAATTTACTAGAATAAAAATGAAGGTATTCAAGCAGGACGAATAGAGGGAGTTGAGGGCGATGAATCAGAGTCTTACGAAGGTGCAACGCTGAATATGAGCAATTTTACAGTAACAAATGAGCTTGGGGAAGGGAATTAATAGCGGTAGATGTGAAGTAGTTGGGCAGCTGAGTTTTTGTCATTTTGGAGAAATTATTAATAATTGAATGACAAAAGTATATTAATTAAAACTTGGGGGCTGATTTGAAAGCTTGGAATAGTTATAATTTTATTTTTTTATTTTTTTAAAATTGTTGGACTAAAATGTATTTTTTTTAAATTTGGGGGCTTATTTTGACGCCCCAATAATCTCTCTCATCTTAATTATCCTTAATCCAAAAAAGAGTTCTGCCATCTAATACTTAGCAAGTTTTACCCAAATTCCTAAATAAAATTAAGTTGGGGTCTTGCCATCACACTTCCCTAAAACTTGAAGTGAATGATTTGCAATTAATAACCATAAAAGTGTATAATTTTGAACTTTTCGACCACGGTTTATCTTATAAGCTATAGATAAACTTTCAAAGTCAAAAGTAAAAATTTATTAAATTTGAAACTTTGCACCAAGCACAGACGAGATCAAAATTCAAGATCTCTCACCTTCGAATCATTCTTGTAAATTATTCAAAAAGTCGTAACGTATAGTATTCTTTAACAAATCATTTAGATGAATATAGACTCATCCATGAAATGCTTGAAAGTATAGGGGTCGCGATATTTGTTCGATATAACAAAAATGACAAATATATCTATGACGTGGTATACTTGGGAACTTGGAAGAAGACCAAAGAGAGAGCAAAGTATTTGCTAAACTTAATAAAAATCGAAACATAATGAAACGAGTGAAAATTACGAGTTATTTGTACTAGACTAGATATTAGAGATAATGTACGACAATTCTCTTGAACTATACCTGAAGTTTTAGGAAAATACCTTTCCTTTACAATTTCATTACTTCCTCCCAGTTATTTTAAAGTGTAACAAACATCATTCTAAGAACTGACGTGGCATAGATAAGTAGATGAATGTATTACACACGCCTCATATACTTTTTTGCCACATCAACATTGAAGGTTGTATTTATTATATTTTAAAATAATTTAGGAGAGTAATAGAACCTCCGTAAAAGTAAAGTGTGTCGCTCGAACTTCGGGTATAGTTCATAGGGATACTTGTGCCTTTTCCCTAAATATTATATAAAAGTGACTCGTTCATTTTAATTTACATGACATATTTCTTTTTATTACGAGATGTATGTCTTAAAATATTTAATATTATTTTATCTTTTTTGTGTAACTTTGCTATGATATTTTCCCTGTCAAGCTAATTTTTTTTTAACCATTTCTCTAATATTATCGGCCACATTCACTACAAAAAATCAGACTGAAATTAAGTAGTAGTAATAACTTGGGGATATAAGTTGTTTATGTTCTTTTCTAGAGCTGAATACCCAAAGCTATGAGTAGGTAGTATTGTAGCCTATTAGGCAGCAAGAAAGACGGTCCACGTATTCATAAGTTGAAACACTTGTCTCCCTCTCTTAAGAGTAACAGCCACGCTGACCCCTTATAAAACTCTGCCAAAAAACACTAGAAAATAGAGAAGCAATCAAAAGGATTATATTTTGCAAAATAATGGCAAAGAGCAAAGATGATATTACTCATGGGACAGCTCAAGCAAGATTATATGAAGATGATGTTCTTAGAATAAGGTACAAAGCTGGCACTCCTCTTGAAGGTGGAAAAATTGCTGACTCTCAACCTGTTGATCTTTTTTCCAGTGCATGTAATATTAAGAATCAACATGGCAAGATTGCTGAATCTCAACCTGTTGAACTCAACTCAAGTGCAAAGAATATTGCAGCAGCAAAACAACCACCCCAACAAGAAGAAAAAACTCAAGATTCTTCTCATCAGGGAAAGAATACTCTAGTTTATGAGGATGAGAATATGGATAAAAATCTCCCTCCCGCAGCTGCAACTCTAATGTTTGATAGCAAAACTGCTGATAATTTGACAACAAATCCTCCTTAAGTTGGAACTAAACCTCATCATCAGCTTTGTTGACATGTTTGTGAAGGATTTTTGGATCCTTTTGTACTGTTGAATAATAATAAACCTTTATTTATCTGCTTTTTCCTCCTACTGCTGTGTAATATGTGTTAGGACTTAATTAAACACTCTAAACATGTCTACCTCGTTCTGTAAAGCAATCAAATACCTTCAAGATTAATATCATTTTACATGTCGAATACACCACAACTGCAACTAAATTGTCAACAGGGATATTCAACAATCGACGAAAAGAAAAAAGAAAAGAGGTTAATTCATTTTATTTTATTTTCGCAAGATTCAACTTATAGATAAGTCAGTTACTCTCATAATAATGGTCACAGAAAGGAAAGCTAAATGTTCTCTCTTGATTAGGAACATAACAGTGGATTAATGGCACAGCATATTTAAATAGTGATTCTATTGCGCTTCATAAATGTTACAAAGAATCCCCTGCAGATTATACACTATTAAACACAACATGACTAAATGCAGGAGCATTGGCCAAGGAGAAAATTCGTACATCTATTCAGTGTTCGCGTTCCTGCCTTGCCTTGCAGGCTCAATAAGTTGCATACTACAAAAATTCAGTATCCAAACAAGACATCTAATCATGCTACCAAAATTTTCAAACCCACTCAATCTGGGCCTTTTTTCCTTGAACTCGCACAGCTTTAACGGAATGGTTGCCTTCACACCTTGGAGCTAGTAGTAAGATATGTGCATGCGAGGTAGCTCTCTTTACTATCGCCATCTCATCAGTGAACATAAGATTAGACCAGCAAGTCTGCATTGCAACAAAGCTCAACTGGACACTCCGGCAATCACTCAACTGCAGTGCTCCTCTTCTGCAATAACGATTCCAGGAATGTGGAACACAATTTAGTAAGAGGAAGGTTGTGAGATGGTCCACTGAATAGCGTCTCCCAATGTCTTTCTGATGGTACTGATGTGATAGATGGAGCTTGTTTCCTCTCTAAGCTGAATTCCGGTAGGTCACCATAGATAGATGCATAACCAAACTTTCCTGCAAAAGAAGAATAAGCATATAGTTTCATTAGTCATCAGTCATCTTTAAATTAGAAAAACACACTTCTTTCTGAAGAATATCGAACATAGCCACATTCCACCTTCAGGGAATTGCATCACTATTCTAAAGCTGAATAATGCATCATATGATGTCTCCGGTGAGTAAAGTATTTTTCCGTTCTACAGCTAGATGTTGCTTCCTCTAATATCTCCAATCAATAGAAAGGATTTTGATAAAGATTTTCTAGGGTATGTGCTTGATCTGACAATGATGCCATGAAGAACCAAGGACCTTGTAGTCAGGAGAGGAGAATAATGCATCAACATCTTCAGCTTACTTTCCCTTTTTCCTTAAGGTTATCACAAGAAATAGTACAGTAGCCATACATCTTTCTGCGTCGGGGCTCTTTAAGGCTTGTAGCACCCATTAAAGTTTCTATAAACAAGGTTTATTTCAAGTAACCCTATCACACATAAAATAAACCAAAAGACGCACATGTACATCCCCGGAGTAATAGAGACCAGAAACTGAAATACATCAAAGCTTTGTCACATATTAGACATGAACATAGGTTAGACAAAATGGGACACACCTGTTTCCTCAAGATCACCAAGATTTCCTCGGCTTATCTTATGCATTTGGTTGTGACTGTTGAATGGATCAAAAAGCACATATTCATGATCAATGTTTAGGTAAGCTAACAGCAACTGCACTGATCTGCCATCAGTATCACCATCCTCCGACTTAGAACTTCCACGAATTAAAGCAAGCGAAGCACCTTTTGCCTGTACAGAGAAAAAAATGAGCTGCAAACAAAGTAAAGACGTCCTGTCTGGCTTCATTTATAGATAAGGTCCACCTTTGAATGTGATACCTCTCCCAATATATGAACTAAATTAGAAAGTGAAGAAACTGTAATACACACAACATAATACAGAGGCAGTCTTTGAAAGTGTGAAAGTGACAGAAAAATAGAAGAGAGGCGCCAATAGAACAGAAGGTATCAGATAACATCTGTACACTGGGTGCAGGATAAAAGAGGGAATTAAAACGGACAAAAACTAGGGCAGGCTGAATGTAATTATTTTCTCAACAGCCTTCACAAGATCAAGAGGTGATTCGATTCCCCATTATAACTGACATCAAGTTCCCAACTAAAAACTTCGGAAAAAAAAAGAACTCAAAATTTGAGGAGACAGGAGTCAATACCTTTCTTACAAACCAGCTCGCTACGGGAACAGGATCGCCAGCGTTGAATAATAAGATCACCCCATCCATACCTGGAGTTGTGGCTTCATTGGACATCATATATCCAACTGACTTTGGGAGAAGGACCAGGATGGCAAACGAGGAGTCATCCATCGCACAAGTTACAGCTGCAGTGATGAATACAAATGATTTACGATAATGTTTGACACATTACACAACAATAAATAGATTGTACAAAACAGAACTCCCTCCCTCCCTCTCTCTAACCTTAAAAATAAATGACAAGGAACGGAGAATTATCTTAAGCTGCCAAAGCAGGTGGTTTACTGTTGTCTGAGGTTTATAGGGGCAGGGTATGAGAAACAACAGATATACGAACCTTCTATCTTAAGCTTGTAAGACCATGATATAGACAGCTTTGACATGCTCCATACTGATACTTGTGCATTAGAACCTTGCGATGTGGTTACAATATATTCCGACTTCCCAATAAACGCTAAGGAGGATATTGGCTGTATAAAGAGAATCGTTCAAATGAGAAAAGGTATAGATCAATAAAGAAAGAATAATAGAGGTGTACAACGTGCCACAAGGAAAGCATCAAATCTGCAAATATATTTTTCAACATTTGTTGTCGAGGTATTTTGTCCTTGGGCTCATAATTATGTTGTTTGTTTAACAAAAAGGATAATCTCATAGCTAGCCAGCCGTCCAATGAAATTTCCTAGACAGCAACTCAGAAGTGAGTAATAAAAAACAACTTGAGGTAAAAAGGATACAAATACTAGGTAAAAAACTCTCTAAAGCGAGTTATTTAAATTTTGAGCTCAGAGGTGTCAAATTGTTTTTTTATAGGCCAATAGAGTAAATTTATGCAGGCATGTCAAGAACTTACCTCAAGACTCTCCCCAACTGTCGCCACAAGAATATTCTTCTCCGGATCCCACAATGTAATAACTCTTTCTGCGGCTACAGCCAACACAGAACCATCTCCAGAAAAGGCAGCAGCTGTCATTGGCTTTTTCCTATGAAAGGAGAAAGTCATGTCAAACAAGAAAATAGAGGTCCCATCAATTTATTATGGTGTAGTCATCATCAACATTGGCAGAGTTCAAACAAGCCGCCATAAATCATAGAACACTAAATGCAAATGACAGCTAATCGCTAGTCTTCATGTGCAAATGAAATGGAACTGAATGAACAGCAAAGGAAGTGGCTTTTTCTTAAGTGGTTGGTCAATGTTTTATCTGACCATTGTAGTCATTTTTAAGACATTCTACACTAAACATAATAGAATAAACCAATAACATGACTTCTCTATGATGTATAATTTAAGCAAACATACTTGTAAGAACCAACAGAATGGCATGTCCATCCAGCATTTTGTGTCCGGTCTTTTTGTCGCATCTCCTGACTGCCGACCCAAACCTACCAAACAACAGTGTTGTTAGTGAATGCATAACCTCACAATTCATTTAAATCTATCCGTTTACCTTGAAATCAGCACCCCTCGAGGTGGTAACAGCCATGTGACGTGAAGGATGGAAAGCGATGGACAAAATACCAGAATCTCTGCAAACCCAACAGAGCTAGAAAGTCGATTTATGAAAGAAATATAGATAGATTTTACAAGAGAGAAGCACTGTCCAATCTATTAGAGCACAAGCTAATACATATTTGAGATTAAAGGAGCTCCGAGAATTAGACAAAAAAAAGAACCTGTGGGGCTCATAGACAACAGTGGATAAGCTGAAGTCTTTACTTGAAGAGCTGCACGACCAGAACTTCAGACTTACAAGACCTCCTATTCCTTCTTCAGCAAGCCTGGTTTCTACAGTAATCATGACGGAACCCTCTGGAGAGAGGGCAACCAAATCCACTACCACCTGCAGCACACCAAAAAAGAACTCTTAACCCTCGCAGCCTTTAACAGCCTGTTCATATTATTAAAATAAATTCAGCGGAAGTACTGTTCTACTTAGAAGGGTTTCTAACCATCTAGGCAATTTGTTCTAGGATTCTATGTTGTAATGTATAGTATGAATACTATGGAACTCGAGATAGGAGGGTATAGTTGGTTTATTGATGTGAAGCACAAGATGAAGTTCAACAGGCGAATAGTTACCAATATCATCTAAGTTTTTCTTTCTTCACTATTCCTAGGAAATTTGTTGGAAGAAGATCTTTTATAACCAATATACAAAGGGAAAATCCACATTCTGGTCTGCGCTCTTGAACTTGTAGCCTTCCTCCATTTCTAGAGTTCATAGAAATCACTTTCTGCCCCAATTTGCGCTCAAAAGCTGGAAACTAAGTTGAGGAATGAGATGTGGAAGGATGTTGTTATTGCTTATCGAAGATCACTTTTCAAACATCTCATAGGACCATATGTGCAGCTATCTGGTTCCATATTCACGAGTATCATGTAAATTCATTAATGTCATATTAGGTTCCGATTCCTACGGATGGCATGAAACTTGGTGCAGAAGCACATGGTACTAGGTACTCCCTCTGGATAAAAAAAAGTTTCCCCTTAGCTTTATTTTTTGAGTCAAAAAGAGTGTCCACTTACCAAAGAAAGAATTAACCTTGTTTTTCAAGATTTGCCCATATTAAGTGTTAGATGACCAAATCCCAATATCTATTCAATTAGGGGCATTATAGTCAAATTACCTATTTTTATCTAGAAGTTGGTATTTTCTTAAGGGGTGTGCAAATGGCCAAGTGAACACTCTTTTTGATCCGGAGGGAGTAATAGACAAAGCTGATCAATTTCTTAGGTTTTTTAATTCTAGAATATAGGTATGTGTACAAAATTACAAAGTGGACTAGTCAAAGACACAGACGAACTTTCAATCACACATACACATGATTCAAATACTGTAATATAAATTTATAAATGGCCATTCAGGACTTCGGAAATAAAATAAGATCAACAGGAAAAAAATTCTATACCGTGACTTCATCAGCTGGTTGGTGGCTTCTTTCGCAAACTTGAACCTACAAATGGACATATTGGGGCAAAATCAACAGCTAACTTTAGTAAAAAGTATACATACTTTAAGCATTAAGGCAGGAGGAAAACTGCTTTTTAGCTCACAAAAGTACATCTAATGTTTAAATGCTTGCTCTTCTCTAACCCCCCCCCTCCCCCCACTAATCATCGGATATATCTAAAGCTTGCCTGTAAAATAAGAATGCATAGCTCTAATCCTAAAGGTGGCCACATCAGTTATCCAGGAAACCTACAAAAATTGAGGACAAATAAAGGCGAACACCTCTCTGTGAATCAAAATTGAGGACAAATAAAGGTGAACACCTCTGTGAATCAAAGCAAAAGTAAACACCCCAAGGGTGCAACCAGACTAGCCGACACACAGGAAAAAAAAGGAAGAAAGGACATGAAGGTGTGCTACTGAAAAAAGGGTAAAACGAAATTAGCTTCCGAGTTCTTTCTCTCTTTTTTTTTCAATTTTTTCTTAGGTTCTACTTACGGAAAAAAAAGGTAAAACAAAATTAGGTTCTACTTACTTCATATATTCTTCGGTTCTACTTACTGAAAAAACAAAAGTAAAACAAAATTAGGTTCTACTTACTTTCTATCCACTTACCTCAGAAATCTCACGGTCATCAAACAAGCTATAGAACTGGATACAGTAATTTTCTGAACGTATGGCAACTAGCCCCATGGCAGAGTCGAAAACAATTCCTTCAGATGAGCCATCACACCTATCCAGGAGTGTGCTACGAAGCTGAAAATTAAAGCTGTAAGGGCTCCCAAAGGGAAAATTTTCCATATATCATGTCAAAATATCAGGTACAATGGAGATAAGTGTTTTGAATGGATTAACAGGCACTCCAAGCATAGATAAAATAGTACATGCGCATAGAGGATCATCCACAACCAACCGCAACTATTGGGTGGAGGAATCTTTATTATTGCTGATATACACACAGTTTGTACTTATGATAACCAATCTACATAAAGCCCACATAAACAATATACATACGAAACCAAAAGGGAAAATGTGAGCCAAAAGTAACATGTACGGCTGCAATAAGAATAGATTTGTTGTAGTGCTTGGAAATAACATTCCAAAGCTTACTACTCTGATGCTCATCTTATATGTCAAACAAAATCATTAATGAACCTAGATTTTTTTCTCTTGATAAGTATTATGAACACAGAACAATATCCTAGCAAAATGATGACTGGCATGAAGTCTCTTCTCCACTTTTAATCTTTTTTAATTGTGTATTGCCTCAGGGAGAGAAGAAGAACAAACCTTGATTCCTTGTATGGATCTCAATACCTCCATCGAAGGCATTTTAAGAAGGTGGATTCGGTTATCTGCACAAGATATCTGGACAAACTTACTTAGTAAGAACAAAATCCAGTGGCAACTACCTTTACTTTATGGACAAGTCTGCTTACAAAGGACAGAGAAGGATCAGATGAGATGGTAAAATACAAAAGGGGGGATCCTATTCGCGGGAGGAATTTCTGCTTTCCTGTGTCTAACTGCCAAACCACGAGAACTCCTTCCCACCCACCTGGATCAAGTTAAATAGTTGCTAAGTTCAAGTAAACATTGAAGTATAATACATTTGGTACTCTACATCCCAAATAAATAAGGGAGTTGCTCCTAAAAAGTTACTACTGAAAAGTTTCTACTGTCTATGACTTTGTATACAATAAGTAGTCCACAAGAACATCCCATGAGTACGAGGCAATCCTTATCTTTATACAACCAACCATGCTGCTTATAGTAATTTTATACCTGAGTAGAGATAGGCACCGTCAGAAGAAAAAAAGAGAACTTTCACTTCTGCAGAGTGCCAATGCCTTGTGGTACAAGAATCAGCATCATCGTTTCCCCTAACTCCAGGGCTTTCCTCCATATACTTCATTAGTCCTCCATTACTCTGTTTATTTCTAGACGAGAAATTATGCTCCCCAACACCCCTCCATATTAAGATCCTTCCGGTTACATCTCCAGCTGCAACAATTCTCTCTGTTGGATGAAAAGCTAGAGTGCTCAGGGTTTTCGTATGATGTAATCTGATTTTCTGAAGCATTGCTTGATCAGAATCTTTTGTTGGTATTTCCCATATGCGAAGCTTGCGCTTGTCACAGATGCCCATGTATCTTGCAGAGGAACTAAGTATTATAGACAGCGCGTTTTGACTCTGGGAGAAAGTTACAAACCTTGGTCATTTCGATCGCATAAAAAATGTTATTGTAGGCTTTACTTTGTAAAATAAGGTAAGGGTAAGTATTTGACTTTGGCAAAAGCAATGATGTGAAAGATCATCGAGACCTCAAGGAAGACGATAGTCTAGTTCTGACAGTGCTAATGGTATGGACGATCTAGGAGCAAAAGATAGCTCAAGACAACTTTCACACAAGCTAGAAAGAATTCGACATGAAACCACACATTTTGCCCTGGAAACACTTGAAAAATTGTTAGCATTAGCTGTTGTGATATATTTTCATAAGATAGATAATTTTTTATTCATGATGGGATCTGATACATAAATGGAGAAAAGGGTAACTTCATAATGCTTTTTTTTTAAAATCCCCATGACTTTTGTAATAGATTTTCTATTTGGGACAATCTAAATTGGCACAGTTCTAAAAGAATGAAACACTAGTCACCATTTAAGCAATTCAACAACAATTTACTGTTTGTTATTCGAAAACTGGCAAGTTAACAACGATTTACTGTTTTAGACCTAAAACCATCTTACTGCACATTACTCTTTTTATAAGGAACAACTTAGAGCAAAAATCCAACAATGAACTGATACTTTTTCTTCGCTGTGAGAAAAAAAAGCATGGGAGACAATTTTGCATACCTCAGCCAGAGTCACTCCACCAATCAAAGTAGACTTGGTTAAGTTACACTTCCTTATCTGCCACCATAAAGCATTACTCTCTCCTTTCTGTTCTTTGAACACTCTGATAGATACATATGCAAAAAGATCAGACGGCTTTTCGCTACTCTCTGTGGGTTGTGATGATAAACCTGGAATTGCCTGATAAAGATGACAGAGGACGATAAGAAAGATATGTTGAAATGCTACCACAAACAGTCTGCGAAAGAGAAGCTGCTACACCTGACTAGTAGTAAGCAACCAAAATAAAGCAACAGCAAAGGTGAAGCTGGAAGTGGTGTGTTGTCATTTTGTTAGTGTATAACGCAGTTCGTCAGTTTTTCCAGAATCTAGTCCTACATTCCTGGTATCTAGGCAACTACCATTTCCTCAAGCAGGAAAGGCACCCACAGTTAACTAGTCCTAATTTTGTCCCGTTCAGATACTTGTGTGCTTGCCCAAATATTATTCCAGAACTTCTCAAACCTTGGCAAAGGCATTTATTTAGCAAATAAGTGCACCTGAATCACCTGATGCTAGATCCTATGCTTCACTACCAATCCTTTTTCTCCTTATAATTTCAAATTTTATTTCAATTTTTTCTTAGAAATAAGCAGTAAAATCAACATTTTCTTGAAAAGTCAAAATATTAAATTCTCAACTATAGCATTGATATACTCCTGGGCAAAAAAGTGTTTTTAGCCAAGGTGCCAGCCTATTTTCAAGCTTGAAGTAACTATATACAATGTATAACTGCCAAAAGCATAATTTTGATGCATATAAAACTAGTGATTACGTCACATAACAAGCAACCCACTTCCCAATCCACCATTTAATAGTACTTTGGTTCGTGTCGAACGTAAACATTTGAGGCACTCTTAAAGTGATAAGCTGTTTACCATTGAGTGAATAGGGAACTGAACATCAATACTTTTCATCAGCTCCGGCACCGAAAAGTCCCAATATTTAATAGTACCATCATCTGATGCAGTCCAACAGTAACACAATATTTTGCCTGCAGGAGTAGTAGATGGTACTACCAACACCGATGTCACCAACCCCCTATGACCTTCCAATTCAGCAATCTGTAAAATTACAAACATTAACAACTTACAATATTGTACAGGAAATTTTCAAAAAAATATACAACCCAACATAAAATATTACGCCAGGTAGCCCAATATACAATATTATACAACATTATACTTGGGGGGGAAAGCATTACATAATGTATCAACCTTGTATAAAAGTGTATAATAGTGTAAATAAGGTGTTTATACACATATATGGGCTAAACCCAGTGGCAATTTTATGTGTAAATTTTGAGGCACGTGAACACATGGTCTTTCCGCAAAACTAGATATTTTATGTACATGTTTTCTAGAATTGATCTAATATTACCTTATGGCACCCATGCTACAAAACGACTTAATGGCATAGTGCACTTGGTTAAAAGCTTAATTATTTACCAAGAGGAACAAGGATCGACTGCCGCTTAATGCATTTTTTTCTCCTTTGTTCAGTAGTGCACCCAACAACAACAACAACAACAACATACCCAGTGAAATTCCAACTCTAATTTGGGAGGTAGAGAGGTTGTTTTCGGTAGAACTTCGGTATAAGAACAAGCAAATCAAAGCAGTACCCAAAGGAAATAACGAGAACGAATAAGTCATGTCAAAATACTATCAAAAGCATGCTAGAGCAGTAACAAACATAAAAAAGGGATAGTGACAACCATAAATTAATTCGATAATCAAATTACAAGAAACAACAAATAGTAACAGCAAAGAAACTACAAAAGTAAGACTACGACTAATAATATGAAAGGATAAGCGGCCAACGCTCAACTAGCTACTAAACTTCTACCCTAATCCGCTCCATAACTTACTATCTAAGGTCATGTACTCGGTAAAATGGATTTTTTAGTAGTGCACCATATTCTAAAAATCCTAGATTCGCCTATGGCTAAACCCGGGTTACAAACTCAAAATATGAGCTATATTTTCTCCTAGTAGACATATAGTGTAATTTTCCCATATCTTATACAAAGTATTTTTAGCTATATACGAACCTGTAAGCCAGTGGATGTGCTATAAATAGAAACAGTGTTTCCAGTACACACTAGAAGCTTCTTAGCATCATTTGAGAAGGCAGACTGTGAAGAAATCAAGCTTCTTCCACCTGTAATCATCTTTGAGAGCGTAAACAAGAACAGTGGCCCTAAACCCTAAAAACCCTATACTTATGTACTAAGCATTTAAACGTTGCTAATTTTATGACTTCTTAAAAAACAAACTATGAATTACGTTCAACGACTTGTAGTTTCACTAATTGTGTTTGCCTCCCCTCCAAATATTTGTGAAATACATTTTTGCGGAAAAGGTCATATGCATTCTATTCTCTCACGCACCACATGTGAAACCAAATATATTATTATTGTTATTATATTTTTATGGAGAATAAATTAAACTTTGATTGCTTTGAATGAATTTTTTTTTCCCGTATTTTAACTTTTTATGAATCTAAAACTAATCAGCATTTTCTTTTAAGAAAAATGTATATTTTAATGTAGTACTTTCTATGCAAGTTTAAGCTAGTTAAAAGTAATATTTGAATTGTGTTAATGTATTATAAAATTAAATTATGAAATAATTACCTCTTAAATTTTGTTAACATGACATAAAATATGTACACAACTTCAGTATTCGACTTTATTGAAATATATTATATCCATAATTAATTAAATAATTAATCGGCTATTATAAAATTTATTCGATTTTTTATAAAGTACTTAAGAATTTATTTTTACAATGGAAGTTGTTGGCAGCTAATATTTTTATGAGATCACTCATGTTGTTTAATCTACACTATATTATTGAAATTATTTAAACAATCACTATATATAGTTTAGGAGACTCTTTTATTGTTGAGAGCTTAGCTAGCACTTATTCATTGGATTATAATTAAACATTAATAGGGTGGCTCGACGAAATATAAACCTAAACTTATTAATGTGATTGTAATTTAGTATCAACAAAGCAATCATGGACATAGAAAACAAACGTAATTCATTTGATTGTAATTGAACTATAATCAATTAAAATTGTTTAAACAGTTTCAATAATTATTTATATGAGTACAAAAATCCTTCCACCCATTTGAAAAAAACCGTTTTCATATATTTTATCAAGAAATACAAATGCAATTCGTATAAATTAAAAAGGAAATGATCTCAAAATAAATTTCTTTAAAAAAAACTAAAATTAAAGAAGAAAGAAAAAAGTTGCATTCTAAAATTTTAATCGTGTTTGAATATGCCATTTATAAATTGTTATCCACGATTGACTTATAAATAGTTTTAATCAAGTGTGACTTATAAACCGCACTTCACAACTACGACTAAGTCATTTTTCTCAAACATTATTTATAAATCAACAATACGACTTTGAACATACACATCATAATGTCACAAGTGAGGTTTTAGAAATGTGAAACGAGTACACAAATCTTACACTTCCTTTTGTTAGATATAAAAATTATTTTCAATAGACAAACGCTATCTATAAAGTTAATGATACTCCTACCTAAATTAAGAAATTTAATGATTTATGCACTAAAACTTATGGTGTGAATTTGAACCACTACTTGTGAATATATCTATCGTCCTCCTCAGTATAGCCTTCAACTTTAAAAAATATTTTTCATAAAATTATCATTTGCGTTTGATCAATTAATTAAAAAAAATTAAGAAATTTAATGATTTGTGCCCTAAAACTTACGGTGTGAATTCGAACCACTACTTGTGGTGAGTATATCTATGTCCTCCTCAGCTTTAAATTGTTTGCGTTTGAACAATTAATTAAAAGAAAACAGTGGGGCTTTTTTCCTCAAACCCCTGTTGGCAACTTGCTCCAAAAATGTCAGTGATGATAGTGACGAGTTTGGGAGAGCTGGTAATGGACCTGTTTACGGATCGCTGCCCATTGACATGCAAGAATTTTCTAAAGTTATGCAAGTAAGTCCATCAATATGTTCTCTTACGTTCAACCTGATTTTGTGGCTGTTATTACTTTCGTTTATACTCGTCATTTGAATAATTTCTGAGAAATTTGTTCACGTCGTTGCTAATCTCGTGGTGTATTCGTGCCAATCAGAAGCCTATTTATTATATGTGTATAATTGAATGTATTGAAACTAACAAATTGAACCGTAGAGGGTTTGCATTCTTTGAATAATACAATCAGAAAAAGTATTATTGGGTCATTGAGAAAAAAGAAAATCATTGCATCCACAATCAAATCTTTCTTTTGTTTCTTAATATTATATTTCTCAGTTCAGGTTTCCTTGTTTTAGTTTTTAGTCTTTTTAGCTCATAGCTTTTTCCTTTGACTTAATTATGTCTTGTTGGTTTATTAGATCCGAATTGTCAACTTTTGAATAATGTGTCAAAGTTGGTACCGTTTCTTATGCGAGCCCTTCGTTCTATTTCATACAGCCGTGCCCAGAAGCCATAGTTACCTTTATGAATGAGTTGTGTATGTTCTCTTATATTCTATACAATAACACACCGGTATCTGACTGAATTGATGATGAAAACAGTATGTAAAACAAATACATATATGTTTAAGATACATTAAACTTATAAACTTACCCCCTTCGATAATGTAGGATTAAGTATTATAATGGCTGTCTTTTCCACACGGTTCAGAAGGATTTCACTGCGCAGACTGGAGATCCCACCGGAACAGGGTCTGGGGGCGATTCAGTATACAAGTAAGTCATAGTTATACATATGCTAAATTCACTTCTTTTTTTCAGTGGAATTTTTCTTTCCTTTGATATGGTGAACCCTCCCCCCCACCCCCCACCTGGGGGCCGACAGTAGCTTTTCCAGTTTCACTTAGTGGTGACTGGTGACTCAAGCCCCGACCTCATAATTGGAGGTGGAGGATCCTTTCCACTTGGCTATCCATCTATTCTCCCCTATCCAGTGGTTTATCTTCCAAGTAATGGCTTGAATGTATTGTCTACCCCTGGATCATTTGTAGTATCTGCAAATTCTTTTGGGGAGGGGCGTCTTAGATTGTCTTTTTCTATAAGACGCAGTAGGGCTATGAAATTTCACATAAGCTTGATCACATCACTCAATGCATTTTCAGATTTTTGTATGGAGAGCAGGCTCGGTTCTTTGGAGATGAGATTCATTTGGACTTGAAGCATTCAAAGATGGGAACTGTAGCCATGGCTAGTGCTGGGGAGAACCTAAATGCTTCTCAGGTCTTGTAAATTTCCCTCACGTCAGCTTTCAATACAATCCCTTTTAATGAAGTTTTTGTACCTTTTGTCTTCATGTTGTCCCTTTCGAGTTCATAGCTTATAATACAGCATCATATAGTTATAACATTCTTTTTTTCTTCTTTTTTGGGTTTTCAGTTCTATATCACACTCCGTGATGATCTTGACTACCTTGATGGGAAGCACACCGTGAGTATTTCTATCCTAAACTTTATTCATCTATTCATCCTTTTTGTTCTATTAAGGCATCAATGTATGACTTATTTCGTTGATCCAATGCACTATAAATTTCTCTGTTAGCTGCATTGACATTTAACCATGTTCTTGGCACTATACGCATTTCCTTATTTGTCTACAGCAGTTGCACTACGATATGGGAATTTCTTAGCTGATATTAAGGTCATTGTTCCTATTGATTTTGTTTTGTACCTGCATCCAAGTAGGTAGGAGGTATTATGCCAGCAATAGCATAAAAATATATAAACCTTCCATTGAAAAAATTAAGGATCCAGTTTAGTACTGAAATCTTTTTCAGGTGATATGAAAATTATAGCCAAATAAGGATTCATTTTATGAGGGGTTCTGTTTTTTTATGTTCCTCAGATTCTATCCGGAGAATCCTATTCTGCAATATTTTTGTGAAACTCATTAGTGGTGATAACAAGTAAAAAGCTATTTGGCAAGATAATTCTGATGCTTGCTGACCTACATTTTGTGATGTTTAATTTTCTTGTCTAAAGTATTTCAAGGAGAGGCCAAGTAATCATATCTCAGTTTCAAACTATTCCTGCTTGCTCCTACCATGGTCGCACAAAATTCTCTCCTATCTTGTGGATTTTCACTATGTTGGGTTAAATTTTAAGTGAAGCAGTTTCCAAAAAAGGTTGTGATTTTCTGTAGATATTCTGAAAATAAATACACTCATTATAGTGATATTAATACTATCTATGTTTGTGCTTGTCTAGGACTTATAGCTAGTAGAGTGTATTAACAACCTTTTATTCAGTATGTTCTTTATAGTCCGAAAGATGATGCTAATTTCCTAGTGCTAGAGTATATGTAAAGTGGCATCACAGATAACAAGTCAAAGAAATGTCTTTTTTTTTTGGTAATTAACTTGCATTTTATTACCAAGTGAAAATATTTACAGCACACAAAGAGACCTGAACTACACTAAGTTGGGCAGGCCCAACCTTAGTGTTTTTCTACACTATACGACTTTCTACCATTGCATTACATAGGATAAAAGTTCAGTTCTTGCAATCTACTAGGTAATCTTGAACCATACTACCTCTAGCAAACACCTCCTGTATAATCAATGTAACTATCACCTCTGGTTGTCTCCTGGTCTTCTGAAAAATCACTTTGTTCCTTTCTCCCATGCAAGCAAAGCCTTCTTTGACATCTCCACCTGCCCAGTCCATAAAAAGGTTCTACAAAGTTGTTCAATTACTCCAATAATCTTCTTAGGGATCAGGAACAATTGTGACCAGTAGATTTGTATAGCGCACAAGACAGACTTTATAAGTTGTAACCTTCCAGCATAAGATAGCATTTTGCTGGTCCAGGATTTGATTTTCCCTAACATCTTGTCAAGTAATGGCTGGCACTGTATAATTGAGATTTTCTTGGAACTCATGGGTACCTCCAAGTACCTAATAGGAAGCTCCCCTTTCACCATCCCTGTTATGTCTAGAATCTGTTGTTGTACATTCATAGGAACCCCTCCAAAAAATATGCTGCTCTTCTGTAAATTTGCATAAAGTCCAGAAGCTAATGAGAATGTATGAAAACATTGGAACATTGTATGGATGGACCTACTATCCCCTCTACTAAATAACAACAAGTCATCAACAAAGCTTAACTGGGTGATCCTCAGCTTACCACATTTTGGATGGTATTTGAACCCTTTTTCATGTTCTAAGGACTTGAGAAATATACTTAGATACTCCATAGCAAGTACAAAAAGATAGGGTGATATTGGATCACCCTGTCTTAATCCTCTTTTTGCTGCAAATGGTACTGTAGGAACTCCATTGATCAGGATGGAATAAGAGACTTTTTAAGCAGCACATTATCCACCTCACAAATTGATCTGGGAATTGTAAACTGACTGACTAGCACCTGTTCCATATAGACCCATTCAACTGAATCTAAGCCTTTTGAATGTCTATCTTTATCATACATACGGGTGACACATTCTTCCTGTTGTAACCTTTTACTAGCTCATGACTAAGCACTATGTTATCAGAGGTCACTCTTCCTGGGATAAAGGCAGCTTGGCTATCATCAACAAGACCATCCAGCACTCCACTCAGCCCACTAGTCAGAATCTTCGATATAATTTTATAGATAACAGTACAACAAGAGATAGGTCGATATTCTTTAATGGAAGCAGGGTGTTGTACCTTTGGAATTAGTGTCACTGATGTGCAATTCATTGGATCATACACTTCTGCTGGGCTGAAAAACTTCATGACAGCTTGTGTGACTTCACTTCCAATAATGCTCCATGCTTTCTTGTAAAATAGGGCATTGAAACCATCCATTCCAGAAGCCTTTTGATCATCTATTCCATGAAGTGCCAGTTCAATCTCCTTCCTTGTAACAGGTTCAATAAGCCTCAGTTGTTGCTGTCTTGTCAGCACCTTACCCTGCTGCATCACCTCTTGCTTGACACAAGGGAGTTCTTTAGCTGCAGTACCTAGTAGCTTTTGATAGAACCCCATGATCTCAGATGCCACTGCTGAACTGTCTTGTAATGGTATACCATCAGTTGTAACCAAGTGCTTGATCTGGTTCTGTACTACCCTGTTCTTCATGCAAGCATGAAAGAAGGAGGTGTTAGCATCCCCTAATTTCAACCATTGGTTCCTTGACTTTTGTTTGAATATACTTTCTTCCACCATACTCCACTTTTCCCACTCTTGTTTCAACACTTTCTCCTCCTCAAATAACCTCTGATGGTCTGGAACTGTTCTCATATAACTTTGCAGGATTTCTAACTTTTCTTTGGCCAACTGAACTCTCTAAGTAACTTGTGCATGCTCTTTAATGTTCATCTGCTTGAGTTGAGTTTTTACTGCCTTCAGTTTCTTCCAGACACTTCCCATAGGTGTACCACCAGTGGGCCTCCTCCATATATGCTCAATTGTCCCTAGAAAATCAGGATGATCTGCTATGTAGTTAAAGAAGTTAAATGGTGTAGCCACCCTCACACTAGGTTCCTCTATATCAATACACAGAGGTGAATGGTCAGACAATGCAGGGTCCAGAATTACTGTCTCTAGATGAGTCCATTTGCTAACCCATTGAGAGTTGATGAGGGTCCTATCAATTCTACTATTACATGATTGTTTGTCCATGTAAATGTTCTCCCTACAGTTTTCAGTTCCAACAGGCCTGTATTCTGCATGAATTCATCAAAATCTCTGATCTCAGCCCCTTGTACTTGTGCCCCATTACTTCTATCATCCACCTTTAAAATTGTATTAAAATCTCCCATGAGTAATCAGGGATCAATCATGGTGTTAGCAATTTGATTCAACCCTTCCCATAGTTGCAGCCTGTCAGGTATAGTATGCAATCCATATATTGCTGTGAATTGGAATTCCATATTTACATTTAGCAGTGTCACCTTCCCATGTATAAACTGTTCATGAGTATGTGTAACTATTATATCAGCTGCTCTAGGATTCCATAATAACCATATCCTACCCTTTTCTGAGTACTGATAGTTATGTGCCCAGTTCCAGGTTGGGACCAGCTTTGTAACCACTTGTTGTGCTATATGTTACTTAACTTTATGTTCTACTACTGCTATAACCTCCACCTTATTCTCCACTAAGTATTTTTTGAATTCTTTCTGCTTATATACTTTATTCAGCCCCCTTATTGTCCTGGAACTGTTTGTCCACTTATCAATGGACTAAAGGTGTTTGCAATACCAACCTGTTGCTCTTTGTGGTTTTCTGTCCTAGCTGGTGTGGTGCCCTTAGGCTTCTCCCATACTCCTATTGGTGCAGTCTGCACCCTCCCTGAAGCATTGACATCTTTTGGTGCACTCTGGACCCTTCCCGAGGCATTGACATCATATGAAGTACTGGCTATATTATTCTTTTCCACCTCTTTGGATGGATTTACTGCTTTGGCTCCCTGCTGCACATCCCCTGTCTTAGCTTGCCAATTTGGAACCACTTTGGCTTTGTGCTTTTGCTTTTGCGCTTTATCAACCTTCACAGGTGCTGGAGCTTCAGTTTTCCTACACTTATGTCCAATCATCAAATATTCAGTGCAATAGACAAGCTTCCAATCATATTCAACTGCTTGATCCACAATTCTGCCACTGAGATCTTGGACTTTAACATTCACTGGCAGCCCCCTTGTGACATCCATTTCAACTAGTAGTCGTGCATATGAGACCCTTTCTATCTCAGTTGTACAAGCATCAGCATATAGAGGTCTTCCTAACAAACTTCCTATCCTACTAAGTGTAGGACTACCCTAACAATTCATGGGTAAGTTTGGCAACCGGATCCATAAAGGGATTATTCTCAACACTTCATTACTAAAACAGAAATCCGGAGTCCAAGCTCGAATTATAACTGGTCTGCTAATTATGGTATGTGGCCCTGAGTATACAACAACATCTCTATCCTCCATATTATCAAACAACACTAGGAAGTATCCTTCATTATGATAGTAGATCTTAGGTTTTGTACCAAAATTCCAGGTAGTAGAAATGAACCTGTCAATTGCACCAATGGTTGGTGAATTGCCCACCACATACATCACAATTGATTGTTTCCATTTTTGCGTGTCCTCTTCTACTTCCTCTTGCTGAATCTGAGCTACTTTCTCCCCATCAACAATTACAGGCTCAACGTATTGCAAGCTCTTACCCTTTGCCGTCATCTTCGAGAAAAATGAAGCCCATGTTTGCCCTTTACTTGCATCCACATCAATTGGGCCTTCCCTATCTAGGCTAGGGCTTGCAGATTTCAATTCAGTCATTTGGGAATTAGGTACCACAACTGGCGATTTTGCTTCTACCGGTTTCTCTTTCCCCAATCGATGTGCTTCTTCATCCCCTATCTCCTTTCCTAGGGCTGGGAATTCTTCCATTCGAATTGCCATAACAGTTCCAGAATTCGGTGATTCCATTACTGTTCCATTGGTTGGGGTATTCCCTGCTTCCTTACTAGATGAGGGTATTTGACTCCCTTTCTGTCCCGATTGTTGCTTCCCTTTCTGCATTGTGGTATTAGCTTCCTTCCGTGGTCGTCCTCTCTTCGCCATTTCCCGGCTAGTGCGCAAGAAATATCTTTATTTCTTATTTTTTTGATTGTCTTAGTTTCTACCAAGTTTTGCTTAATTTGAGATTTGTATTCTATATCATTCATTGTTATTAATTCTGACTTCTTTGTGAATAAGACAAGGCTAAATGGTATGAAGCCTCTGATTATATAATTCCTGTGTGTTCTCTTAAAGTTGTTGCCATCTCCAAATCCTTGACATTTTGATAAATGGATTTTGTTCTTTTAGGTTTTTGGAGAGATTGCAGAAGGACAGGAGACATTGAATAGGATAAATGAAGCTTATGTAGACGGGAAGGGCAGGCCATTTAAAAATATCCGGTTTGTTGTTAATGTATTTTATGCTCTCTTTTTCTCTATTTAGTAGATCTCTTCTAATTGATAATTTCCATACTCCAGAATCAAACACACTTACATATTGGACGATCCGTTCGACGATCCTCCCCAACTAAGCAACTTGGTTCCAGATGCTTCACCTGAAGGAAAACCAAAAGATGAGGTAAAGAATGTAGAAATTACCAGTCCACTTGTTCACCTCCACGAGTTTCTGTACGTCTCAAGTATAGAGCCGTAGAATTTGAAGTGCTTCTAGTTTATCCTTCTTTGTGTAAAATTTAAGATTATGTTGGTAGAGATATGCAATGGTATTCTGTGAAGATCATTTCTTTCACGCTGCAGATCTTAATTGGTACATGGACAAAATATTAAGTTTTGGACTGTAGGGTATCCACCTATAGACTCTGCAAAAGCTTTGTTGTCTGTTTTCTTTTTCCTTTTGATTTGTGAACCAGTTATTAGCTTGATTTAACATCTAAAGCTGTCCATTTAAAGTTAGTATGTCAAAATAATCAGGGTATCTTGAATATGGGATGTCAATGAAATTCTACTACAAGTAGAATAAACTAGTACTCACATCTTTCCACTGTTCAGTTCTAGACAAAGAATTTTATCTACAGCAAAGCTTGTTTCTTCTGGGGAATTTTAACAATGTAAATGGCAATAGAGCATGAGAGCCATATTACTAGTTTTTAGATTGGTCTTTTTGCTGGAGGATTATGATAGAGATTATTAGGCTTTGCACTATCTGTCAAAAAAATTCTGCTTCCGTATATAGTCAAGGGATTTTGTATTTGGGCTTTTATCTGAAAAGAATGAAAGAGTTACGTTGTCAGATGGTATATTTATATAATGTGTAATTACAGAAAAACTTGGAGATTTGTTTTCTAAGCTCTATTGGATAGAGCAGTCTTTCTTTCTTCCATGTAGTGTAAAACACTAGACCTGTTTTGTGATTCCCTTCCTGCTCTTCGATCAGACTGCATGACTTGCTCACATGGTGTGATCTCATGGTGGGGCCTAAGGCTCTTCTCTATACCCATATTCCTTGGCATTGGCATTGAATGAAATTTTCATAAATAAGGATATGTAATAATATCCCAAACATATTCACTGTCCACTTTCAACCATTACCTTTTTATCCTATCCATGTCCTTATATCTTTTATCTACTTAGGTTGAAGATGATGTACGACTAGAAGATGATTGGGTGCCAATGGATGAGCAAATAGGTATGCAAGAACTTGAGGAGGTTCTGCGTGCAAAAGAAGCACATTCACGAGCAGTAGTACTTGAAAGCGTAAGAACTTGTATTAACTGTTTGATCATTTGAAATTGTCGACCTTTGAAATTGTAATGGTACTAACTTGTATCACAGGTAGGGGACATTCCTGATGCTGAGATAAAGCCGCCTGACAATGTGCTGTTTGTATGTAAATTGAATCCAGTTACTGAAGTGAGTTTCTTCTTTCTTCTTGTGCTTAAGGGTCTTTTTCTTAGGGATAGTGATTGTCTGAGCTTTAGGTGTTAATCTTCCAATTTTAGAACAAGTATGCCATCTTTCTTTCTGGTATATCAGACAATATTTTTTTCATGCAGGATGAAGACCTGTATACAATCTTCTCACGCTTTGGTACCGTGACATCGTAAGTCATTGACTGCTTGAATATTTTTACATGTTATTTATTTTTTCCTATCTGTCAAAATGTATTGAAATTTCTCTCATCTCTAATTACTTGTTCTCCTCAGAGCTGAAATTATTAGGGACTTCAAGACTGGGGATAGCCTCTGCTATGCTTTCATTGGTAAGCTTATAAAAAATATATGCATCTTATTGCTGCTTCTTCCCCAGTGATGTTTTTCTCCATAATCTTAAACTCTAAGGAATTGATATGAGTTACCCCGTGCTAGCTAATAAGTCGAGGTGTGCTACAATAATATCAGTACCGTTGGTGCTCATCGAGGGTGTCAAAAACCTCTTAAGAGAGCAGCTGGTGTTGACCAGCCAATCACCTGAGGAAGACCTCTTTTTACTTTGCACTAACTAGGGCAAAGTTCTCTAAATTATCTGAACCAAGGATGAGCGTGTTATGTTTGCTCCATATCCTTACCTATATATACTTCTGAAAACAAGACCAATATGTATACTTTGGAGGATTGAAAAGCTTGTAGAGAGGG
The DNA here is from genome assembly GCA_029783415.1 of Anisodus acutangulus. Classification (NCBI taxonomy): domain Eukaryota; kingdom Viridiplantae; phylum Streptophyta; class Magnoliopsida; order Solanales; family Solanaceae; genus Anisodus; species Anisodus acutangulus. The sequence goes on along the minus strand of CM056502.1, from coordinate 397,692 downwards.
TTTCATATCTTCACTTTTGGTTTCCCCTTCTCTGTCTGCTTACCAACTAAACTTGGGAACCATTTTTTTACTATGTTGTTTTTTGTCCTCTCTTCTTTTAATCCCAATTAATCATAGTGCAAGTGAATGCTTTCTTTCGTATGTTTCTCCTTATGTACTGATTTATAACTTCTTATTTTGCCAGAGTTTGAGGACAACGAGGCCTGTGAACAAGCATATTTTAAGGTAGTAAAGAAGAACTAGCTCTGCCTTAAGTGGAATGTAAAATGTATTTAATTAATTGTGTCTATTTGTCAAATGTCTTAAGAATTTCATATTTATGAGCTCCAAATAATGTAAAACTTGAATGCTGGTGTTAGAATGTATATCATTTAATGGACGCTCATCCTTCGATAGGTCTGTATTATCCTGATGTTAAGGGTAAGGAAAGCCAATACTGATTATGCAGCACCCATACTACGGTTTTTTTTAGTTAAAAAGATATATAATGTGTGCGAGATACCATTATTGCATGCAATTGGAAAGCTTGACTTTTAAAGATCCTTATTGATGGGTGGGTATTAATGAAGTTTCTTTATAGAAGTAGTGCTTGATATGCGTGTTCTTGGCATAAAGAGGCTATATCAACCTGTGGCATATAGTGATTTAGCTTGTACATGGTTATTTTTCCCTTTCTTGTTCCTGAACCTTTTGATCTCTATGGAGTCATAATCTACAGGTTGTAAAAACGTTATCTTTCCTTTTCCCTTGGGATATGACCAGGGAGATGAAAAGGGCTAAAAAGGGCAGCAAGAGGAGTGCCGTACTAATGTGATAGAGTTACAAGTGGTTTAAGGCTCTAAGCACAACCTTGGAATATTTTCTTTTTGCCTTCCTCCTTTTGTCAGAAAAGCATGCTTTTTTCCACTCAAATGGAATGTCTTGTTGAGCATTTATTTTTCCCAGGTCAGGTTTAAAATGTTTATCATAATCATTTTAGTTGAGGAACATATGAGAACAACATGTCACTTTTTGGTTTTCAATGGATACGAGAGGTGTGATCTAAAGTAGGAATCTTTGTTGGTGGGATGAAATATGTGGTAGAACTTTCCTTTTAAGGAAGTAGACATTATTTTGAAAGATACCAAAAAGGAAAGTGGACAATCAAAATTAATGGCAGGAGTTGCAAATGCTGTGCATTTCCGTCTAGCTTATTTTGTTCTTTTATTTTTATTAACTTGTTATGTGAACATTGAAGTTGCGTGTTTGTTTATACATATTAGAAGATAGCGACATATATGGTGAGAGAACTATGATTTTAGATGACTTACTTTTGCTATTTTTGGTAGATGGATAATGCTCTAATTGATGACCGAAGGATACATGTTGATTTCAGCCAGAGTGTTGCAAAGTTGTGGTCCCAATATCGACGCAAAGACCAAACGGGTAAAGGTAAGCGTTGCACATCGTGTAATGTGTTTGTCTATCAATTTTGAATGGGATTTATTTGCATTAGAAACCGAGTGCTATAGTAAGATGATGTCATCTGATTGTATGTCGGTTTGTATTTCATATCAGATACTTTGCTCATCTGTGCAGATCTTAGTATGATTTTTTGTGTCCATGCAAGTGCGTGTTGGATTTTTTACTTTTTAGGATCATAACTTCATTTTGTATTTATTGTTGATACTTCTATTCAGTGTCATTATTGTGCCATGTGATCCTCTAAAACTTACTACTGCTTCAGTAGTTTTATTTATCAGGTAAGAAAAGATTACTGTTTCAGTTGGTGTAAGTGTGTAACAAATTGACAGATTATGTTCCTTTAAATGAGTTACATTTAACGGGTTTACTCTATTGGAACTTTTCCCTCAAGGTTGCCAAATAGGGTGATAGATTGGTTTTTTTTTTGGATAGGTAATAGTAAGTTTTATTAACAGATCTCAGTACCAAGATTGTACTGAGCAAGTACAAAAACATGCTGGGTAGAAATCCTCTTATAGCTGCAGAATTCCAAAAATTCCAGCATAACATCAACATCAAAAGCAAAATCAGCATTACCCAACAACAACAACAAAAACATACCAAGTGATATCCCACAAAGTGGGGTCTGGAGAGGGTAGAGTGTGCGCAGACCTTACCTCTACCTTGGCCGGTAGAGAGGCTGTTTCTGTAGACCCTCGGCTCAGGTAAAAAATCAGCATTACCCCAGATTTTCAAATTCTGAATACTTCTGCTTTTAACTAAACCAGCTTCTCCTCTTTCCTTCGAAGCATCTTCAATTTCTCTCTAACAAAACACTCCACATTATGCACAAAGGAATGGTCTTCCCTACCTCCTTTTTCAAACTCCGGTTTTGCCAAGTACAAAGGGCTTGCTTCACATTGGTTGGCATAATCTACTGAATTCTGTAAGATTATGGAGCATACAGCAAATATGCCACTCAAAATAGCAGTGTAGTAGCAAGCGATCAACTGTCTTACCATCTTTTTGCAATTTTAGCACCAGCTACAAAAGTTAAAACCTCTTCTTTGTAATTTTTCCTGCGTCAGACAAATATCATGTGCTTCCCCAATCTAAAAGAAGCTACTTTGGTAGGAGTAGGAGCTATGGATTTCCAAATCATTTGGCCATATAGCACCATCCCCAGCCACATTCTTCATCAGAGTCTGATAACAATTTCACATAGAAGTCCTTGATTTTTTTTAAAAAAAAATTCACATAAAAGTTCCCATACCTGCTGCCGCCTCTCCAGCATATCCCCCTGTGAGCTTACCAGCAAAATGTTTCCCACAATCTCAAGTGAAGTATGCCTATATGAGCTTGCTTATTGATGTCTTTCTCTAGAATTAATCATTTTAAAGTAGTTCCAAAATACCTCTTATATGCATCTGCACTTCTGGAAAATATGGTAGCAAGCAACATTGTTGCAGCCCCTGCCGATTAGAGCTGATTGATGGCATTTATTTATTTCAGGAAAAGGTTGCTTCAAATGTGGTTCTCTTGATCACGTGGCTAAAGACTGCACTGGTGATGCCACCAAACAGCAGTCGAACTACGTACTTAAAGAAGAAGGCAACAGGCAGCGTGGCGGAGATGGTAACTCAAGGTTAGTAGGAACAAATGGCCCACGCCTCATTCGTCCTGTTTTACTTTCTCTAAAAACTTTTGTTTTTTAACTCTTGTGATCATTTAATTCAAGGTATGAAATGGTATTTGATGAGGATGCTGCTGGAAGTCCAAAAAGAAATAAGAGGGGAAGAGATTTTGAAGGTGAAAAACATTACGAGAATCAGAATCCTAAACGTAGGGAATTGGACCATGATGGAGCCCGGAAGGATAGAAAAAGAGATGGATATGAACGCCATAGGCAGGAGGAGAGAGTTAAAGATTCTAGAACTGAAGAGAGGCATCATGGAAGTGGGACGAGAGCAACTGGAGAGAAGGAAAGAGATTATAGGGGTCGAAACGATCTGGATTACAGAAGAAACACTAATTATGATAACCGCAAGGCTGGGGGAGAGAGACCAGACCATGAGAAGAGACGTGTGGATCATGTGAGGCATGGAGACAAGGGTTATCGGAAGGAGAGTGAAAAGAGGGATAGGAAAGATGAGGTGGAGTATGATGGCGGTCATGCAGATGAAGTTAGGTACAGAGACAATAGGGAGAGAGATGAAAAGAAGCAACTAGATTCCCGGAATAGAGGAAGAGGGGAAGAGAAAGATAAAGGAAGGGGAAGGTCAGAATGTGATCGTGACCATGACCATGACCGTCGTCGTGATGGAGCTCGTGAACGTGATCGTGGCAGAAGGAACTAAGTCGGTGAAAATCATTCGCTAGAGCCTGGATAGCTTAGCTAGATCATGATATTTCAATGTATTATGCCTTTCTGCTCCAACACTTTCTTTTTGGTGTATGCAACTTCTATGAACTAGTTCTGCATAAATGACATTGGCTGTCCTTAAAGGGCTGGCAAAAAGAGCTTATTTGACAAAGATGTTGCTGAATAAAAAAAATCAATACAAGGATGAACTGAAATCAAAGATAATATGAGAAAAGTGTTATAATACAACACACACGAGATGCACACAGTTTCAGCTATTTAAATTATGTCGAAAATGAAACAAATATGTTCTTGTTTCTTGTAATTTTGTTGTTGAAATCCTCAAGTTTCTGTGTAAGTTCTAATTATATAGAAGAGTCAACAACAACATAACCGGTGTAATACAATTATGTGAAAGAGTGTTGAAGTGAATTTAAAGCATAGACGGAGGAAGTAAGTGATTGAGCACAACTTTTGTACAACTCTTACCAAGGAGGGTTACCGAAAGGTTGATTTAACGAAAGTATATATAGGGCTATTACATCTTATAAAATTAAGAAGTTCAAATTAATTTAACTAATTAAGGTTAACTCAGATATAATGTTTTTTCTTTATTTAAATTAAAAACAAGTAATACTAATGCTTCTTTCTACACCTTACTCAACCAAACAGGGGTGGGCATGGTACGGTATACATCGATTACTATACCGAAATTGAAAATTTTTATACTATAGTTTTGATATTATGGTATTTGGTATGCATTTTTAAAAAGTTTGCTATTCGGTATGGATAAAAATATATCGAAATATCGAATATCATACCGAAGTATATAATTATATATATAATTCATATATATTAATATTATAATACTAACAAAAATATAAACAAGTATTAGTACAATATTAATTGTTTGCATATCGAAATTTTGACTAATTTATCTTGATTGAAATACCCCGTTTGTGTAATTAATTTACGAAGGAGATTGCTTGTGCTTTATTTTGAATATATTTACATATGTAAGGTGTTAGTATGATATAATTGAGACATTTTTTGAATAGACGAAGTTATAATTCTCTATTATATGGCCGGCCGGTAAGGGCTTGTTAGGAAGGTCGGGCATGGTTCTGATGCATCACAAGGAGCAATTGTGAGAAATAACCATTCTAGAACAATCATTTAGTTTGGTTCATTCTTTGACTGCTCTGCTAACTTAAAAATAGCGAACCACACCGAATTAATTTGATATGGTAACGATATAATATTTTTAAAAACTGATAAATTACCGTATCCAAGTTTGTACTTCATTTAAATATGCAATGGCAGGGGCGTGTTTTGTTTCATTTTTCAATTTTGGCGATATATAGCCGCCACGCTGTGCGTGAAGTTGCTATTGGTTAAAATGGCGTGCTCTCATCTTCTTCCTTCCATGGCAGTTCCACTCAAGTCTTCTTTCTTCAATTGCTCTTCTCACCAATGGTTAATACTCTCAAAATCTACGCATAATCCTGTGCTACTCATTAAGAGGCGATTCTCTGTTGCTAAGATAAGCATGAGTTTGCGTGCCGGTATCGTTGGCCTTCCTAATGTCGGAAAGTCCACGCTCTTCAACGCCGTTGTAAGTCTATTTTCGAACCTTGAATGTATACATACAACATATATATATGTAGAAATGCCAGCAGTAGTGCAATTAAAGCTCAGAAACTCGAAGTAGAAGCTTCGAAATTGAATTACAATTACGAGTGCATAAATACGTGGACATTTGTGTTTTCTTAGTGAGCTAGATGTTTACTGGAGTGCAAGTGTAGTTACTGGTGTTTCTATCACAAGGAATTGAAGGTTGGTGCTGTTAATTGAAAATTGGCAAACCACGGAAATTAATGGAAAATTGATTTTGTGTATATTCCTAGATGCTCCTCGAGAGCCGAATTGATGTTATTCTAATTGATGAATGCACTTGAATGTATATATATATAGAACCGTCGCTAACATAAATTACATAATTTTAAAGCTCAGAAAGTCAGAAGCTGGAAGTACATATAGATATGTAGAACCGCCACTAATGCAATTAAAGCTCAGAAACTGTAAGTAGAAGCTTAGAAATTGAATTACAATTACGAGTGTAAATTGCGCATAAATAATTGGACATTTTATTTTCTTAATTAGCTAAATGTTTACTGGAGTGTAAGTATAGTTACTGGTGTTTCTATAAGAACTAAGAAGGAATTGAAGGTAGATGTTGTTAATTGAAAACTGGAGAGCGGTTCAATTGGAATACTATAATATTGGAAGATTGATTTTGTGTATATTCCTAGACGCTCCTTGAATTTCAAATAGTATTGGTGAGCTGAGCCGAATTGATAATATTCTATTTGATAAATGCATATTGCTTATCTGTATCAAGGATGTTATTTGCTAGTCCGAGGGACTATAACTTAGGTTTTGGGTTGATGAACGTGGTATTAGTTCTACATGCTGGGAAAAGAAAATCATATTACTGAAGATTTTTTGTGTTTACTTGCATTCTGTGGATCGAGCGGGTAGAAAGCTAGCTTTTCGTGACGATTATCTTTATATATAAGTGGAGTTATATATCATACTTCGAGGAGTTGGGTATCAGTTCAAGTGTTAAACCAGAAAAATGGTAATTGTAGTGCTGCTTCTTTTTATGGTTATCGATGTAGATCAAATCGTATCTTAAACTTCAGGTATCTCTGAAATGGTCTAGCATTAATTGACAGAATGGGTTATGCAATAGTTATCAATGCTATTACATATATTGGTTGCAAATTAGTTGGTCCATATGTGTTCGACAGTTCTTATGTTTTTGTTTGCTAGCAGGTGTTGGCTGCATATGTACTATTAAGTCTGTTAATGTGGTCCATTATATGTGTATTCCAGTCTGAAAAGCTAACATATGGTGGAAACTTGACATTGTACTGTTGTAGTTTGCTGTCAAATATTTCCTTTGATTATCTGCTGGTATGTTTGCAGTTGGTCGCTTATCCTAATAGCCATTGCCCATCATTATGTTCTTTCAGGTTGAGAATGGAAAGGCTCAGGCTGCCAATTTTCCTTTTTGCACAATAGAGCCAAATGTAGGTATAGTTGCTGTCCCTGATACACGTCTCCATGTTCTTTCTGATCTAAGCAAATCTAAACGAGCAGTCCCGGCGTCGATAGAGTTTGTTGATATTGCTGGCCTTGTAAAGGGAGCCAGTCAAGGGGAGGTTTATTCTCAATACCTAAAGTTTCTTAGCATCAATTAATATTAGTCAATGTTTTTACTTATTGTATCACTGCATCAGTGGCATTATAAATTGAAGATACGACAATAGCTTTATAAAAATTTTCTATGGCAGGGCCTGGGGAATAAGTTCTTGTCACATATTCGTGAAGTGGACTCCATACTTCAGGTTTTATATACTTTCAAGTTCCTTTCTCCTTTGAGTTGTAAGGCTTTCTTTTGCTGTTATATTGCACTCCTAGCCTATGAGCATGTAAAAGAGAAGGAAGAGTACTCCATCAGTACACTTTGAGTTCCTTATTGATTTTAAAACAGTTCTGTCATACATTTTCTGTTCGTTGCTTGCTGGAACTGCTTTTGTGTACTATTTTAGGTGGTACGTTGTTTCGAGGATAATGACATTGTTCATGTGAATGGAAACGTTGATCCAAAAGCTGATATTGATGTTATCAACTTGGAATTAGTATTCACAGACTTGGATCAGGTACTTGTTACAATTCTTCTTTACATTTACAGGATGCTAACATGTGATCTTTAAAGAAACTACGTGAAATCTCCCAAATAATTAAGGAAAAAAGCAGTTGTCATTGGGATCCATTTAAACTCTCTTCCTTCTCTTTTTTCACTATAGCTCTAGAACTCCAGTACAACTTCTTTCCTTTCTGAAATCAGTTCCAGTGGTTCATTCGTCACTGGAAGTTATGATTTGCAAAGGGAGAGGTTATTAGTAAATGATCTTCATGAAAGCTATGGGTGTTCTTGGCTGTTAAGCTGACAGCCAAGTTGTTAGCCTTTGTACTGTTGCGTGTAGTTACCTTTTAGATGTATATTATGAAAAAGTGATATAATCTGTTAGAGAAAACGAGATTGCATGTTTGACATGCTAAATTAGTATCTCTTTCTTGAGAACAGGGTATAGGACTAATTGTTTAAATTGTTATTGAAACTATAAGTACGTTCATTTACTTTCTGTTTTTGTTGCAGACCAGTGTCAGTTTTAAGTTTCTGTCTGATTAACATCATAATTTTGATAAGAGAGGTGGAAAAAAAACGAACAGGGTTGTTTATGGTACTCTGTCGATGTAGGATGAACATTAGTTGGTCGAATTATCCATTAGAATTAGACCAACTAACGTGATAAACTTAATATTTTGCATAGAGCTTAATTGAAAATCATTCCCCTCAACAGAAGATAAAGAAGTGTTCATTATCTGAAGTCTGCTGCACTAGACTAGGATATCTACTGAATGTCCATTCTGGAACGTACGAGATTTTGTGCGCTGAAATAACTACATCAAATTCATTGATTTTTTTTTATCAACTAATCTCTATGCAAAATATTTAGTTTATCACTTAATCTGCCCCAACTTGCTTGGGACTGAGTTGAAGTAGTTGTTGTACTTAATCTGCAATAAACAATCTGGGACATTCTTGAAAATACTACCACATGTTAAAAATAAAAGTTCTCCCACATCCTTTCAATACAACCTGAAAATAACACACTTAGTCATGCTTTTGGACCATCTTGCTTTATCTAATACAAATTTTCCTTCTTAATCTATGACCAACACATTTAACGGAAAAAACAAAGTTAAATGAAAAGTAACTGTTATCATGGAGTTTATTAAAAATTTCAAAAAACATTAGTTTCATAACTATAGGAGATGAATATAATTCTCCTTTTTAAGAACATCAGGTGGATAGGAACTATACTTCCTATCATACTTAAGTCCTCTTGAGTTGATGTCTAAATTTTAGTTGAGAGTAAAGTGAATTACTTAAAAACGCAAATGGTTTATTTGCGATATCACTCATTTTGTTTGGGCTCAAGTAAGACAATGCAGGATATATAGAAGTAATATAGAACAATAAATTATCATGGGATGACTGGAACTGCTCTGCTCATCTTTGGTTGCTTATAGAGAGGCAATCACTTACCCGAGCCTCCTCATTCGTCCAACATGAACTAGGAGTATAGCTCATGGGGAGGAACGTGGAAGAATCTCAGGATGGCGGCTTGGAGAAAAAGAGGACATAAACAGAAACTATACATGCTTTTTATTAAAATGGACAAAATAAAGATTCGATCGCATGAGATCACAATAGTATAGCACGAGAAATGTATATGAATAATAAATTTTTATGTACCTATGAAGCATGCATGCCAGGATGGGTCGTCCAATAGAATGTGCACAAGACGGGTGTGGATGAATTTTCTTTCTTTTCCTCAACAGTAAACTTTGCATTTCTTGTCTCCTTGTAAAGTTTCTGGGTATGTGAGTCAACTAATGGCACTAAGTTTACAAGAATGCAGATTGAGAAAAGACTGGAGAAACTCAAAAAAGGCAGAGCTAAAGATTCACAAGCTAAAGTAAAGGTAAACTTATCTTTTAGTTTCTGGGAGATTTAAGTGAGTAGTTCATCCTTGCAAGGTTTTAAAATGTTAATTGTTGTTTGGTTGGCACCCTAGTGGTACATTGCAAACGTTGTCTTTGGGATATTTATTTTTGATATTAGCGTTTCAGGAGGAAGCAGAAAAGTCTGCCTTGGAGAAAATACAACACGCACTACTGGATGGAAAACCAGCACGAACAGTACCTTTGTCGGAGTTTGAAAAGGATGCTATAAAGCAGCTTTGTCTTCTTACAATGAAGCCTGTCATATTTGTGGCAAATGTAGCGGAATCAGAGGTAGCTGAGCCTGAAAATAATCCTCATGTCAAGGAAGTAAAAAAAAACGGCTTCTGAGTTAAATTCTGGTGTGGTAACTATTTCAGCGCAGGTTTGTTGACATCTTTCAGCAGAATTTTCCCTTTTGTATTTGAATCGATCAAAATCCATGGCTTATTCCATTTCAGCGGGAGATCTTTATCCTATTTGCACTATTGCAAATTACTTTAGTTGTGATATCTAGTTGTGGTCCTCGATAGGAGTCTAGAAAATCTTATGATAAATCTAATACCAGAAGGAAATCCGGGATATGTGACATTACCTATCTATGAGAGAAGGGGTGAGAAGCACGAAATGACCTTCATGGAAATCAGGACCTGTCAAGATCTGTTAACCATTTTAGGGAGAGAAGCAGTTATTCACCAACTTGTTTTCTTTGTCCTATGTATGCTTTACTTTTTCCTCCTTTAGGGAGTAAGAGTTATGATGTTTTAAAGTGAATCTAGATTTTGACAATATTAAAAATCTTTTTGGGGCTTTCTATTGCAGGTCGAATCTGAGCTATCTGAACTTCCTTTAGAAGAAAGAATGGAATATCTGAAATCTCTTGGTGTCAATGAAAGTGGCCTAGGAAATCTTATCAGAGAAACTTATGGTCTCCTAGGGTTGCGTACATACTTCACTTCTGGCGAGAAGGTGAAATAAATAAAAAAGTTTCAGTGACTTTTGATTGTTGGCATAGTTTTTGGTACTATAGTCTATGAGTATTGAGTTTACTATTGGTTAACTTGCAGGAAACCAAAGCATGGACCATACTCTCAGGTTTGCACTGTATTTGCTCTATTTTATTCTTTTTTTAAAGTGAAAATGAGCAGTTCAGGCTCCTCACTTATATTACTTCCAATTTTGGTGTTTTCTTTTATCTGGCTAAGCACATAAAACCTCCACTTTTCGTGTCCTGTTGTTAATGGCACTTCTAAAAATTAATAGAATCTCCTTGTTTCCTTGTCTTTAGTAGCTTTACTTAAATGGCAAACTAGCTTTTCTTTTAAATTGTTGTTGTCTTCTCTTCTGATCAAAATATTTAGTTAATCATTTAAAAACGGGAAAAAGGGAAAGCAAAAAAAATTCATAGTCGTTTTCTATCCTTCCTCCTCTCACATTGTCTCTGCAAGTCTCATTCTTTTCTCCCCTCAACAGCAGCCTTCCCACTTATTCTCCCTGTCGGGGCTGCTGCCTTTTCTCTCCCTTGGCAGCTCATGCAAACAACCATATGCAACACTTTTCCCCCTAGCGTGATCCTCCACATGGAAGTTCTTATTCTCCGTAGTTCATTTTTTTTCTGATGTCGAACTCTTCCTTGTTGTGGGTCAATTTTCTGCAGATAAATTCTCAATTGTTGTTTAGGTCAAATCTCAAAAATAAATAAGAAGTTTTATGTGCTAACAGAGGGATTAAAACTGTTCTCCTCTTAAAAAATTCTTTTACAGGGAACTTATGACTGAGTCACTAGAGCTTCTCAAAAAGAGTAAAATCTCCTTCGTATTTTGCTTAAATTGGGTGCCGATTTGAATAATTGACAGGATCTTGACTGACCACGTGGAATCTAACCCTTCACAATCCTTTATCCTAAACATGTTTATCTAACCATTATAATTATATAGGAATGACTGCTCCCCAAGCAGCTGGGGTTATTCACACCGACTTTGAAAAGGGCTTCATCAGGGCAGAGACGGTGAGTATCATGTAAAAATGTTGAAATATTGCATGTCGTAAGCAACAGAAAACTATGCTTTTGTCACTGTCCCAAGACTTTCATCATGTATGTTATTTTTGCTTTAGAGGAACTCCATATACTCTATTTCTGATAAAATCTAGTAGGCATGCACATATCCTAAACATTGCCGAGATAATGATTGAGAGCTTAAAGCTTCACATTGGTTAGATGATGAAGATATGCTGACAATGGTGAAACTTTGGACTTTTGAATACAAAAAAAGAGTGATTGATCTAGGCGACTGGATGTAACCATTTCTGTGAATAGTCACCTTACATGGATAAAGCAAGTCAAAGCAAGGTTTCACATGATAGGTGAAGCTTGATCTGACTGTTTTGGTAGGCCATCGGTGACTTTGAAGAACTGAATCTATTTTCCGGCTGGAAATATAAGACTTTGCTAACGTGGTTTTATCTTATAATTCATGAGTCTGTGCATTTACCTAATATACCAGACATAGAAGTTTTGTTTAAATGTTATTTTGGTGCTGTTAGGGCTTGTTTGCATAAAATAATACGTAAAAGATGTTCAAATAGTAGCTTCTAATAGGTGGATCTTTGCTCAACCAACAACAACAAAAATGATTCAATCCAAACTAATTAGGTTAGTTAATATGAATCCTCAGCATCCATTTAGCTCCATTTACCCAAATAGTAGCGGATATATGAATCCTCAATAGTGTGGATCTGAGCTCAAATAATTTAGGATTGGCACTTGTTTAGTTGTGACTTATAAGGTTTAGATCCATTATGCTGCTATTTGTTTTATGCTTAATCGTGTGGTTATCTTTTGTCTTGCATTTCAAGTAGCCAAGGAACACACCATGCTGAATATTTAGGAACTGTTTAGAACTGTCTTATGAGTGCTTGGAGTTGTTTCGCTCATGAAGAAGAAGAGGCTAGAAACTAGCCAAAAACTAGATGTCGGAACCATTTCAGCTTAGTTGACCATCTCCTTCCAACCTCATACATAAACCCAAGCTCGGACGAGCTTGTTGTGAACAAACTCAGCCACGATTAACATAGAACTATCAGTTATCGTTATTTATTTTTAGGAGAGATGAGCCTTAAAAATAAACAGTTTCAATGATTCGTCATGTATTTTTCTGGTCTTGATATGTTATTAGCCAAGTATTTTTCACTTATAGTTTTTGAATGGTTTTCCCCTTTACCTATTAAAATAAGTTTTAAAATGGTTTGTCAACTTTGCTTCTTTGCAGGTTGCTTATGATGACTTTGTTTCTGCTGGTTCATTTGCAGCTGCAAGGGAAAAAGGAGTTGTAAGTTGGCACTTTCTGATCATTTATGGTTCTTCTTGATACTGTTACTTGAGTTGATTTTTGACAACCTCAAATGTGGGAAAGTGTGTAAGATGTCTTTGTAGTATTTGATTGAGGTAGTAAAGCAGTTATATAACCCATTTGATAGTCTACCTGAGCCAAGTGTATGATTGAAATTTGGAAACTCGGTGCCTTCTTTTCAAATTCAGATATATCTGATCCCAATAGGGTCTTCCCCCAATGGCCCAAAGGTACTCCAGATATTCCTTAGGTACCTGAAATGTCTCGAGGATCAGTTTAAAACATAGGATACGTGATTGTGGTATTATTTCAAAAATAGATAAATTTTTAAAGTAAAATAAGCCAAATAAAAAACTTTATTTAAAAAACTGCCCATAAAATAACCGTAGATATTTATCTTTGGCTTGTAAGCACATGCAGTGGTAACACCAAAATAGCTTCCTGAAGCAAAAAGCTTTGGCGAATACAAGTAAAGAATCCATGGTTATTTTTTTATGTCATTTGCCGATGAGTATTGATTGGAAAACAATTTTCTAGAGCAAATCGTTTTAATTTTTTTATTGGACCGCTTCATTATCATGTCAGATCCCTCAATATCCTTAGTTTATGACTTTATGTAATTGGATATTGATAGTTGTATATTACCTTCTTACTTTAGCTCCAGCACTTCGAATAAGATGTTTATTGCCTCCCCTACCCCCAATTTGTAAAGAGGCTGCTAGTATGTTAGAAGAAAAATATACCACATCGGTGACGGATGAGAACCCTGGGCTCCTTATAAGGCTTGGGCAATCCTCCTTCCTTTGAGCTAGCTTTTGGGGTGTGAGTTAGGTCAAATGCCTAATTTGACATGGTATCAGAGACCCAGGCCTGATCCGATGTGGGCCCCAGAAACAAAGGGGGACGGAATGCTCCCGGACCAATTGACCGGTCCCGGATCGATGGGGGGTGGAAATTCCCCCGGTCCATGAATGTGCATTCTCCAGACCGGACAGTGAAACCCCGTATAAAGAATGTTCGGATCTGAGCGTGAGGGGGGTGTTGAAGAAAAATATGCTTTGGGCTTCTTATAAGGTTTGGACAATCCTCCTTCCTTCGAGCTAGCTTTTGGGGTGTGAGTTAGGTCCAATGCCTAATTTGACAGTCTCATGTAATTAATGTACTTTTTTTCCCACAAAGATATTACTTGTGTAACAGTATGTAAATAGTCCTTTGTGCCTACATTACCATTTTTTTTTTTAAAAAAAATAGTCCTTTGTGCCTACTGGCCCGTGCAAACAGAAGAATAGATCAAGTTGGTTACAGGATTATCTGTGTATGCAGTTGAGGTTAGAGGGGAAAGATTATGTTGTGCAAGAAGGGGATATAATGCTGTTTCGGTTCAATGTCTAATTGAAACTCAACTGGTGAAGGAGATGTCACGAATTTTTATGATCCCCACGGTTGTTCTGAACCATTCAGGTTTCTGGCACAGCAGATTTTGCTATGGAATCAGAGTTTTTTGTCGTGAAGCCTATAATTTAGCTAGCCGCGTTTGTGAATTTTAAGGCGCTGCAACCGGTGCTGATGAGATAGATATATGATTCTTTTCTCAGCCATTACAAATCTCAATTTTGGCTCGTCATGTAACATTCAATGTCCATAGGTCCTTCGGCTTGTGTTATATTGTTGTAATTTTTCACTCCTTATCACCCTCCCCTATACGCCTTAGATGAGTGCTGCATATGATTTTTGAAAATAAACGGAAAGAAGAAAAATAGTCAAAATTAGAATTTTTGACAGTTTGATGTTTATGAATTGTCCTATAGTCTCTGCGTTCTTATGATTCTATAGCTTGAAAGCTTAGCTGCATGGTTGATGGAGATACATGGAACATGTTTTTGCTCATATTCTTTCTTATCTTGGAAGCTTGGATGTACAAGGATAAAGGTAGTGGATGTTGTGCTTTGACTTGCTGCTTCCTGGTGGAGTACTATTTTCCATTGAAATGTGCTAGTTTTTGCTATGGTCAATTCTTAATACCATTTGATTTGCTCTTGCACTATGCCAACTTGCTTTCCTAACCAAAGCAGAAATTGACAGTTGTAGTTTTGCTTGAAAGCTAAGATGGAAGGAATCTTGTTTCCCTTCTACTAGCACTGCGCAGGTAAGGCGTTGCTATTCTTTTGTGGTCTGGTCACTGTCTGTTAAATAATCAGATAGCAATGACATTTTGTATTGTAGAATGTAACTTCATCTGAAGTTTATTGCGTTTATAATGTATGAGACAAATAGTAGGCGTGTTTGATTCCCTCATTTAGTGATTCGTTTATCTAACTACAAAGATAACAAGATAATGATTGTAGCTTATGAAATAATTCCTTCCTAAACGATGAGATTTTAATTTTTTTTGGGTAGGATTCTCGTACAAGTGAATCAATTGCATAAGCTGTCTTTTGTTGGGATGTCTATTGTTTGCCCAAGTGGGTGCCTTACCAGCAAATGCTTTGGCATTTAAAAAAAAGGACAAAAGGTCTGGACAATGTCTAGTACTATTCGTTCTTCTCCTTGGAAATAATGCATGTATCGACAGTCGACACTTAAAAAATAGAACTTCACGGATTTATAGAACCGACAAAGATATTGGAGAAATGTGGATTATGCGGTGCAGCAATTACGCATGAAAGCACTAACAATATAAATATTCAGTCAGAGTGGAAAAAAATACATAATCGTACAGTGACGTGGATGTACTTCTATTATTTACCATTATTAATCCCACGAGCACTTTAGTGCCTGTTTATTGTTTAAAATTAATAATTGAGGGTGAATCTATGCCAAGATCTGTTTGTGCCCACTTAAACAATCTCACCTTCGTTAACTTATACGAGCTCTATTACAGTTGACAACATAGAAAATGTTCTCAGAGGAAAATAAGGGGGGGAAACTTGGGAAATGGAAGTCGGGCTAGCTTTAAGTTTGGGACAAAAACACATCGGCAGTCGATAAAATCATAAAACGAGTGAGTTGGTCGAGTCCGGAGTATTTATAATTTGAACTTTATGAATTTTAAATTTTAGAATATCGATCTTACTGAACTCTAAATTTAAATTTTATATGTCACGAATTTCTAAACATATATACATGAGGTTGTGCTTTTTGATCATGAGAATCATAGATCATAAAGGATTAAAGGAGCTGTGACGTCTCAACATGCAATGTTTTGGCCCGGACATTGGCAAGTTTATTCTTGATCATTATTATAAGTTGTGCCTATGAATGCAGGAAAGACACAAGTTGAGCAGATATTTTAGGATTCTTAATTCTTGGTGGAAATCATTCTTCATCTTATACTAGACATAGGATTAAAATATTATACCCAAATAAATGCCAGATATGTAACTTGTATACACACAGAGGACTAGGCAAGCCTAAGATCCCTAGTTGGTTAAAGAGCTAACTTGTTACCTCTCGACTAATATCACCATAATTATAGTAGGGCATACTTATCTTTCCTCCCAAGATACAATGAATAAAATCTTGATCATGAGTACACATATAGGCAAACAGCATAGACCCTATCTGAAACAAAGACTAAAAGATAATTTGTCTTTGTCATCTACAATAATTTAGGTCCCCAAGAACCAGAAAACAATGACCTTTCAACCATATTCACCTATTCATATAGCAATATTTATCATATTTAATTAATGAAAGCAAGAAGGAAGCTGGAATTAAGAGAAGATGAAGAAGATAAATTTGTTGCTGAGGAAGTGTAAGACCTTGTCAAGGCAGCTAGGAAGAAGCTCATCTTATAGTAGTTTAAGGTCAAAGTCTACAAGAGATGATTTTTGGAATGTGGAATCTCAAGATAACAAAGAAGATTTTGAGACTATTCTTGTTGGCAACTCAAGAAGGAGATACGTGATAAAGTCCAAATATTTGAGCCATCCACTATTGAATGCTTTAATAGAGAAATCAAAGCAGAAATATGGGCAAAAAGATCATCTTTCAGTTAAGTGTGAAGTTGTGCTTTTTGACCATCTTCTTTGGTTACTTGAAAATGCTGATCCCAACAACCTTAATTCTGATTCTTTGGAGGAATTGGCTGATCTATATGTTGTTTAATTTGAATATTTACAACAATATTCAATCTTTTTTTACATTCTCTAGTAGAAAAATATGTTTTAGCTTTGATATTTTATCATGTAACTAGTAATAGATTAATAAATGTTAAGGAGAGTCTCTCTACAAGAATGAGAAGAATCTCAGCCCTATTATGTGTCATTTCCCCTTGTTACAGCTTTCATCATTCTTTATTCAAGTTGTTGATATCCAATGTAAGAATTATGGATCAATAAAGTTCATTGTGTGTTTCAGGGTCTCTAGGAAACTTCATCTCTACCTTTCAAGGTAGGAATAAGGCCTGCAGACTCCGCTTATAAGATTATACTGGGTCTGTTGTTATTGTAAAGTTCATTGTGTTAATTAGTAGTACATTGTGAATGTATTGTTGATCTAAGTAAAGGACATTCGAAACTATGGTGAGATGAATAAGACCATTTTTAAATAGAGGTTTCATATTCGGACCATATGAATGAAAAAATCCCAGTAGAGACTATAGGAAGCACATCAATGCATGGACCTTATATGTCGGAAATTTGAATTAGTCAGAAATCAAAGTGATTACTAAATATTGGATGAGGAAAAAAAAAAAGCAAAAAGGAAACGACATACCAAAACCAAAGTCTATCTTAATGCATTAAAACGTACAATAGTTAAACGTTTGTAAAGATTTCTTAATGGGGTGGTTTGCCATCGATAAACAAACTAACAAGTCACAACCGAGGAGAAATTTGTTTTATTTGTGAATGAAGGATAATTACACCTATACTCCTAGTTTATTAATGTTCTCAATCTTTTCCTTTAATTTCAAAAATTATAATAGCATCTCCTTTTCCACGTGATGGGTGTTTCGAATCGCACAATTTTCTTAATTATGCTATATTCGATAATTTTTATTTACTTTTTAAAAGTGAAAATAGCCTTATTTTGTATTTGAAGAAAACCAAAACAAAGAGGCCAATGATCCTAGAGACACTTTAATTAACGTGAAATTTAAGTCATTTGTTGTATAATTGATCTTGAGAAAAGAGGACCCATTCATGAATAATTGGACGGATGATGATCATAGTTGAGTTGAAATACTAACCTCAGAGATATATCTTTACAATAAACCATTTAACTATATGTATCTTTGAATTCCATAAAAAAATAACTCCCTTCGTTTCATTAAATACAAAATTTAAAAATGTGATAAAACAAATTTGAATCTTAGTATTAACAGAAAAGGGTCAAAAATGTCCTTATCCTATTAAAAATGGCTCAAAAATGTCCTCCTTCCATCTATTGGATCAAATTTGCCCCTCCTTCCACCTAATGGATAAAAAATACCCCTCCTTCCATCTATTTGATTAAATTTGTTCCAAATATTACTTTCAAACTTAAAATTGTCCTCAATTAATGACACAATTATATGACATTTAATTAAATTTTAACTAAACACATGAACTTTATTTATTGATTCATATAAAATTTTGACCCAATCCCAAAAGACCCGACCCATCCATGATCCAACCAAATACAAAACTCATTTTGATTTAACGCATCTATGCGATTAGATCATTTTTCACCACCTTTTTTCAAATTAGTTTCTGTACCTATTTGTTATGTAGTATAATTTAATTCTGGAGTACTCGTTTTGGAATTGCGGATATATGTCTCTATATGTCTTTTTTCGTTTTTAGATCAGAGGCATCAATTAACCATCAATTGTTGTAACATCAAGATTTACACGTAAAGATAAGCACAAAAGGCTTAATTTCAATTATTAAATTTAACAACGATATTTCAGGCGAATACAGAGAAATAAATTCATACTTTGAACAGAAACTAATTGTAGAATGTAACCTCAAGGAATGTCTGGATATTAATAAGCTGATATTGCAACCATATACATTTTTTAAGAAATATCTAAAATGTGGCCAGTAAGCATTAAACTAAATTAAAAAACACTAATAAAAGAAAGATATATAAAAATTAACATAAAATAACACAAATATATTTCGACATAACTCAGACGAGCCGTGTGTAGTGTGTTCTATGCGGAAATGCTAACTTCTGAACAGAGATAGCTTTTTTGATCGTACATAAATTAATTAAAAGGGATGTAAAAGTATTTTTATCGCTTTGCTGCGTTAAATCAAAATGAGTTTTGTATTAGGTGGGTCATGGATGGGTCGTGTTCTTTTGGGATTGGGTCAAAATTTTATATGGATCGATAAATAAAGTTCATGTGTTTAGTTAAAATTTAATTAAATATCATAAAATTGTGTCATTGATGGAGAATAATTTTAAGTTTGAAAATAATATTATGGATAAATTTAATCAAATAGGTGGAAGGAGGAGAATTGTTGAGTCATTTCTAATAGGTGAATGATTTTTTTTTATCCTAATAGGTGGAAGGAGGGACACTTTTGATTCAATAGGTGGAAGAATGACATTTTTGAGCCATTTCTAATAGGTTAAGAACATTTTGACCTTTTTGAGTAGTGTTAAACTAAAGGTGTGTATAACATATCAATAACAATCTACTACTCTTGTAGTCTTGAATATGTGAGTCGTTATTATAAGGAAGTGTCATTAAAGACGAAATAGAAATATTTTTAAATTTAAAACTTATTAATTATATAAATATGTTATTTTTTCTTAAACTAATGGAGAAAAAAAATCTCACAAATTCAAGAGAATTTTACCATATATGACGAAATAGGACCCTAAATTATCATATTTAAATAATTACCCTGCGTAACAAGACCTTTTGAAATATAGTAACTTGAGAAAATAAGATTCCTTTACTTTAATCTACAATTATAGTAATAAACTTTATCCCTCTCAATCTTTCCAAGTTTCTTTCTCTTTCTCAATATTTCTTCAGATGCAGCCTTCATATACTTGTTAATATCAGTTGACCAGACCTCCATGTTTCCTTTGTTGTTTTAATATACCAACCAAAAGCTATATTTCCTTCACTTCTTGTTCACACATTATTTTTTTGAACCTTTTAAGTCCTAAATCTCTTCAATAACATTTTGAGATCCATTTCAATGGAAATCTCTTCAAGTCCTTGTGTAATTGAAATATTGACTTCACACGGCCATAGGATTTGAAGAACAACTTTAGAGAAACTCCATTGCATCTCACCTTTAGTTCAAAACTCAAATCTGAAAATTTTGCCCGAGGAATTGCTTGGTTATGGTGGTGGTTTTGGTTATATTTTTGGTGATAGTTTGGTGGTGGAATAATTGTATGTCCAAGTATATTTCATTGTATCTCAGGTATGTATGTTACTGCATGTAGAATAAGTGTATGTATGTATAGTGTATGTCTGACGTACGTGAGTGTATATAAAGAAGATAATAAAGAGATTCCTATCCCATAAAAAAGTAAAATAAAAAGAGAGAAATATGGTCGGGTCATTGGCACTTATGAAGTTGTCGTGGTCTTTGATTTTTTGCCTCATAACAAATACTCCCCGTCTCAATTTATATGATATAATGTAATTTGACTGAATACAAAGTTTAAAAAGTAAAAAATACTTTTGAATTTTATGATATAAAATAAATTAAAAATATTTATGTGGTTATAGATCATCTCGTTAAGCGTAAATGTAAAGTTAAAAGTTGAATTATTATTAAATAAGAAAATGTGTCATTATTTTTTGAACTGACTAAAAAGAAAAGTGTGTCATATAAATTGGGACAAAGAGAATAACTTTTTCACCGGACATAAATTAATATTTTCACATCATAAATCCCATAAATTATGTCCCACGTCTTTAAATTAAAGAGGGCAATTCGCACGAATGCCCCTATTTTAGAGTATTCTTTAATTTTTGCCCTTCTCCTAAAAAATGGACAAAAAACTCCTGAGGTTCTGAGTTCGAATCGCAGTAAAGTCAAAAAAAAGAAAAAAAATGCAAGGCAAAGTTTCAAAGCAAACTATGCTTATTCGGACAAGTTATACAGAAGTATGCATTAAAGCATTAACTTGTGATTTTTTTTTACTGAGTCGGAGTTCGAACCCAAAACTAGGCATAATTTCTATGTAACTACATAGTGAATAGACATATATTCATAAAAACTTATGCCTTGCGAAATTATTATTATTACCCTGCTAGAGATCGAACCCAGAATTTTCTCAGCAAATAAGAGTATTTCGGCTCACAAACTTTAATTAAATGGGGGGAAAAATTAAAGACCAGCTAATTGAGGGCCAAAAATTATAGACCAGCCATATGAAGAAATTCCACTCAAAAAATTGAATTAAAGACCAGTCCATTTGAAGGAAATTTGTGCAACTTCTTCAAGATGGTCTTATGAGGCCTGAAATTCAAATTGGGCCAATAAAAGGGTTATAAATGGTCCAAAAGGCGACCCGTCCAATTATGTAGTGGCCCGCATACGATACACACTCTTCCACTTTCTCCAACATAGTATTGCTCACACTCTCCCATACACTAGTGATTTTTATAGCAACTCTTTAACCCTGGGGCCTCTCACGGTTAGGGATGACAACAGATTGGATCTAGATCGGATTCTACTAGATTCAGATTCAGATTCATTTTTTATATCTGGATTCAAATTCGGATCCAGATTCATCGGGTCCATAAAAATCAAATACGGATCCACGGATCGGATCTGGATCTACATGTATATTTTTTTTGCTTGAATAATATTCCCATATGTTGAAACTTTTATGACAAAATCAAACGCAATCTGATTGAAAAAAAATGATTGAGTTAATTCAATCAACCTACACAAACATGACACCATTCTTTCAAAATACTGAACAAAGTTTTAGCATCAGAGAAAAATAAAGACGATTGACTTCATTAGTGATGCTGAACAGGTTACAACTTTGAGCTAATTTTTGGAGGCTTTAGTGACACTCCACTTGTAGTTCTACTGATTGACTTCATTAAACAACATAAAACAATGTCAGTCATATATCAAAAGTCCCATTTTTTTTGTTGATCAAACAAATGAGAGAAAGATACTTAAAGCTTACGACTAGCAGATTCAAGAAAGGGAAATTTAAAGAAGAGCGATAATTTTTTCTTTTTATAGAAATGAAAATATGGAAAACTGCAGAGAGTATATAGGTAAAAGAAATGAAACTTCAAAGACAAATTACATGGTTGTGTGACTTGTGCCTTATCCTGATTCAACCCTTTACCTAATACATAAATTATGAAATTTTTTTAGAAAATACTTATAAAATTGCATTATATGTTATGGATATATTTAATAAAAAATGGATCCACTGATCGGATCTGGACCTAATACGGATCTCAAATACAAGATCCAGATCCGATCCGTCATAAAGGGATCTGGGTCTGATCCGGATCCGTCGGGTCCAAATTTTAAAGATCCATATCCTATAAAATGGATCTGGATTCACCGGATCCGGACTGGGTCCAAGATCCATTCCCATCTCTACTCATGGCTTTGACTATGTTTGCAGCTTTTTATTTGTATCCGAAAATTATGAACCGAATAAAAATAGATTTAAAAAAAAATGAATACAACTTTTTTTTTTAAAAAACCTGATATGTTCGGTTTATATCGCCAAACGTATCGGATTATATCGGTTTTTTCTAATGGGCCGGGGATTTTTTTTTTTAAAATTGAATTTCCAAAACTGAAATTGACATTCACACCTACACTATCATGAATTTTCGACGTTGAAATCTATTGTGTATCGTGAGATGTTTACTAAAGAAAAAGAAAAATTAGAAATCGATTTGGGGGAAAACACAAATTGATTGGGAAAACGATCGTATTTCTAAAAATTGATTGTCTTTATAAAAAAAGATACGCAAAATCAAAAAAAATATGGTAAAACGGACATCCGAGCACAGAGTTATGACCATTTAAAGTTTTTTACCAATTTACAACTACTTTCTCTCCCTACATTTTATGTCAATGCTTCTGTGATATGTTAATCAAGTTCATGCCGCATGCGACTTCCATAAAAGCTTCATAGATTGACTTCAATGTCTATGATTCAAGAGATAGTAGTAATCTAAAATAAAAAATAAAAAAAATTATATATTTAATTTAATTTTGGATTCGATTCGATTCGATTCGATTCGTATCCAAAATTTAAAAACTGAACCACTTCGGTTTAAAAAAAAAAAGAAGGAATTTCGGTTGGTTCCGTTTATTTTTTTGGTTCTCTCCATTTTTTGCGCACCCCTATTCCTTTCCCAATTTCATCTCAAGTTTAGTTAGCTGCCTGCCTATGTAAGGTAAAAAAACTCATCTTTTGTTTCTTTTTCTCTTCAAGAATCCATCACTGTTTCGATGAATCTTCTTTCTTTCATTTTCCCCTCTTCATGCATAGCTATCTTCACATACCCGTGTTTTTTTTGGAATTTTCCATGACCCCATTAATTTTTTTTTCTCAATTTGTACTGTGCACAATCTTTATCAAAATTATTTTTACCGTGAATAACTCTTTGCTAGTGCTTTTTCTTTTCATATTATTAATCGTAGTATTACTTTTGTAGTTTCTTTTCCTTCACCATTTGTTGTTTTTTGTACTTTGATTATCGTATTAATTTGTGGTTGTCACTATCTCTTTTTTGTGTTTGTTGCTGCTATAGCATACTTTTTATAGTATTTTGACATGACTTATTTCCTTCGGGTACTGCTTTGATTTGCTTGTTCCGGTAAAAACAACCTCTCTAGTACACTCTACCCTCCTCAGACCCCACTTTGTGTGATTTCACTGGGTATGTTGTTGTTGGGATAAAGCATGGTTGTTTGGAGACAAAGGATATATTGGACCTCAACTAGTTTGGGATTGAAGCATAGTTGACAGATTGTTTGATTGTTATGGTTGTTGGTGAACTTGTGTTTCTATTACGGTAAAGAAGGATACCTGTTTTCTTAGGGCCATGTTGAGTCAATTTTATCATTTTATGAGCCTCATTTTCTAGACTTTAAAGTAGCTAAGAGAAATCATGTGAAGGATACTTTTGTTGTAAGCTGTGGGTACCTAAAGAGAAAAAAATCTCGCCATATTTATCTGGTGCTATAACATATTGATGGATCTAAATAGCCTTCAAATTGCTGATCAATCACTTTATAGAGTCTATATTATCATGACTCGTATTGGACTTGAATAGGTTACAATCACTTTATAGCGTTTATATTACCATGACTTGTATTGGACTTTGAATAATAAACTTACTCACCACCAGCAGTTCTATAGTTCTTTTTATCATTTTGGATCTTTTAGTGACTTTCTTGTCCACTTTGCTATGTTTACATTCTTCCCTTTTAGTGATGTTAGCAACATGATGTTAAGTAGATATGTGCTTTTTGACTGTCCAAACTTTCATTTTCATATTTGAGATGCTGAGTTAACTGGATAGTTTCTAAATCTTTTCAATAACGTTGTAGCTTTAATTAAAGAAACATGTGCAACAAGTTGGAATTTCTGCTTAATTGTGCATTGGCTGTTCCTTTATCAGTTTTGACATAAGATTATTAGAGTATACCTCTATGATAGCAAAGATCTTGTCCTTGAAGGTCAGACTTTAGGGTGAATTTTTGGTTTTTTTCCCGTTGGACTTTGAATAACAAGTTTCTCAACTCTGAGCAGAAATATGGATCGAGCAAGGTTGAGTAAAAGAACCCGCTGCTCAGGTTCAACACCGTCAGAAGAGTCAGCCTTAGATCTTGAAAAATACTGTTGCAGTTATTCTAATCTTCCTTCACTTAGTCCACCAACACTTCAACCTTATGCATTGGCTGGACAACACTCTGAGGGTAATGCTGCATACTTTTCCTGGCCTAGTCGGCTAAATGATGCTGCTGAAGAGAGAGCAAACTATTTCACGAATCTTCAGAAAGGGGTCTTGCCAGAAACTCTTGGCAGATTGCTCGAGGGGCGGCGAGCGACAACCTTGCTTGATCTCATGACTATAAGGGCATCTCATAGCAAACTCTTGCGTTGCTACAGTCTCGGTACAGCAATTGGTTTTCGTATTTGGCGTGGTGTTTTAACTGATATACCAGCAATACTAGTGTTTGTATCCCGAAAAGTTCACAAACAATGGCTTAGTCCAATTCAGTGTCTACCTACTGCTTTAGAGGTGATCAAAAGGATGGCTAATTATCTTTTATCCTATTTCTGTCACCCTCTTGCCAAAGATTTTCCTGAATTAGGACAAAGAAAGTGATTACGTTTTTACTTCCTTGTGAACAAAAAAATGATGAAATTTACTTCATTGATTGTCTTTATCTTTTCCTACAGTATGCCTCCCCGACACCTCTCCCGATAAGTATTGTTCAATTGTTTGAATTCAACCTATTATTAGAGCCCAAAGAATCAACACTTGAGAAATGTTATTCTTGCATCATTTATTCCTCATTTTGCTCCATGCTTAAATATGCTACTTATCATCAGGGCCCTGGAGGTGTGTGGTGTGAAGTGGATGTGGTCGAGTTTTCCTATTTTGGTGCACCAGAGCCGACGCCCAAGGAACAGTTGTACACAGAGATAGTCGATGACCTGCGGGGTAGTGACCCATGTATTGGTTCAGGATCTCAGGTAAGTTGATGTTTATCACAACTTTGTACTCCGAGGATGCTGTGGTTGAGGCTTGGTGAGTGCACATGATAGTTAAAGTCTAAGCAGTGTCCTAGAAAATGCATCAATTAATTTTCAAATCCCGCAGGTTGGGCAAAAAATACTGCCTCCATCCAATACACGTGACACTCTTTCCTTTTAGTCGGTCCCCAAAAGAATACTCCTTTCTATAATTTAATAACAATTCAACTTTAAACTTTCCATTTTACCCTTAATGAGATGATTTATAGCCACACAAATATCCATGGCTTGTTTTAGACCACGAGTTACAATAGCCTTCCACTTTGTGCCCAGTCGAACATCTTCATATAAATTGATCAACTCTAAGCATCTTACACAGAACAGCTATTGGGGTGTGGCAGATCCTTAGAGTTATCTGTTTCTTTGCTTCTGAGCACGTTTTGTATTTTCCTGAAGTGCTTATCATTCATTATCGGAACTAGGTTTTACACTTACCGTACTTTCCTGAAACTTTGCAGTAATTTTGAAGTTAAACCTTTAATTTAAAACAAAAATGAAAGGGGAAATGGATGATGATTTCCTGTAATGTGTCTAAGAGCCCATAAACTTATATGTGCATAAAGACAGTTATAGACACCTTTCTCCACTGTTAAGTTAGACTCAAATCCCTTCTGAGTAAATTCGTTAGTCATCAAACCAGTTGAGTTCCTTTGAGATCTCCAGCATTTATATTGCATTCCAGCAAGGTGAATACATTGAAGAGTCTGCAGGGAAAGGTTTTGTTTGTCAACAAATTAGTTGAGCTTCTTTGTTGAGATCTCCAGACATTTTAAACTGCATCTTAGGATGATAAACAATTAAAGAGTCTGCAGAAGAAATCAGTTGTAAACTACTTGTTCAGCTTGTCAATTCTTTCTTCCCTAAGGTTATCATACTGATTGTACATGTTAATTCACCACATTTAATTGGAAACATTCAGGTAGCAAGCCAGGAGACATATGGAACCTTGGGTGCTATTGTAAGGAGCCTATCAGGCAATCGGCAAGTTGGTTTTCTAACTAACCGGCATGTTGCTGTTGACTTAGATTACCCAAATCAGAAAATGTTCCATCCTTTACCTCCAACACTTGGACCTGGGGTATATCTGGGTTCGGTGGAGAGAGCTACTTCTTTTATCAGAGACGACCTTTGGTATGGCATATTTGCTGGCGTAAATCCAGGTTAAGTGTTTCTTCTCACCTTTCTTTTCTGGTTTGATGTTGTAAGAATGTTCTGATGCTACAAACTGCTATTAGAATTTGCTAAATGAATATTTGATTATGACGCCTCACCTTATTATTTGGTAAGATCGATTACGTTTTTCTTGAGCCGAGGTTCTACTGGAAACAACCTCTCTACCCCACAAAGGTAGGGGTAAGGTCTGCTTACATCCTACCCTCCCCAGACCCCACTTGTGGGAATACACTGGGTATGTTGTTGTTGTTGTACCTTATTATTTGGTAAATACGTCTTGGCCCATTATCTACCGAGTTTTGAACCATGCACCATTTGCCTTGGGGGATTTCTCGTTTATAAAAAAGTGGAACCTTAAGATTCCCAAAAGCCATTCTTTGTGTTGTAGGAAACTTATCATATAACATTGTTTCCAAGTGGGTTGGGGACCATGAGGTCATAGGTCCAAATTCCAGCGGAGGCAAAAATACTAAGTGATTTCTTCCCATCTGTCCAAGCCTTGGGGACAGTTATGTGGAAGGTAGTAGGTACCCCGTGAGATTAATCGAGGTGAGTGCAAGCTGACCCTGACACCATCCGTTACAAAAAATGTGTTGGACAATGCCTCTTTGTCCCATGTTGTTGTATTGTCATCCTGCCTCCACGACATATCATGGGTTAGATCTCTTTTCCTATAGTAGAACTAGCTGCAAGTGCAATCCGTTCTTTGCTCACTTCCATGTTACCTGCTCTGCTCATGTAGGTTCTTAATTTGTTAGAATTATTCTTTTGGCGTGGCATGATTATGATTGTTATTGGTAAGATTTCTAAATGTGGAATTGATTACTCGTGCAGAGACATTTGTTAGGGCAGATGGTGCATTCATCCCTTTCACAGATGATTTTGATATGACCTCTGTGACTACTTCTGTAAAGGGCATAGGGGAAATTGGAGATGTCAATGTTATAGATTTGCAATCTCCTATTAGTAGTCTCATTGGGAAGCAGGTGATGAAGGTTGGAAGAAGCTCTGGATTGACTACAGGGACTGTCTTGGCATATGCCCTTGAATACAATGATGAGAAAGGGATTTGCTTCTTGACCGATTTTCTTGTGAATGGAGAAAACCAGCAGACGTTTGACCTTGAAGGAGACAGTGGAAGTTTAATCGTTTTAAAGGGTGAGAATGGGGCGAAACCCCGACCAATTGGTATTATTTGGGGTGGAACTGCAAATAGGGGACGGCTTAAACTAAAAGTGGGACAATCTCCGGAAAACTGGACTAGTGGAGTTGACCTTGGGCGCCTGCTCAATTTCCTTGAACTTGATATCATCACTAAAGATGAAGCTCTAAAAGGTTTGTGGTTTCCCCCCTAAATATACCTTTTACCATTGTGCTTTCCAATTTGTTTATCAGGCGTAGGGTGTACTGTTAGTATGTGACGTTGAGAGTGATAAACCCCATGTTTTTTCGAAAAAGGTGGTCGTAGAAGGAAAAAACATATGTGTGCTTTAGAGTGGATGAGAAGCTAATAAGCTCAATGGATAACTAGATCTTTGAGAGACATACGGCGAGTTGTTAGATCTAACGATACTAATTGGACTATTAGAAGCCACTTGGCAGTTGGCTGATTATCTTTCTCAAAGTGGACATTTTTTCGTTGGTTTGACATCAAATGTTAAATTAACCATCTCTTTTAGATTTAGTAATCCTTAGATTGACATTTGTTGAAGAATGGTGAACACTAGAAGGAATTCCAAAGAAGAGATGCTAAATTGTGTTGTGTAATTAGTTAATTATTATCCCGTGGTTAGCATGCAAGTTCATTATGGTCAGGAATCCAATAGGTCCATTTAGCTTCAGACAACACCCGTATAATGACTTTGTCCATCTTGAAATGACATGCTCAATTTCCTCTAGTGACGTTATTTGGGCAGATGGTATTCCTTTCTTATTTTGTATAATGTGTAGGATAAAGTAAGTGAATTCCATCTCTTCTGCCAACCGTTAGTATTTGCACCACAAGATGGAATAGAACTAAACTGACTCCCATTCTTAATCCCAAATCCTGGAGACAAATAATGCCGCTTCAACGTGATGTAGGTTCCATTGCTTTAAGTCCTATCATATTTGTAGGACTATAGCCTGTTTTGCCAAGCTTTTGGGAAGTCAAAAGTGTTTTTTTTTATGAAAGTTTTTATTTTAGAAAATTGAGGTGTTTGGTCAAGCTTTTAGGGAAAAAATAAGTGATTTTTGAGTAGTAGCAGAAGCTGTTTTCAGAAGCTAAAAAAGTAGCTTTCACCGGAAACACTTTTGCAACATTAGTCAAGCACTTCACAAAGTACTGCTCTAACATTGATAAAAGTGTTTTCCAAATTAATTAGCCAAACACAAATTGCTACTCTTCAAAAGTACTTTTTCGAAAAGTACATTTAAAAATGAGCTAATTTAGGAAGCTTCACCCAAGCAGACTAAATTTACCATTTCATCAAAGTCCTCTCTTTTTTTCCGATTAAATCTTCAATTCTTCGAGGGTATGTTATAACCTTGTCTGTGTCTATTACTGGTGTAGTTGCAGTACAAGAACAGAGAGCTGCGTCTGCCACAATGGTGGGCTCTACTGCTGGGGATTCTTCGCCTCCTGATATAATGCTTCCAAAGGACAAAATAGAGCCTCTTGGGCTTCACATTCAACAAATTCCCTTGGAAGATGGCGTTGGTGGCCCTGATATAAACACTTCTCCTGTGGAAGCTACATTTAACTTGGAAGAAGGTGGGATCAACTTTGGTGCAAGTGTCGAACATCAGTTCATTCCAAGCTTCAATGGGCAACCTCCGGCTAATAAAGACGATCATCGTGATAAGTCTGTATACGAGAATCTCTCAGCTTTAAGGAAAGGTTCCGATGAAGACATAAGCTTTTCCTTGCAGTTGGGTGGTCATGAATCCAATAGAAGACGTTCAGAACCTCCACCAAGTGCAGATGAACCAGAATGATTTTCTCCTTTTATCTGCTGGTATATTTTTCTTCGAGGTCTTTCAGGGAGAGGTAAAAGGCAAATGCATTTGGTGTTTGGTTCTAAAACAAGAAAGAGGTCCAATTTGGTGTTTGGAGGTGCTGAATTTTCATCATGTGGCCATTGATGCACATTTGTGTATGAGGAGTTTTGTATTTGAACATGTCACTAGTGCAAAATCCAATTGTAAAATACATCCAAGTTAAAAGCAGCTGCTTTCTTGAGCTAGTTCCATTCATGGAAGTCCATCACCATGGCATCCCTTTGTGGTTTGTGCAGTCTCAAAATCTTCAAACATGAATAACTTGCCTTTGATGTATATTTGTGCTGGACATCCTAAGAAACGAAGTGGTCAATGTGTGTGTGTATATATTGCGTATGTTGGTGTATATAAATGGGTTATGAAATATAAATGGGTTGGTTCATAACCCGTCCATTATTCGCGGATTAACTTGATTAAACAATAAGTCATAATGCAATCTGTTCAACTAAAATCAATGAGTCATAATACAATCTGTCCAGCTAAATTCATTTTTCTTTTGGCTGTTCTTTTATAATTTATTTAATTTATCAAAGCAGTTTAATAAAAGCTTTTTATTTTATTTTCATGACTATCAAACACTCAAAACTCAAAAATATTTTTTTTTATATTTTGAAACTCCTTCACGAATAAACTAGTATTAATAAAGAGAGGAAAAATGTGCAAATATACCTCTCAACTTTGCGATTTAGAGCATATATATCTCCCGTTATAAAAGTGGTGGATATATACTCTCGCCGTTACA
Source organism: Anisodus acutangulus (assembly GCA_029783415.1). Lineage (NCBI taxonomy): Eukaryota > Viridiplantae > Streptophyta > Magnoliopsida > Solanales > Solanaceae > Anisodus > Anisodus acutangulus. Next base: position 367,220 of record CM056502.1, on the reverse strand, counting down.
AAATAGTGCAAATATCCTCCTGATGTTACATAAATAGTGCAAATATACCCCTTTCGTTAACAGAAATTTTCTAAAAAATTATTTAGCTTATTTTTTAATTAAAAAAAGTGTCTCGTCGTTTTAAAAAAAGTCTATCCATTTTTTTAGTAGATATATTTTTCTAAAGTCTCATGGTAATTTTTTTCTGGTGGATCGGATCAGATCTGATTTGTTTTAAAAAAATATCTCTGTGACTTTAAAAAAAATAAGTCTATCTATTTTTTTAAACGAACTAGACCTGACTCACCAGAAAAGAATTCGTTAGTAGAAGGGGGTATATTTACACTATTTTATAACGGCAACTTTTTATAACGGGTTATATCCGTCTATAGGGCCGTATGTATCATTTAGAAGCCCCCAATTCCCACCAGTAACAAGAAATGGGCTTCCACTATGGACCCAATAATTGATCCCTCCGGCCAACTAGTTGTGCGTTTCAGACAGCACACGTCGGTGTTTATAGAGGATTCCATGGCAGGCCTTGGTCGTGTGAAGCTCCGTGATTTGATCCCATTGGAAGGTCTTCCTTGTGATTCGTACAAATTATCGGTCTCCACTTTGTCACAGTCCTTGGCTCAGTATTCAGCTGCCATTATCCAGCTATCCACTAGTGATGGAGCTCTTTTAAGGTCTAGTTTAGAGTCTGCCCCACTTTACTTTCAACACAAACCCTCTTATCCTGCTGCCGATGTTAATGATTCTCGTGAGTGGTGTAAGACCTCTGGGTACCATGCCGATCCTCAACAATGGAAAGAAACTTATGATTTTAGGCCAGGACTCACTCCCAGCAGTGATATGGAATTCCCTCCTACTGGGTTGTCTGATGTATTCTCTATGCTTGGAAGGACAGCAAGAGATATATTGGACGCCATTAGCTTCTATTTAAATCTCCGTAGCTCTCCATTTACTCAAATACTTGATAATGTTCCTCTCAGAAACCGAGAAATATCATCCTCTGTGTTATCCGTCTCTTGTCATGCCAGATCATCTTTTCAGGGTGTGACAACACAGGAGGAGGGTCAGTTAGGCATGTTTTCAGATCAGGTGGACAGAAGCCTTGTTACGATTGTCAAGTCGGATAAGCCTGGTCTACATGTGAGAGATTTTCATGGTCATTGGGTTCTTGTGGATGGTGATCTTGGTCCCCAAGAAGCCATAGTTTATCCTGGCCTTGCTTTATATCAGGCAACTGCAGGCTATATCAGCCCTGCACTTCATCGGACACACATGGGTCATCAGCAGGGTAGCCTATATGGACAATGTTCTCTTTCTTTTAAACTTATGCCCAAGTCCATGACCAACCTCAATTGTTCAGAGATGCGGGCTGCTGGTCATGAGGTGGAAGCTCAATTCCAGCTTCCCTTACCGGTGGATGACTTCATGCAGAGATCAACGGATCAGTTGCTTAACAGGAGCAATTTCCCGACATTCAACTTTCCCACAGCCCAAGATGGTAGGGCGCCCTCTTTTTTCTGTTTTCATTATCAATAGGAAAATGAAAACCTAGATTTTTTACATGTTTGCTTTTATTCTCTTTTTTACATTTAAATGAATGAGTAAACATGGTAAGGATAAGGTGGGCTAAAGTTGGATTTCATGGATGGCGCTCCTAAATGTTTTCAGTTGGAGTGCCAGTTGACAGCTTGATTAGCAAAGAAGGTTGTTCATAATCTTGAAACTTCTGTGGTTTTTGAAAAATGCAAGTCTCGTAATAGTGTCTAGTTGCTAGAGTTAGCATGATTAGGAGTCCACACAACTAATACATCCGAACACAAGTATTTTCTTGGGAATGCTAACCTTTTCCTGTATATATATAATTGTGCTGGAAACCAAAATATGGGTGTTACAGCAGAGAAAAGAACCTCAAGAACAGCATTCCTTCTTCTTCTTACAAGGAATCTAAGACATCTTGAATTGCTTGAGGATCATCTATGTATTCAGACTTGCACCAAAAAATAAAAAGAAGGATATAATTCATCTTAATTTTCTGTAAGGGACTGCTCGTTTCTTCAGAATATCTTATTTCCTTTCCTTCCTAATTCATCTCCTTCCGAATACATCCAAACAAAAGTATTTGGTTGCTAATATTGAAAATTTATTTAGAACCAAAAAAACATATTGCTAACTGCTGGTGTGAATTGGTGTATCGTGTATGATTGTGGTCAGTAATATGAAATTTCTTGTGACAAGCTTAGCCATTACAACTTTTGAAAAAATTGAAGTGAAAGGTCTTAGTTTACTGGTTGAGTACCTGACTTAAAAGGTGTCAGATTCTGTTCGTTTCTTTTTCTGTATCACTTACTGGAAAAGGGGAAAACTGAAAAAGGATCAGTGCGACAGGGTATCTAGAACCGAATCTACTTACAGTTTCAAGTAAGGGAACTAAAGAAGGATGCCTTTTTATTGTTGCAAATTCATGTGTTAAATGCTCTTTGCCATATTTTCTCGTTATTTTGATTGTTTTGTTGTTTTTCCTACTCTTCCTTAAGCAATGTATTACTGCTGGCTGGATTCTTTTAACATTGAATTGAGCTCTTTTCTTCTAGTATTCCTTAGTAAGAAGCTTTTAACAACAGGTCCTTGGATCGATGAAATGCTGGTACAGGATCTATGAAGCCCATGATGAGGAGGAGGAAGAGTAACTCAAGATCTAAACCTCTTCCACCTTCAAAGAGGTTGAGATTGGAGGCACAAAGAGTTCTCAAAGAGAGAGTTCAAGATATAGCTGATAAAAAAGGCATCAAGCTGAGGTTCTGCACCTTAAAGGATTGTGAAAGTCACATCCAGTCACTTGATAGCCCGTGTACAAACATAAGAATGGAGATTGGATGGCCACCAGGAGTTCCATTTGTTCACCCACATGATCTCCCAAATAAGGCAAAGATTGGATTTCTTGAAACATATGAACCTGGTTGGTCTGCAACTCATGATATGGAGTTAAGCTTAATCGATCCCGGACAGCCAAGTCAACACACTGCTAACTGTAACTACCATTTCCCTAATTAGCCTTGCTTTTCTGCATCAGTATCTATATTTAAGCAGTAGACTTTTTTAGTCGCTTATCCTGAGAGATTGCATATAATCACATCCTTCCCATCTTTTGCCATAGCCATGTTACTAGTAATACTAATCCATCTGAAGAAGTGTCAGGTACTTAAGATGTCTTTGCTTTCCACTTTTTTGTAGCTTTTAGTAACGGTTGAAAAAGAAGAAGATAAAAGAACTTTTAGTATGAGCCTAAAAAGCCTTCTGGAACTATATTTATGTCAATTAGAAGACACTTTGTTCTCACAAATTAGGAGATAAGGTACAACTCCTCAAAGAGAGCAAAAGGAGGGAGGGGATGAGGAGGGGGCGGGGGACGAAAGGAGATTGAAAAGATAATTACGTCCAGTTGGAGTAATAGAGTGTGGACTAAATTTGGGTTTATTTGAGCACAAAGCAATCTTTGATGTAGATTTTCAAATGCATTCTCCAAGTTTATCTAGCTAGACGGTTTATGTTGATCTACTAAATGCCAACTATACTAGACGTTAAAATCCCTCCCTGTTCTTTGGTTTAACCCTTCTATCAACTGAAGTAGAATTTGTTTTTCAGGATTCCATATCGCTATCAGAATGATGTCCGATGAGCGCTTGGATTCTTTGGACCAATATTTGGCTGCTTTAATTATGCTTGTCTCATGCAGATCTTGCTAATTTGTTTACAATTTTCAATTAAGATGTGTAGAACACAATGAGCTGTGCCTTAGGTTATCCTAATCCCTGTCCCTGTATATATTAGTTTGTAAGATTTTGTTCGAATTTTAGTTCTAAATTCTGAATTTGCTGGTAGTTTTCCCGACTCTCATACTTGGCAGTTATAGAACATTTTATGTTGGCCAAAGAGTTTGAATTTTTTGTCTTGATTGGATCTTAGCAGCTGGGTTGACTTCCGTTTTCATTTTTCAAACCATCTTGATATTTAATTCAACCAATTGGACCAATATGTTGATATTGGAGCAGCATTGCCTTTTTCTTTAATTCCCTATAATGGTGTTTGTAAACTTTTGCTACTCGACATGTTTCCTCTGCTGAAGCGAACGGAAATATGTTGGTAAACCAACAATAAGCAATAACTACCATGCCTTAGTCTCAAACAAGATGAGGTTGGCTATATAAATTCTCACTGTTTCATTTCGTGTCAAAGAACAGAGAAAAATGACGTTAAGTTCTTACATAGGACGAGAGAACGAGCCCTTTGGCGCCCTTTTTTATTCAGTAACAATGCATGTAAACTATTTCTTTACCAGATATTTCTACAGAGCAAACGCAAGTACATAGCTTTATCTTCTACAAGAGCAATCAAATTATTCCTAATGAAAAGAATAGTACAACAGATGGATCAACAGAGTTTCCTCAAATATGTAAATCGTTCCTTGTCTTAATTTGCTACAGTTTCTGTCAATCACCACGAGGCCAAAATTGTTGGGACTTCAATAACCGGTAGGTCCTCGCAATTGTTGTTGGTTCTCAAATGGTAGTTCGATGGACGCTGCATTGCCATAGAATTCTTCCAGATTGTAGTACTCACGTTGCTCACGAAGAAATATATGAACAACAACATCACCTGTAATTTAGAGATATATGAAGTAACATATGAGCAAAAACAACTAACACTTTTCATGGCATCCAACATGGTTAATGCAAGGGTCAAATGTAGCACTGCAATTACATCATAAATAGAAGCATGTTTCCATTCTCTGCTGTTGAATTCTTCAGTTGTGACAAAAATAATAGCAGAGCTATTTAAAGTACCATAAATTATTTACCAAAGTCTAGAAGTGTCCACGAGTTGGGTTTTGTATCTCCAGAAGCAACTCTTCCATATTTTTCCTCAGCCATATCTCTTATTCTGGTCCTATATGATGAATTTAGACAAAATTCAGAATTGCAACTCTTTGTTTATTTATTTATTCATTTGGGATTATTTATGCTGCTGCTGGTTGATATCAAATAAAAACCTCAAGATATGATATCATACCCAATGGCATCAATCTGTGGGCGAGAGAATGCAGTAGCAATAATGAAAAACCGAGTCCAATATACTAGAGGCTTGACAAAGAGAACCTTTATATCTCCAGCCTTGACATCACTTGCAACTTTAGCCACAGCCACTGCAACTGCATAAGAGGGAATAGCACTGTCAACGAATTCTGTTTAAAGTCAATCATCACCATTCATCCTCAGATTCTAGTACGTTTTTTTGGATTCTGTCTTGTGTAATTTTGTCTAGTTAGTTGATGATGAGATTCAATAGTTTAGGTCAAAATATTCACCACCAATATACATTAAAATTAAGCAACATTAGCAGTAGACGTCACCGAAACAAGTCAAACTTATTGTAAGCAAAAGGATGTGAACCAAATTGCAATTACCTATAGGCTATACTACCTAAAATTCTATAATAGAACTTACAATAGTAAGGTGTAAAAGAACTTACAATTATGTTAGACAGTTCTGATATAAATAATATAATCTGGAAAACCTTCTGGTAGTACTACTGTTAGATTGAAGAGGCAATGGAAGAACATACACATTTTAATGCATGGAGTTCCTACACATAAATGAATGGAGCATATTCACGACATTTTCAATAAGATTTTTGAAGGAACAACCAATGCAACATGTATGGAATTAAGCAAGAAAAATGTATGGTTTTTAAGCTAAAAGGGGTTTCACTACAGTGAGGTATAATGCAAGTACATCATTCGTTGGAGGGGAGGGGGAAGGGAATACTCTTTTTCCCAAAAGGGAAAAAAAAAACAAGAGGAGAGATGCTCCATGAGTTATGAAATTAAAGTTGGTCAGCATGTTCTTCGATATCATCAAAACAAGGCAGTTACAAGATAAAAATCAACCGATGTTCCTAAGATAAAACTATAAGAAGAGGTTCAGGCCAACATGAAAAGTAATCAATTTACTAATTAACAACTTAGAGCAACTTACAGGATAGGCTTTCAGCATCATCATCAAGTTCCTCACTTGCAGGTTTTTGGTCATTTCTTTTATAGACCACTTTCCCATGTTTTTTTAGGAGATCATCAAACATGTCATCTGTATCTTCACTTACATCCTGTACCAAAAGTATTCATGTTAAGTGCAGCATCAAGCAGAAACATTATCGTACATTCAGAACGAATCACAGACTCACCAGAGAAAAGCACATGAGCCTCAAGACTAGACTTTGAACTACTACAACAACAACAACAATAACATACCCAGTGAAATCCCACAACGTGGGATCTGGGGAGGGTAGAGTGTACGCAGAGCTTACCTCTACCTTGGTAGGTAGAGCAGCTGTTTTTGGTAGACCCTCGGCTCAAGAAAACGCATAATCACACGCAAAACAAGCAAAGCAAAGCAAAGCAATAGAAACGGTCAGATCCAGACAAGAAATTAAAGCAGTATGAGCATGCTGATGACAAAATCGAATATGCCATGGTAGCGCATTCTGACAAAAGGAAGCAATAGCTAACGCAGATAAATAAGATAAACAAAGTACATTAAAGAACACATAGCAACATAAGTTAAACTACAAGGGACTATAAAGCAATACTGCTCCTATGAGTGTGATAGGCTAATCGGGCATGCGGTAATAGCACTACAACTATCATTTTGTAAGCGTAAGTAGTACTACAATCGACTACCTACTACCCTAATTCGTATCCTCAACAACCCCCTATCTAAGGTCATGTCCTCATTAAGTTGCACCTGCGCCATATCACGTCTAATCCCCTCTCCCCAATACTTCTTCGGCCTACCTCTACCCCTCTTGAACTTGTCCATAGCCAACCTCTCACACCTCCGCACTGGGTCATCTGTGTCTCTCCTCTGCACATGCCCGAACCATCTTAACCACATTTCCTGCATCTTATCCTCCACCGAGGCCACTCCCCTCTCTCCTGGATATCTTCATTTCTAATCCTATCTCTCCTTGTATGACCACACATCCATCTCAGCATCCCCATCTCCGCAACTTTCATCTTTTGAATGTGCGAAGTCTTGACTGGCCAACACCCCGCCCCATACAACATAGTCGATCTAACCACCACCCTATAGAACTTGTCTTTAAGTTTTTGTGGCACCTTTTTGTCGCACAAGACTCCAGATGCGAGCCTCCATTTCATCCACCCTGCCCTAATACGATGTGTGACGTCGTCATCAATCTCTCCATTCCCTTGGATAATATACCCGAGGTACTTGAAGCTTCCTTTCTTTGGAAGTGTCAAGCCTCACCTCCACGCCTGTCTCAGGGTCGCTCCCATTGCTGAACTTGCACTCCAAATATTCTGTCTTGGTCCTACTAAACCTGAAACCTTTAAACTCCAGAGTCTGTCTCCTAAACTCCAGAGTCTGTCTCCAAACCTCCAGCTTGGCGTTCACTCCGCTGCGAGTTTCATCAATCAGGACTATGTCGTCTGCGATTAACATACACCATGGCACCTCCCTTTGAATTTGTCGCGTCAGTTCGTCCATCACCAAGGCAAATAGGAATGGGCTAAGCGCTGATCCCTAGTGCAGTCCGATCATCACTGGGAAGTGCTCTGAGTCTCCTCCTACTGTCTGTACCCTAGTCTTGGCTCCATCATACATATCCTTGATCGCCCTAGTGTACGCCACATGTACACATCTAACCTCCAAATATCTCCATAGAACCTCCCTAGTAACTTTGTCGTATGCCTTCTCGAGGTCGATGAAAATCATATGCAAGTCTCTCTTCCTCTCCCTTCCTCTCCCTATACTGCTCCACCAACCTCCTAATAAGATGAATGGCTTCAGTAGTCGAATGCCCCGACATGAATCCAAATTGGTTCTCGGAAATAGACACGCCTCTCCTCACCATGATCTCTAAGATTACTAAAAACTTTATTCGGTGTATAGGTAGTTGTTCACTTCAAAAAGAAACTCTTTTCCCCCAAAAAGTATATAGTACCACCTCCAGTTCATATTATTCGTTAGTTTTTGGCACTGGATTTGTTCTAAACTATTTGATGTATTCAGATAAACAAGAAACATTTATCACATTTTCCCCCAAAACTCACCCTTACTAAAGTAGCGGATTGTTAATTAAACGATGTTTTGGAGAGAGACAAGAGAGAGTGTACACAAATATTTAAGGCTATTAGTGTCTTTCTTCAGAGGGGTTCAAAAACCTTAAAACGTCATAGCTCACTGTATCGGAGTAAGCATAAATTTATCCCTTTTTCCCAGTTCACTCACTTTTACAGGGACTTCTATCATATCCAATACAACTACCCAACAACACCAAAAAATTTTAAGACTGCATATTTTCTAAATCAATGTCTTTGGAAGGGAAGTTGGATTAACAGTGAAATGCAGCTAACTTTTCCTGTTTCTTTTGAAGAAGTCAAGATTATCCTTTGACTTAGCCAGAAAATCCAACAACTAGAGAAAAACATTCTTTGAAATCAACAACAACAAACCCAGTGTGGTCCCACAAGGTGGGGTCTGGGGAGGGTAGGATGTACGCAGACCTTACCTCTACCTTTGTGAGGTTGAGAGGATGTTTCCGGTAGACCCTCGGCTCAGAAGAAAAGTTCATGTCGCAGAAATATATGAAAGGAGGCAGCAAATAGCAAGATATAAAATAAATGTGGAAACATGTAGATTTACTCATCAAGGAAATAAAAACAATGTGATAATCTGACAACTACTACTAAAAGGAAAAGAGGAGAGGAGGAAATCTCGCCCCTCCCTCCCCACACTTAGCTACTTACTACTGCTAATTATAACAGGTTCTATGTTAAATTCAGATAATTTGGTTATTTAATTCACAGGAATGCCTTCTAAATAGGATAATTTCTCTAGCAAAATGCAACAACTACAACTTCAGTAACAGCCCAAACCAAATCCAAAGCAATTATAGCAGCTTCAACAAGTCAAGAAAAGTGCAACTAGTGGTGTAGCTTCACAACAACAACAACAACAATATACCCAGTGTAATCACACAAGTGAGGTCTGGGGAAGGTAGGATGTACGCAGACCTTACCTCTACCTTTTGCCGGGTAGATAGGTTGTTTCCGATAGACCTCGGCTCAAAAGAAATGTAGTCAATGCAACATTGCAGAAAAAATAAGACTATAGAATATCAAGATAGTGGTGTAGCTTCACAAGAACAAAAGAGGTGGGGGGAAGCTTGAAGCTTTAGGGAATACCGAGCCAATAGCCATTCTAGAAAAGTCCATAGAGCTGTTTCTGGCAAATTTGTGATCTTTATAATTAAATGGGGCATAATTTAAAGTTAAAGAATGGAGCTTTCTGGTGTTGGCAGCAAGTTTAGCTTCCGTACAGCTGCCGGAGACCAAAATTCCGGTGGATGGAGTGCAGGGAAGAGGATGAATGCAGGAGTTTACTCCCATTTTTCAATATGGGGTTCGGTTATTTCAACTTTATAAGATACAGATTTGTATAGGAAGAGGATTGTGTACGAGACTCTGTTGCTTGCAACTTGCACCAAATAATTATCTTTCTCATCCTATATAGTGCATCTCTTTTTAATATCTTGTTGTCCCATTTTCGTCCTATTCTGGATAAGATTGACACTTTTATGTCATTTGCAAAACATTAGGTGTTCATATGAGTATCTTTTTAACAAAGGGGAGCTTCACCTTGGAGTAACCGTTAAAAGATGTCATGGCATCACGAGGTGTAAAAAATCTCTTGCAGAAATGTAGAATAGTATAAGTATGATGATAAGCCTTATAGTTAGATCCTTTTTGAACTCACGTATAGCGGGAGGCTAGTCTTGTGGAATGTCCTTTATGAGTATCTTTTTAATAAAGGGAGGACTTAGATAAATTACTATCAAAAGGGGGGGGGGGGGAAACAAGAACCAATTTTTTTGAACATGTTGTTATGGTTAATAAATTTATTTGCTTTGAATGAATTTTGATTTGTAATAAATCCTTAACAATAATTTTTCTTTTTCTCCACTGATAAAACTTCTCATTCCCGCTGTTGAAGAATTTAGCAGCACACACTTGTTTTCTTCTCCTTTTATACTTTGGTCATTGTCTTCTATAATGGGAGAACATTAGTGTTACTTCATTGGTAGATTTTCTGGGAATTGTTTGAAGTAACATGTGTTTATCTTTAATCAGTAACTATACCTTCTTTTGTGTTCATTAAGAATCTTTATGAGAATAACACAATAAAAAAACATATATGCAAATAAATCAAGATTAGGTACTGAGAAATTAGGAAAGAAAGTATGCTATAGTATTTTATTACTCAAGTTTGGTGAGAAGAACACTTTTATCAAATTCTTTAAAAGAATCACTGTTTCAATGCTTACAAATTCTTTAGCTAGTTTATAACAGTTGCATAAATTACTCAAAGTGATTAACAATCCATAGTAAGCAGAATCTCAGTACAACTTTTCATACAACTCTGCAAGCCATTGATCACCATTCTTTGGATATATTGGAGAATAACAACCTGCTGAAAACTTCAAATTAACGTGGAAATGCTACCCTAATATACAAAGAATTCAAATGCTATCCTAATATACAAAGTATTCGAACTCTATTGCCGTTATTACAGTAACAAGGATAAATAAACTCATAATCCTATAGCAGGGGTGAAATATCAAATTCCAATCTCTCTGGACACCTTTGTACTCGGAGACAGGTTGATTCGTAGCAATTATCGATGATAATAGGATAAACTTTACTTAGTTGCCAAAAAATCCTGGTCCTGCTTCTGCGAGTAGTTCCTTGCCAGCATCTTCACCCATCCGCATCATGTCATCAAATGTATATGGGCCTTTTCTCGAGGTTTCAATAACTGAAATTGAGAGACAACAAAAAATTATACAACAAATAGCTAGAAAGTAAACATTCCCAGCATTCACACCCACTGTCACTTTACTAACATATCCCTCAGGATTCTGCTAATAACAGTTTCGTTTACCTCGAGTACCATCTGGAGAGGCAACCAATCCTTTGAAAATACAATCTCCGTCTTCACCTCGAGACGCGTACCCAGCAATTGGGGTGCGGCAAGATCCATCTAAGGTCGTCAAAAATGCTCTCTCACAAGCAACAGCTAATCTTGTTTCCTCATGATTTAATGCGGCAATGTAATTGGCCTGTAATTTGCATCCATTAACTAAGAACGAAACAAAGCCCTCAAAGGAGGAAAAATGAACCATTGGTGGAGCAGGAAAAATTTGTATAGTACCATTTTCTCGTCATCACTTCTGCAGGCAATACCAATAGCTCCTTGAGCAACAGCTGGTAGCATATCCTCTATAGGAAGGATGGAAGATACATTTTCTGTCATATTCAGGCGCTTAAGCCCTGCCAGTGCCAATAATGTAGCTTGAACTACCCCCTCATTCAGTTTCTTCAACCTTGTCTGAACATTGCCTCTGAAATTCTCTAGCACCTATACACAAAATTCACATAAAATAATTGGCACGGGTTCTCCAACATATAAAAGCAAAGAGGAAAGCTTATGATAGTGGCAAAAGTAAGCTAAATAAGAAAATTCAGGCAGGAAGTAACCACAGTCAAATATTTCACCACAAGTTTTGCTTTATCTAAAAGATAATCAGATATAGAAAACTTGAGCTTCACATTTGGCTTATTAAGGACACAATTACTGCTCCTGGAACATACCCAATGCTATGTAACATATCAGAACAAGTGACATGCAATCCTCAATTTCCTATTTCACCACAACTCGGGCATCGTACCAATCTATTTGAGTACGACAAATTTCTTATATCATTTTGGGTCATTTTCAACATATTCCTCATCTTTGAAAACAATCTCCAGCTAATTGCATAGTAACCTACTACTATTTAACTTTCTAGTTCTTATTCATAAAAGGCATATACCAACACAATATATGAAGCAATGATTCCCATGATTATGGTTGCAGCTTGATGGGAAACTTTACGGTTTCTCTTAGTTCACTTTGTTTCGGATATAAACACACATCAGAAACTGACCAGCCTTCTTAAGAGAGTATAATGTGAGATATAACAGACTTACATTGAGTGAGGGATAGCGGTGGAGAATCTGGGACTTCCTCCTCAGTGAAGCAGTACCAATTGTGCTTCCTGATGGAAGATCGGCAAGGGAACCTGCAGTTAAAGAAATGAATGCATCCCTCACATCTTCACGTGGAAGGTTGCATGGTAAAATTGTCTTCTCTGGCAGATATGTGGGCACATCTTTCATTGAGTGGACAGCAATATCAATATCGCCATTGATGAGGGCTTCGTCTATTTCTTTAGTGAACAACCCTTTTCCGCCAATGTCTGCAAGTGGCTGACTCAATATCTTATCACCTGTTGTTTTAATGATTACTATTTGAATGGCACCCTCTTCAGCCAGGTCAGGATATGAGGCTATTAGCTTTTCTCGAGTCTCATAAGCTTGGGCAAGAGCTAAGGGGCTGTCCTACACAAGTAATTGCATATGTAATCCATAAGAGAACAGTTTTAGCAAAAGCACTTCATAGATATATCAACCAAATTTTATCCTCCCACCCACGCGCACAAAGAAGGAGAAATAACGAAAGTTAATCCAAAGCGATGTTGAAACTTTATGGCTCTTCAGCCCTTATACATTACGTGGTTGTTCCCAAATATGTTCATGGAATAAGGGAAGTAAGCTTTATAATCCATTGTAGTTTGATTTCTACTGCTATGTGTTCTTTAGTGTATTTTGTTAAGCTTATTTAGTTGTGTTAGCTACTGCTTTAGACTGCTTTAATTTCTTATCTGAGTCTGACCGTTTTTCTTGCTTTACTCTTTACTCTTGCTTTGTTTTGATTGACTTGCTTGTGATTATGCTTTGTCTTGAGCCTAGGGTCTTCCGGAAACATTCGCTCTACCTAACAAGGTGGAGGTAAGGTCTGTGTACACTCTACCCTCTCCAGACCCCACAATGTGGGATTTCACTGGGTATGTTGTTGTTTGAATAAGGGAAGTAGGCAAAATACATTTTAGTCCATCAAACCAAAAATCAGATTCGCTAGGAAATATATACCAGGGGGAAATGCAAGGAGGAAAAACAGTATATCTACAACTAGCATTAGTCAAATTCTAATAAGCAAGCAATAAGAGGAGTCAAGCATATGAAGTTGTATTTTTGTTCTCCACATAATGTTTAATCCCCTTAAAAAGGTTACATTTTGACTAACACTTGTACATTTAGCATGTTTGGCCAAGCTTCTGGGAGCTAAAAGTGCTATTTTAGAATATTGAGGTGTTTGGCGAACTTTTAGGGGGAAAAATTAAGTGTTTTTTGAGTAGTAATACAAATTGTGAAGCTGAAAAAAGTAACTTTCTCCGAGAAGCACTTTTGAAACCTTTGCCGACCACAAATTGTTGCTATAATATTGGTAAAAGTGGTTTTTCAAATTGATTCGCCGAATACAAACCGATAATTTACAAAAGCACTTTTCCGAAAAACACTTTTCAAAATAAGAAAATTTTAAAAGCTTGGCCAAATCATAAAAAAAAAAAACACATTCTCAAGAAACACACAACATATGGGCATTAACAGATCTGGAAATAAATGACATTTAAAACATATCTTAGTGTATAGGTTTGTTAATTACACCCACAATGTCACTGATAATTGATTAGTAAAAGCCGCAATCTTTATTCACATCCATTTTTTTTTTCAGTTGAAAGACTGTACCTTTAAGCTCAGACAAACCCCATCTGGGCATTCTTGTACAGATAAAATAAAGTGAAATTGACATTACCTTCCTCGGGTGCCAACTCTAATGACGGCGACCTTAGTTTGAGTTTGCTGCTCTACAGCAATGGAAGCCCTGGTGACGTGGACCCTTCGCCGTTGAACTGAAACTGTACAATAGTTGAGACATGGCGAAGAAAACCCAATTGGTAAAAGCCTCAAATTTGATGCGTTGAGAGTAACGAATTTCTCCATTCCAAGCGTTGGGAGGATGTGTGTGTGTGTGTGTGTGTGTGTGTGTGTGTTCTTGACAACTTATCCTAAAGGTGATCCACCTAAGTCTGCTGTTTTAAAAATCTTAAAAAGCGGCTTTTGGACCCCATTTACCGTCTGTTTCTCCACTAAGATGTTACCACCTCAACCAAATCCACCAAGAATATTAATTTTGGTAATTCCTTGTATTTTCATTCATGTTGTAGAAATGAGTTACTAAAGTGATTTTTATTTGTTTTATGTCAATAAACTAACTTATATTTTGCTCATTATACTATAAAAAAGTAACTCATATATATTTTTTTTAAAACACCAAAAAATAACATAAATAGTCTCTTATGTTGTCCTATAAACACCTTTGTCCATATTAAATCCTTTAAGTTTATCAAAACTAAGCACTTTTGATATCATGTCAACACGATAGTTAAATTACGGACAATCACCCGAAAAGAAAAATGTTTTACATTCTAGATGGTTACATTAACTAAAAATCATGATAATGTATATCAACTTATATTCAGTAAATTGATGAGTATAGTGTAATGCTAAACTTCTCAATTCTAGCTGACAAACAACATGCTTATGTTATAATCAGATTTGAAACAGAATTAACTCTTTTGGAAGTAATTATGGCTTTTAGGGAAATAAATTAAAAATTGAATGACCACATCCATGAAATTAACCCTACAATGAAAGCTAAGGTAATCATACTTGGCAAAGCAGAAAGGTAGCTGCCTATGTTATTTCAGTGTACAAAATGCCGTAATTAAGGTATGTATGTTACATTACAAGAACAAAATGTATACAACAAGAAAACAAGATTTAAATGTCATATGTTGTTATAGATGTATGTATATAACAACTTATCGTTATAAAAACCAAATATTATCATAATGAACGAGGCTATGTTATAGAGAGGTTTGATTGTATGTGTATATATAAATGTGTTACATTAGAAGAACAAGATCAGAACAAAGGATCAATAGCGAGCTCTAAAATGGATCTAAGTTCATCCCAATCTCCATGCTTTAACAACTCGTTCATGTCCGGTACTAATGTCTGACCAAAACTCGAATAGGATGATACTGCACCTGTCGTCGATAAAGGTGCTTGATATGACACTGAGTTCAATTGCTCCATAAGCAGCTGTTGGTTTTTATTTGATATGTCTTGATGAACATGACTGCTAAAGGGTTTGGTTTCATGAGTCGTATTATTATTAATGTGCTTGACGATAGATGGAGCACCAAAGCTAATTATAAAATCTGAAGAATCGGCACTGCATGTTTGTGAACTTGTATCTACTGGGTTTCGCTTGGCTGCTGTTGCTATTCTCCGTTCTGGTAGACACTTCTTATATGAACCATTTCGCTTAAAGATTCTACAGAGAGTCCAGACTTCCTGCAAACATCAAAAATTTCATCAGCACAATAGCTTTAACATTAACACTATTGTTGTTGGAATACAAGGTGGCCCCTAGAGAATATCACAAGACACAGAGATGGAAAAGGGAGACAGAAATCGACATTATACTCATTTTATATCATTAGAAAAATTAAACTTCACTCTCACATACAAGATCACTAAAGGATTTTTTATAGACGTCCGAAGACACTTCTATACTCCTACCTAATAAATAGTTTCACATACATACTATGAATTTTATCATAATAACATAAAGTTATACTTAGTTAATATAAAGGACCTTGCAAGTATATATATATATATATATATATAACTAAAAGACAAATATATAAACCTGTACACTAAAACATTTAAGTTTACTATTTTCAACCTTTTTTTAGATTAGATGGACGTCACACAATTCAACATGGTACGTATCATAGAAGACAAAAGTCTTGAGCAAAAAAATATTTCTACGTGTTTGGTCCATACAAAATAAGAGACTCACATACGAGAGAGTGTGTTGAGACACAATATAATTAATAGTATTAGTACTAATTAAAAGTGTACTCTCTATAACATGTTAATCTTTTAATTTAGATCAAAATTGCCACACACACGTTAACAAAGATAATTACGTAGTACTTCCTCTGTCTCAATTTATATGATACATTTTTCTTTTTAGTCAGTCCTAAAAAGAATGACACATATCATTATTTGACAACAATTTAACTTTAAACCTTACCTTTTACGCTCAGTGAGATGATCTATAACCACACAAATATCTTTGATTTATTTTAGACCACAAGATTCAAAAGTCTTCCTTTATTTTGTTACACTCCGTGCCCAGTCAAACTACATCATATAAAATGGGAAAGTGAGAATAGTAGCTAGGATAATCATCAATATATGGGACACAAAATTAGTTGCATTATTCACTAATTAAACATGAAATATCCAGATATAGATACCACAAATGTGTGCACACCATCATGTCTAATGAACAAAGCTAAAAGAAAGAGCAATCACTAGCTATATATGTTGGATGGATTTACTTACAGCTTCTTGAGCAATGCTTTTAGCTTCAATATGTTTAGTGGATTTGTCATTTTCCACAGGAAGTCGAAACTCGTGCATCATCCAATCAGTTTTAGTGCCTTTTCCTGCACTTCCTCGGTAATGAACCAATGACTTCTTGAGGCCAATGCATTGATGACGAGCAGTAGAATTATAAATAGGTCTGTCAATACCAGTAGCCTTCCAGAATCCTGAACCTGTCACCCTGTTTGGTCTAATACTGTTCCTGTATTTTCTTCCTCTTTTGCAAAAGAAGTACGACTCCTTCTCTCCCATGTTGCTCGACTCTGCACAATATCCACAAAATTTAAATTAAACACATGATGAAAAGAGAATTATATATATATATATAACCCTGAAGGGGAGCCTTAGAGTAACTGGTAAAGTTTTGCCATGTGACCAGGAGGTCATGGGTTCAAGCCGTGGAAACAACCTCTTGCAGAAATGTGAGGTAAGGCTGCGTACAATAGACCCTTGTGGTCCGGCCCTTCCCCGAACCCCGCGCATAGCGAGACCTTAGTGCACTGGGCTGCCCTTAAGATTTTTTCCTTATTATTTTACGTCTTCTCCTTTTCATCTTACTTGGCGGTAATCATTAATCATAATTCTTTAATTTCTTTGTTTTATTTTTTCCTTAATTATTTGTATCTTAAGGGGTTATTACATGCTACTATATATTTGCCTTGAACTTCTCTATGGAAACATAGCAAAGGGATAAGAGTACTATTGTATAGTAGTACATCGTGTAACTTTTTTAATACTATTAGGTCATCCAAATGATACTTACATACAAACTTTCGTAAATGTGAGATATGTAATATTGAAAAAAAAATTACTTGTTATAACAAGTAAAGATCATGACATGATGGTGTAAAAAGAGTTTACATTGTCGGTTTATATAACTTTAACTCTACATAATATTAATATTGCACTTATAAATTGAATTAGACATAACAAATTAATTAAGGTATTTTCTGCAGCATAAAATGTTTAGGCTATGAAGCTAAAATATACTTCCTACGATAAAGCCTTCTTGAAGATAGTTAAGGCACCACTAAAAATCTCTATTTTTCCACTGATTTCTTACTGAAAAAATGTTTGGTGGTTATTTCCCAATGAATGTCAGTGAGAAAACCCTAAATGATAGTGTTTTCATACGGAAAAATTACGAAGTTTCCCAGCGTTTCAGTGGGAACCTATTTCCTACCATGCGTTTTCCCAGTGAGTTGGTTCGGTAGGAATGAGGTGGGAAAATCATATTTTATAGCACAAATTTCCCATTGAATGTCGGTGAAAAAACTCTTTGTTTCTAGTAGTGAGGAAATAATTGAAGAGGAAGAGAAACAAGAAAATTAAAAGAAGGTACAATTCAAGTTCAAGAATATATGCGATAATATGATATTTAGCAGCTAGAGTTGTAAGTAAGTAGTAGATACATACTTGGAAGATCCCGAGGTTCATATTTGTAGATGTCGATCTGTTTGATGAGTTCAATATTGAGGGGCCTTTTTCTACTTTCCTCCTTAGATAAAACCCTACTAGCTTTTCATCTGTTGGATGGAATCTGAACCCTGGAAGTGCCACGTCCTCCTCATGATCCTCTTCTTCTGTGTAATATTTACTTGTAACTATGCTGCTCATGTTACTTTCCACTTCCAAAGGAAACAACAACCTATTTCCTCCACTGATATGAGACATTCTAAGACTTTCTAAGTTTCTATCGTCATTTTGTTGGGGAGTTAAAATCATATTTAGCTAATTAGTAAGAGAAATGTAGTCTGAAAAGCTCTCTGATTAGTCCATTCAAATCATAAACTATTTATATTGAAATGTATGTTCTTAAATCTTTTTTTCAATATTTGGCACATTAAAATCTTGAGAAAGAAGCATATCCTGCTGTAAAAATATAGAACACCTTTTCATTTTAGGGAATTGGGTTGGGAGTGGTGGGTTCCCTTACCATGGCATCTTCTGTTGGGTATTTTTGCTCTATGGTACTTTATAAAGTAGTACGGGAAGTATATAACTATTACAAGTATTCGAAAGGATAAACAGAGATTTAATAATTCAAGATGGAATCTGAAATTACAATAGTTACACCACAGCGGAAATTCCAGTTTTGTAGAAGATGGAAAAATTGAAATTGTTTTTTTCTTTAGGTCGAGTGTGGCACTCTGTCCTTAAGACAATATTGCCCCCGTATGTATCCTTTATACGTCCCTGGACAATTTGTCTCCCAAGATAAAAATGAGCAATGGAACACTTGAGCAAAAGGAAACTCAAGAGCTACCGTGAAGAATATTGAGTAAATCGAAATGATGCCTTGGAAGGTGTAGGAAGAAACGGCTTTGGTTGTGTATTTTGCAACTGTTTTAAATCTCTTTATGTATTTTAGCATATGTCTTAGTGCTCAACAATGGTGTAATGGGGTGTTTATATAGGTGAGGAGGGGCTGTTTTGCTGCTGAAAAACTGCCTCCATAATAGCCAAATAATGGCCATTATGGAGGTAGTAAAGTCACCAACATAAATGGTGAAAGATTGCCAACGGATTGGCCATTATTGAGTGTAATTCAGCCAAAATAAATGGCTGAATTGAGAGCTTGACGCTTCGTTACGACCGCCGAAATTCCAACTAAAACTTCAGGACCAAACTGTACATCTTGAAACTTCAGGGACCAAACTGTACACCTTGAAACTTCAGGGACCAAACTGTACACCTGAAAGAATTCTGGTCCAAACTGCACATCTGAAACTGGGATCAAAGCATTTCCGGCAAAGTTTCGCCCAAAAAGATAATATCGAAGGCCCACAAATTACGCCCACGCACTTGACCCACGACCCACGGACCCACGGACCCGCGGACCCGCGAACCCGTGAACCCGTGAACCCGTGAACCCGGAACCCGGAACCCGGAACCCGAAACTCGGAACCGGAACCGGACCGGACGGGCGGGCGGCGGCGGCGCGCGTGTGGTCTCTTAACCGGCTAATATCTAGTCCTCCTCCTTTACAACACACGGATACCGCCCTTGGGGTCCAAACCCCAAACACATTTCGAGTCTTATATACACAGTAATTCTTTTCTTCCTCTGCCGATGAGGGAGAATTGAACACAACACCACACTTTCCAGTACTTCAAACACCTTACTGTGGACCAATATCTCTTTCATTTCTCAATGAAATTTGACGATTCTTCGCCTACGGTTATCGATTTAGTAGATCATGCGGCATGTAACCGGATTCTCCAACATACGCTATACACTAGTGTTTAAGCCGTTAAAGTTGGTCGGTCGCAACTCCGCCAAAGGCAAATTTCCAAATAATCCCTCTTGAAAGAGATTTTGGCGCTTTTCACATGGTGTCTTTTCATTTCCAGCAATATTTCAGCAGACCGATGTTGCATAAGGAGAGGTAGCCTCAGCTTTGAACCTTCCATAGGTGAATACCATCGGACTTACTTACTGCGCGGTGAACGTGATGTCTTGAACGGTCAGTGTTTAGTGTAAGGCAAGACAAAGGTACCAACACAGCAAAATCCCTTACTCTCTTCTTCGTAATGTTTTGTCCGTTTTGTGCCATGGACAACGCCTTGGATTCTTAAGTGCTCAATTTGGCGCTCTGCCCTCGCACTTAAATAGGTGGTCTCTGCGTATCCTGCTATACCCCACTTCACAAGTGTTAGGAACCATTAAAAGTTTCCCAAAAACCTAACCTCAACTTGAGGAGCATTGAGGTTTTGAAAACTTACCCTTTACCCATACTGCAGATAGCACTTAAAGTCTATCGCGGAAACGACTTTGACTTGGTGTTTCTTTTAGAAATCAAGATCCGAAGTGCTCATGCTTTCATGGCGATCATTGAACCTTTACAACTTAGTTTTCCGTTGAACCAAATCGGGATCTCCAGTTGTAAGGTTGGGTTTCAGCTGTATTGGTCCGTATATTTTGGGTTTAAGCCAATTCCTGAGACATCTGAGTAACAGATCTCCGGTAGTCCCTTAGTTAGTACACAAGGATGTGACACTCGTGATGATCAATCGCCATACTGATCTTATGTCTCTTGACAGATCCTGACAGATATGTCTAGACGTCATTATCCGTGTCCTTCCTAAAGCCGACCGCCAGCCACGCATGTATAGCTGGAAGGCACGAAGTCAAGCTCCCGATAGCGGACGTCCTCTAAAGAGCCGTGAAGTTACTCAACTTCTTTCATGCTTTGTATAAAGCGATAAACTCCGATTCCATCATGAATCGGTCGTCTGCAAGATTTGCTTAGAGGATTTTTCAAGAACCACTATACACATTTACCACCTTGTGGCTTTGGTGTTCCGATCGATGTCCGGTTGCATCACTGTGTTCTCCCAGAACCGGACATCGAATACTATAATCCGAAGATAAGCGAATAATTGAGGATATCGTCATATCCGACTTAACGCGCTTTCTATTAATCATGTATTAAGATTATTAGTGAACCTTAGTTCAAGCGATCTATACATTCGTAGGGCGATACGGTCGGTTGTATGTACAATACATTGAACTACATGACTGCACTGCATATCGCTCCTTGTCTATGGGTGCACCATGATTCCAATCCGATTCTATGATTCATATCCATTGATGGCTTCAACGAGATCGCCAACTATCGACCGGTCCGTTAGATGTCTTTAGAAATCCAATTCTTAAGATGTAAATGCGATATCCATATCTTTCATATCGAGACTTTGTTTCAATATGACTTTTACTTTCAGGCTGATTCTCCAATGTTGGCTTTCTAACCGAGTCAATGTTTTTCGTGGTGATTCATTATCTCTGTTTTATCTGAACTTTCGGGACCAAAATGTAAACATTTCGGGGACCAAGATGAAAGTTCGGAAGAAGCCCAACACCCGAAAAACCAACTCGATTCTCTTCTTCCAACTCTCCGGTTGGGAAGGCCGTTTTAACATTCATGCCACGCGACTGCAATGGCCCATGATGTTAAGCTTCCCTGCGAGCACATGCATACAAGTAGCCGAGGCTTTGAACTCGTCAGTAGATCCATCTACTTTGTACTCACTTTCGAGTATCCTTTTTCACAAACCCAAGGTTCTTTTCGGAGGAAGATCAACCATTACGCAAGTATGGTTCTATATGATGGAATATATTTCTCTCTTTAGCTTCTTTCCAAAGCAGCCGCTTTTGGAGATAACAATTATTTGTTAATAGTCCATGGTTCGTTCTTAACCATACAAGCTAGAAGAATTTGAACAAGTCTTTGTCCCCTCTTCGCTCGATCTTGGTTCAACATCTAGAATCTCTCGAGTTCTGTATCTGGAATATTGAGTCAGGATAGAAGAACTTCGAGTCCAGTAATGAACGGGCGTCTAGTTCAGGACAGTCGAACCCTCGGGTTCTTGTTAACCTTGAGCAATTACTCCTTTTTCCTTTTCAAGGAAAGTTATCTTATAAGAATTCAACATTCTTTGACGCCAAGGATAAGTACTCACTGTTATTTACTGAGATCTAGTGGATATGTAATCTGAGTCTTAGGTCGAACTTGACTGTTTCGGTAGTCCAACTTCTACCAGGCCACCACATCCTGACTTTGTATGAGATCCTTTTCATGTCTCACACGGATCAGTTATCCTTATCCTTATGCCGGAGTTACTTGAGAATCGCATTAGCGGTGAGATCGCCTTACCATAATTTAGGCGCACGGGTTTGCGGCTAACACCGTTAACTGAGGTGAGTAATGAGCTTCGGTTAATGAACGCTTCACATTCTCCCTCTATCGTTATGAATTTCTCGCAATCCATAGCTTAGGTTGATTTTCAACTTCGCTTTGTAGGCGCTTTATCCGCTTCAACAACTTCATCTTTGCTTTTTAACAAACAAAGGATTCCATCGTTGTACCATCAAATGAAGAGATCACAACGTACTTGTCTCCCCCTCTATTTTGTATAAACTTCAAATCACCCAAGTAGGTGTGACTAAGTTCTAGAGAGCGGTGCTTCTTTCGGCTATTTCCTCGACGGAATTTGGAAAGGTGATTTTGCCTGCCTTAACCACCTACATTCATTTTGAGGGTTTATGTCGAAAGGAGGCAGCAATCTCAACATCGTTAACTTTTGAATGACTTATTATTTAACGTGTCTTAATTCCATGATGGCATAGATGCACGGATTACAAATATATCATTCATCTCGGCTACAGACGTCTTTGTACCATTCTAAGTTATTCTGATTTGTTGGAGTAGTATCAAACCAGCTTGACCAGCGTCCCCAAACCAAGTTAGGAACATGTAACACCTCTTTTTAGAGTGATATCATTCCTTGAAGTCCTATTGAGGACAAGCTCTCCAACCCTTCTATTTTAGAGGTGGCGTTGCTTCACATGAACAACTTCGCGTGGTTCAGGCTTAACCGATCATATGTGATCCGATACTCGCTACCTTCTGCGATTGCTTTGACCGAGTGTCCAATTTCTTTACGCACTTTCTTTAGGCCTTCGTGATCATTTCAGGACCTGGAAACTCGCCCACCTTACTAGGTGTCCATTACTTCTTATGAGATGGTCCTACTCACTTCGCCAGGAGGCTTTATATGACCGAGTGTCCAATATCATCATATCAAAGAATTTTGGCCCACTTAGTCGCCGAGGCTTTATATGGACCGAGTGTCCAATATCATCCTATGAAGGATCTTCGCCAAAATGGTGTGACAGGGCTCAGCGTCTTTAACTTTAGACTTCTTTATGATTGGTGCCCGAGATAATTCTGGCGCTACTTAAAGTGGTAATGCCGACGATTAGTGGATCTCTTTCCATCGTATGCGAACATACTTTACACACTTTTAATAATTACTCTTAAAAGAAACAGAATCTTTTTAAGTTGCTTTACAATCCAATCTTTAAATGAAAGAAGATGAGATTAAACTTGATTTTTAAAGCGAAGAAATATAAATTATTTTCATATTCCTCCTTACTTTAATCAATTTTTAATCGGACCTCATTTAATCTTTATTCTTGATAAGTAAGAAAACTACTTATCCCAATTTTCGGATTCGCTCACCTCGGTCACTTCATCAAACCCGAGTGTCAGCTTCCTTCTTACCATTATTCGGATCTTTTATGTCCGGGATAGATCTGGGCCTTCTGCCGCAAAGATAGAAGTACATCTTGATCTTCTCCCTCTTGTCCCGATTGACATCCTCGTGCTCTGAAGGCGCTTGTTCCCACAGTCTGTGCTTGGTGACACTATGAATCACGCTCATCATCATCGCTCTCTTACGAGAAAACCATTGCCATATTCAGATTTGGTC
This sequence comes from Anisodus acutangulus, assembly GCA_029783415.1. Classification (NCBI taxonomy): domain Eukaryota; kingdom Viridiplantae; phylum Streptophyta; class Magnoliopsida; order Solanales; family Solanaceae; genus Anisodus; species Anisodus acutangulus. Next base: position 343,409 of record CM056502.1, on the reverse strand, counting down.
ACACAACTTTTGACCGACATCTTCGAATACTAATAGTAATACTATACAAATATTGTCTTAAGTTGTTGGGAATTTTTGCTCTATGGTACTTTATAAAGTAATGCAGAGAAGTATATAACTATTACAAGTATTCGAAAGGATAAACAGAGATTTAATAATTCAAGATGGAATGCGAAATTACAATAGTTACACAGCTGGAAATTCCAGTTTTGTAGAAGATGGAAAAATTGAAATTGTTTTCTGAGTCGAGTGTGGCACTCTGTCCTTAAGACAATATTGCCCCCGTATGTATCATTTATAATGTCTGGACAATTTGTCTCCCAAGATAAACATGACAATGGAACACTTGAGCAAAGGAAACTCAAGAGCTACCGTGAAGAATATTGAGTAACGAAATGATGCCTTGGAAGGTGTAGGAAGAAACCTGCATTTTGGTTGTGTATTTTCGCAATCGCTTTTTGCTGCATCTCTTTATGTATTTTCGTGCATATGTCTTGGTGCTCTACAATGGTGTAATGGGGTGTTTATATAGGAGAGGGAGGGGCTGTTTGCTGCCTGAAAACTGCCTCCATAATAGCCAAATAATGGCCATTATGGAGGTAGTAAAGTCACCAACATAAATGGTGAAAGATTGCCAGCAGTTAGCCATTATTGAGTGTAATTCGGCCAAAATAAATGGTGAATTGAGAGCTTGACGTTTCGCTTCTGACGAAATTCCAACTTTCAAAACTTCAGTGACCAAAGCTGTACATCTTGAAACTTGAGGACCAAAGCGTACATATATTGAAACTTAGGGATCAAAGCGCACAACCCAGAAGAATTACAGTCCAAAGCTGCACATCAAACTTCAGGGATCAAACTGTACTGGCAAAGCTTTTCGCCCAAAAAGATAATATCGAAGGCCCACGGCCCACGACCCATGGACCGAACCCGGAACCCGAAACCCGGACCGACGGGCGGGCGGCGGCGGCGCTGCGTGGTCTTTCCTTGAACAAGCACATCTAGTCCTCCTCCTTTAAACACATAGGATACTCCTGCAGTCCCAAACCCCAAACACATTTCGAGTCTTATATACACAACAATTCTTTCTTCCTCTACCGATGAGGGAGAATTGAACACAACACCACACTTTCCATGCTTCAAACACCTTACTTCGTGGACCAATATCTCTTTCATTTCTCAATGAAATTTGACGATTCTTGGCCCTACGGTTATCTACGTACTTAGTAGATCATGCATGTGTGAAGAACCGGATTCTCCAACATACGTTACACTAGTGTTTAAGCCGTTAAAGTTGGTCGGTCGCAACTCCCGCCAAAGGCAAATTTCCAACATCTTCAAACGTTGACATGTAACCAAAAGATACTCTGACTGCTCCAGTTGGTTTTCCATGTAAAATGTCATGATCATCCCAACACACATGCCCAGCCTACATGAATGATACTTTTGAGTTTGTTACCTTTGGCGGTCCCTTTATCGCATGCAACAGAAGCCATATAACAATTAAAATGAGGGGAAAGGGAACACGTACCTCAACGTTTGAAAGAATATCCAAGTGTGACAAACCAAGATATTTAGCACAAGCACCAGGATTGCAAAAACAACCTGTCTATACAAAAGTACAGAAAAGAAGCAAGAATTTACTCATAGCATATAACAGCATTAAATATCCGAGATCTTCAATTACCAGGTTCACCAGTTGTGATGAGTATGACTAATCCTCCCTCCATTCCTTTAAGAATTAAGATAGACAATTCTTTAGGGGCATTCCCAAAAACATTTCCCATTTCCTTATATTGCACTTTTCTTTCTCTGAAAATTCCAGCTAAGATAATTTGTAATTACTTTCTAGTATTTCAAACATGTTACATCTTTCAACGAACTACTCCTTTTTTCACATTCAAACTCTTGTTTTAGACACTTTCTGTCCAAAGTTATGTCACATATTCAAATACTTTACTCTTAAACTTTTCTCAGGTCAAACAGGGTAATCAAACTTGGAATGAGGAGTAATATCAATAAAGCTTATGGATAACCAAATGTACAAAAGAAACCTCAGTACTTGTGGACAAGAGCTTGAACGTAATAAGGACACAGCAACCTCTTCATGTAGTATGGATGCAAGTCATCCCTTATTTTGTCTTCCGTTGTTAAATGCTACTACTACATGATGAGATTATCTGCTCATTCCAAAAAGTATAAAAGATTGCAGGTATTTTGGAGGGCAATAACTGAGACAACAACTCTAAATGTGGCAGTTCACACACATTAACAATGGTGAAGGCGGTTAAAAGAGTAAGTGACCCACATATATGACGGACCAAAACTCGCGAATCAAAGACAAACTAACAGAAGTTTAACTAGAGAACTTCATAAAGCCAGAGTAAGCATATAAAGGCATTCAGATACAAGTGAAGTCGAAGGATAAATCATAAAAAGACACTTCTTGGAATTCATGTCATCCTGCTTGACATTGAGAGAAGATATCATATGAAAGTAGCACATTATATCAGAAACAGCAGTATCAAGGTGCTCTGAGGATATGTTTCAAGAGTATAAATTAGCAAACATCTCATAACGAAAATCATACTTCATAGACAATATGTCCTTTGAACTCTTACCCACAGCTGAATTCCTGCCAAGGTTGCCAATTTTTCCACCTCACGATATCCATACCATGTTCCATCTGGTCTTTTCATGTTGAATGAAACCGTAGGACCGATTTCACTAGATAATATCTGAGATAAAAGTCTTATTAACTTAGACACCTTCAGAACCATAGATCTAAATTCCAACCATATTCCAAAAACATATGAACCTAGTCATGAGAATGCTATGTTGGATATATTTATCCCGTGAAGCGTGCAAACAAATTCTCCATTTTCATGCTTCAGCGCCAAAAGCTTATTCCTCACATATGCTGCAAGTGATGCTGTATGCCTTGCAGGAAAGAACGGCACATTTCAGTACATTTTTTATTTTCATTAGGCTCCAACTTCAACTATGGAAAGAGAGAGAGATGGGGAAACAGTGGCCGTAAAATAACAAAGAAAAAGAAAGTAACAACATTGAGCAGAATCTATTTCGAAGACCATATGTGTAAAGTTCTTAGTACGTTTTCTGTTGACACTGAATTAGATGATTCAGAAAGGAATAACTAGTTTGTTGAGTTCTCCCACATCGGTGGGATAAGTGGTCCTTGGTCTCCTTCTATGGCTTGGGCAATCCTCCTCCCTTCAAGCTAGCTTTTGGGGTTGAGTTAGGCCTAAGATCCATTCTTTACTAGCTTTTGGGGTTGAGTTAGGCCCAAGATTCATTCTTTACATGGTATCAAAGCCAGACCCGTCCCAATTCATTATTTCCGATGTTGGGCCCCCTCTTATATTGTCCACGTTCCAAATGTCCAGCCCTGGGCGTGAGGCGGGGTGTTGAGTTCTCCCACATCGGTGGGATAAGTGGTCCTTGGTCTCCTTATATGGCTTGGACAATCCTCCACCCTTCAAGCTAGCTTTTGGGATTGAGTTAGGCCTAAGATACATTCTTTACAAGTTTCTCTACCAACAGAACAGATACTGATAAAGAGAAATTAATCAGATAAGTCAAACAGAGACAAACTAAACACAGGAAATTTGAGGTCCCAAAATTGAGATAACCTTTAATACAAATTTCTCTTATTCACTCAACAAATAATTTAGCCTAACAGCTAAAACAAAATTGACTTATTTCAGTATTTGTGGTAACATCTAGTTATAAAAGGTTGATAGAGCCTATGTAGTAAAACATAAACGGTTAATAATATCTAATTAGTATAGATGAGCAGGACTAATCAAATAAGATTATAAGATTCACTCACCAAGATAAATCATAAAAAGACTAACTATAATCGAATAATTGTGCAATAAATATAGTAACGAGTGCAAACAATATAGTGTCTCTGTTCATGTGTAATGACAGAAAAATATGTCCAATCTCAACATAATTCTTCAGAATCTATTCACCGACAGAAGAAGTAAGCTCTCACCTTATCCGGAAACAAAGAAGAAGAAAGAAGTAAGCTCTCACTTACCGGGAAATCGAAGATGTTGTTAGCATATTAATTATTTTGAACCCATGTTGAATTGCTGCTATGCTCAAGAACGAAATGGTTCCATCCTCAAAAAATTCCTCTACACCTTCTCTTCTTTTGAAAAAGTCAACATCAGCAATAGCTGCATTCACCGTTCCCGGTCGTCGGAAAAGGGCACAGTTGGGATCGGGTTTTTTCATATTTTTTTACTTAATTTTAAAAAATAATATATATATATATAAATATTTTTTGAATAAAATAGTGTAATAAAGTATATCTTATATTATTTAATAGAAATGTGATTTTTTTGTAATATAATTGTCAAAATTGTAACTTTATGGTATTGAAATTTACAAAATAACATAGTAAAATTATAATTAAAAAAATTACATATTTAAAAATACATTTTCTAGTTTCTTTATAATTTTTTGTGGTTATTTGATTGGAATTGGTATTTATTGGTCAAATTGATCGATGTCGCTTCGACCTCCGTCGGATAAAATTTTGTTATAATTTTCGTCTTCTTCGTTGATCTCCGATTGACCGCACCTTATCCGCTATGCTCATATCCAATCTCTGAATAATGAGTGTTTGTGCTCTCCTATTTAAAATCTGACGGCAGAAAAAGCGCTTTCAGACACTGTTGATGACGCTTGAATATTAACACATCTCGGGCCATCTTTGACAGTGTCGGAAATGTCTTCTCATTCTCCCTCCAATATTTCATTAAGTCTTCACGTCCTTCTGCATTGAGAACTGCTTGGTACGGTACAACACCCTACAAAACAAAAACATCAAACTAGTTAACTTGGTTAGTAGTGTTACTACTATACATTCTATGTCTAAGGCTTTCAATACTAACCGTCGAAACGATATGTCTTTTTTGAAGTTGTGTTGAAGAAGAAGATGGTATGAAAGCCGATTGGTTGCTAGCATTTTCTTGTTGGTAATGCTTATATACTTTTTTGCATTCATCATGTATGCTAGACAACACTTCTTCTTTAGTTTGTTCAATAGGTGGTGGGTCATTTGGATTTTTTGAAATTGGAGGTGGAAGTACTGCTATACAATCACAAATAGTTTCAATTAGTGTTTTACAACCGTCTATTTTAATAGTAGAATTTAATACAGCACCAATAATATAAATAGTAGGAATATGAATAAAATACTTTTTAAATTTGATAAATATTTTTTTAATATGTGTCTTATAAACTGATTTTTTCATATATTCACTAAGTAATAAAAATATTAGAGCTATATAAAATAACATAGTTGAAATAGTAGGATAATATATACCAGAAAATTCTTTAGTTGCTTGAAAAAATTTCTCTAAAAATACAATAAGTTCTGAATTTTTTTCCTAATCATTATCTATAAACATATCAGTTGGATTTCGATTATGGACATTAAAAATAAAGTTATAGGTCTTCTATAATCGTAAGCAACAAGTAGTTGTTCATATAGAGAATTTCACATACTCGCTACTTCTTCATAAATTTTTCTATAAGGTAGTCCACAATCGTGACAAGTTTTTTTATATTCTTTTTTTCTTTGTATTCTATTACTTTTAAAAACAAAGTTTATAGCAAATTGTACTTTATTAAGAACGTTTTCAAAAAGTGATAGACCATCCTTTACAACTAACTTATAAATATGACACACACATTTTATATGAAAATGATTAGAAAAATATGAAGTTAATAGATTTTTTAAAAGTCTCACAATATAATTATTATAAGAAGCATTATCTAACGTAACATTCATTATTTTGTCAGTTATACCATAATAATCGCAAACTTGATGAATATTTTTTGCAATAAAATTTCCAGTGTTCCTATCATCAATATATCTATATGCTAAAATAGGTTTTTGCATATACCAATTATGATCTATCCAGTGACATGTTATAGTTAAAAATCATGGTTGTTAGTACTACGCCCTATATCAGACGTGATAGATACTTTACCAGGAAAATGATATAAGGAATAACGAAAATACTATTGATATTCACGTGCAAATTTTAAAAAATCTCTCCTAACAGTTGATCTAGGAAAACCGTTAAAAGCAGGATTATACATATCTTTAATGTAATGAATAAAACCAGGAGATGAAGGAAATGAAAAAAGCAAACCCTCCACTGCAACTAATTTTGTTATTGCTTCCCTATTTCTATGTTTATCGTATTTAGGGCCTACAATCCCCCCCGTCATAGGGTTAATTTGACCATGTATTTGGTCCGGGACAAAATGTGAACCTTGTCCCGACTGAGAGGGCATTGGCGCACCCAATTTTTCAGTCGGGTATTGGTCCCACCTAGATTTGTTAAAATTTTGTACTTGTCTCAATAAACCTCCCGTCCCACCCTGACCTTTTCCCATTTTAAATTTATACATTTTTACAAATTTGACATCTAACTACTTGATTCTCTTCGTCTCTATAAAAAAAATCCATGCATCTGGTTTTAATTTTTGAATTACTGGGCATCGTCTTATACTAGGGGGAATATGAGACGTTTCAGTTGGAAGTGCACTAGTGGGCGTGTCATCTAGAATAGTGGGTGTGTCATCTAGATTATCTTCTATATTAAAGTCTGGTTGAGTTGTAGATAATATCTCATCGTTTAAATCTAATGGTATTTCAGGAAAAAATTCAGTTTCATGTGTGTAATCAACCAAATCATCCTATCTAGAAATAGGATGACTAGAAGAAGTACCCCTGCTCTTGTTACCCCTACTAGAAGAAGCCTTACCCTTACCATTAAACATACCTCTTAATCCTTCTATTTTAATTATGCTAATAAATAGTTAAAGATAATGAAATTAAGTGCGCTAATTAAAATAAAGAAACAATAATAATTTAATGAAGGAACGAATGTACCAAACGCCGACGTAACGTCAACGTGTAATCGAGGTTGAAAATTGAAATGGATGATCCTCAAACTAGTTGCCAACTTCAGTCCCAATTTTTTGAACTTTGATGTAGTTATACAAATGAATAAATAAAATTTAATATTAGTAGACAATGTAGACTTGTAGAGAGGTAGATTGAGAGATTAGATAGATTGTATGAAGATTTGTGAGAAAGATGAAGAGAATATGAAGTATTTATAGTTGAAAAATTGGGTTAAAGTGTATATATATTAACTTAGGGGTTAAAAATAAATATTAAGGGGTAGGGGGAGACCAAAAATGACCGTTGCACAACAACCAAAATATAAATACTTCATTTTCTCTTCATCTTTCTCACAAATCTTCATACATTCTATCTTTAACTTAGGGGTTAAAAATAAATATTAAGGAGTAGGGGGAGACCAAAAATGGCCGTTGCACAACAACCAAAATATAAAATGATCGTTGTGCAACTGTTATTTTTGCAAAGGGGAGGGATCGGGGCGGGAAGAGCCCAGGTCCCGTCCCGATTCGAGTCCCGTTACCATTTTTTTATAGCGGGGTAGGGACGGGATCGAGGCGGTGTCGGGTCGGGACCGGACCGCCCCGCCCCGTTGGCTAGCCTTAAGCCAGACTAATATAATTGAATCACGGCGAGTTCTCAGGTGGGCTTTGGACACGTTTAGCACCGCTCTTTAAGTCTTAGTCCTCGTTTACAAATTATTTAATGTTGAGCCATAACTTATAAGGCAGGTAGATTTCTTCTTCTCTACTTCCTCAAACTTCACGAGTCAATTCTCCAATTCAAAACTTCAGCAACTGTATTTTTAAGTTCAATTCTTTTTTTTCAATTCAAAACTTCAAAATATTGTATCCTTATGAGTTTAGTTTTTTAGTTGAAAAATTCACAACATTAAATAGTCTTTTCAATTCAAAAACTTCAAAATTTTAGTTTTAATATTCTGAAATATAACGTTTTCAGCTCAAACTTCAGGAATATTGTTACATGTGTAGTTCAACCTCATGCTTGTTTTTTGAAGGTCAATTATTATGTCCAAATTCAGGCTATTGAAGAAGAAGAAAGAGTAAGGAGAAAGAAGTAAGAAACAACAGTAATCCTGACTAATTTGATGTAATTTTCTTATGACTCAGTGACTAAAATAATGAATATGTTCATGAAATTTTGTCATTAAACTGAATTTCACAATTTAAATTTTAAAATTTCGTATATTTAGATTAAAATTGTGTAGTTCAAACTTATAAAAATAAGATAATATATTTATATAATTTGAGAGTCAGTTTGATGGCAAGATGAAAATCCTTATTGATATTGATATGTATTAAAAGGAAGAATATAGTTATAAGAAACGCATAAGAAGCGAGAAGGAAAAGAAGATAAGCTGATAATACCTTTTAAAATTGTTGGTTGAATTTTAAATAATTTACAAATATTGGTTAAAATTTAAATAGAGGGTCAGAAAATAGATATTGATACACTTGACCCCATTTTACCTATATTCATCAGTGATATTACTGATAGCCACTAAATGATTGTTGTTGATTCTTAATTGTTACGTACTTGGGTTTAGGGATGGCAGGTGGGTATAATTTTACAGATTCCGTACCGCACCTGCCTCAGTTGGGGCGGTATGGATGTAACTTTGACAGGTAGTAGGCGGGTAGGTGGTGGATTTGCAGTCATACCCGCCTACCCGCCCGCCTTATACTCTCCCAAGCCCAAAATTAGCAGCCCATAAGTCGTGCCTTCAGCACATAAGTCACGACAAGTCTCTCATTCTCCAACAAAACTCAAAACCCTACGCCTCTTCATTCCTTCACGCCTCCCTCTCTCTCGTTCCCCTTCACGCCGTCTCTCCTACCTCTCTCATACTCGACGTCTCTGCCTTTTTCTTTAAAGGAAAAATCATAAACTTTTTTCACGAACCACCTCGACGTCTATGCCTTTTTCTTTAAAGGAGATGCTGCTCGTGAAATATTGGGAAATATTGTTGTCTTTGCATTGTGCTTTGGGGTTGTCTTGGTGAGGTCAATTTTTGTGCATTTGTTAAGTTTTACCTATTGGGTTTGTGGAGTTCAATTGAAAAAATTGAAAAACTTTAGCTTATATAGCTGAAATAATAACTGGATTTTGTCTACATTTATAATATATAGCTATTTGGGTGGATAATTTTTTGGTTTTCTTGGAAATTTTGTTTTCTTGATTCTTTGTTGTGCAAGGGGGAAGAGGTGAAAAAAATGGAGAATTCTGATGGTGAAAAAATCCGGAATTCTCCTCCCTCTCTCCCAAAGAAAATGAGATTGTGACAGTATTGATTCTTGACTCAAAATTTTGGGATAATTTTTGGAGTTTGAATTTTTGGGATCATGTTGATCACAAATGAATTGATTACAAAACATGGTAGACGGGTATAGGCGGGTGACGGATATCCACTTGGGTGGTGGAGCGGATGTGGATTTAGGAATATACCCGCCTATGCGGATATGGATGTTGAAAATTGTACCCACCATGGGTGGCGGGTAGGTGTCGGGTATAAAATTTTATGACGGGTACAGGTGCGGGGGAGGGGATACCCGCGCCTGCCCCACCCAATTGCCATCCCTGATTGGGTTGCTCTAGCCCATAAGTGAACCCAACAAAAATCAACAATAATATCCTTCATGGGTCGTTTTAAATGTCATAATTGATGGCATTGACTTTTGGGTCATTTAGAAACAAATTAACGCAAATATTTCACGGTACAATCTATTTTGATATCATCATTTAATTTGTATTTATCTTTTTAAAATTATTGTACATTTATTCACTTTAGACATATGGCTAAAGTTCAGTTATTTTTATCTAAACTTGTTAAACTTCAATTAGTAGTTTATATACATTGGCTGAAGTTCAAGCAAAATGGCCGAAGTCCGACAAAAATGACTCAACTATAATCATATATGGTTGAAGTAGTTATGATTCACTGAGTTCAATAAAAAATAGTTGAGCTAAGACTAAATGACTAAACTTCATATGTACATGAACTTAAGCTATATGAAAAATGTATGAAATTAGACACCGTTAAGACTTTCGGGATGTGATATGGTTCCGAAGGATGAATCGGATATGGACAGTTCCAATAAGATTTTATTCTTGAACAAAAATTCATTTTTTGATTTATTTCATCTATTTCATGACTGGAACAGGGGAGGATACACGTTACACTACGATTTTGAATCAGAAGAGAGATTTCAAGAAATGACAGATATATTCACTCTATCAATAACCGAGCCGGATCTGGTGTATCATAAGAGATTTGCCTTTTCTATTGATTCCTGCAGATTAGATCAAAAACAATTCTTGAATGAGGCCAGGGATGAATCGAAAAAGAAATCTTTATTGGTTCTACCTCCTATTTTTTATGAAGAGAATGAATCTTTTTAACTTCAGACGTCATATGTGTTGGGCTTTTAAGATAAGGTGGTGTGAATGAAAAATTGAGGAGTAATTAAAAAATTGAGCAAAGTTCTTTTTGGAAGAGAACTTTGTACCACATTGGTGGTGTAAACTGTAAAGGGAGAGTTGCATGTTTATATATGAAAGCACATACTCTAGCTCATAAAGAGTTGAGAAGATAGTTTCCCCTCGCGTTGTCATCGTCACTCGGCTTCGACTTCGACTTCGGTTTTGGTTAAATGATTGATTGATAATATTTTTGGACTAAATTTATTTTTCAAATTCATAATTTAATTTCCATTTATGATATTATTTAATATTATTTCCGCGCAAAATTTAATTTAGTTTCACATAATATTCCCAACGACCATTTTCTTTTTGGAAAAGGTAAGTCTTTCCCGAACATACATCATACATGTTTTGAACAGGTATTTCTGCTCAAAATTTTAGTTATAAATTTCAGAGCTCCGCCTCAATTTGTACACAACACATTGAAAATTTTGAACTTCTTTTCATATTCAGTGCGTCATTTTCAAACTAAATCTGTAAGTGTCTTGTGATTTGCTCCGCTCTTTAAGTTCGCCGAAGTTCTGTAGTATGCATTATCGCTACAATAGAAACGTTCTTCCATTCTATCCTGGAAGAAAGTAACCAAGATCCTTGACAACAGTGAGTGGGTTATAATTCCTTAAGGACACACAAGCAACAACTTGTGTGCTCGAAATATTTTTTCTATTTCTTCTACAATTCTGTTCGAGTATTTTTTTTGTGGTTTTGATTAATAAACATAAACTAGTTTATTAATTATTATTTCAGCACACAAATATTAACAATATGTAGTCTAAAGTTATCCTGTCAAAGCAAGTCAGTATACAGAGAAGTATACCGAGTATATTAGTTGTATATCGGAGGCAGTTACGAGTTAGTTAGTAATTATTGTGTCAGAGTTTGTTAGGATTGTTAGATGTCACTTCATTCAATTAGTATAGCTAGCAGTTAACACCTACATTTCTGGAATGAAGAAATCGAATATGAAAGAAAAGACAAAGAAATGAGAGATTATCGAATTCTATTTCTTTGGATCTGAGCTGAATCTTGTATATTTTATCCCCCCTCCCCCCGAGTTCATATTAGATTTTTGAGTCTTTCAACAATTAACCAATTTTACCTTTTCGAATATGTATTACATATTCGAATTCGTTTGAACGAGAGGAGAAAAAAAGAAGAGATAGAATCCAATTCTTTTAGATACTTTATATAAGAAACTCTACCCATATAGAACATATATGTGGTACATCTTGCCAAACTGGATAAAGTTATTATTCTAATTTAGGCTCTAAAAGTTATCTCATTTCATGTAATCCAAGACACAATTCATATCAATTAAAAATATCTCTTTCTCCTCTCTAATCTGCTTCTGCACACCAGTTAACTTGATCAAGCTTGTGCTTCGATCATGATCCATTTATGGTGAATTGACATGGTATCATAACAGTGATCACGAGATCCAATATTGCGCAACTCAAAGCTTCATTAGAGAAGAAACATCTATGATAGTGATAGATCATCATCATCTACTATACTTGCAAGCTTTAGATGTTCCAAGTCTGGTCTTGATTCTAATCAAACTTACATGTCCGGAGTATTATACCTTATGGAGTAGATCCATGAAATTTGCCTTAAGAGGTAAAGGAAAACTATGATTCGTAACTGGAACTTGTGTAAAAAAACAATTACAAATGAGATTTAGAAGAACTATGGAAAAAGTGCAATGCAATTGTGTTGTCATGGATTGGGAGCACAATATCGAGTGAACTAATTCCAAGTATAATGTATGTTGCTAATGATAAGAAAATTTAGGATGAATTCAAGGAGAGATTTAACAGACAGAATCTAACAAGGATCTATCATACCTAGACTGGTATAGTGAATTTGAAGCAAGGAAGTGATTCAGTCACAACTTATTACTCTAAGATGAAGATACTTTGGGATGAATTAGATGTGATTGTTCCATTATCATCATGTTATGATGCATATAAGCAAGCATTACACATATCATCTCAAATCATAAAGGCTGATTCAATTTCTGATGGGACTGAATGAGAGTTATAACAATATAAAGAGTAATTTGTTGGCCAAAGAATCTGATGTAACAGTAAATGAAGCTTATGATGTAGCAACTCAAAAAAAAAGTCATAGATCTCTTGGTGTATGATGGACATAGAGATGTGTTGACTATGATAGAAAGAAGGAACCGAGGGAATAGATATAGAAAGGTAGGACAACCAACACCAGCACCAGTCTATTCAGGACCACCTTGTGGTGAGTGTGGATACAAGGGGCACATAACTGGAGAGTGTTATAGGATAGTTGGATATCCATATAACTTCAAGAGCAATAAGAAAGGTGGACAATCAGGTGAATTCAAGCCATATGTCAATTCAACCACTACTGATGGAGGAGCACCAAAATCAAATAGTTCACAACATAGAACTGGTGGATTATTCACGCCATAGCAATATCAGAAGTTGGTGAACAAAATGGATAACTCAGCTACAACTAATTGTGTGCCAAACATATCAGGTATAACTTCTTTATTATCCAATGCTTTTGCATATGAATGGATAGTTGATTCGGGAGCTTCACATCATATAACACCTTGTAAATAATTGTTAAATGCCCTAAGAAGATTAGAAGATCATAAAAAAAATAATGTACAGATTCTAAATGGTGATAAGTCATAGATAAAAAGTGCAGGAGATGCACATATCTAAGGTGATCATAAGATAACAAATGTCTTATATGTACCAGACTTTAAGTTTAGTCTGTTGTCAGTGTCTAAGATCACCAAGGAGTTGTATTGTGCAACTATATTTCTACTTGATTCTTGTGTTATCTAGGGGAACTTCAGTGGCAAGGTAATGAGAATTGGTAGAGAAAGTGAAGGGCTATACATTTTGCAAGAATCTTGAAAGATAACAACACACGCAACATGTAATAAGGATCTCAGTATTAATAAGGAGGGGCAGTTATGGCACATGCGGCTAGGACATCCATTAGTAGGAGCAATGCATCAAATTTCATCACTCAAGTTCAAGGTGAAGTGTGATGTTTAAGATAAGTGTGAAGTGTGTCCTCTGACAAAGCACCATAGACTAAATTTTTCTGTTAGTACTAATAAAACTTCATCATGCTTTTAGCTTGTACATATTGATCTGTGGGGTCCTTATAGAACTACTACATATGACAATAAATAATACTTTTTTACTTTGATGGATGACTTTAGTAGATACACTTGGATATGTCTCATACAGTCCAAGAAAGAAGTATTTGATGTATTGTATGAATTTTTGAGTTTGATAAAGAATCAGATTAATTGTATTGTTAAAACTCTCAGGTCAGACAATGGTGTATAATTTTTTAGCTCTAAATGTGTAGCTCTATTAGCTGATAATGACATCATTCATCAAAGTAGTTGTCCCTATACTCCCCAGTAAAATGGGACTGTAGAAAGAAACACAAGCATATTCTTGAAGTAGCTAGAGCCTTGAGGTTTCAAAGTGGTATTCTCATTAGTTTTTGAGGATACTGTGTAAGAACTGTTTTGTACTTGATCAATAAGCTTCTCACAATGGTCCTACAAGGAAAGAGTCCCTATGAAAGATTGTTTCACAAGTCATATGCAATTGATCATCTAAGAGTATTTGGTAGTTTGTGCTATGCAAGTCAACTTCCTAAGGGAGATAAGTTTGCTGAAAGAGCTAGAAAGTTTATCTTAGTTGGTTATTCAAAAACTCAGAAGGGGTATAGACTATTTGATCTCACTACAAAAGTGATATTTGTCAGCAGAGATGTAACTTTTAGGGAAGGTGTATTTCCTTTCTTGCTTGGTCCTTCTTCCTCTTAGGAAGACATATTTGTGCTACAGTCACCTCCAGTTACTACTGAAGTAAGAAAGACAGTACGTGATGGTACTTCATTAGTTCTTGTAGATGAAATAGTGCCGAGACTTATTGTTACTACTGAGAATGTTGATCCTGTAGATCATAATGTGGAGCATATTGAAGCTAGTGGGTGTAGCAGCACTGAAAATTTTGAAGCTACATTGCAAGAAGTAGAAGTAATGTAGGAGAAAGAAGTTGCTGAAGCTGAATTGCAAGAAGTATAGATAATTGAAGTTGTAAATGGGGCCGATCAAATACCATTAATGCAACAACATGAAGCAATTGCCGAACCAATAGTTATGGGATAAGGAGAGCTAAGGAGACCTAATAGAAATGGCAAACCACCTATTTGGCATAGTGACTATGTCATGTCACACAAGTTTGCAAGAGGATGTGCCTATCCTATTAGCAATCATATAGCTTATTCTCATTTGTCATAAACATATCAAGCATATTTGGGTTATTTTTCTGTTATAAAAAAGCCTAAAAACTTCCACAAAACATTCAAAGATGGGTTGTGGGTAGGGGCAATGCAGAAAGAAATAGACGTACTTGAAGAAAATCAGACTTGGAAGCTAGTGAAATTGCCACCAGGGAAGCAGACCATTGGTTCAAAATGGGTATACAAAGTAAAGTTGAAGGCAAATGGAGAGATAGACAAGTATAAAGCAAGACTAGTTGCAAAGGGCTACACATATAGAGAGGGATTGAATTATCATGAGAATTTCTCACCATTAGCCAAAATGGTTATTGTGAGGACAATAATAAGCTTAGCAACATCATATGACTGGGAATTGTTTCAGATGGATGTTAACAATACTTTTCTTCAAGAAGACTTGGATGAAGAAGTATATATGTCACTGCCACAAGGTTTTCACAGACAATGAGAGACTAGAGTTTGCAAGCTTTTGAAGTCCTTATATGGATTAAAACAAGCTTCAAGACAGTGAAATATCAAGTTGACCACTACCTTCATAGGTTCAGGATATTCACAAAGCTCATATGATCACTCATTGTTTACAAAAAGGAAGGACAAGGAGATGATAATCATTTTGATTTATGTTGATGACATGCTTATCACAGGAAATAGCTCAAATCTCATAAATGAGACAAATACGTATTTGCACAGCCAGTTCAAAGTAAAGGACTTGGGAGTTTTGAAGTATTTTGTGGACATAGAAGTGCTCAGATCTAAGCATGAAATATTGCTAAATTACAGGAAGTATACACTAGAGCTAATATCAGACATATGACTTAGTGGTGCTAAGCCAACTTCTACACCTTTGGAAGCAAATGCTAAGTTGACCTCTGATGAGGCTAATGTGTATATCAAATTCTGCTCGTACTTTGTCAAATTATAGTAAAGTTTAAGATACATATTTGTATTATTTTTGTTACTATTTGAGAGAATCAAATTGATGAAAGGTGAGTTTTTAAAATTAAAATTACTGAAATTAAGAACAAAGTACTTCCGAAAATGTTATATATAAAAAGAGTTGGGAACCGTTGAATTCACTTAATATATTTTTATAATAAAATCTCAGTTTCTACATGCATTTATCTGAGGAATAATTTCTTATTGCTAATAAAATTATATTTTTAAGCTAAAAATAATTAATTAATTAACACTCCATGAGGTTATGTCGACTAATTGGTTTAAAACTAGTGACGATTAAACTGAAATATTTTCTTGCTTGAATTGTGCTAAAAGGTGTAAAGACCCCTTGCGATTAGCCTTTAAATCAATAAACTTATTTGAATCAATCCCTCAAATTAATAAATTCATTTGAGTTAATCTCTCCGTGAGAATTAGGACTAACTATCTTATTATATGAATCAATAAATTTACTTGAGTTAATCATTCCGTGAGAATTAGGACTAAAAGAAGCAAGATCATAGATTTGAAATAATAGGTAATTAAAAATTACCCTCACTCTACAATTTTACTCATTAGTCATAAATATTAATTTTGATTCGTGAGAATACAAAATTAATATAAGAATAACTTAGAATAAAATGTATATACATGATAATAATGATTAATTAAAGTCTATCATTTCTGCACATTCTGAAATATAAATAGAAAGTTTCAAGCCAATAACATATAAAAACTGAAATAGCATTATAAATATATCAAGCTTTCTCAACTATCCCAACAGAAAGAGAAAAACTAAAAATAGAAAATGTTATCCTACAAAGACAAAAAAAAAGAAAAGGGACCAAGACTAATTCTTGTATCTTGCTAAAAAAAATGATGTCTACAATTGAGAACAACTTACTCTACTTATAAGAATATAAACTTGGCCTCCAAGTTCTTAGAAGAAAAGCTAAAACAAATAAAAATTTGCTAGCCACATAAATTATTTTTTGGAGCCAAAGAATTACATAGGCACATGTTGACTTGAGATGGACCCACAAATATTGAAGATGATTTGTGCAATGGTGGATTTCTCATTCTCGTCTTTTAGCTTTTTTGCTTTCTTTTCCGTAATTTCTTCTTTCCGTAAGATTTGTTAGAAAATATTCAAGAATATAATATAATTATTAGAATATTTTATTTAAAATAATAGTTTTTGATATATAATATATTAATATTTTATATTAATCAGACTTCCCCACACTTGAATCCTTGCTCGTCCTCGAGCAAAGGACATAAATTAAAGTAGCGGCTAAAAGTTTAAGTAAAATTATGAGAAATTTTGACAAACAAGAATCAATTAAGATTACATCATGAGTTCAAATAATTTTAAACACACTCATATTTATATATTGAGAATTAAAATCACAATATTTTCTAATCTCAGTGTGTCTCACCATATGAAGAGAGATGCCCATAAATTACATAATATATATCAATATATATTAAAGAAGGACATAGATAGAAATTCTCGCTTTCAACAAAAGATATTCAAGATTGCCATAAGCTTGCCTATCACGTAGTTCTCCACTAATATAGGAGTATTTGAATTGAGATCATATAAGACTTTTACAAGATAGTAAAGTAATTTTAGGGATGAAAAGGATACATATGAATAAAAGTGGCCCGAGTCCCTTATAAGCAGCACAATACTTTAACATTTAAACACCATTACTTTCCTTCTTTCTAAAACAATCAACCTTCATATATTTTTCATTATTTCTCATTTTCAACCCCTTTTTTTTCGTTACAAGCTGTCAAAAAATTCTGTCATTTTTTAAATGACATCATTCTTAAAAGATTCATAAGCTCAAAGATCACCATTATTTCTTTCTTTAATAACCACTCCTCCGCACTTGCTTTCTTCATTCAATTTATTTTTTTCAAAAGAAATTAAGTGAATAAGTAGATGTGATAACAAGGATTAGGTCAATATTAAAATTTGTCTTATCAATAAAATAGAGGATAATTCATTTAGGCTCAAGAGGCTGACTAGGGATAAAAATAATTAGGTGGGTCAAATTTGATCATTATTTAACAAGGCCTACTTTCATTTTCCAACTAAAAAATCTGCCTAAAATTTTGCCTCAAGCAACATTCAAGGCTAGTTCTAGATTTTTGAATAAGTAGGAGAACCGGGTAATATAACCTGACAACACAATACACTTGAGATCAGTAAAATTCTAATTTTAATCATCAATAAATAAATATGAGTTTGAACAATTATTCATATAACCCATAAATAATAATCAAATTTAATTTTTCAAAATCTCAATATCAGAAATCAAGTTTTAGTCAATTTATTTATTATTAAATATTCTAAAAAGTGTCAGAGTTCAAAGTATTACGACCATGACAATGAACTAAACAAAGAAATTCATGAAAGTGTAAAAAATAAATTATAATACAAAAAAAGTAAATATATAAAATATATAGAAATATATATTCCTCTACCTCACACTTAAATATTGTCATGTATCCATGACAACTAATTTAAAATTAAGAGGAGATAAAGTGTCTTCCTTTATTTTTCTTTTTTCTTCGGGAGATTATGAACTTCACCCCTAGTTCTGATTCATTTTTTCTTTTACACTCCTTGGGGTTCTTCTCGGAGTTCATTTGGCCATGAACATCGTAGATTTTTTTATTTTTTTGACATATGCATCTCTTTTTTGGCATTGTCTTTAGAGGGGCGAACAATTGTGCATGATGACCCTTAACTCTATTTTGTATTTTTTACGAGGATCGGTCCATACATTTTCCTGAAAATTCTCAACAACAAAATCCACAAAATCATAATAATCTGAAAAAATGATAAATAATGGTCAAATAAATATTTGTTAATTTCATTTGTGTTTATGACCTCTTCAATTTCATTTTGTTTCAAAATATTCAATTTATGCGGAGGAGAAAAATTAGGCATGCATTCATCACCTGCTAATAATTTAAACTCAACTAAATATTCACCGTAAGCCTCTTTCTCACAAGGCTCATTTTCACATGATGTTGTTTCATTTATTTGCTCATCATTAAAATTTAAGGAGCTTACCATATTTGCTAATTGATTCATTTGCATTGTTAAGTCCATAATGGCTGTTTGATCCTGTACATATTTTTCTTCTGTCTTTTTTCATATAATTATACAAAGTCTCCTCAAAGTTGTTATTCTCCTCTTGAGGTGGTTGACTCATGTTGCTTTGATTCCACACAAAATTTAGGTATTGATTGCATTTCGGATTGTCATTATACCCATTTAGGACCTATAATTCCCCCGTCATCGGGTTAATTTGACCCTGTACTTGGTCCGGGACACTATCGGAACCTTGTCCCGACTGAGAGCGCATTCGCACCCGACTTTGTAGCCTCGTATTCATCCCACATAGCTTTGTGAAAGCTTTGTATATGTCTCAATAAATCTCTCGTCCCACCCTGACCTTTTCCCATTTTAAATTTATAAACAGTTTTACAAATTTTGCATCTAACTACTTGATTCTATTGGTCCCTATCAAAATAATCGTATGCAACTGATTTTAATTTTCGTTGTGTGGGGCCTCGTCTCATACTAGGGGGAATATGAGGCGTTCCAGTTTTAGTTTGACGTGCACTAGTGAGCGTGTCATCTAGATTATCTTCTAAATTAAAGTCTGGTTCAGTTGCAGAATATATCTCATTATCTAATGGTATATCATTAAAAAATTCAGTTTCATCTATATGAGTGTAATCAATCAAATCATCTTGTCTAGGAATGTGATGACTAGAAGAAGTACCCCTGCCCTTGTTACCCCTACTAGAAGAAGCACACTTACCCTTACCCTTAAACATACATCTTAATCCTTCCATTTTAATTATGCAAATAAATAATTAAAGATAATCAAATTAAGTGCAATAATTAAAATAAAGTAATAATAATAATTTAATGAAGGAACGAAGGTACCAAACGCCGACGTAACGTCGACTTGTAATTGAGGTTAAAAATTGAAACTTTGCTCGATGGATGATCCTCAAGCTAGTTGTCAACTTCAGTCCCAATTTTTAAACTTTGATACAATTATACAAATGAGCAAATAAAATAAAATATTTAGTAGGCAATGTAATTGTAGACTTGTAGAGAGATAGATTGAGTTGAGAGATTAGAGAGATTGCAGGAAGATTTGTGAGATAAACTGAAGAGAAGATGATGCATTTATAGTTGAAAAATTGGGTTTAAGTGTAAATATAGTAACTTAGGGGCTAAAAATAAATATTAAAGGGGTAGGGGGCTAAAAATGGTCGTTGCACAACGGCCAAAATATAAAGTGGCCGTTGCATAACAGCCAAAATATAAAGTGGTTGTTGTACAACGGTCATTTTTGCAATGAGGGGGTTGAGGCGGGGTCGGGGTCTGGGAGGTACGGACCTTGGCGGGACGAGCCTAGGTACCGTCCCGATTTCGAGTCCCGACACCATTTTTTTTAGGGGGGACCGGGGTTGGGACCGTGCCGACCCGGCCCACTGGCCAGCCTTAATTGGAACACATCATTGATAATGGGTCACTTCATCAGTTTTAGTGCTTTCTTACGATTGGAAGAATGCATACTTGTGATCCCCATCTTCTTAGCATAGGTGTGCCTATATTATTTTCTTTGTCGTCCTAGTATCTTACAATGTCAATAACACAGAGAGATTGATTTAGTTAGCTCCATTTTGACCTCCCATTAGGTCTATTTCATTTTCAAATGTTAAATCAAGAGATCGATGGGCTCAAAGAACAAATTATTTTGGATTGTGTTTAATCATTTTCATTTGACGCAAACACGACTGATCATGACTGCACTTCAACTGTAATAGTATCTATTTAATTAGCTCATAGATATGCAAATTGAGGCCGGAAAGGAAACATCAAAACACCAGTCAATAGAATCTTTTCCTTTTTTGCTACTAAAAACGGTTACTTTCTTATATAATTAAATATACTATTGTTTTAGGCTTTTAGCACAAAATCATTTTTAGTTGAGCAATGCCTTTACTCTCTGAGGGAGTGTTGGATAGTGAGCAAAATAGTTTTTGGAAAACATTTTTCGTCATACTAAACAAAGTCTTCGCGAACACACATCAACTCAGTATGGGTTTAAGTTATATATATTAAGAGTGTAAAGAATTTGTACATGCATTACGAATTATATACATTTATATGTTAGTAGCATGTTAACCTGTTTTATTCAAGATTTGAAATTCAATACTTAGTATGGAGGAGATATTACCCTGCCGATATCTTTTAGTTGGCATGACATTGTAAAAAAAAATGCAGGTTCGTGTATATAAGTTAAACTCACATATTCAGAGGCGAAGCTAAAATTTAAAAACTGAATTCTAAATTAATAATTTATACGTATTCAATGATTTTTTCACAGAGATACAAGATTTGGACCAAAGAGCTATCTCCGCCCTTACCCATAGTATTGCTTAATTTGTTGTGAACTCCAAATGTTCCGGTCGTGGCTGTAATAAATTTCGAGCTTAAGATATATATACTATCAGTGTAAAAAAAGATTATAAAGTTACCTTTATCTATTATAGCAAGTAACTTGTCTTATTTCAAAATTACGAGTCTCTTTTTTACGGAGGCGTTACCTATAAATATTTTTGATTAATCTGATAGTACATACTGTAATAATCTTTTAATAGCTTAAACTCATAAACATGATAGAAACTAGCTGGCTACTAGTTGTTTGACGCATGCTCGGTCACCTGAAAATGCTTCCTAATCTAAATTCTGTTGTAGAAGAATAAAGAACAAAACACCATATCAGCCCCTTAGATAAATAAATTCATATAATTTGTACTTAATATGTCCAAAGAAAATTAGAATTATTCCCTATATATTGTCCAAGAGCTAGCTTTCTCTTTATCAAGGCTTGTCCATCTTTTTCAACGTTATAATGATGATAGTCTGTCTTGTTAAGTACCACGAGATTCTATAACGGTACCTTACAAAAGTAACTGCCAATAATCTCTGGATAAAGCATTGATGCTAACGTTGAAAAAAGTGTTTTGATTCTTTAAGGTAATGAAACTTTTTATTAGATTCTAAGCTTTTCTTTTTAATTTCCTTACTTAGTATACTTTATAATTAATCTACTATATACTTGGATCACATGTACGCATGCCATAACTAATTATAAAGCTAGCCACCTTCTAGCGTTGTTCAATTAGGATATATACACATTTTTTGGATGACGAAGACATGTTTAGAGCGTCAGAACCGTAAGATATCCAATTAGAGTCCCTTTATTTTTTATAACTTTTTAATAACATAATACTTAAACTAGCATTGTTTGTAAAGGAATATGTCTCTGTCTTTTCATTAATTATTGTGTACAATATATAGTAATACATGATTATTTACTTAGCTACAAACTAGGTAACTAATCTTCCTAATTACAATCGAAATATAAATTAATCAAATATAAAGGATATATAATGATACAGTAATGCTCTTGTAATATTCTATCACACCCCCGCAGTTGAAGTGGGAGGTTCTCGTACGTTGAGACGCAACCCATGACGGAGGCTGCTACCACTGTTGTTGCCGCTGCAGGTGGTCGCTAGCCGGCGGGGGATGCCTTCTGCCGCCACTGCTACCGCTTCCGTCGCGGCCACCGCGGCTTCTGCCGGAATTTCTGCCTTTGTTGTTATTCCGAGGATTTGAACCACATTTCGGATCATTAGTTTGCAGATGGGATGGGCTAGAAACCGAGCCCCTCGTGTCTGCAGGTGGGCCACCGGTGGTTATGAGGGCGGCATTGGCGATGCTCGTGTTAACCGTTGCCTGTTTGGTTTTTTGGATTTCTTCAAGGATAAGTCTCGAATGAGCCTCATAGAATGGAGGTAATAGCGTGCTTTGTTGGAAGATGGTAGCGACGATGTCATACTTTACATTCAAACTCGCAATGAGTTGCATCACCAATCATTGATTTGTGATCGGTGCACCGACGTTTGAAAGTTGATCGGCAATCATCTTAAGTTCTTGACAATAGGACGCATTAGGAAAATCGTCTTGTTGAATGTCCTTAAAATGATTTTTCAAATGCAAGGCACGTTGTGTCTTGTTATCATGAAAAATACTCTAAAATCGCTCCCACGTTTGTCGTGCAGTGGAGTCGGTTTCAATGATCGTATGTAGTAGATTATTCGAGATTGTTCCGTAGATCCATTGTAGAACAACTGCATCTAATTGTGACCAAAGTTCATCATCAGAACCATCACATTTCTCTAGAAGCTCGGTAGCATGCTTTGATTTATGAGGGATGATGTGATCGATGACTTTGTACACACGAAAATGAATCTTAAACAATTCCGACCAAGATGAATACTGAACTTTTTCCATCTCAAGAGTTATGGGAATGAAATTCTTGATGTTGTTAACTGCAAGAGCATGATGGAATTTAGGTTGTTCAGCTATTGAAAATTGGGGAAGAAGAGGGGAGGATGTTTGTCGGGAAGTAGAAGAAAAAAGAAGTGGAGGACGGCGGAGAGGGGGCGGCCGAGGGGTGCAGCCGACGGTTAGGGTTTGAAGTTTTAGGGTTTGGCTGTTGATACCATAAAGGAATATGTCCCCTGCCTTTTCATTGATTATTGTCTACAATATATAGTAATACATGATTATTTACCTAGCTACAAACTAGGTAACTAATCTTCCTAATTACAATCGAAATATAAATTAACAAAATATAAAGGATAGACAATGATACGTGAATATTCTTATAATAGTCTATCCGTTTGTACCCACCTCTACTATATAATCCACAAAGTACTAGTACAAATATTGAATAATTCTATCAATCAATTATTTGAGGCCCTTTATTTATAAAGTATGCATTACAAATCATTTCGATGCACGGAAAATCATGCATTCATGTAGAGCTAGGGAAAGAGACGTACCTCATAAAGTAAGCATTACAAATTATTATGATGCACGGAAAATCATATATTTATGTAAGGCTGGCCAGTGGGCCGGGTCAGCCCGATCCTGGCCCAGTCCCACCCCGACATCGCCCCGAACTCGACAATTTTAAAAAAAAAATTGCAGTAACGGGACTCGAGCCGGGACGGGACATGGTCTCATCCTGACCCGACCCAGCCCGCCCCAGGCCCGCCTGTCCCGACCCGATCCCGCCCGAAACCCCCCCCCCCTTTTGCAAAAATAACTGTTGCCCCTACGACTATTTTACATTTTGGCCGTTGTGCAACAACCATTTTTGGCCTCCCCCTCCCCCTACCACCTTAATATTTATTTTTAATCCATAAGTTACTATATTTACACTTTAACCCAAATTTTCAACTATAAATACCTCATTTTCTCTTCATCTTTCTCACAAATCTTCCTACAATCTCTCTAATCTCTCAATACTCAATCTATCTCTACATTGTCTACTAAATATTCAATTTTATTTATTCATTTGGGAATTGGGAGTGAAGTTGGCAACTAGCTTGAGGATCTTCCATCGAGCAAAGTTTCAATTTTCAACCTCTCGATTACACGTCGACGTTATGTCGACGTTTGGTACATTCGTTCATTCATTAAATTATTATTGTCTGTTTATTTTATTTAGCGCACTTAATTTTATTTACTTTAATTATTTATTAGTATAATTATAAATTTATAATGGAAGGATTTAAACGTATGATTACGGGTAGGGGTCATGCTTCTTCTAGTAGGGGCAACAAAGGCAAGGGTCCTATTTCTAGACAGAATCCTATTCCTACACAGGATAATTGTGTTGATACTGAACATTTTCCTACAATACCATTAGATTTAGACGAGGAGCTATTTTCTGGAACTCAAGAAGACTTTAATTTAGACGATGATCTAGATGATACACCCACTAATGTAGATGACAACACACCCAATAGTCCACCTTCAATTGAAATGTCTATTATTCCCCCTAGTATGAGACGAGGTCCAGCAAAACGATTATTAAAATCAGATGCATGGACATTTTTTTATATGAACGTAGAGAATCAAGTAGCTAGATGTAAAATTTGTAAAGATGTTTTAAAATTTAAAACTGGAAAAGGTCACGGTGGGACGGGGGGTTTAATGAGACACGTAGCAAGGGCTCATCCAGCTAGGTGTGCCCAATACGAGGCTTCAAAGCCGGGTGCGCAAACGCCCGCTCCATCCGGACAAGGTTCACATACTGATATTGTCCCGGACCAAGTACATGGTCAAATTAACCCTACGACGGGGGGAATTGTAGGCCCTAAATACAATAAACATAAAGATAGGGAAGCAATAGCAAAATTAGTTGTTGTGGAGGGTTTGCCTTTTTCATTTCCTTCATCTCCCGGTTTTATTCATTACATTAGAGATTTGTATAATCATGCTTTTAACGGTTTTCCTAGATAAACTGTTAAGAGAGATGTATTTAAATTTGCACATGAATATCAACAATATTTACGTTATTCATTATATCATTTTAATGGCAAAGTGACTATCACTTCTGATATAGGCCGTAGAACTAACGATCATGATTATTTAACGATAACTTATCATTGTATAGATTATAAACGGTCTATGCAAAAATGTATCTTAGCGTATAGATATATAGATGATAGGCACACTAGTACTTTTATTGCAGAAAATATTTATCAAGTGTGCGATTATTACGGAATAACTGATAAAAATGTGACTATTACATTAGATAACGCTTCTTCTAACAATTACGCTATTACAATTTTAAAAAATAGTTTAACTCCATCTTTTCCAGATCACTTTCATATAAAATGCGCGTGCCATATATATAACTTAATTGTAAAAGGATGGTCTATCACTTTTTGAAGACATTCTTAGTAAAATACAATTTGCTATAAACTTTATTTTTAAAAATAATAGAATACAACGAAGAAAAGAATATAAAAAAACTTGTCACGATTGCCAACTACCTTATAGAAAAATTCCAGAAGAAGTACCCACTAGGTGAAATTCTTTATACGAGCAACTACTTGTTGCTTATGACTATAGAAAATCTATAACTTTATTTTTTAACACTCATAATCAAAATCCAGCTGATATGATTGTAGATAGCGATTGGGTAAAAATTTCTGAACTTATTGTATTTTTGGAGAATTTTTTTCAAGCAACAAAAGATTTTTCCAGTATATATTATCCTACTATTTCAAATATATTGTTTTATATAGCTCTAATATTTTTATTACTTAGTAAGTATATAGAAAAATCAGCTTATATGGCAACTATTAAAAAAATGTTTATCAAAATAAAAAAATATTTTATTCCTATTCCCACTATTTATATTATTGGTGCTGTATTAAATTCGACTATCAAAATAGACGGTACTAAATCACTTATTGAAACTATTTACGATTGTATAGAAGTACTACCACCTCCAAGTCCCAAAAATCCAAATCACCCACCACATATTGAACAAACTAAAGAAGAAGTGTTGTATAGCGTAGAAGACCAATGCAAAAAAGTATATATGTTTTACCAACAAGAAAGTGCTAGTAACCTACCGGCTTCCATACCATCTTCTTCTTCTTCAACACAACCTCACAAAAGACATGTTGTTTCTGCGACTAGTATTGAAAGCCTCAGAAATAGAATGTGCGGTCGTACCGCTACTAACTAAATTAGCGAGTTTGATATTTTTGTTTTGCAGGGTTCTGTACCGTACCAAACAGTTCTCAATGAAGAAGGACGTGAAGACTTGATGAAATACTGGAGGGGGAATGAAAAGACCTTTCCGACACTTTCAATGATGGCCCGAGATGTTTTGAACATTCAAGCGTCATCAACTGCGTCTGAAAGCGCTTTTTCTGCCGGCAAATATCAAATAGGAGACCACAGACACTCATTAGCCGGAGACAGCTTGAAAATTGCAGTATTATTCAGAGATTGGATACGAGCGGAGCGGAGAAGGTGCGGTCAACCGGAGATCAACGAAGAAGAAGACGAAAACTACAACGAAATCTTATCCGAATGTGGTGGAAGCGATGTGGATCAATTTGACCAACAAATACCAATTCCAACCGAAGAACCACAAGAAATTATCAAGAAACTAGAACAATTTTTTTTTCAGAATGTAATTTTTTTAATTGCACTTTTACTATGTAATTTGCAACTTTTGAACAACACCACAAAGTTGCAATTTTGACAATTGTATTTGTATTACAAAAAAATCACATGTCTATTAAATAATATAAGAGACACAAAAACAGCCTTGAGATGTTTTTATTACACTATACATATGTTATTAAAAAAAAAAAAACCGCCCGGATCCCGATCCCGCCCCGATCACGCCCCGACCCGATTCCGATGGGATCGGGATCGGGACGGGACTTCGGCAAATCCCGCCAAACCCGATCCCGCCAGCCCCGCCCCCGCCCCCTTCACGCGTCCCGCCCCGACCCCGCCAAACCCGGACCGCCAGTCCCGAGCCCGGCCCACTGGCCAGTGTAGAGCTGGGGAAAGAGTCGCATCCCAGAAGTTGTTAGAAGAATATATAACCAGGTATACTATTTTCACTGTGTCAAAAAGGGCAAGACTATTTTTCTATGTATTCATTCTTTTTTAGGAGGAACAGTTCTATATTAAAGAAAGTGGACCTTAACTATTCATAAATAATTAGTATAAGTAGTAGTAATAAACAAATGGATGAACATCAGCTCATGAAACTTCCATCATAGGAGCTACCTATATAAGGTATATACATAAGATTTGTAATTGCATCTTCTAACCAATTCTCCTCATTATAATGATCACCATGTTTCATCTGCAAATTAAAACAACGAAAGCAACTTCATCAGAATTTCGTGCAAAATATTTAGGCAGTAAACGTTGATGGGTGTAATTATTGCATCTAAGCGGTTAGAAATAGTACATTTTTATTTACTTAATTGTATTTTAATACTGAAGACAAAGATGGATCGATCATTACGTAGTTAGACAGATTAATTAAATTAACCTGGATTAGTGGATTATCATAGCAAACATCCTTGTCTCCATGGAAATTAACATTTCCTTTCATGAGGACCTCATCATCACAGGCTTCATTATTCTTAGCAAATCTTCCACGAACTCGAACACGTTTGTCCGCTAGGGTTTTGCGACAAGCATACTGCATGGATGCCCAGATTTAAATTAATTATTAATGTTCATACAGAACTGTAGTATAATACAATAAGAAAAGCGTGCATACATATATATATATATATATATGAAAGAAAGAGATCTACCTTAATAGTTTTGTTGAAATTCCTTTGATTTCTTTTCTTCAGGTATCGGAGAATTCTGTCCTTCCTCTCTTCTTCTGAATACCTTCCGATCTTCATTGCCGGTGTTCCTTTGATTTTTGGACTTGTTCCCCTTTGAGCCCCCTGACCACATACAATTTGATACATGAATATATTTTAGCTAGTATATCCATCAGCTAAAACTTTTTATTTTTCGCTTTTCTTAACTTGATTTCCATGAATAAAATGTTAGACTAGCTTGTTTGTGGGTAATTTATACCAAAATATATTGACTACAGTCTACGTATTAAGTAACTAAACTTGTGCACTTTAGTAATTTAAATTTTTAGATGATCAGTTGGTCCTACACTTTAAATTAACATAGTATCAACAGAGGCCTGAGATCTCGTCTGAGCTAACAAAGATTTTTTACATGTTTGATCTATGAAAAAGAATCAAAGTTACTCATAAAGTGGCATGCGTGTTGAAGACATAATTAAACAAATAAAAATATGTTTTCTTTAATAGCTTAAACTTTTAGACGATTAGATGGCCATACACATTTTAATTAACATGGTATCAAGAGGCCTAATTGGATTTTAGGAGTATGAAAAAATCTTTTCACACTCATGAAAAAGAATCAGGCTCATGAGCTCGTTTGCTAAAAATAAATATATTCTTTCTAATGAATTAATCACACACTTCAATAAAATATACGAAGCAAACTTAGAAAATGTACCCAATTATTGAAGGTGGCTAGAGGACAAGGGGACCAGAAGCTGGGTTCAAAACCATGATCAGTAGTTTCATCCCAAGATTCACAAGTACCCTCGTGGTGTTGGCCGCTGCATCCATTATTATTATTGTTGTTGTTTTCAACTGCATAAACCTGATGATGAGTAGTATTATTCAAAGAATAATCACTCGAATTAGACGATGCTGGCAGTAGCACCGGCACAGTCATGTCCGAAACCCCTAGCCTCTCGGGGAACCATGACATCATTGAAATTGATGGTGGCACATAATGGTTATGAGCCAGTGAATCAATATTGAGTAGCTGCTCATTTATATTATGATCATAAAGTGATGAGGGGGTTACTAAGTTTGCTTGCGAATTGCATATTTGTGGGAGAGGATTAGTAACAAGAGAAGAGAAAACGCTGTGGCCATAGTATTCATGAGGAGTGAAAGCCATTGACTGAAGAAATGTATAATTTGGTTAAGACTATAGTGATGTTTTTAATGTGAGTGTCAATTTTGGCTTGGTTTGTCGATATGGATTTTGTGCTCTCAACTATTTATAGCTATTAAAGCTTTTTGGCAAGTTGATCTAGCTGTATTCTCTATGTTTCTCGTCTCTTACTTTTTCTTTTTCTAATTTCTAGTTTTTTATTTTGTTTATTATTTCTGATTATATAACAACGTGTGAGCTTGACATATCTGAGCAATGTTCATGTTTTGTTTATGAATTCACTACAAGAAAGTATATAATTGGCAACAAATTTTAGCAACAATAAATATATTGTTGCTAAAAAGCATAAATGACAACAAAAAATTAATATATTATTGCTAAAAATATAAATGGCAACAAAAAAAAAACTTGTTAGTTGCGAAAACTTATTGCATCGGAAGTTATTGCAACGGTATGCAACAATTTTTTTATTGAAAAAAGTACTTTTGTTAACAACATTCAATATATGACAATAAAATTGTTGTTGGCAAATGCCTTTCTTCTCGTAGTGATTATGATAGCCGACTTTTTCCATTTTTAGTTTATGATTTAGTATGAAACACACAGTTAGTCTTTGCTAGCTAAATGAACTTTCTATATTAAGAACGAAAATACTTCCTTAATAACTTAAGTTTTTAGATGAGGTGATTACACACTTCAAATGGTATTAGAGCAAGAAGAGATGTTGAGTTCGAGTCTCACGGCCACCTATATATTCATAGTATACATTGCTACAGTACTAATGCAAACAGTGGGGTAGCCTTGTACTAATTTTAACAGATTCTTCTCATCATGTTCTTCCAATTTTAACAGTAACATTTTCTTCCTGTTTGAAGAATGTAGTACTATAGTTTTAATTCCAAGTGTTTCATTAAAGCTTTGTGTTAATAAGCAACATATATATATATTCCATTTTGTTATTGTACAAAAGGTGGCTAGAGCAAATGTGTTAGTGATGATGATATTGGAACAGAGTAAATACATGATTACCTTTCTGAGGTTGAAAAAAACGTTTAAATTTTGAGGGATCTTATTACCCCCTAGACATATTCGACCTATAATAGATTCATTTTCGCAGTAAGTGTGCTCGCGAAGAAATAATCAAACAGTCACAAACCAATAATAAAATGCCACATGGCTTCTCAATTTGACAACTCACCTAAATCACCTTCTTCGATCTAACTCCTCCCCTATTTATTCATCTTGCTTCTCTTTTCCCCTTAACTTCTTTCTTCTCTGTTTCATTGTTTGAATCAATTGTTGCTCGATTTATTTTTAAAAAGTAATATTATCTCTTTTTTTTTTGTTTGTTTGTTTGGTTCAGTGGATTCTTTTACCTTCCTAAGAATGGAGATTAAGAGAAATCGGAGAAGATGATAATTTAAATTTTAGATTTTAGTTTTCAGATTTTAATTATTTGGTGGTTTGATTTTCAAATACTAATTGATGGTGGTTTAGAAACTATTTGGTGGTGATACAGCGGAATTGGTGGTTTGCGGTGCCGGCAATGGTGGTGGCTTCATATGAGAAATTAGTTATACAAAAGTTGAGATGAAGAAGAAAGGGAGAAAATAAAAATAAAAAGTATTTAAAAATTAATTTCACACGTGGCAAGTGACAATTGGTGCATGATGACTGGTAAAAAAAAAGGAGATCTATATACTACTCTGAAGTTGTTCAAGAAGAGTTTAGATGTTTTTTGAAAATTTTGTTCAAATTTAGGGGTTTTCTCAAAATATATATTTATACTTAGTGTTGAAAATGAAAAGGAATAAGTCAAAAATGAAGACCAAAAGAGATAGAGGGTTACTATTCTGATGCTGTTGAAAAGCATAGCACTAATTTTGCTGACCTATTCTATAGCCTTAGAATCTAACACATGGGTCTAGACCAACATTTATGAACGTACAATATATACCTATCATCATATGCTTATATGCCTCCTCTCTTTTGATTTTGGTTAGTATCATTTAATTTTACTACTCTACATGTTGATGACTTTGGTCTCCATTTCCTTTTTTTATATACGAGCATTCGTCTGAAGTGTCTCATTTGTTTATTTTAGATTAAGGGATCTGAATAGTAATACTCATCTAAATATTATGTTAAAACCAAAATTCTGAATAATTAAGATTGTTTCAGATCTTTATCATAATATTAATTGTGGTGGCAGATAGTGATGATTGTAAATAACTAGTGACGATTGATTGTATTGATTGATATTGGATATGGTTATTGATAATAGTGGATAGCAAAAGTGCGATTAGCCGTGAAAATGAATGAAGTGGTAATGAAATGTCATCTTTATATAATTTCATGAACGAATAGAATCTTAAAGATGTTAAAACTTTATTATATATGTTGATCATTTAGATATATTCATTCATTAAGTGGTTGTAAAGAAAATTAAAAAAATAATAATACAAAGACTAATTACTGATTGAAATCAGAACAATTAAAATTCAGACTAAAAAACAAACACATTTAATGATTGAGATCTAAATAATTAAAATCCAGACTATCATTAAATGCAAACAACTAGGTCTGAGTAATCTCTCTATGTGCTATAGGGTTCTCTCTTAAGATGAAGATGTAGGAAAACAATTGTCATATAGGGTGTGTTCGGCAATTTTCTCATGTTCGTTTGATCAAATTTTTTGAAAAAAATATTTTTTTTTTGGAAAACAAGTTCCTTAAAAATAGAGAAAATGACTTCCCTAATCAAAATAGAAAAAACAAGTCCACAAATGACATTTCACCAACCATCTTACTACCACCCACCCCATCCCCAACCATCAAACCCCAACCTCTCCCACAACTCCACGCACCCACCTGCCATCCCCCCCTCAATCTTTTTTTAAGAAAAAAGAGTTTTTTTTTCTTTTTGGATTTTCTACACCACCCACCCATCCCCTCCAAAAAATTATTTTCTTAATAAAAAAAATGTTTCTAAAAGTTTTTTTGGGTTTTCTCTGAGATCGCACCCCCACCTCCACTCCCAACACCCCCACCCATCCCCTCCAAATTAATTTTTTTAATACAAATTTTTGAAATTTTTTTTTCTTGATTTTCTACGACACAGTCTCCCCCAACACCCCATCCACCGCCCTCCAAAAATATAATTCCCGCCACCTCCAACACCCCCACCCCCTTCAAAAAATTATTTTATTTTATAAAAAAAGTTTTGAAAAGTACTTTTTTTGGTTTTGTACGACCCCCCGTCCCAACACCCTACCACCACCTCCAAAAAAATATTTTTTCTTAAATAAGGTTTTGAAAAGTTTTATTTTCTAATTTTTCTACCCCGTCCCCTCTCAAATTTTTTACTTCATATTTAATATTTAATTTTACCTTTATGAAAAATTTATAAAAATAAAAAGTTTGCATGATTAAATTTGGTGTGGGGTGCGTGGTGGGGGTGGGTGGTGGATGCGGTGTGAGGGATAGTGGGTGGTGGTGGGGTGAGTAAGAAAAAGTCTCCCATTTTTTATAAATGTTTTATAAAAGTAAAATAAAATTCATGAAATAAAACATTTGAAAGGGGTGGGTGGGTGGGAGTTGGATGGAGCGGTGATGTGGCGTGGGGTAGGGGTGGGGGTGGTGTGAGGTTAAGGGTGGGTGAAAATGAAGTGCGTTCGGTGGGGTGGGGTGAGTGTGGGGTTTGGTGGGGCTTGGGGGATATTTTCCAAAAAATATTTTCTACCATCAATCGAACATGAGAAAATAATGTACGTAATACCAATCGAATATGAGAAAAAATTCACTTATTTTTCATGAAAACATTTTTCATGGAAAATATTTTCCTCCATACCGAACACACCCATAATGTACGTAATACACCCAAATAGTTAAAGGGGAAACAATCACATGTGTGTGTATCTTAGAAAGGAATTAAAATGGATATAAGAATCTGTTCCCAATACCAAAAATTAGCAAAATAGAAAACAAAATAAATTTCTCCTATAGATGAAAAAATATAAAGAATGGATCTTGGGTGTAACTCAACCCAAAAAACTAGCTTATAAGGTGAGGATCAGTGAACAAAGAATTGAAATGGGTCTGATTCTGATACCATGTAAAGATATGGCACATGAGCCTAACTCAACCCAAAAAGCTAGCTTGTAAGGTGAGGATTGTCTAAGTTCATATAAGGAATCCATGTTCCCATTCCATATCCGATGTGGGATACTTAACACTCCCCGCACGCCCAGACTTTGTTAATAATGGATCTTGGGCCTAACTCAACCCCAAAAGCTAGCTTGTAAGGTGAGGATTATCCAAGTCCATATAAGGAGTCCATATTCTTATTCCATATCCGATGTGGGACTCTTAACAAAAAGATTTCTCTGTTTACCAGCCTATTTTCAACAAAAAGCATGCAGTAAAAAAACCCGATACCCAAAATGAAAAGTGCTAAGTATCAGGTGGTAGGATTTAAACGACTAACTATATCCTATAGAAAAAAAACACTATGAAGAAAGAACAAGTTGAAAATTGGGACCAGTTAATAGTTATGATCCAATTTGCCTAGCCCATATATATGCTCTGTGAGCAACTCCATTCTCATATAAACATTTTCATTATTCATTAATCATGCAATCATGTACTACAAACAAGTGCCATTCAATCCTAGCTCAAGAGAACTAGCAGACCCACAAGGATTTGATCCCTTCTGATTTGACTCTTTGACTAGTTTTTGTTCCTAGTTGGTTCCAATCTTAGCAGTAAACGATGGATGCTAGGCTCTAAGTTTATCAATCCCAAATCAAAGAAAATGAATTCTTTTCTTTTATTAGGAGTCTTAAAATTTACACGTGTAATATATATTCCTTCTATTTCTCCAAGTAAAACTCTTTGCATAGCCAGTTTCATTCTGAGCTATATTGTAGAATTCGGACTTTTGTCCCGCTTATGGAGTCAAATTAATACGGCCTATCAGTGCTTATTGATGGAATAGATGTGTTTTTATTCCTTTCGTTCTTTGAACAAGAAAAAGGAAGAAATCTTATATTTATAAGATCGCTGCAGATTTTGGGTTATCCATTGATTTAACAGCGATCATAAGAGTACCGCCTTTCTTTTGGTAAAAGACTTATCAACGAAAATCGTACAGTAGTATTGTTGTTCGACAAGGCACTATCTTTTGTTTTCCTCAGTAAAAGCAATATTGAGAATATTAGATACTTTGATTCGTTGATTTGTCCAAACTTTTATCTACATGTTCCAATTCTTTGCTATTATCAAGGCATGATTATATTATCCTCTCGTCAAAAAGTAGAATCAACTGCGTTTTTAGGCTCTAGCCCACATGCAACTATGTTTAACTTTTTCATTTCACTAGCTCTTGAGCTTGGGATTGAATTATTTTTTAACTTCAATATTTTGTGTTTGCTATAGTTATTCATTACACGAAACTAAGGAGAAAAATATTGAGAAGTACCAACCAACGATAAAATGTTCAGCTATGAAAAGAGATCCTGCAATTCAATCATTGTGTTGTATTAGATTCTTACAGTAGATACAACTACAACATCAGAGTTTTGGTTGTTAGTTCTGGACGCTAAATATCAATATTATGCCCTTCAATTTACATATTAATGTCCGCATGAAATTGGTCGTCCCAATAATTGAGATACTCATTTCTCCTTGCAAGCTGTTTTAGTACTAGAACAAACACATACCAATACGCGTGCAACTGAAAGAGAGAGCAGCAACACAAGGAAATTCAACCCACAAGTTGATTCAACTGTCATCTGCAGGCACCACTCGCTCCTCTCAGATGTGCCACACGTGATGGTAAAAATCGAAAATGAAAATCTGAAATGAAAGAAAAAGACGGGAATAATTTACAGCATGCATCCATGGACTAGTGAAAAATTAAACTTGAGATCATTAATGACTAGTCATCAGCTAGCATAATCTGCACCGATCCCAATTGTTTGAATTTCTAGCAGGTTGCAGCTCAAAAGATTTCTCAGCTGATGTTTTAGAGATCCTGCACCTCAAGTTAGACCATAGCTCGAGAGTTTCACATGCCCTTCACTCAACTTTAGACACATGCAAAACAACAGCCACTAAGCAAGATTTAAGCTACCACAAGATGACTAATATACACCAAGATTTTCTGTACTTTCAACGAACACCACGGTTAAGCATCCCTTGGAATGATAGATAGAGATCTTGGTTATCCGTTCCAAAAATCTCTTCTGCTTTTTTCAGAGTTTCCTGAAATATTAAAAATGGGCAAAAAGGAAAAGCAGAAAAGCATTTAGAAATTAAACTAAACAAATACAAGGTAATCATAGGATATTCTAATATAATTAAGATCATATTTATCACCTCACGAGATTGCTTTTGAGCATTTAATTCCTTTATGTTTGCTAGAAACGCACTGAACTGCTCATAAGACAGACGACTCCTGAATCAACACATGCTGATCATCAGGTGAAAGATCTTTTACTCAAAAAAGTTAAGCAAAACAAAAGTAAAAAATTTAGATACCTGGCTTGACGGAAGAACTCCTTCCCATCTGCTCGAGGAGTTTGAGCTTACAATTCATACACATGAACTAATCAGTACTATAATAATTTGTCCAAATGGAAACTCTATCAGCTAGAAAAGGCAGTCGAATGTGTTGTTACACACGTAGAATCATTCTTACATGTAAGCAAAATCGTCTATATAGTGTAGATATTGGACACAACACAAGTTTGCATCTCATATAAAGAATGACTCCCTATGT
Source organism: Anisodus acutangulus (assembly GCA_029783415.1). Lineage (NCBI taxonomy): Eukaryota > Viridiplantae > Streptophyta > Magnoliopsida > Solanales > Solanaceae > Anisodus > Anisodus acutangulus. The sequence continues at coordinate 307,436 of CM056502.1, read as the reverse complement.
GTGTAACGACAGAAATGCTGAGCTAAAGCAGTAACATTTGCATAGCTTATACAAGGAAATTGCAAAGAAAAAAGAACAGCTCTTGGAAACCTGGTTTTGGCCGTGCCCTTGGAGGAGAGTTAGCTGCTGAGGACTGTTGACTTGAAGGATAAAATGATGACAATGAAACTCAGCGTTGAAATTGAGGGATTGTTGGAGAATTGCTGCCAGATGTTCTCTGAAGAGATACTGCAGCAGAATATCTTCTCGGGGATACACTAGCGGAAGTTATTTTTGGTGTGTCAGTTGGAGTAAGCCGTGGTGTTATGTAAGGGCTGGAAAATCTTTGCGAAGCTTGCTTTGGGGCTGGATCCAAGAAAAAATAATAATAATTAAACAGCTTTCACTACATTCTAATATTATCATGTAAGAAAATGTAAAATCAAATACCATCACCATGACTTCCTCTGCCGTCCATAGACCCACTGAAAGAATGATGCACTGTGTAGCCATTCACCTCCTCTGCAAGATAAAAATTATTAACACCAAATTCAGAACATGAGGTCTCCATAGCTTGAAGCAGCTAAAGTTACATGATATCTTGAACATGAAAAGCAAACAAAATTCAATGAAGGACTAATAAAGTCAATGGTGAAATTACCTTTTAAAGGATATGACTTGTGAACAGATTGATCATAAGTGCCAATATCAACAGTTTCGGTTTGCTGCCATGGTAAAAAAAAAAGATCAGCATAGTCAAAAAAGAAAAGAGGAAAATTCTTAAAGGGAAACAAACTTCTAAAAAGAAAAGATTGAGCCTCAAGATTTTGTACTGTCCTACAAGTCAAATGGAAATCACGTTCCTGTTTAGAATTTTAAAGATAATACCCAAATTTTCTTTTTGCAAGTTCTGGTTACTCTCTCAATGATATTCTAAAAAAAAACCCAAAAAATGAATATTATGTAATCTTACAGATGAGTCATCATCACTCAAAGACTGCATCAATTGCCTCTTAAAGGTCTCCAACTGTTTAAACAAAAAAGGAAGTAAGTTTATGCAGTTGAAATGAAAATAGCAGATGAATAGTGCCTATGATTTTCCACTTTCAATATTCTTTCCTTAAAATGAAGACAAGAATACTATCCAATATCAGGAAAACAGCACTGTGAAGGAACCAAAAGCATAAGAAGCAAAAAAGATAAGTCTTTGTTTTTTTCTTTTTTCTTCTTGGAAGTAACATTACACATAGAAGTTCAGCAGATATCGTACAGCAAACATGATTCAACTAAGAGTACGATGTATGACTATATTAGGGAACACTTCACAATCGCTGGCAGTATGTAGCAAGTATAATAACAATCTTAGCTGAAATAAAGGGATATGAGTGTTCCCTTTCCTGTGTATTATAAATGTCAATAACGCTAAACTCACAAACCATGTGCTTATTTTTACATTGTCATCAGCCATCCAGGGAAAATACAACTTCATGAAAAGAGCTCTATTTCAAACATTTAAATAAACCTTTAGTAAGCAGAGTCCTTGCTTCTATTTCATATAACACAAGAGCGAACCAATCCAATTGCTAAAGTTTTTCATTTGCATCCCAAGAACAAATGAAACATAGATGGAACACCCCGCCCAAATTATCTCGGGTTTATAAATCAACACTAACAACATGTTAGACCAAAATGTGTGACAGGAGACATGTAGTGAAGCATTTAGCTTAGTACAAATGGTCATTTCAGGGGACTCAGAGAAGGATGAATGAGAAGCAGATATAGAATGTCAATTAGAACCTTTTCATGTTTTATCTGGCACTAAGAACAAAAGGATGATGATGGTGAAATTGCATGACTTTCTCAAATCAACTAAGCAAGTTGTAAAAGTTCAGTGTCATTGCAATCCCAGACATATGAAATCTATACTTCCACAAACATTAAAGATGGTCCTTTTTTTTTCTTCAAGATTTCTACGATGGTCACTTTAATAACATTAACTAGTTCTCATTGATTTCAGCCTAGTAAGACTAACTTTGGGATTACAATAACAAAGAAAACCCATTTCACTAACCTACTGATAAAACCTAACCTATCATAGACCAGAACAACCTAACAAAAGGCTAGAGCGTAAACAGATAAACAAAAACTATGGTCCATGAGACAAAAAAAAATTCCACGAATTCAAAAAGGAAATGAAAAATAACATAAAATATAACCTTTGCTAGGTCGCGACCAAGCTTCTTTGCAGTAAAAGCCAAATTATCTCTCTCCTTCGACAATTTCATCTTTTAATTCCCAACAACAAAAAAGCAACAAATAAAAGATTAAACTTTTTTATTACAACAACAACAAGAACATACCCAGTGTAGTCCCACAAGGGGTCTGGGGAGGGTAGAGAGTACGCATACCTTATCCGTACCTTCACTCTTGGGAGGTAGAGAGGTTGTTTCCGATAGACCCTCGGCTCAAGATAAAGCAAAAACAAAGCAGATCAACACAGAAAACAATCAGTAACTACAACAAAACAGTATGTTAAGGCTAATAATAAGCGACAGTAGATAGTAATAGAAATCGAAGGATAAGAAACTGCATGAAAAATACTACAGGCTACTAGTAAGGGAATTAAACTTTTTTATTAATTCCCTTTAAATAGAAATGAAAAGCAAAAGCTTAATAAGTACTACATTATCTTGGAGAGTGATGTTGAATCGCAATTCGGTAGCGTGACACGCTTGTTCGAGCTGAGAGACCTTATCCTCCAGGTTAAGGATGAGCCGATCTTTGTCGTTGAGCTTTTGGCGTAGCCGGCCCATTTCTGACTCTAGGTTTGTAACCCGAGAAGCGATAGCCATTGAGGTGATTTTCCGGGCAAGGTCCAATTGATCGTATGGGTCCGTCGGAATAATTGAAAGTATTTCATCGGGTAGGTGAAAGTCAAGCCCGGTATAGCTGCTGCTCTCCGACATTTCCAAACCCTAATTTGTGGAATTGAAGAGAAAATTGCTTCCTAAGGGTTTGGAAATGGAGGAATGCACGACGTTTGTTCTCTCTTTGTTTTTGTTTCATAAAAGGAAAAATGATTTGCGGTGGGTTGTCTGGGTTTGAATTTTTATTGGGTTTCCCTCCAAAGGTTTCAGTTTGGGCCCAGGCCCCAGACTCGAGTTTAAACACCTTTTCAATGGCGATTTACACAAACGTCTCATTCCGTAGGCGTTTGGACATGCGATATATCATGATTTTAAATCAGCGTTTGAACATATATTTTTCATAAAATTTCAATTTCAATTTCATATCATAATTTCAAATCTCAAATTGTTTAAAAAAACATGATTTGGGATTTCAAAAATTTTAAATATAAAACTTGACCCATAAGTTTATATTTTATAAAAAAGATCCATAAATTTACATTTTATAAAAAAAGATCCATAATAAAACATGATGATATAGTTGCTAATGATATTGAACAACAACCGGCTCAAAGTAACAATGTTGGTTCGTCTTCACGGTCATCTAATCAGGAAATGCATGCTCGACGTGAAGAGATTGTTTGTACGATGTGGGAAGATTAAATTAAAGAGTAGTTATAATGCTATTTATGTTAAATTTTCCTTTTTATTGAACTAAAGTTTGATCAATTAATGTTGTATTTTTTAGAAAGACCTTCTAGTAGTGTATTAATTTTATTATGAACTATGACTTGCTCATTTGGTAAGATTGTAAAAGAATTGGGAAAGTTTTGATGGTGTTCACAACTTGTGAGGTTTTATGTTTATAAGAAAAAATACAACTTAAGAAATTCAAAATTTATATCCAAATAAAATTTCAACTTCAAATCATTATGATTTAAAATCATGTCCAAACGGCTATTTAGATTTTGTCTCTATCATTTGAATTTGTGCAAATATAGTTTTTAGGAAATTACCCTTCTAGACAATGATAAATTTGGATCTAAAGTGTGTATATTTTCAAACATTAAATTTTAGGAATTTGTGCAAATATAATCTACCCTTTACAATAACTTATAGAATATTAGATCGTGCTCTAATATTTTCTTATAAAAATTTCAGTTTGTTCAATGGGATTTTTCTACCAAATCTATATATATATATATATATAAGCGGGACATAGGCGCGGTGATGTGCATTTTCTAAATAGTTGTATCCACTGTAAATAATTACATTTTGGTGACAGAAGTTAGCGAGAGCGATCGAAGAAAGCTGAAGAGGAGCAGCAGTGGCCTTTTGGACATACATAATATTAGTCATAGTGCATGTCTAGCCAATAGACTTTGATCTTTTCTTACTCCAAAAAAATGATATAATTTCTCACGTGTTTATGTTGAATCTTTATTGGTTTAAAGTCCAAGTGTTTATGATGGATGTCTATATTTTATATCCTCGATTTTCTACTTGATTTTAGATAAATAAGTAATATATCCCAAAATACATAGAACAAGTTAAGAGAATTAATAAATTTCATCTTAGCTTTTCCCTTTTCTATCATTGAGGGATTTGAAATCTTTATTGTTGCTATTATTTTGTTGTCTGTATTTATAAAAAAAATAAATAGATGGCAATTTTTGTTCCTTAAATAATGTTATTATCTCAAATCTTATAACGTAATTACTCATGTATTAAGTCTATATCTTATAAGAGTATGCTTAGATGGCAGAATATACAATACATTAAAATTACAAAACGCAAAAGTTTTGAAATTTGTGTAGAAGCAATGGTCTTACTCGTAAGATTGTATTAATCTCTCTTGAAAGTCTTATTTATTAATACAAATATATATAGTATGTATAATGTGGAATCCTAATACAATAATGATCATATATCTACTATAATTATACAACATTAATAAGTACAAAATATATGGTGAATATATTCTAATATTCACTAATACTAAATAATTTTTTTTATTTCATTCATAAATAATTTAATCTTCTCAACATATTACCTTCAAATGCCTTGGAATATGGTGGAGACCTGATTTTGAAAAATGTTTTTAGCTCATAAAATCACTTTAATCATCATATGTTTCTCGATTGTTTGGATATTCTTAAGAATAATTTATGTTTCAAATAATGTCAGGGTAGTTTAGTTGTAACGAAGTTTTAATTTTCTTAATATATTATCAATTATGTTTTAAAATCTTACATAATTTTTTCCCTTTTGAAATTGAAATTGCCGGTCTAACTTATTAGTTTTTATCGATCAAAGAGAAAATACCATCTTCCTATTATTTTGGAAAGTAAAACTATGCATTTTATCAACATGAAATATATTGTTATTTTGACAGAAGTATAGTCTTTAAAGGCAGTGAGAGAAGTATGACTCTAATCTTGCTCAAGTAACAAAGTAGCTTCATCTTTTACTTTTTTAAAATTCTTGAACTTCGATATAATGTATGTTAAAAGTCAAATTCATAACTCAAAAGTGAAAAAGAAAAGAATAATTCAAATCAGTAAAAGATTAATCGAAATTACATGAAAATAAATATTTCCTCCTTTCTCAAAGAATTTTGTTAAAAAATATCATTTTGTAAATACAATGATTTTTTTGCTTGCTTGAAGCGTGGATCACTTTACTAGTATAATCAATGAACGCTCGGTGTAATTTTCACAATTTTAATGTTCTCTCTATATAACATGAGATAATTAACAATCTAAAAAAAGTCATTAGTAACAAGTAACAACTAACTACAAACAATGCAATTTATCTGGTGATCTTACTAGTATACGTGGGAGAAAAAGATTAGTGTATATTATATGCAAATTATTTTTATTTTACTCTAATTTATTTTCGGATAAAAGAAAAAAAGACTTGTTCCTTCATTTTTTTTTCCAAATAATAGTAATCGAGGAAGCAAGTCTATACTTTTAGCATAGCTCCACAAAAAAAAAGATAACTTTGTTATGTAAAAGAGATAATTTACAATTTGAAATATAAGTTTGGAGAATCGAGTAAAATAATATTTTTAGTCAAAAATTTTATTTTATTTTTTGAAAATTTATGTCCAAAAGCAAGATCGCAAGTGAGATAAGCCGTAACTTTTACTCTTATTTTTTTTTTGGACCAAAACAAAGGAAAAGACTTATCTCTTGTATTTTTTCAAATTATTTCATCCAGACAAACAGTTTTTGTTCATAAAAAGAATAATTTTGATATTTCTATAAAATGATGTTTTACGAGGCTCTCTCATTCTTAACGCAACTAAACCTATCGCGGCTGAGATGAAGGGAGTTCACAACAATGAAGATGATGGAACCCATTTCCAGAATTGAATCAATGAAGCACCAACGTTGTAAAATTTTCTCTTCATTTCTCTCATTTATTTGATGATGTGTTATGCCTGGGTAGTTCAATGTAAATACACCAGGTCCTTCACACTTGAAAAATATTTCAATTTTAAGTAGTTGTTGGATCTGATTTGATACAAGTTAAGTCGACTAATGTTATATTTTTAAACTTAATTCTTTTCTTACATAACAAGTGACTAATTCAGCATTTAATGAAGGGGTATAATTTAGCTTTCCCAATCTGCAAACTGATAAAAATAACATGCAACTAGTGGTTCAATTTCTTTACTAGTTTAAATATTAAAAAAAATAGTCACATTTGGTCAATATTTATCTTAAAGTAGAAGTAGTATATGGGCAACCTATGCATTACCTGACCAATGTCCACATGAGGATTGGTACCGATGATGAGCACATTCCATTCGACATGGCAAAGGCAAAGCTGAAGCAAACATCACAGGCGTACATCATCTCATCATTATATTGTTAGACTTTGCTTTGCTGATACAATGTATCACTCCAAACCTGCAGAATTCATCAAAATAGATTCTTTGCTAATCTATCGTCATTGACTTGGTTTAAAATTCATGGCTCTTCCCCAAACAACCATATTATATGAAACATTGTACATCATATGGCTGGCTTTAAGTTATCTCCTCATTTCACATGTGGATACAATAATATATGTTCAACCAATCAGGGGAGGATTTAGGGTGTTCGGCAAAAAAATATATTGTATATATAAGGTAGATTTTATGTATATATATTAACTTTTGAATACCCTGAACAAGTGCAAATATTAGCTCAAATAGTTTAGGGTGTTGAAAATTGTCTTCATCATCCTTGTTCAATTCTCAGGTGAAATTGTGCTTGTGCGAAAAAAAGTAGTAGTAGTACCACTTGTGTTTAATCAATGGCCTGAACATATTTATTTAAAAAATCAGCCGTTCCACCATTTTCGCGTCTTCACCTTAAGACAGTAGGAAATTGTTAAACTATCTAAGCCAACTTCAAGCATCAAAGGCAAAAGAAAGGCGTAGGAATCAACAGTATGAACGGCTTAAAGCTCAATTAGACGTTTTACTTGCTATTGGGGCTTTTGCGATTCCCCCGTGTGCTGATGGCGCTATCCCCAGATCTCGGCCTTCACGCGATCATCCTATCCGCGACCTTGTGGATGAGCCTTCTTCTAGTTTTGAATACATTAGAGTTATATTTTGAAAGAATTTTAACCAAAATTTCATTCAAATCGCAAATTTAGCACATACCCAGAAAGAGCTAAGTAGCACATATATAGTCAAACCGGTAGAATATATAACTCTTGGGTTTTAGAACATTCATTCTTGCCGCATCAACTAGAGAACATTTGGCCAAAGGTCCTTTGCTAAGTCTTAATTTGGAGAAAGGCCTCCTAATTTTTTTTTTGATTTATTTTTTTAGGTTAGGGCAAACAGGAGTGGTCGGATAAAATTCATCATTTTTGAAATTTTGGAGGTTTTAAAATAATACACTTAAGCCCTTTCGTTTGTGTTAAATATACAAAAACCTCTCTCTTCCATCCCTTTCATTTTTCTTCAGGTATTTTCTTTAATTTTGCAACTTTGTCGGAGTATTTTAAGCTCCATTTTGACCTGAAACTTTTGAATTTTTTAGCTCCATATGCCCTGAAAATTTTGAATTTTTTGATACCCTAGTGTTCATAAAGTTTTTTTTTCAAAACCTTTGATGTTTAGCCCATTTTTTATTTAAAATATGTGTTATTTTTCATTATTTTGCTTGTTTTGATCTTTACTTTTATGTTTTTACATAATGGTCTATTAATAGCCTTTTGGTCGATTACTGTTGTATCCAACGTCAGTCTATTGTTTTTATATAAATCATAAAAAATGCCTAGGTGTAGAAAAAAAGGAGAAAAAATCATTTCCCGTTCAGATAAAATGGTTCAAATCCGTTCTAAAGAAAAGAAGAAGAAGAAGTAGGGAAGCAGTTAGACGAGATGGTAAAAGAAGAAAAACTGTAAAAGATGATAATAAGGCCTACTCAGACCCTATTGAGTAGAATGATGAGTGTACCATGGATGGCAATGACTCTGACAATAATTCAGAGTCTGGTGCGGAAGATGTTGATCCCTTATTCTTGTCATATTGTGCAAAGACAATTAATGTGGATAAGTATGGTATGATTACTTTGGCTGGATGATTATGAGGCTTTTCCAGCAAAGGTTTCTGTTAAGAGCAAGATAAATATGCTTGGGGAATTTAGAAAAGTAGTGAAAGACCAAAAATTCCGAAAAATGTCCAAGCATTCCTATTTTGATCACTTTAGAAAAATATGAGATCACTTCAACAAATTCAATGGACTGATGGTCCACTATTTGCTTCTTCGTCATGTGGATGAGAAAAAAAAGCGTGAGATGTGGTTTCTTGTGAATGACAAGCATGTATGCTTTGACTTGAAGGAGCTTTGTCTAATCACTGACTTACATTGTGGATCCTATACCAGTGCTTCTAAAGAGGAAAAGGTTATTAAGAAAGGGGCAACATTCCACTCAATGATTACTCGCAACATGAAGATAACATCAGATAGGCTGTTGGGGCTGGTTAGAGGAAATATGCTAGACATGCTTAAATGTTGACTTGTGTGGTTTGTGCATGTAATCTTTCTTGTCAAAGATGAGTTCATGGGTGTGGACCATGATAAGATTAAAATGGCTCATGATTTAAAATTCTTCCAAAGCTATTCTTGGGGAAAAGAATCCTTTGACCTCACTTTGGAATACTTGAAGTTCAAGGTAGACATTCTCAAGCTCCAACAATCCCACGTTGATAAGAAGATTCTATCATATTCTCTATATGCCTTCCCTTGGCATTCATGGTAAATATTATAAATCATTGTTGTAGTGGAGTATAGACTGTGTTTTTTTACACATCAATGATTATTTATGTCATTATAGATCTGGGCATATGAAACTTTCTCAGCACTTGAATTGAATGCTGGCAAATCAGATGAGGTTCCCTTGCCTATTCCCATAATACTTAGGTGGCACACCATAAAAATGAAGCGATTTGTTGAAGGTGATCCATTTAGAACTAGAGTGAGAGTTACATATGTATAAATTTAGAGTCTATTATATATATTTGGAGTCTATTATCAAAGAATTTTCAAAATATAAACTAAATGTTAATATTTTATTTATTTGTAGGTTGTGCACCATTATCTCAGCCCCACAGTGCGTGAGTTGGAGCAGGACTACATGAAGTCCTTTTTGGAATATGATGATGAGGCTAAAGATCCCATAATAAATAACTTGAAGAGTGAGTTGAAAGGCTTAACTGTATTGATGACAGAGAAGAATGTCTCGAAGGAAAATGATATTTCTGATGAGGACACTCAACATGCCTCGAAGTCTCCTGGTAAATTGGAGGAGGATGATACTCAGTCAGAAGATATTGGTGGCATTGGGACCTCTAGGAGTGGGAGGTCAGTGCAGGTGGAGCATGAGGGACTACAACATCGTGTGGAGAAGATGGATGAGTCCTTGATGGCTATTGTCTCTTGTGTGGAGGGTGAACAATTAAGGAGGAGCGAGAAGGCCAAGAAAAAGCAGGAGGCTCTCAAAGAGAAAGGTGAACGTTTTGAATTTCTTATTTCTTTTTAGTGTGCTAAATTAGGAAACTTCAAGGTCTATACACCAGCTGCTAAATTTGAATTTCTTTTTATTATGCTAAATTTGGCATCATCAAAGGCTCTCAAACACATGTGCAAAAATTTGGCATCATCAAGGCCCCCTAGACCAGCTGTCGTGGTTGATGTCCCTAGACCAACTGCACAAGTTGAGAAGCCAACATATGTGGTCCCTGTGCCAACTGCTGAAGTTGAGGCCAAAGGTGTCCCTGCTTAAGTTGATGAGGATGTTGTGCCAATTGGTGAAGCTAAGAAGGCCAAAGATAAGCCTGCTAAAGTTGCTGAGAATGCTAGTGAGTCGAGTCAAGCCGATGTTGAGTTTTACTCTGAAATAGCTGTGATGGGCGTTGTCGTTCAGATTAATGATTCTGAAAATAATTAATTTGATTATTTGGATTATAACAAACAAATAATTTTTAGCTAGATGTGTGTGGTGGAAGATGACAAACAATATGACTGTTTTTAATTGGTGGAAGATGACAAATAATTAATTTGGTTATTTGGGTTGTAACAAACAATTAATTTGACTGTTTTTATTTGTTGGATTATTGCAATTTTTTTATATGTGTGTTGTTGTCGTGTGAATTTGAACGCACTTAAATATTTTGGTTGTGTTAAAATATGGCTATTTTTACAAGTAGTGTTCACTTCTTAATGTGTTGTTGCTTGTATCTTATTATGTTGTTGCTTTGTAACTGCTATAATGATGGTTAATGTCATTATCATCGACTATGAATAGTAGTTTATTATAATCAACTATGAATAGTAGTTTATAATCATCGATTATGAATAAAATCTATAATAAAACTCAATAGAGATGTTATAATGCTCGAGAACAAACACATATATTTTTCATAAATAAAAATCATTTTATATTGTTCATAATGCTTCATACACCCAAAATGAAAGATCCAATCTCACTACAGCCCTATTACACATTTTCAAATAGCAAAAAACAACTACTAAACCATACAACAATTTTCTTAATCCATTTTCCTTTTCTTCAGCCACCATCAACCTCTGTTTTAGTTGATCCATCTCTATTTCGGTTTCTTTCAGCACATCTTTCAAGTGATCCCTCTTTGCTTCAGTTCCTAGAAATAATGATTAAAGCAAATCCCTGTCCTATTCAGATTCTCTGAGCTTGTTTAGCATTTCAAACTTGGCTATGCTTATTGATGTTGGTGTCTCAGGTCCTCCTGGACTCCTTCTAGGTCATGAACTCAATTGAGATTTCTTTGCCACAATTGCTGCTATATCGGGGTGTGGCTCAAGAAACCTGAAATAGTTGCAACCACCATAGTCCTAAACAAAACACCAAACATTTAGAGATTTTTCTACTGAAACCACATGAAAAACGCATACCATATGAATTAGAAGCTAATGATTTCAATTGCACAAATAAAGAATCTGCGACCTAAATTCTTTTGGGTGCGTGATGTCTTCAACAGAGTGTATTCACCGCAAAAACAAATGTCAAAATTTTGTGCTTGAGATGTTTCAGATAACTCATACATTTTTGAGATTTTGATTAGAAAGAGAATATGGAGGAATGATAAGCCAAGAATAGGGACAATGAAGGAGTTTGAATTTTGGGAAGGTTGTATTAGGAATGATAATCCAAGAATAGGGACAATGGCGGAGTTTGAATTTTGAGAAGGTTTTATATAGGGAAGGTTGTATCGTTACAGTTATAAATTATAATAATTTTAACCATTATAAAAATCCATGTGGGCTGAATGTCGAAATAAAGTTAAGTGTGTTTTCAAAATAATAAGTCACACCTATAATAAACCATATAAATGTATAATACCTCAAAACAATTAACTATTGTAGATCAACATGGTCAAGGATAAACCATCTTAATTTATAATACCTCAGAGTATCGAACTATTATAGATCAGCATGGTTGCTAATAAACCACATGAATAAAGGCGAATGTACGAATGATAAGCATGCTGAATTTGCACAAGTCCAACGGACAAAAAAAATAGTGAACCTCAAAATCCAAACCCCAAACCCTAAAAATGTCATAAATAAATAAAATAAAAGGACTTGACACTCATTAAAAATTCTATACACTTTAATACATTATGTGAGAGTCCGCATACATTAATGACACGATTCAAAGAGTTTAAGGGAATCATAATGTACTTAAATCACTAATATTTGTTTTAAAATATCATAAATAAATAAAATTAAATAAATAAAAGGACTTGAAACTCATTAAACATTATAATTACACGTTAATACATCATATGAGAGTCCATATACATTAGTGACATGATTCAAATAGTTTAAGGAAATCATAATGCACTTAAATCACTAATATTTGTCTAAAAATGTCATAAATAAAATAAAATAAATAAAAGGACTTGACACTTATTAGACATTATAATTACACTTTAATACATCATATCAGAGTCTACATACATTGGTGACATCATTCAAAGAGCATTGACACAAGTAATGGTTATCCTTAAACAAGTTAGTGTTTTGAAAACTGATACTTGTTCTCGGACTAATTAGATAGTAGTGCTATGATTTCCTTAAACTTTTTGGATCATATCACTAATATATGTAGACTCTTATGTGATGTATTAAAGTGTAGTTACAATGTTTAATGAGAGTCAAGTCCTTTTATTTATTTTATTTTATTTATTTATGGCATGTTTAGACAAATATTAGTTATTTAAGTACATTATGATTCTCTTAAACTCTTTGAATCATGTCACTAATGTACGTGTACTCTCATATGATGTCTTAAAGTGTCATTATAATGCTTAATGAGTGTCAAGTCCTTTTATTTATTTTATTTTATTTATTTATTTAGACAATAATTTAGTGTTTGTGATTTGGGATTTATGGTTTGGGGTTAGGGTTGGGGTTGGGATTGGGATTTGGAGTTTGGGGTTATTTTTTTGTGTGGGTCCATTGGACTTTTGCAAACAGGTTTCTCGTTCCAACAATCGTCTCTATCCATGTGGTTTATACTCGACCATAATGATCTATAATAGTTTATCGCTCTGAGTTATTATAGATTCATATGGTTTATTATAGGCGTGGTTTATGAATACAAAACAAAAGTGAAACACAACACAAGAAATATGTATAACAATAATATTTTCATTTCATTTTCTTGCAAACCCCAAATACAGCAAAACAACAAAAGTATCTAAAATATTTCGTTCATGAAAGTCCGAAAACTTTTACAACTTTCACAAATGAAAGCTTTGCAAAAACATCTTACAATAAAATGAAAATACAAATAAAAACTAAAACTAAAATACTAAACTAGGGGGTGGCAGGGGGTAATGAGGGCATCATGATCAACCTCATCCATCTCTAAGAGGATCCTCAGAAATCTGATAATCCTTCGAAGAGACGTCTGAAGCATCTCCCTGTCCTCTCCAAGGCCCCTAAATAGCCCTTCAGAATCATTACGGAGTAGGAGGACCTCGGGGATGCGTTTTGAAACCTTTTATGCCTTTGAGCACGAAATCATATTCTTCTAGGCATTTTAGAGATGAATTATTCAAAGAGCTGTGGGGTTTAATTTTATTTCAAAGGGAGAAGTATAAAGCAAGATATATAGACTGTTTGCATCGATTGAGTTAACCATCGGCCAATAAATGAGAGACGTGTGATTTTGGAGAATGGAGGTGGCGTTTAAATTTGTAGTTGATCAGTTTGCGTAAAACTCCAGCATTTTCAAACTTAATCATTAAGGCTGTCAGTTCCGCATGCGTAACAATGTTACTTGGGATTATATATTAATATTAAGACAGTGGTAAATTATATAACACATAAGTGGTATATTATATAACACATATGTTGTATAAAATTAAAGGATATGGTATATTGTAGACTGAAACAAAGTTGATTAATAATAAACTATCATTCGATTTTAAATTAATACAAAGGATAAAAATACACCAAAAATAAATTGAAAGGAAAAATAATCAAGTGGGATGTTCTCTCAGATATCGACATGCTATTTTCTTATGGCCACTTCTCTTGCAAATGGATCACTTATTTCTCATCCCTTTTCTACTTTCCTTGGACTTGAAAGATTTTGCAATGTCAGGAATACGCTTCACTCTCTTTCTTACAAGTCTGGGGTCGTAAGGTGGTGGATGAACGTACATGTTTGCAAACTTCTCCGGCACATCCCATTCCGACTCTGGTGGGATTACATAAATAATTTCAGCAAATGCAAGAATGTAAGATTGAACTTTATACATAGGACAGGAGTATTCATAGATGCTTGAACCATATTCAGCTCCGTACTTCAATCTCAAGACTGCCATCGCGTAAGCGCAGAATATTTTCACCAAGTTGTACTCTCTACAAGAACATGTTCTATTCAGTATATTGACTTTGACAGTTAGGCCACTGCCGACTATGGTGAACTTGTTAGCATCACCTTTTATATTATTAACAAATAAAAAGTCGCCCTCATTCATCTTTTTTCTTATCGTATTTTAAGCCGAAGGCACAAATAAATTGGTTGAACCACCGATATCTGCATGCCTCTGCCTCAAAAATTCAGCAAACCTCCTAGAAATGAAATTGAATATGACAGTCACACGGTACTCTCTTTCATGCCCCAACATTGAGTTTAGCGACTCGAAAATGTTTGTGGTCAGCACATCGTACCTGTTTGCTGAAAAATGTGCCCTGCTCCACTTATCAAATCCAATATCAAACTCGAGGCAATTAATTACTTCATGGCTTCTAGCCCTAAACTGCTGAAAATGCTCATCGAACTTCTGGTAATCAAATGCCTTTGCAGCATCATAAAAAATAATGAAGAGAATCTCCATATTGGTAATTTTTTTAGAAGGTTATCAACAAGATGCTTTATGCATAGTCCATGATGAGCATGCTCAAAAGTTCTGAAAACACTGTTGGCTATGGTCTTGTGCCTATCAGAGATGATGCACAAGTCTTGTTCATCGGGGATTATATGCTTCAGCTGCTCGAAGAAGTAGGTCCAAGATTCATCGCACTCGTTGTCCACTACACAAAATACAATTGGATAGATATGGTTCTCGGTGTCATGTGCTACGGCAGACAACAACATACCTTCGTACTTGCCATATAAATGTGTTCCGTCAATGGAAATAACCTTTCGCGTGTGGGTATATCCTCGAATGCAAGTTGCGTAAGCTATGAAGTAATATTTAAACCTGTTCGCATCATCAAGCTCTTTGATTAATCAATGTGTGATATTCCGAATTCTCATTACTAATGGAATCCAAATAATATCTAGATTGATCAGAAGATCCTTTCAGTTGGCTAGAATCCGTTATTTGTGCAAATTTTGAAATCTGAATTTATATTTTCAACCATATAAGAATAAGCCAGTAAATAAGCATATTCGTTCTCCGGTGTCCCCCTAATTAGGTTCTTAGCCACTACACCTGCCCTCCAACACTTCCAGTAGCTTGGTTTATAATGGAATTCCCTGAAAACCGTCATTTGAATTTCCTTTGTCATTGACCCTTTGTTATCAATATAATCATTCATCAAGATTGATGCAAGGACAACTGACGAGGCATGCTTATGACTACTCGTAACATGTTCAACACCACAATTGCAATTACTAACGTACTTGTAAATGCAAAACCTTTCTTAGTTCTCGTACTTACTGGCCCGCAACACCCAACCACAATTAGAAGATTTGCATACCACTCTATAATATTTCTTATTACTCTTCTCCAATTTAAAATAAAATGGGGTCTTTACCGCAACATTCTTCAATAAAATTAATAAATACTCTTTGTTATCGAATGTTTGCACATGGTAAAAATCGATTCCATCATTGAAGAGGTGGTTGCTTTGTGAACCACTTGGCTGCCCATCACCACCATCACAATCACTTGGTTGCCCTTCACCACCATCACTATCTTTATCATCATTATTAATATCATCCATACCCATTGAATGATCACCCATGCCCTCATGTTGTATTGAATCGTCATTGGAGGACGACTGTGGGGGTAAGTGAGGGGGTGGGTGTGCGGGTAGTTTGGGGCTGCGGATGTAGAACCAACTTGAGACCTCTCAATAACATTTATTCTTAAAATAGGCCTAGAACCATCAACAACAACATCAAGCATGTACAACCTCACCTGCCTATCATTCGTTATGAAAGAAGGATGGGTTTTCCCTCTAGTGGGCATATCATTAATCATATAACTAATGTGCAAGTCGCTCCGCTTTCCATTACGCTCGTAACCAAGTCGGTATACGTACCACTGCAACGCACGGCAATCGGCACTGTCACCTTGCTCATAGAGTTCTAATTCCAACATGTTGGGGTCTCTTGCCATTCACCTATTAAATCACCACCTACTATAATGTATTTTGTAATCGACGACATAATAAATTTATAATAGACTATGACTAAGGTCTATGACTCGACGAACTGTACCACACGAACTGTACCCGATTCAGAACCAAAAAGAGTTGGGATAAAGCTCTTACAAATTGAGGTATTTGAATTAAAAAAATCGGAATCATGCCAAATTTTTCGCCGAAAAAGTGAGCTTTTATAATAATGAAGATAGCTCTTTATCAACGATTTCTACCAGCTTTTACTTACAATGGATGAAATAGGGAAGCTTTCCGACATTGGGGACTGAGTTTCTGATAAAATACCAGAACTTTTGTCGGAAATGGTACATGAGAATTGGATAGAACCGAAGCTTTGGAGGGAAATATTCTGCTTTTTATTAATATTTTTGAATAATTAAATGGTTTGAGTTGAGGACCAAAGTACCGTTTTCGAAACTTTGGGGCTAGGTTTGGACGCAGCAAAATCTGACGTTGCTGACGTCATAAATGGAGTCTATCCACCTAATTTTCTGAAACTTGAGGCCTTTTTCCTAAATAAATTTCTAGATAGGTCATCTATGCAAAAGCCCCAGCCTAGTACTAGTATTACTAGTCCTTTGCCTTTGAATGATCTGCTTAAAACAAGATACTCATGATTCTTGAATTTTCAGTTTCAAGTATACGCTAAAAAAGAGGTAAAATGAAGAGGGCTTATAATCCAAAGGTGTCTGCAGACATTATTAGTAATATAGGGAGTGTTCGGTATCGTAGAAAATGTTTTCCAGAAAATAAGTGGGTCTTTTTATTTTAATTATTTTCTTATTTTCGGAACATATATTATCCTAAAAATATTTGTATATGATATAGACAAATACTATGGATGGTGAGGGTGGTGGTGGTGATGGTGGGGGATAGAGGCGGGGGTGAAAATGAGGTGCGTTCGAGTGTGGGGAGAAGACAATTAATGTGGAATGCCCACATGTGGAACTTGTTTTTCCCACTTCCATTAAGAAAGTCATTTTCCTTATTTTTAAGGAACTTGTTTTTTCCTAGAGAAAATATTTTCCAAAACATTTGACCTGCGGAACATAAGAAAATTGGGAAACATTTTTTGGAACATAATGAAAATCATATGATTCATTAACAATACAAAATATGAATCATTAACAAAATAGACATATCCGTTGCTAACGTAAAATGATACAACAGAGACCCCCCAAAAGAAAAAGAAAAGAAAGGTAAGTTCCTCTTCCTATTTCGGACCTTTGATGCAAGAAAAAGAGGGCAGTATGGTGATCTTACAATTCATTTATTCAGCAGAATCATGTATCCAAAGACGTAAATCTACACTCTGCAACCAAAGAGAACTGTACAACCAGCAGCATGGACACCAGTCTTACGACATGGGGAACCAATCAAAATAGCACTATAGACAAACGCTGCCTGAACTCTCACTTGGCCAGAGAATATACCAGTTTCTGGTGCTCAATCATTTCATATAGAATGTACATTGTTTCTGAATGAAACGAAGCCACCATCATTTGTGAGCCCAATAGACTTTCAGCTCTCTTCATATGAAACAATAAAGAACGCTATGGCCCAATTCATGCAATTGCATTAGATATTTTTTTCGCCTTACTTAACAGCTCGCACACCAATAGTCTTGACACGAAATCTATACTGAGGCTGAGAATCATCCTCGTCGTCATCGTCATCACTGTCATCTTCACTAGACTCATCTTCAACCCTGTCCCATCTAGAATAGTCAAGCCGTGAATGTCCTTTTGGCTGTGGGATTGCTTCCCAGCTAGATGACTGCTGTTCAGGCGATTCAATTTTCTGAACATCACCGACTTCAGTTGTCTGTTTGACACTTTCAGACTCAACGGTTGCTTCCACAACATCTCTGTCGTCTTTTTCAATATCACCTTCATTGGTTTCTTTATTAGTACATTGTTCTTCGCAATCTTCCTTTAAATAATCATCTCCATCCTCATCTTCTTCAAGCTCAGCTTCAGCTTCAGGTATTGGAGCAAGTGACTTTCCTTGAACAAAAGAAGAAACATCTCAAATTACCTTCATGAAAAGGGACAGATAGACAAAGAAAACAATCTTGTTTACCTTGAACACTTTTGGTCCAGAAACAAAGAATCATGAAACCACTATGAGCACATAAATTGGACTCTATGGACTCAATTAGGAACGGAGGTAGGAACACTAGAATATAAAAAGGGCAGCCCGGTGCACAAAGCATCCCGCATTAGCAGGGTCCGGGGAAGGGCCACACCCCAAGGGGTGTAATGTAGACAACCTAACTTAATGGAAGCATTAGTGGCTGCTTCCATTGCTCGAACCCGTGACCTATAGGTTACACAGAGACAACTTTACCATTGCTCCAAGGCTCTCCTTCGAACACTAGAATATAATGAGAATGAATTCATTTGCTTGACCAATTTATGTCCCAAAGTCCGTCTAACTCCTCATATGGTAGTTGTTGATTCCCCCAAGAATTAGCAAAGATATGACAAATGCTTTAAAAATAAATGGAAAGGTAAGAATAGATTGTTGAAAAAAATATACATGAAAGTTTTACCCCCACAAGCAGCAGCTGTAATATAAGTAGAAAGAAACACAGGCCAATGAATAGTTAAACCATAGACAGAGCAGTAAAGGTGGGAAGCTGGTGAGAAAATTGAACAAATATAAGAAAAAGGCAGAATGACTACCAATTGTGTCTTCAGACGGGCATGAAGGTTTTGATACATTTCCAATGATGGATTCAACTCAATCAGCCTGTTGACATCGAAAAATGCTGAATGATACTCCTTGAGGGTGACTAAGGTTTGAGCACGCAACATCAGTGCCCCTGTGTGTTTTTGATCAAGTTCAAGCACCAATGTACATTCATCAGCTGCCTGCAGCATGAGGCAAAGCTCAAAGCAAGTACTGAACAGACAAATCCTCTCTTTTTTCTCTTTATTTATCTCGCTTCTAACAATACCAAGAGTAAAATACAGTATACTACAACAACACAAACTATAACCAACCGAGCTCAACTTCTCAATAAATATGCATAGAAAAAAGACCGTAATATCTGGTAAGAGAACGTTCAACGCTGTTGAAGTACTGGCCATTATTAGGATATCATCATACTGCTTCCAGTTTAACGGTTTACTAAAAGAGAGACTGAGTGATCTCTTCTTCTTTCGCTTTTACTTTATATCCTATGTTGCTCGGACCGGGTGCCGTATCCGATACATGTGCAGATCTAGAGGTCGGATTCTTCTATCACATAAATTACAAGATTCGGGGGGTATGGATCCGAGTGCAGATACGGCCAATAGATGTATATAAAAAATGTATGTATCGATTAATTAAAGTTATTGAACTAAAACTAATAAAATTTAATTTTTGATAAACACCTAATATTTTTTTATTCTCTTTTGAGCCGAAGGTCTATCGAAAACAGTCTCTCTACCTCACAAAGGTAGGGGTAAGGTCTGTGTACATCCTAGCCTCCCTAGACCCCACTTGTGGAAATACACTGGGCATGTTGTTATTGTTGTACCTAATATTTTATTCATAAGATATCGCGTAATATCAAAGCATTCTCATACTTTATATGGATCCCATACCAAAAGGTAAGATTTACCAATGTTGTTTTTGGTAAGATTTACCAATGTTGTTGTGTTAAATACGAGTCTTTAACACATGTATTAACATCAAATGACTATGGAAATCTAGATTTCACGAAATCTCTTCAAGAACACAAAAAGAGAAATTTCTAGGGTTTCTTCAAAGAGGTAAGTCCAAACTTCCTAAATGTTTTTATGAATTGTTTATAAGTATTTATGATGATTATGGACGGCTATTGAGATTTTGGTACTTGGGGTGTCTATAAGTGCATAAACCTAGAAATGCCATTAATGGAGTTTGTTGGGATGGCGGATAAGATGATGTTTAACGAATGGGTAGTTGGAGTTATAGAATCATAACGTTACTATTTAGAATATGGAATGGACTCATTGAGTCGGATTATGGATCCCATACCCACACCCACACGGCCACACCAATGTCGTGTCGACACGGGTACGACAGGGATTTTGAAGAGTTCGCGCAACATAGCTCCTTACTACATTATCGATAGAGGAAAAACCTAAAATAAAAGGAAATCGTTCAAGCTAACTTCGATATTTCTATTTTCTATTAGGAAAATATGCTAGTTTTCCGTAATTACTAAACATGGAATTCAATAGCTTTTGGCTCTATTCAGGTATCAAGAAAACCTTGGATAGATACCCGATTATGTACACAGCCCGGCCACTAAAACATTTACTATCATCCAAGACAATATTCAGTTCAGGAACATCAGTTAAGACCTTAAACTATTCATTCAAGCCCTTGTGTTTAAAGAGCCAGCCAACAAGGAAAATCAAGGACCTAGATAACAGAAAAAAATGTTTTTTTTTTTAATTTGGAACTTAAAGCCGTACAAGTAGGGTCAACATCAACTTAAAAAAGAAAACCCCTTTTTGCTTCATTTGAACAATGTTATTGCTGAAAAGAGAACTTTATAGTCAATACTGAATTCAGTAAAAGATTAAATTTCATTTTTTTCAGTTTTATCTTGAGCCGAGGGTCTATCCGAAACAACCTCCCTACTCACTACCCCTACCCCTACCCCTACCTCCTACCTCCCACTTCCCACTTCCCCACAAGTGGGATTACAATGGGTATGTTCATTTTTAAGCTATTTGCCAAAAGATCAACCGTTTACTATCATGCCATGGTGTCACACACTATACCAGTACGCAGTTCCATTCGAATTATAAAGCTCAAAGCATCGGAATCTCGAATTAAACATTTGTGTGTTGTAATTGGAAAATGAAAGATGTAACCTTTTTGAAATCGTGAAGTTTGAGGAAACAAGCAGCACGATTGCTATGGAGAGCGATCTTTTGGGACTTGATTTTAGCCAAAGAAAGCGCATCCGTATAAAAACCCAAAGCTTCTGCGTATTTTCCTTCCCTGTACATCTGGTGAGCTCTCTCGATCTTGTTTATGGTAGCTGATGACGCCATGTTTGTATGATATAAATTAGCAAGAAATTGAATCCAATAATACAGGAAACATAGATTTAATTTGAAAATGGAACAATCGGAGATAACGAAGTAAGTCGATCGGGGTAAATAGTGGTCAGCGGGGTAGGCCGAGGGGGAGCAAATTTACGGGTCCACCATTTTCCAAATGCTTCTTCCTCTTGTCTAGTCACTGAAAAAGGAAAAAACATGATTCTGTTTCCATTTGCTAGTGTAAAACCATTGATTTTTGAATATTATTTGAGGGAGAAATGACAAATATGGTATCATATATTCAAGGCAAGTCTAAAATAGTTTCTCAATTACTCCTGAAAAGTTTGGTTCTACAATAGTTTCTCAATTACTCCCGAAAAAGTTTGGTTTTTTAAGTTTATCAAAAGTAACACGTTTAGTTCCGTCAAATATTTAATATTTCTTCTGTATTAAAAGATTGATCTAGTTTAACTTGACACAAAATTTAAAAAATAAATGAAAACTTATTGGAATTACGTAGTATTAGTATTGGGCCTATTAATTCTTTGTATGTTTATGTATTGGGCCTTGGTCCATTTTTCATTTATGTTGTATTTCCCGGTCTCACTCGGATGAAATCTAAGAAGTCTTAGTGGTTAATTTTTCATTTTTACCTTCTGTATATATGGGCTGAACTATATATTTTGTACATTCAGAGAAATAAGAAAGGAAAATATAAACCGCCCAACTCAAACTTTCTATCTCTACTATGAACCCTAAATTCGATTTCATCAAATTCTATCACGATTTCTTCATCTTAACATGGTATTAGAGCGGGTATACACTCAATAAACATGATTCCGCATCTTACGATCTTACCCTTGGATACAATTGTTAGGTTTGTCGATTTCAATCGGATTTTTGATTGATTTCACCAATTTTGTGTGATTTTGCTTCAATTTTGAAAAGATTACTGAAGCACACATTTTAATTTTGACTTTGAAGTAGTTTGTGTAATCGATTACGTTTTCCTTTTCATTACGGGTAAATTTTCCCAATTTTCCTTTATTTTTGAATCTAGGGTTTTCTCAATCGAGAATTTAGTGTTTGCTCATTGTTATATGGGTAAATCTCATGTTTTGTTAACTGAATTATGTGGTTTGGCTTCCTGAATCGAGAATTTAGGATTTCTTCGAGATTTTAGGGTTTCTTCATCGCAATTTAGGGTTTTCCTTATCCTTTGAATTTTCTGTGTAATTTTTCTGTTGATTGTTCGTCATGACTGAACAAATAGATTCGTCTAGCCCACTCTACATTCACTCATCTGATATACCAGGAGTGTCTTTGGTACATGTACCATTTCTCTGGTTCGGGTTTTGGTGGTTGGAGAATGAGTATTATTGTTTCTCTTTCGGCTAAGAATAAAGTAGCTTTCATAGATGGTTCGTGTGTTAGCTAGCTGTGGGTTCACCTAATGTCAAGGTCTGGGATGGGTGTAACAATATGGTGATATCATGGCTCACTAGTTCACTATCACCCAACATTGCTGAGAGTGTGCATTATTTTGAGACTGTAGAGAGTATGCAATTGAATAAGAGATATGGTACCATAAGTAGTACAAAGGTGTTTGAAATCAAGAAAGAATTGGCTTCCACCTGTCAAGGATTCCTTGAGATAGCTTCTTACTTTAATAAGCTGGAGAAGTTGTGGAATGAGATGGGGACAATGGGTAAAAATCATGCAAATGAGTGTACTTGTGCTGCAAAGACTGGTTTGAAACAAGAAGATAAAGAAAATAAAGTTTACCAGTTCTTAATGGGGCTTAATGAAACATATGTTGGTGTGAGAAGCAACTTGCTCATGATGAGTCATTTGCCTTCACTGGATAGTGTTTACAATATCCTACTGCAAGATGAAAAGCAGAGACAAGTCACTTCTAGTTCCCAATTTGGTTTTGATGGAGCCTCTTTCACTGCAAATGCAAACTTTAAATAGTCATTTCACTAAAAAACAATTCAACCAAAGAGTTAATTTTGACCAAAGCAGCCAAAAATCACCCAATGATACCATCAAGCCTCCCATTTTCTGTAAGTACTGTAAGAAGAAAAATCACACGATTGAGAAATGCTACAAGCTACATGGTTACCATCCAAATTTCGAGCCCAACACCAACAATACCAAAAATTCTCATCCACCACCACCAAATGGTAGAAAGTTTGGTACATCTGCAAGTGTTGAAACCAGTGTTGAGTCTACCTATGGGGCTACTCATGGTAATCATGACTGTCCAATTCCTGGTTTGAACAGAGAACAACAATCTCAACTTCAGATGCTTTTGCAACAGTGCAACCTTGCTGATCATTCACAACAAAACTCCATGGGTTCTGCCAACTTTGCTGGTAATGCTTTCACTTTGCCTAACTCTAATTGTGTTGCTTATTCTGCTTGTATGTTGACTAGTGTAGGTAGAAGTATTTGGATAGTAGATTTATGAGCAATTGACCATATGACCTCTGATAAAAAATTTCTCTTTGATATAACTCTTTTATCTATACCATATCTTGTTACTCTACCAAATGGATACAAAGTGAATGTGACCTTCACATGGTCTCTTACTTTGTCTTCCACTTTTACCCTTCATAGAGTACTCTATATTCCTACTTTCAAATACAATCTAATTTCTGTATACATACTAATTCAATAGTTTAACAGTATAGTCTTGTTTACTGCTTCTTCCTGCATGATACAGGACCTTTCCAGGAAGAAGCTTATGGTTCTTGGTAGGTTACACCAAGGACTGTATCAGTTCCACCACTCTCCTATCTCACCAACCACCAGGCCTGACATCACTACTGATGGATCATTGAGTGCACCCATTTCTGCTTTAAATAATGTTGCTCATCTATGCTTGGTGCTACTAATTCTATTTTTTCTACTAAATCTGTAGACTGCATTATTACCCTTCCTACTATTTCACCTAGTACTTCACATGTGAATTCTAGGGCAACTATTAACACTTTAGATGTGCTTTGGCATTATAAGTTGGGTCACATTCCTTTTGCAAAAATGAAATGCATTCCTGCTATATCACATGAATTATCCTCCAAACAATATTTTGTATGTCATATTTGCCCCTTGTCTAGACAAGCTAGGCTTCCTTTTCCTGGTAGTACTTCTCATTCCACATCGTTATTCCAACTCATTTACATTGACACTTGGGGACCATATCACACTCAAACCTATTATGGGGCTAAGTATTTCTTAACTATAGTAGATGATTATAGTAGACCTACTTGGGCATATTTACTTCATACCAAGAGTAGTGTTTTTTCTCTATTAAAAGCTTTCATTACCATGGTTAAACCTCAGTTTCAACTGCCTGTTAAGGCTGTTATGAGTGATAATGCTATGGAACTTGGTTCTTCCAATTTGGCATGTCAGTTTTTCTCTGATAATGGTATTCTCCACCAAATTAGTTGTCCTCACACACCTCAACAAAATAGTGTGGTTGAGAGAAAACACAAACATCTTTTAGAAACTTCAAAAGCATTGCTTTTTTATTCCAAACTTCCCACAAAATTCTGGGGGGATTGTGTTTTCAATGCCACATATCTCATTAATAGATTTCCTTCAACTGTTCTTGGAAATAAGACACCTTATGAATTATTGTATGACACCTTACCTTCCTACAACCACTTAAAACCTTTTGGATGTTTGTGTTATGTTTTTGTACCTAAGTGTCATAGGGACAAATTTCAGCCAAGGGCTGTTCCTTGTGTGTTTATTGGGTATACTTTTGGTAAAAAGGGTACAAGTTATACAACTTAACTACCAGATCTGTTTTTGTCTCCAGGGATGTGATCTTTCATGAATATTTCCTTATCACTTCTCCTCTCCTAGTCCCACTTCATCTCCTGGAATCTTAGGGTCTGTTCCACCTTCTGTTACTACTGATTTTCCTCATCCTTTTATAAATTCACCATGTTTTGATTTTTCTCCTTCTTCTTTTTATAATCATACAACTTCAACTTCACCTCCTGCTGATACTGATCATCTTCTTCCTACTTGTACTCTACCTTCACCTCTTCCTACTTCTTCTTCTTCTTATATACTTGACTCTGTTCCTCCTTCTACTTCCTATACTCCTACTCCACCTCCTGCTTCTAGAAGGAGCAATAGACAACATCAGAATCCCTCTCACCTTCATGATTACATAGTCCATCTTCCTCCCTCCTTATCTTGCTCATCTACTACTAATGATTCTAATACATTGCTCACTACAGCAATTGAGCCTCACTCTTATTCTCAGGCATCTGCTAGCCCTGCTTGGCAAGAAGCCATGAGAAAAGATTTTGAACCTTTGGAGGCCAATAATACTTAGGTTGTTATACCTCTTCCCGATGGGAAGAAATCTACAGGGTGTAAGTGAGTATGTAAGATTAAACTTAGGGCTGATGGGTCAATTGAGAGGTATAAAACTATATTAGTTATTAGGGGTGATACATAAGTTGAGGATGTTGATTTTCATGAAATATTATCCCCTGTGGTAAAGATGTGCACTATTAGGTGTCTTATAGCCTTTGCTGTTAAAAATAGTGGTCACTTTTCAAATTAGATGTAAATAATACTTTTCTTCATGGTGATTTGAATGAGGAGGTGTACGTGAAACTTCCACAAGGGCTGTCCATTGATTCTTCTTTTGATACTCAACTAGTGTGCAAGTTGTAAAAGTTTTCACATGGCGCTAGGCAAGCATCTAGGCAATGGTATGCTAAGCTATCCCAAGCACTTTGCTCTAGAGGTTATACACACTCACTCTCTTAATGATTACTCCCTTTTCTATAAGAAATCTGACCAATCCTGTGTCTTTCTTGATATGTTGCTGATGTCATTCTTACTGGAGATGATTTAATTGGGATTTATTCTTTGAAGAATTTTTTGAATGATCAGTTCAAAATTAAGGATTTGGGGATGTTGCATTATTTTCTAGGTATTTAGGTACTTTATCATGAGTTTGGATTTTTGTTGCACCAAAAGAAGTTCACTTCTGAATCATTGAGTGAATTTCATTGTATCGATGTCTCTCTAGTAGCTTCTCCTTTTGCTATTTTTGTTAAACTTCATTCTTCTTTAGGTGAGTTACTTCCCAGATCTGACACTTATAGGTGCCTCATTGGCAAACTTAATTTCCTTACACATACTAGGCCAGATCTTTCCTATGTTGTCCAGCACCTTAGCCAGTTTTTTCAATCCCCTAGAGTTACCCATATGGATGCACCTTTGCATGTGTTATGGTACCTAAAAGGCACTTTTGAGTTTGGTCTCAACTTAAAAATTCCCCTACATTGTCTTTGCTTGGTTGTTGTGACAATGACTGGGCTGCTTGACCTTATTCTAGGCGACCAGTTACTGGTTTTTGCATTTTTTGGGGGGTAATCTCCTTAGTTAGAAGGCTAAGAAGTAGCCAGTGGTTTCCCTATCCTCTGTCGAAGCTGAATAAATGGCCATGAGCAAAGTTGTGGCTGAGTTGTCTTGGGTGGTTCATTTGTTAACTGATTTGGGTTTGGATGTTGGTAAAGGGGTCCATGTTCTCTGTAATAGCCAAACGACTATTCACATTGCTAAAAATATAGTTTTTATGAGCGTACGAAGCACATTGAGGTGGATTTTCATTTTCTATGAATCAAGTTGGCTAAGGGTCTCATCTCTTTAAGTCATGTGTCTACTGCTTCTCAGCCTGCTGATTTGTTTACCAAGTCATTGCCTAGAGTTCAACATAATTTTTTGCTTGGCAAGTTGGGAGTGCGTCCACCCTCCAACTTGAGGGGGGTGTTGGAATTACATAGGATTAGTATTAGGCCTATTAATTCTTTTTATGTTTATGTATTGTGCCTTGGTCCATTTTTCACTTATGTTGTATTTCCCGATCTCACCCGGATGAAAATATAAGAAGTCGTAGTGGTTAGTTTTCCATTTTTGCCCTCTGTATATATGGGCTGAACTACACATTTTGTACATTCAGAGAAATAAGAAAGGAAAATGTAAACCGCCCAACTCAAACTTTCTCTCTCTACTATGAACCCTAGATTCGATTTCATCAAATACTATTGCGATTTCTTCATCTTAACAAGACTTTTGAAATGTGTGGTCCAAAATAAATCTTAGATATTTGTGTGGATGTAAATGATCTCATAAAGTTAAATTATTTCTAAATATAGAAATGAGTCAATCTTTATCTTTTTGGGATAGAGGGAGTAATTCTTTATTTGTTAGATTTAACATGAATGACCGAAAGAAGATTTAACAAGAAATGCCAGAAAAGTAATATCAAATTTCAAAAAAATACATAGCATGTGCTTTTCATATACTATATCCTATGACAAGAGGGGTTGCTCAGATGGTAAGGGCCCTCTACTTTTAACCCAAAGGTTGCGAGTTCGAGTCACCAAGGGAGCAAAGTGGAGCTCCTGGAGAAGGGGTTAAAAAAAGAAGGAATAAATATATATATATGTATATATATACACTATATTCTATCACTTAGACGGATGTGTAGGCATACCAGGAGAGATGTGATACAAAATGAAGTGATTCAAGACAAGGAGGGAGTGACCCCCGTAGTGAACAAGATGCGAAAATGAAGGTTGGAATGGTTTAGTCATGTGTAGAGGAGATGTGCAGATGCTCATGTGAGGAGGTGTGAGAGGTTGACAATGGGGGCCTGAGGAGATGGAGGAGTGGGCCAAAGAAGTCCTGAGAGAGGTGACCAGACATGATATGACACAACTTCAGCTTACCAAGGACATGACCCTTGATATGAAGGTGTGGAGGTCGAGTATCAGGGTAGAGGGCTAGTAGATTTCTGCGAGGATTCTCTTTATGTACTAGGAGTATTATTATCTTTGTACCTTTGCTTATTTTTAGATCTCTATTTTGACTTAATTGTTTCGTACTTCATTTATCGTATTATATTGCTGCTATTACTGCCTATGATTATTGTGTCTTTGCATATTTTCTTGAGTCGAGGGTCTATCGGAAACATCCTCCCTACCTTCACAAGGTAGAGGTAAGGTCTGCATACATTCTACCCTCCCTGATGAGAATATTGGGTATGTCGTTGTTGTATATCTTATCAACATAATGTTATCTCAGTTTATCACTTAACCATAATAAGCAAATCCGTAATCGACTCTTGTTGTCGAGTCGAGGGAGTATAGTTGGTATTAGTATGGAACAATATTTTCTTCGAGCGAGCAATCTTGCCTAAGAGACTATTAGACTAGGCTAGCTTCGATCCTTTATGAAACAAAGAGGCAACAGAAAGTTCACTTCGTTTATCATCCAAAACATCACAAAAGAATTCGTGGGGGTATAAGCGACATTTTTGACTCAGTTATCTCA
Organism: Anisodus acutangulus; assembly: GCA_029783415.1. NCBI lineage: Eukaryota > Viridiplantae > Streptophyta > Magnoliopsida > Solanales > Solanaceae > Anisodus > Anisodus acutangulus. Next base: position 278,681 of record CM056502.1, on the reverse strand, counting down.
AAGTCTGAAACTAGCCTTCCTCCGACATCAAAAGTCGAACTATCTAATCTAAAAGAGATATATACAACAAAGGAAGAGGATGACATAGAATAGTTTTTCGATGTGATTTAATATAAAAATCGTATGTGAATAAGTATTCGTTAGTTATTTTAGGGTGATTCAAAATTTCTAGTGTGAATATGTGTCTTCTACTCTCATGGGTTGCATCTTTTTTTTTTTGAAAATGTGTGTTAGGTTTTTTCTACACCTTATATATAGTAGGTTTTCTGTAGATTTTCAGCACTTAAAAAAATATTCCAGCAATACAAAACTTCTAGCAATACAAAATTGCTGCAACATAAAATTATGAATTCTTCCTTTTCTTTTTCTACACAAAGCAGTTGAGAAATTAAATTCTTCGGAGCTTTTATTTGAGTGCACACTAAAAGTTCCTGAGTGGCTCGTTGTATCTTGGGAGTAAGACGTCATTCGGCTATTGCACTCGGGTAGCGGTGGATTTCTACTCTGAAGAAAGCACTAACCATAACGTGCCTCGAATTCCAAAGAAAGGGAGCTTCAAGTACCTCAGATCTATTATCCAAGGGAATGGAGAGATTGATGACGACGTCACACATCGTATTGTGTCAGGGTGGATGAAATGGAGGCTCGCATCTGGAGTATTGTACGATAAAAAGGTGCCACCAAAACTTAAAGGCAAGTTCTATAGGGTGGTGGTTAGACCGACCATGTTGTATGGGGTGGAGTGTTGGCCGGTAAGATTTTGCACACCCAAAAGATGAAAGTTGCGGAGATGAGGATGCTAAGATGGATGTGTGGGCATACAATGAGGGATAGAATTAGAAATGATGATATCAGGGACAGAGTGGGAGTGACATCGGTGGAGGATAAGATGCAAGAAGCTAGGTTGAGATGGTTCGGACACGTGCAGAGGAGAGACATAAATGCCCCAGTGCGGAGGTGTGAAAGGTTGGCTATGGACGGGTACATGAGGGGTAGAGGTAGGCCGAAGAAGTATTGGGAAGAGGTGATTAGACGGGATATGACGCAGGTGCAACTCACTGAGGACATGACCTTAGATAGGGAGTTATGGAGGACACATATTAGGGTAGAAGGATAGTAGGTAGTCCAACGTAGTGCTATCTACGCTTACAAACTGGTAGTTATAGTATTATTATTGTAGGCTCGCTTAGCCTATCATATTGCCTTATAGTCCCTTGTCGTTTGATTTGTGCATCTATGTGTATTTTGTTTGTCTTATTTACTTACATTAGTTATTGCTTCTTTCTTTTTCAGAATGTGCTATCATGATTTACGCATTTTGTGTGTCTTACTTTGCTTGGGCTTTGTCTTGAGCCGGGGGTCTCTCGGAAACAGCCGCTCTACCTAACAAGGTAGATGTAAGGTCTGTGTACACTCTACCCTCCCCAGACGCCACATTATAGGATTTAACTGAATATGTTGTTATTGTTATAGTATTTATCATTTCTTTTATTATTAATGGGTGCATCTTGTGTTTCTTTGTTTGTTCTTCTTTTAGTACTTCCATCTTTTGTAGAGCACATTTTTTCCAACAACATCTATGTAAAATTAAACGTGCTATTTTTCACAGTGTAGCCTTCCAAAACAAAACAAAAAAAAAGAAATAAAAAAAAAGTACCACTGGTACCTCAGTATATAATCCTACGACGTCCTCTTCTCAATATGTTAAGAAAAAATATTTCCAGAATCCAGCTAGGAACCGTAGATCTAGAAAATCGACCGTTACATAATTTCAAATCCTAAAAGTACCGTTAAAAAGGGGGCTCCTCTTTAAAAAGGACCTTCATTTCGATCTCTCCTATCTATCAATGGGTGATGAGAATAGCAACACTTCCATAGTGGAATCCAAACCCTTACACCCACTTAACCAAATCGCAGAAACCCCAACACACAAGTTGCTTCTCAAACAATGGCTTAAAGAAGAAGAACTCATCCTCAACAGAATCGCAACCAAAGAAACCCAAATCGATTCCGTTCGCAATGAAATCACTCAGCTCTACTGCATCTTTTTTCTCTTTCATTCCATTTCTCTTATGCTTTTATTCAGTGCTTCATCGAAAACTGGGCTTTGTCACCGTTCTTGGATCCCGTCTTTATGTTCTCTTCTATGTTCTATGGGTATTATTTGGGCTGTTAGGTATAAGACCGATACGGAGAGTCATTTAGAGAAACTGTTGGAGAGAGAGAAAGAGGACGGGAAATTATTGGCCAAATGTGTGGAGGAGTTGAAGAGAAAAGGGCTGGAATTTGATTTGTTGAAGGAAGTTGATGCGCTAAGAAGGGCCAAGAGTTTGAGAGTTGTTGAAGCTAAGGTTGTTAAAAAATGGTCTGCTAGAGACTTTGTGTCTATGTTTTTCTTCTCTCTTTCTTGCTTGGTACTCGCTTTAACCAGGACCATTTTGTGTGGTTGAAGATAACTGAGTCCTTTTATGCTCAAATGCTTGAAGCTTTTTGCTTCTGTAATCATGTAGTAGACTAGTATTGATTGTGTGGGACGTGAAGGGAAGTTGCAGAATATATTGTTCTGCTTTAGGTTGTATTTTTGCAGTTAACAGAATCTTATTTGGCAATGAATTCTTTACATTTTCAGCTCTTGATTTGTTTCTGCCAATCTGTAGTTCCTGGTTATGGAATACTGTAAAGGATGCTTCTTTATGTTATTTAGAGACCACTCAATACACAAGAGGGGGAGAATTGTGTATGCCCGGTTTTTCGACTTAGTACAACAAAGCTGCAGACACAAGTATTAGAAACTGTAAGCTTAAAAAACACAATGATCTCCTTGTTCAAGGGAGTAAAAACTATGACCTATATGACATGTAAGATTTGCATCAAACCTTCATTAACTTCAAAGATCAATTTACCCAAGGAACTAAACTCTAGTACCCTAACCTCCAACAATCAACTCAACTACAGTAAACACTTTCGAAGATTATAAGCTCTAGTTTAGAAAGCACAACAACTTCAATAAAACAGCGTACCTAACTAGAGCTACTCAATAGCAAAGTAGGTTACAACTCGAGAACAAAGAATCAAAGACTCAACAACTAAGAACTAGACATAAAAATTCATCAACCAGGTTCGTTAGTTCAACAGTTTTGATTCACCAGAACACCTCTTCCTCGTGATGACTATGCTTGATAGTAAATCTCGATATCTGTGTGCAATAGCGTAATCTTCAAGGACGACCAAGCAATTACATAGGAGCAAGGTGTCCTTGTCCAATTCTAACTCAGAACCCGAATAAGTCGATTGCCTCCTAAGGAAAGCAAATCCTAAGAGAATTCTGCGTATTTCCTTAATATACTCCTTCACACGCTTTTCTTTATTTATGTACGTACCACATAATCAATAAATCCTTGTTAGCCACAAATTCCTTAATTGATATTCTGATTTCAGCCCACGAAATAAGATCTTCAGGAAAACCATCTTGCATAATAAATTAGCTTCCAGCCTCTGATCAACAGTCTTCTCAACAGCTTCCAGCCTCTGATCAACAGTCTTGGGGGATTTAAGATTTCTAACCCATCCTCAAGGCCCAAGCCATAGTATCTAAGTGATCCAGTGGAAATTCGTGCAGTTTGGAAGAGCTCTGGGTCCAAGGTGTTTGTAAACGGAAGTGAGGAGAAGCTTGTAAAACTCTGATTTGGACGGTCAGAATGCAGACCAACATTACTAACAGCCCACCTCCCTGTACTAGTCATGAAATATGTTGCTGGACCCAGAGGTTCATTCTCCCTCTCATACAATATCTGATTATTAGATGTTATTGGAGGTCCTCCACATTTAATTGCGAAGCTGAAATCTGTGAATTACGAAAAGCCACATGCATGAGAAGATAAGAAACCAGTAAATCAGTTTTATATTAGAAGACTAGCAGTAGAAAAGAGTAGCAGATGTCCTACTTCACCTCCCCCTTCTTGTTTCTTGGTAAACGTCATATCATAAGAACAGAAAATGTAGGCAAATATTACAGATTTAGGTATATTACCTTAAATGGACGAATTCAACTGATGGATATTGACCATAATTATATTTTGGTTTATAGACAAAATATAGAACAACTAATTTCAAACGTATTCATACTAATGGAACCAGAAACTTGGAGTAGGATTTTTTTCGTCAAGGAATTGTATGAAGCACTTACATCTCGGAGATCCCCGAAGGCAAAGAACTGAAAACAAAGGAAGTATCCACCCATTTAAGTTCTTTGAATACAGAGACTATTATAATTACAACATTGTTGACAACTAGATTTGTGATTAATTACCTGTTGTCTGATTGTTCAATTGTAAAGTTGTTGCCAACTAGATTTCTGCAAGTTGTCAAATATCAATGTTAGCATGATGTCACAGTGGAAACTGGGGGAAAATAGTAGGCGAAAGTATTATTCAAATTTAAGTTATTCTTATACATACAATTGTAGGTTCTGCTCATTGACCCAAGAAGGGAAGCTTCCAGATAACCCATTGTATGATAAATCTCTACATGAAAAGAAGGGACGTTAAGCAACAACTACTAGATATTTCAGATATTTCTGCACCCAAAACATAGAAAATGTCAAGCATTTATTTCATCCAAGAAATTATTACTTAGTAAACTTTATGGCGATGGGATTAAGCCAGGGAGAGAAAATGGGATCTAGAAGGATAGACGAATTTTGATGTGGCTCCAGCCGCATGAAATTACAGCATAATATTTGAAGGACAGATATTAGACAATTTTAAACTGATGAACAAATTAATTATATACACAATTACATGGTAGATATCATGAACCAATCTAGTAACGCCTCTGGTATTGTTATCATGCATTACCCAGTAAGGCTTCAAAATGCCAGTAAGGAAGATGCTGAAATAACTTATAGCAGAAATAGTCCTTCATTCTGCTTAATAAGATGGTGAAGAGGTTTGAAAGTTCAGCATGTTCATTCCAACAGAAAGGATATTTGACGGTGAAATCATATAAAAACAAGAGTTACTCACATAGTCTGGAGAAACTGGCTCTTCTGAGTTGGCAGGACGCCTGTCAACTTGTTATCACCAAGAAACCTGATGATAAAAAGCGCATTAGCACAAGAAGACATCGTTAAGGTGGTATCATAGATAAGAAAACATTAGATCATTACAGGTGAGTCAGCGAACACAGATTGAAAACTGCATCTGGAATACGCCCAGCCAAATTGTTGAAGCTCAAATCCCTGAGGAAAAGATTAGCAAAAGTTAGACCAAAGGATTAGTAAATGATCAGTGAGGGCTTCAACGTCTTCTACTTGTATGCGAGTTGAATACAAGTTAGAAGTGTTTATACCATGGTCATACAAGTACGGGCTTAAAAAGTTAATAAGAATGTTATCATGCTCAGCACTCACAGTAGTGACAGGCTCTGGTATTCCCCAATGTTAGGTGGGATGGAACCTGAAATGTTGTTATTTCGTAAAACCCTGGAAATATCAAATTTAGTTGGTCAGAGAAAAAGAAAAGAAATAAAATGTCAAGCTTTGTAGCATGTGGTGCTATGTCATGTTCCTTACAGCTTGCTTAGAGACTTCATATTCCTGAGGAAGCCGAATGAAGAGCTCCCATTGGATAGATCACTTATTCTCCTGTTAGTTATGCAGAAGAGGAAGTATCAGATTCTGCTAGATGTAAAAGTGGATTTTAAACTGTTGACAAAGGATAAAAACATTCGCTCAAACTCACAGGTTGGAAAAGGAAGCTGGTATTGGACCCGCAAAAGCATTTCCTTGGAACCTCCTGTGGCAATAGAAAGATCAGTCACAGACTATCTAGAGAAGATATAGGAGCATTATAGCAATGCTGCAGAGAAAAAGTAAGACGCCATTGCCATTCTCGAAAAAATTCGAGAATAACAAACTGGACATAGTTCAAGTAACTGTGGTCTCACAGTGCGGTAAGCTTTGACCAATTATTTCCAATGAAATCAGGAATCCTCCCAGTAAAATCATTATCTGAAGCCCACCTGAAAGTGCGAATAGTTAAGTTTCCAGTGAGATTTACTACATGAATTTGTCCAAGTGAAGGAGCATGTGACAGAGAGCTCTTACACTGTATCCAAGTTCTGCATTTTCGCAAACGTCAATGGTATTGGACCACTAACACCAGAACTATCGATATAACTACGCAAGGAAACAATTTTTTCTTCAGAAAAGATAAACAAATATTAAAAAAGACACTATTCAAGAGAAAATAACTTATACGGAGTATATTTTAAAGTTAACTTTTCATTGTCCACATCTGATTTTTTTCTAAGTGGTTATCATATGCATGTTAGATATTTTGTCAAACATGAGATTTGTTGGACAAGTCCAGTATGCCATTGATCCTATGTTTGATGGAGACTCTCATGTCTTTATTAGAATATGTTTTATTGTTTGGCATCTGTTATGTCTCAACTGTGTGCTATATATTTCAAGATAAACTATTTTCCCTTCATTTCTGTTTTTGTATGTTGCATGTCCAAATTAGAATTTTAAAGCTTCAAACATCTAGTAGAACGGAAAGAGAAACCAAAGAAGGATACTAATGTACGTAAAATGAGAGTTATATGTCTTGTCCATGTTGTATTCTGCATCTTTTGAAAATCACGTGACATGTCACACATATTAAGAACCTAACGTAGCTTATCATACTCGTGACAGAAGGAACAATTACTTCATCAGAAAATCAGAGAAGGATCAAACTCCTATACCCCTCCACTTGCACGAAAATAGAGCAAGAAGAACAACAGATTGCATTAGATCATTGGGAGAATAGTTAAATGGTTGACATGCTTAAAAGAATAACACTGAAGAAGAAACGATCTTGACAACCTCTTGCTCCAACTGATATAATTTCCGGCCTTGCATTTGATGTATAAACAATGCAATACCATCAAAATTCAACATGATCTTGATAAACACATACTGTAGTATATTTCCCATGCAAAACTCTAACAAGATTTTGACGTGATAGCAGTTTTTAAGATGTCAATAAATGCGTCATAACTTTTTGTGTCAATCTTGTTAAGTTTCCAAGCTCTCTAGGCAGAGGTCCAGAGAAGTTGTTTGTGCCAAAACCACTGCAGCAAAAGGGAATTGCATCCTTTGAGGTGAATAAGAGCAGAAGAAACGATGAAGATCGATGCTATTCATAACTCAATAATATTATCATGAAGTCAAGGGTCCAAAGGACATAAAGAGAACATACATTGACATTATGTCAGTCAACAACCCAAGTTCCTTTGGAAGCTCCCCTGATAAAGCATTAATGCCAATGCTTCTGGTGACGCCAAACATTTAAATTATTCCAAACATGTCGACACCAAAAATATCAAATTGAGCATAAACAATTAAAATAGAGTAGACATACAGGTATTGCATCCGAGTCAGATTGGCAATGGATGGGGACAGCGTGCCTGTTAAGTAATTTTGGCTCAAATAGCTGCAATTTTATAACTAAAATATCAGTAGTGGGGACACTTGTGGTCATAGCGGGAGCTTAGTGCACCAGGCTGTCCTTTTTTTTATCAGTAGTGGGTACATAAAACATGAACAGTATAGGATAAAAACTACATTCAGGAGGAAGCAAGTACAGATTGTTGAGGAAGGTAAGGCTCCATAATTCATCTGGAATTTCACCCCTGACGTTCAATCCAGAAACTCTCCTGAACAATTGAAAAGAGAAGTCAGAGTTACATGGTAAGTAAATATACCGAACACTACATCCTATTGCATACAAGAAGAAGAAGCAACACATACTATTGAGGTCAACATTTATTAGGGCAGCCCGGTGCACTAAGCTCCCACTATGCACGGGGTCCGGGGAAGGCCCGGACTACAAGGGTCTATTGTACGCAGCCTTACCTCACATTTCTGCAAGATGCTGTTTCCACGGCTCGAACCATGACCTCCTGATCACATGGAGGCAACTTTACAAGTTACTCCAAGGCTCCCTTCATGAGGTCAACATTTATTAGAATAATGTAAAATGCAACATAGAGACGGGTCCAACATTTAACTTAGGACTACATATATGTATAACAAAAATTTAAGGCGAAATACATAGACAGCTTCCTTAACTTGGACACAATTGTCACTTAGCTAACTCAACTGAGGCTTGTACCTATTAGATACTTCAACCTCACTCAATGCGTGCCTACTATATAACCACAAATAGCTGACATTTAAGAGATGTCTCTCTGTATATAAAGGGCAGCCCGGTGCTCTAAGCTCCGCTATGTGCGGGATCCGGGGAAGGCCGAACCACAAGTGTCTATTGTACGGAACTTTCTCTCTGTATATGTAAATACATTAAAAGTTGAACCTACTACATGTAAATTTTAGATTCTTCTCTTAGACAAATGTCCGTAAAGTGAATAACGCAGATTAAGTAGGGGAAAAGAGTGACTTACAAGCCAGTGATGTGACAAGCAGTTCGGTTAGAACAGTCGCATTTGATGGCGGGATTAAAATCTAGGATCGAAGTTGAATCAATGGCTGCTCCACTGCATAACTCACCACTAATGTTCCACTGATTTGTTGCAGAAATTCCCCATCTTTTGAAGATGGAGTTCAAAATACGCGCTGCAGTATCAATAACTCACAACTATGAGAATCTAATTAATGATGCTTAGATAAGGAAAAAATCACAAACTTGATCTTGTAATACAATGGACAATTGCTAATACAAATCTGAATATAAGGTTAGTGAAAAGAAGTTACTAGAAAAAGTGCATACAATAAGTAGTAGTACTTCCAATTCAATTAAGGGTGTGTTTGGTACGAGGGAAAATGTTTTCTTGCAAAAATAAGGGAGTTTTACTTATTTTTTATTATTTTTATTATTTGATATGTATCAAAAAATATTTATATATAATATAGCAAAAACATAATGGAGGTGGGATGGGATGAGTAGTGGGGGTTCGGGCGTGGCGGGGTGACATGATCAAGGGGTGGGGATCGGAGGCGTTGGGTCGGTGGGAAGGAAAACAAATAACTTGGAAATTGTTTTTTCTACTTTCATTAGGAGAAGTCATTTTACTCTTTGTTAAGAACAAAAAAACTTATTTTTCTTGTTCAAAATATTTTAACCAATCAAACATGAAAAAAATTAAAAATATTTTTCAAAAAATATCTTTCTTCATACCAATCACACCCTCAATGTCCTCATCTTCTCACTCCCAAATTCCACACCACATATAAACACATACACACAGTGAGTGGAAAAGAGGTAACATGCTGTCCCCCTCTTCAGGGTAAACAAAATTTGTCATTTTCTCTATATTTGTAATTGTAATATCTGACATACTTTAACTTTTTACTTTTGGTGGTGTACTTTTAATTGAAGGATCATAATGTGGGTACGTGAAGGGGTAGAATATATCTTACTTGTACCTTAATAGATAAGAGTGTTATATTATCAGGTTTAATTATTACTAACATATATTCTTGTTTTAATTTGTAATTACAATATTAAATAATTCAATTTTGATTATATACTACTCTCTTTGTCTTTACTTATGTAATATTATTTAATTAGGTACGAAATTTAAAAAAGAAAAATACTGAAATTTTGAAACTTTTGGCTATAGATCAGTCCATTATAGAAAAAATGAAAAATGAAAAATATAAAATTAAATTATTTTTAAATATAATTGTTACTCTCTTCGTCTCAAAGTATTTGTCATGTTTTTTTTCTAAAGTTAATTTGACTAATTTTTAAAGCTAAATTAGATTATATTAATTCAATATTTTAAAATTAAATTTTAGATATTCAAAAACCACACGAAAAGTAATATAATTTGTAATTATTCTCATATTAATATGATGAAAAAATATAATTTAAAATGCTGGTCATTATGTAGTTTGACTCAAAAAATGAAATATGAGAAGTATTTTGAGATTAAGGCAGACTTTAAAATGTCAATCACATCAAATGATACTGATGGCACAAAGATAACCTTAAGTATCACACTAATGGTTGAAAATTTTAGAGGTTACATATAATGTGGGGAGCCTATATATAATGTGCCGAGATACTTCGTACTGAAGTGAGATATTTTGGAAAAATAGTGTCGGCTTGGCTAAAGCGAACAATGTTAAGATGATTTTCCCTGACAGATAATATATATTTCAACCTCTAACAATACATGATTAACCATAACTTCAACTTGGCATATATCAAAAGATGATTATAAGTGGATTATGAATCTTTGAATTTAGAAGTGATAGAAAAAAAGGGGAATGGGAGGATTAATGGTGGCAGTGGTTGTGTTTCTTTGTGCTACGGTTATCTCCATCAGTAGACCAAACATGATGATGATGATGGCCAACAAGTAGAAGCTTAAGCTAAATAAAGCATATGATCTTCCGGTTGCCCATGGCAGCGCCTTCTTCATCTCTGCCTTATTCTTTCTTCGAGAACAAAATATTAGAGAAAGAAGAGACATATCCGTTAATTATAGTATAAAGCTACTAATATTAACTAGTTATCGTCATATTAACATGCAACTGTGCCATGCACCTTTGATTTTTGGTCGGTTGTTTTCCTAAACGTTGCCTTTTGTTATGTTCTATATGGCGAGCCCACCGTGTAGTAATGAAACATAACTACTCTTTGTACGTAGTTTAGAGGAGGCCCCAAGGTCAGTAATTTAATAACTCCTGCGCTGCCGGCCAACTTGGCAATTGGCCAAAAAGACAGATGCAACTTCATATCTGCTTTAGGTTATTTGGGTAATCTTTTTGTATTTTTGCTGTTAACAGAAATCTTATTTGGCAATGAATTCTTAATGGTATAAGGTATTATATTCTGTACACCCGGTATAATTTTTTTTAGAAATACTATGTATATTTTTTAACCTTTTTATTGAAAAATATTTTTCAGTTGAAAAAATACCATGTATATTTGTGGTATAAATATATTTCTGTAAACATACTATGTATATTTATAGTGTGGATTTTTTTTTATTGTGAAATACCAAGTATATCTATGTAGTATATGTTAAATACAAATACATACATATATATATATATATATATATGTGTGTGTGTGTATAAATATACATATACGCATAAATAATATGTTAATAACCAGATTTAAATTCCTAATAAGAGAACCAAAAGAATAATTTTTAGGGTATAAGGAAAATAGGGGAAAAGGACGCTAGAAAAGGAAAGGATGAAAAAAAATTGAATGATTGTATCACATATGGAAGATATATATTTTGTCCAAAAAAATAGGAAAAGTTGGGATTATTCTAGTTCAACTGAATTCTAGGATATTTCTTTGGAAGTTGTTACTAATATTTAATTGCTACGAAATGAAAACTAATTAGTTGTGATACGATTGTGCAATTATTTTTTAACCATTGTCTAGTTATGTTTTTTGCCCCATTATTAATTGTTGAACTGGGAGAAGATTTTGGGCCAATTCTTGGACTCCATGCTTGGTTGATTGCATTTTTCAGCTTTTCATGATTCGGCTTCCAGATACCATCTGTTTTGGACCTAAAATGGTCTATTTTGCCAAACAACAAATTATTTTCCATGCAAAAAGAATTATACATCACTATTTGTAGAGTCAATTAGTTTCTTATTAATAAAAGTTTTTTCACTGATCTTAACATATTTAATTAGTGGTTTACGTAATCCTTAATCGAAAGTTAACGTGCCGATCTTATAACCTGAAATTGTGCATAGGAAAATATAGAAAACCCAGTGGACTCCCTTGGTCCAAGATGTGCCAAATAGTCATATGCTATTGATCAGCTTTTAAACTGGGCCATTAAAACAATGTAATGGTCCTCAACGATCTTATGTAAGAGATCAAAAGTTCATATTGGCCCAAATATGTAATAACTCCCAACAGTATACATTTAAAGACAACAGATATGTTCTTGGGCTTAACCTTGTAGGCTCACCAGCCCAAGTCATCAAAAGGATACCTAATGGATTTTGAAAATTTTAAAAAGAAGCTGTTGAGGTTACAAGATTACAACAACGAGAGGTCTTCTTTATTACACAATTGTACCATCTTTCACATAGGAAAAGTTATACAAATAACAACAACAACAACATACCAGTAAAATTCCACAATGTGGACATCTAAAAAGTTATAATGTTCTAGAATATGCACATCGGATTTTGCTCCAAATTAACATATTATAGGGAAAAGGTCAAAAAAATTCCTTGTGGTTAAAAGTTTGGTTCAATCATGACCTCGTCATTACTCAAAAAGGATAATTTCAAGCCAAAACTATAACGACAAGGATATGGATGAACAAAGCTAATAGGATGAGCAAAACTTTTATAGGTACACAAAGTTAGACCTTTTCGCAAAGTACAAGGGCTAATGTGAACCTTTTCCCCATAAATAAATATTTTGAAGAAATTGATGGAATCTTTCCAATGTACAATATTTGATTCATGAGAATGAAGAAAAATTTATGCATGTTTAATGAGTCGCGCAAATTTGGATTAATCAGCGGCGAGTTGTGGACAACAAATGGTTATAAATAAATAAGGTCACAGCAATGCACTTGTAAAATCAAACTTGATGACTGTGTGAACTTTGAAATAGCCAGTCAACATATAAGTATCACAGCAATCCATGTCGATATAAGGACCATATAATGTACTTATAATTATAATTATAGTAGTTATTATAGTTATTATTCTTTCATCCTAAAAATTAGAAAAGTCAAACAAAATTGTGGAAGCCAATAAGTAACAAGCCTCATGTGATGCAATTATACATATTCTTCCTTAACCCCCAAAAGAGAATACTAGTGTTTCAAATTATGGAAATATTATGGTCGTTAAAGGCCAAATATATAACTGTACAGGTCGTGATTATGTGATGACCTATTTGTAGGTATATAATGAAAACAAAACAAAAAACAAAGAATAATATGATATAATTAGTAAACAAGATTTGAATGAGTACAACAACAACGTATCAGTGAGGTCCCACACTGGGTTTAGGGAGGGTAGAGTGTACGCAGACCTTACATCTACGTTGGTAGGTAGAGCGACTGTTTCCGAGAGACCCTCGGCTCAAGACAAAACATAAGTACAAGCAAAGCAGAGATACGGTCAGACCCGAACAAGAAATTTAAAGCAGTATGAAAATTTTGGTATCAAATGCAAATAAGTCATGCTAGCTAGGGATGGCAATTGGGCGGGGCGGGTGTGAGTAACCCCTCCCCCGTACCCGTACCCGCCAGAAAATTTTATATCCGTCACCTACCCGCCAGCGGGTACATTTTCAACATCCATATCCGCCTAGGCGGGTATATTCCTAAATCCACACCCGCTCCACCACCCAAGTGGATATCCGCTACCCGCCAATACCCGCATGTACCCGCCAGCCATATTTTGTAATCAATTCATTTGTCATTTTGTCAATCTGCCATATTTTGCCTCAAAATTCATTATTATTGGGCTTATGGGATGCTAAAATTATGTGTGTCAAATTATTTGGGTTTTAGATAAATATAAAGTTGTACAAATAAAATTATAGTTGGCGGGTATAAGGCGGGCGGGTGGATTTGGGGCGGGCGGTTGGATGCGGGGCGGGGCAGGCGGGTATAACTGCAAATCCACCACCTACCCATATCCGTCTACTACCCGCCAAAGTTATACCCATACCCCCTACTACCCACCAAAGTTATACCCATACCCCCTACTACCCACCAATATTATACCCATGCCCGCCCCAACTGAGGGAGGGATTGCGGTGCGGAATCCGCAAAATTGTACCCACCTGCCATCCCTAATGCTAGCGCATTCTGAAAAAGAAGCAGTAACTAATGCAGGTACATAAGATAAACAAAGTACACTAAAGAACATATAGCAGTAGAAATCAAACACTACTATAAAATAATATTGCGCCTACTAGTATTCAACATAATTTTAGTTTAAGTGGCGTTCACATGCGCTTATGGCTTATTTCCAAGATTCATGATGTTTAAAAGACATTAATTAGTGGCTTCTTTCTTATCTGTAAAGCCACCGTAATCTCTGTCATTACATTAATTATTTTTAGCTGTATTCTTCGTCTTTATGATGTCAGTCTTTGAAATTCTCTTTTACTATGTGTGTGAACCAAAATTAAACAATGATCACCTATACCTTCTGCAATAATTAATCAGCCTTATAGCTAGCTATTTGTTGTGTGTACGTATCAATATTAAACAATGATAATCAAAACCTGATTACACTCTTAATTATGATGTATTTTTATCACCGTTACCTCGTAATATAAGCTTACGTGTTGCCTTACGGTGATTATAATTTTTATATATATCTCCTTGATATTCAGGGATTAATCAACATTACTTCTAAATCGAGTGCACTGAGATTCTGTTTCATTTAATTTTTAGTTTGACTTGTTGAAGTCCGTCATTTATTTATGGAAAGTTAATACTATGATTTTGCTTAATTTGGGTAAGAAACATAAGATAAATACTCAATTGGTATCATGGAATTATGCTCGAATTACTTGAGTTAAAGGGTGTACGTCAACCATATATAATTCGTCCATAGAATTTATCCCGAATAAAATATTGTGAGTTAACTTTGAAAGTCAAAGTTACGAGATTTGAACATTAAAAGTATAATGAGCCTCTATTTAGTCGATTGCAATCAAATGTAACTAGAGTATTTAATTAATAACTTATTGATCGCTATTTAACCATTAAAAGAGACCAAGTAAATGAAAAGTAAAATCACCCAATAGTGTGACTGAATGGATAAGGTTCGATCATATAAATGAAAAGTAAAATCACCTAGCAATGTGATTGAATGGATAAGATTCATCTACTTTTTATAATAAATTTTAAAAATAATTTTTTTGTTGATAGAAAACATTTTCCTCTTTAGTGGATATACACAATGTAATAGAAATTAGTCAGTCCATATAATTTTAGATACCAAATTAAAGCCAAAAAGATGAAGCAAAAGAAATAGTAAAATGGAATATGAATAGGATTTCTCCACTCTTAATAATATCTTTCGGGTACTTTCCTTAAATTATAAAAACTCTTGATATGAAATATTTTCTCCTTTTTTAGGCATACAACACAGTTCGAATTAATAGAATTCTAAAGCCACAAAAAAGCAGCTCATGGGAGGGGGGCTGTTACGTTATTTTCAAAAGATAACCCCACTTTTTTTTGTTATTTAGTCAGCATTCCAGTGATGAAGGCGAAATTGATTAAAAAGAGATTCTTAATTCTTATCGTCAATGCCCAAAGTCCTAAAGGGCACACTACCTCAAAAAAGGTCCCTCTATAATATTCTCACTTGTTAATTTTACCAAGAACCTAATTTACTACTGCCCACCAAAAATACTAAAGCAATTTAGAGTTTAGCACCTTTATTGTCACTAAGTTTTTGACTTCATTGATATTACAATTAATTTATAAGCTTTAAAGATTGAATTTTTAGAGTATAATTTTGACTTTCTGTCATTATTAAACTAACATCATGAATTTATTCGCTATACAACAAAGCTTTAAGTGATAATAACTTTAGGTAGAATAATATGAACATCTCTTCTTGTCTGTTTTAACTCTCATAGACTCCAAAAAATAGAGTCCAGTATAGTTGTTTTCTGGTCCTAAATTTGGACAGAGTCTCGTGTCGGACCCAGTCTCTCACCTAATTTACATTCAACACAAAAATTGGACCTCTCATGTCCCTTTCCCAACATGGTGACCCAAGGTATCATTTACGTTTGGTTAGTCCTCAGCTAAATGTCCATTCAGAAATAAATAAGAGTATCAAATTTCAATTTATATGACTTCTCATTTAATTTCCTCTTTCCGTCTTTTAAGAAAAAGTCAGCTATATAGAAGACTCTAGAGTGCCAATGTTTCGTAATATATGTGACTTGAGTTTAATCGGTTATCATTAATTCATTATTACATAGTGTACCTAACACGCAGCTGAAGATAAAAACTAATCCTAAGCAGATTTAGTTATATTTTAAAATTTATTCATATGTCAAAAAATAGATATTAAACAAATTTAATGGAGAAAGTCTTGACTTAAAATCTCTTCAATAGTACGAAGATTCTATGTATATCTACACCGAGACGGATACTTGCTATTAACCCTTTGATTAACAGAACCCTACAACAAATAATTGTACAAGAAGAAACGATTTCTTGGCTTTCTTGGAATTTTGTGCTGTGTGTTATTTTTGTTCTGTCCTTCACGTTACCAACCTCTCTTATTTATATAGAGATTACATCAATAAATCCTAACCTAGTAGAAAATATTGATGGACGGTGGAATATTTTTCCAAGTACAAATTTGGATAACATTCAGTTAAGGAACCAATCCCATACAAAATGGGATCACACACGTGCACGTGATGGAGCTAATTATCTAATATTAGTTCTAATTCTAATTAGATATCATATGTAAGTCCTTAATTAATATTTACATATATCTCGATATAAATAAATATTAATTATAAGTATCAAATAGATATCACATATATACATTGCTAATTATTTCAACCAAGAGATACAATTTTATTTACTATTTCAAATAGTTAGATCAATTTGTTCACAATATTGATTATATTCTATGTGCTAGCAATGAATATAATAATATTCTATTCGGACTAAATTATTATTTATTTGACTAACTAAATTTTATAATTTAATTATCAAACACAAATAGTTAATCCTTTAGCAAAAATTAGAACACTCGTTAGTGTGCGACCCCATAGGCTCAATACTAAACCGGTAGTAAATACCATCAATATACTAATAAGGGTGGCGTCTAGCAACACTCCTTAACGACTGAATAGCATGAAGTATACAATTTACTCTCTAGAACCTGTACAAGAATAATGTATTATTTCCTTCTGTCTTTATAGCTCCGAATCACCCTAGGATATGGTTCAACTGTCAAATCCTAATAGGTGATCAACTATGTTTGCATGTCAAATATAACCAACTATTGAATGATCTAAGAAACTTTTTTCTTCTTTCATTCGAATGCCCTAAACAAGGTCCTAAATTAGTCGTTTATAATTCATGACAACATAGAGCTTCAACTCATTACCAAGAGTTGGCAGATTCCATCTCGATCAATCACTAATTCTACAAGTGTTTAATCATACCAAATATCCTTTCGACTATCGTCCTAGGGCTATAGGCGTCCGATATCAAAGTACAATAAATAACATGTCAATTACTATGATAATCTCAGGTCAAAGGAAAAACTAGTACATTACATTCTTCAAGAAAATATCCTATTGATAGTTTATGGTAATTCTAATCATTAGGAATTATTCAATGAGTCGGTTCAACGATCATACCTCTATATGCATCATCTATGTATGTAATTTAGTTAATGAAATCAATTAATATTTATCCAATAAAGGCCACCACATACATATTGATCTAACCGGGTTACTAATATCCTAATTAGTAATCCTACGATCAAGAATATTTTTAGATTAAATTATAAGAGACACGACTCTCTCATTATCATAATCTCCATTATGATGTCAAGTCTCAAAACGTTAATCAACGATCTTATAATATTTAATCAAATAACTGATAATAACAATGTATGATAAAAGAATATCAGATGCCATAAATTTATATTAAATAACGTTCAAAAAATATGTTCGAATCATCAAATGTGAGATTGTATCTAGAGCATATCAACTATATTCTTAACAATCTCCCACTTGCACTAGAGTCAATCGCTTATCTACTTCATTCCCAATTTCCACTTGTGCTTGTCAAACCCCTTTGCTCCCAAAGCTTTAGTGAATAAGTCTACTGCATTTTTCTTTCCATCAATATTTTGAATCTCAACGTCCCCACGTTCAATAATTTCTCTTATCAAGTGATACCTCAGCAGAACATGTGAGCATAAGAGACATCCTTACCAAACCAAACTCTATCAGGGACATCACCATCCAAAGCAACAGTAAAACATAAATTGATAACATAAGCAGCAATATTAAGTGCTTCTGCCCAAAATGAATCTGGCAACTTAGCATCTTAAAGCAAACATCTAACTCTCTCAACTAGAGTTCTGTTCATCCTCTCTATTAAACCATTTAACAGATGAGTCTTTGGAGGAGTTTTTCTGATGTCGAATATCCTGCTTTCTACAATAATTATCAAAAGGACCAATATATTCACCACCATTGTCGGAGCTGATACATTTTAGTTATTTCTTTGTCTGCTCTCAACCAAGGCCTGAAAAGTCTTGAACACATCAAGTACTTGATACTTGAACTTCAAATGATATACCTAGATTTAGTAAGAATGATCATCAATAAAAGTCAAAAAGTAAAGTGCACCAGAGATCTTACTTTAAAAGGACAACACATATTAGAATGTACCAACTCCAGCAAATCAAGCTTTCGTGAAGGCGAATAACTCTGAAAAGAAACTATTTTCTGTTTCCCAATTAAGCAATGAACACATCTCTTTAACTTTGCTTGTTTTATTCCAAAAAGAAAATTCTTCTTAGCCAAACTATCAATCCCCTTCTCGCTCATATGACTCAGCCTTCTATGTCATAATTCTGATGAAGTATCATTCTCCATCAAATTTACTGAGTCTCTACAAATGGAGCCATGAAATAAGTACAAGTTAGATATCTTATCGTCTCGAGCCACAACCATTGAACCTCTAACAAGCTTTTACTAGACGCCAACAAGGGTTTGATCATAATCTTCATCGTCAAACTTTCTTAAAGAAATTAAATTCAGATGAACATTTGGAGCATACTTGACATTGTTAAGAACCAATAACCATTTTTACTTTTCAAGCAAACTGTACCAATACCTCAACCTCACTATCATTACCCATTTATAACATTCTAAAATTACCTAGAGTATAAGAAAAAAAATTCCTTTTTTGGCGTGACATGAGAAGTGCTACATGAATCCACAAACCAGGTAGACTCATCACAAACAAGATTGATTTCATTTTTACCACAAGCAACAAGAAGATCATTTTCAGCAACAACAACAACACGATTTTCATTATCGCCGTTCTTTTTTTACTGTTTCTTGTTTGTCTTAAATCTGTAGCAATATTTTTGGATATGCCCTTCCTTTTGACAATATTGACATGTAACATTCGTGTACCTGAATCTTGACTTGCTTCTACTTTGCCTTTATCAATCTGACCCCTGAAGTTTCTTCTCCCCCTGTCTTCAGTAACCAAAACATCGGAGTGTGAAGCTGATGAAAATAAGGGTTGAGATCTTATTTTCATCTCTTCATTTGAAACATCACTCCTAACATATTTCATAGTTACAACATCACTAGGAGCAAAATTAGTCAAAGAAATCAAATATTTTCTGAAGAGTCTGGCAGAGTATTAAGAAGCCAAAGTCCCTGTATTTTATCATCAAACTTGACACCTATTCCAGATAGCTGGTCAAGGACACCCTGAAAATCATTAATGTGATCAGAAATAGGATTGCCTTCTTTGTATATGATATTCATCAATTGTTTTAGTAGGAACAACTTGTTATTGTCAGTCTTCGAAACATAAAGTGTCTCGAGTTTATCCCATAAACTTCTAGCATGTGTCTCATTCACAATATGATTACACACATTATCTTCAACCCATTATCTGATATAACCACAAACCTGTAGGTGCTCAAATTCTCAATTTTCATCATTCATAGACTCGGGTTTGTTAGAAGCAAACACAGGTAAATGCATTTTCTTGTCAAATAAAAGATCTTTCATCTTGCCTTTCCAAATATGGTAATTACTGTCATTTAAAAAAACCATTTTGCTCATATTTGCATTCATCATTCAAATAGACAATCAACGCAATCAAATATAACCACAAGTTCTGATACCAGTTGTTGGGCCAAACAATCCAAAGATACTCTTAACACGGTGTGATATTATCCTCTTTGAGCCAAGTCCGCACGATTTTCTCCAAAATGCCTTACACCATTCAGAGTATCCAACACCTTATAAGTAGCTTCCTTTTCTTTTAAGCTACCAATGTAGTTTGTTCGCATACCCAACAGTCATCTCGATCGTCCCCTAGTTATTGTTGGGTTAAAACAGTTAAAAGATGTTCATATAATTGTGTGATTCTGCTTAAGGTTATTCCACTCGATTTTCGATAAAAAGTCTCATACCATTAAGAATATTGCTACACAGTATATGTAACTATATTCTTTTTCTTTCTGCTACCAATGTAGGTCTTTATTCGCACATCTGAAATATTTTCTTTCGGGCTAAGTTCAGTATAATTATCACAAACTCAGTTCTACGGGACCTATCAACTTATGTGCTTATCTAGAGATTATTTTGGTACATTCATATTAATTATCAAAGTATTTATGGCCACCAAAAGCCTACTGACTTTTTTGGTAAACATGTCTCTAAACTTGTGGGTAAATATAGTACTAAATTGTTCCGTAGATGCCAAAGACATTAAGTCGGGCCCTACACATCGATCACTGCCATTTTCATAGTCGTCTATCAAATTTTGGCCAAAACACTCAAAAATACATTTATCATTGTTTAATATTGTTTGTTTTGGTCCAAGACTACTAATTTATCTCATTTTAGCAGACACATAATTTTAATTCATTGGTCGATTATGTCATGCTTGCAGCAAATTAATTCACTACTACAAAAATATCCTACGGTGACGGGTAAAAACCGTCATCTAACCCCTAAGATGACGATTCCCGTAAGTGTCATCGTTGCCACTGTCACAAACAGATGACGGGTTCTATATCTATCACACGACATGTGACAATTCAAACCCGACACACAAAATCACATAAATTTTAAATTTTGATTAGACTTTTTTAAAATTTCTATTAAATTAATAATTTATTTTAATATGGCAGAATTTTTTTTAGGCAATTTAATTACAATATTGCAAATTGAGTGCAACGATGAAATGGACTAAAAAGTTAAATAACACCAAAAATATACATTGAATAGCTAGAATATGTTGTACGAATTCTTCCCAAAATGGATAATCATTCAAAGTGCTATTAAAGTGTTTAATTAAAGACTAAAACATTGTTAATCAAGTATCTTATCAATCTAAAATGTTCACACATCATCATTTAGTTTACTAACTTCTGTTTCAGCAAGTTTCTTCAAAAAATGCAATCCCCACTCGACACGAATATCATCAAGTTTCTCTTGTGAGTACATGTGTTTGCCGTAGAACTATAAACCACAAAAAGAAAATAATTAGTAATGCTTGAAATGATGTAACAATTAACATGGTTAATGTTTACCAAAAACACACGTCTCCACAAAGTCGTAAGACCATGTATGGGGGCAAACGCCTGCCCAGTGCCGGACATCGAAGCCCCGGTGAACGGCGGCCATAACTATAACGGTCCTAAGGTAGCAAAATATCCTTGTTTGGTAAGTTCCGACCCGCACGAAAGGCGTAACGATCTGGGCACTGTCTCGGGGAGAGGCTCGGTGAAATAAACATGTCTGTGAAGATGCGGACTACCTGCACCTGGACAGAAAGACCCTATGAAGCTTCACTGTTCCCTGGGATTGCCTTTGGGCCTTTCCTGCGCAGCTTAGGTGGAAGGCGAAGAAGGCCTCCTTCCGGGGGGCCCAAGCCATCAGTGAGACACCACTCTGGAAGGGCTAGAATTTTAACCTTGTGTCAAGACCTACGGGCCAAGGGACAGTCTCAGGTAGACAATTTCTATAGAAGTACATACATTATTTGTTATTAAAGTCGAGTCTAGCATCAACTCTTTCATGAAACGCATCACACAATAGCCACACTCGGTACTACCACCACCAGGTTGTAGTGGTGCCTGCCATTGAATTAAATATCAACATGTAAATATAACTTAAAACAAAAGTTGTAAAGATTCACTAAATATATAATCACTCAAGTATGCAGACAAAATAAAGCAAGTCATACTTTAACATATTTCACCATAGTCGAGTAAGCCCACTTTTGCCTTGACCAACTGTAGTTGTAAACATTTGCATGCCGCTGCGAGAAATTTGATGAACAATTTCAGATTCAAAACAGTAACTATAGAAGCATATTTCACTAAATAGAGTGACGTACATGTTTAGTAGCCTTTCCAAATCTGTATCCGGAGCTTTACCAAGAGGATCTAAATAAAACACCTCATACTCAGTGATCCCTAAAGGTGAAATTCCATTAAATTCTAATAGTAATGCATTCTTAAAATTGACATATTTGTGTAATGTGATCATCTTACTTTGGATTATATGGCATGAAAATTCTATCAGCTTTTTCTTCCATTCAATTGAACCCACACTCAAAGGAGGACCACAAGCTCGGGGCTCGACGAAACAAAAAGTTTCAACATGTTGAAAATGGGGTTAGCAGTGAAAGAAAGAGCCCGACATTCATTTCTTCATGAATATTCATAGTTGAGTCTACTAAAAGAGGGACCAGCCTCGTCGTGGTGATTAGAGGACACCTCTAATCGTTCACCTCTAATGTAACACGTTCCCTCCCATTTATATGATCAACGGTTCCTAGACATGATGATATCAGATCAGGTATGGAGATAAAGCGGACCTAAGAGTACACATAGCAAATCCTCAAGGATACAAGGCCAACTAGACTGGATCTGAATATGCCAGGTTTCATTTATACTATATTTTAGACATGAAAACACATAAGCAAGTAAGACAAGTATACAACCAAGATACCAAACATAGAAATGTTGGATTGATTAATCAGAGGCACATTTTTGCAAAACAGGAATGTTTAAGCTAGGCTAAATATACATACTTACTACCAAGGGGAAAAAGAAACATGCTCACATAATTCACTCCAAGAGGCAAGGCAGGATAAGCATATGCATTTTTTGCATGTAACTGAATAACTAAGGCAAACAACACATATCCTAATTAGAAAATTTATATGCAGGTATATACTTAGTTTATTTAGTCAACAACTCTCAAATCAATATAGCATTTCAGACATATTTATGCATGTTGGCAGGAAAGTGAACTTATAAACCATATACAGATAGGTAAGAACCTAATACTTATCATTGCATGATTAGTTGGCCTTTTGAGGCGCTATCCTAGATATGCAAGACCATAAGTGCAACAAACATGCTTAATCCGGTTTAGGATTCATTATGAACACTGGCCCTTTTAAAATAGACATGACATGATTAATATGGTTACTAAACAGGACCTATGGTCATAAAATTTAATCATCTCATAATATAATCATACCAAGAACATGCTGGACAGAACTCAAGAACATTCAACAAGTACACATGTACTTCAATATTGATCTTAAGTATAAATGGAGCATAGAAAGATCACCAAGGCATAATATTAAACTTACACATCCATCCTAGCATTGTCATCTTCCTGTTCTAAAGATGAAATAACTCCCAAGTTGAATATGATCACATACTGAAATCAGTATCAAAACAGTAGCACATACAAAACCCTATTTAAATATGGCCTAATATGTCATGCCAAGGTATAAATAGTTAACCAAATAAGCAAAGGTCATACAGATGCTTAGTAATTCCACACATACCACCCTTTTTAACAGCATATGTCCAAACTAAGGCTAAACAAAGACTTGAATCAATCAATATCATAACTAGTGCATATCTAACTCTTTCAGCTAAGTTTTACTGCCTAGATGTTAATTACTATCTCCCTAAGTAGATGTTGTCCATATATGTTGTTTGGGATTGATACACCCAACACACTACAACAAGTATAATCCTAATCACTCATATTAAGCACAAAAAACCGACAAAGTTAAACTAATTGAAATTAATCTAAAATCCTAACTTAAACAGGCTAATCAAATAGGAACGATTCAAAGCAAATAAACTAAGCACATAATTAACAAAGTAACTAAAGAATGCAAAATTTAAACTAAAAGGATCTCGTTATTACCTCTTTGATGCGCAGCCATGAAGAGAATCTGGAGTGGGATGCCTTCTCCAAATCCACAAGCTCAGACCACACAAGAAAAGAAATCGAAAATTTTAAACTATGAAACCTTAAAAAATTTCTAGGGTTTCAGATTTGCTCAAATAGAGACTATGCTTAATTTCTTTAGGTAAAAATACCACTGTCAAGACTTTCTGTTTAAATTTTGGGAGAAAATCCAATGCTTAAGGCTTATGCTCGATTTTTAGGCGAAAATACTAAATCAAGGCTTGGTTTGGGACTAAGGGTTGGGGTCCTTTATATATGAGAACAAACCCTCAACAAATCCCATTCACACTGATGTGGGAGATTGTAAAATCAGGGGTTTTTGATTTAAAATATAAAATAATTTTGGAATTCTTCCAATGGAAAATCAGACGTAGATGAGGACGAAGCGTAATTAATGTTTCGTCCTTGAGTACCAGAAAAAGCAAAGAGGGGTAGGGGGTATTACCTCCGTCGGTGGAGTCTCTATGGTAGAAGGAAACGAGCAAGGACTGGTACTCGACTGAGCTTCTGCATTTTTTTTTGCCAAAAATGGCGATCGATGAGAGAGAAATGGGACAACATGGAGGCGCTAGGGTTTCACCCTTTTTGGGCAAAATGAAAGACCAAGGGCTTTTGCCTCTTTTTCATTGATGGGGAGATATGGGCCGAGCTTGGTTCGAAATGGACTGGACCCGGACGATTCGAAGTGAAAATGGCTCAAAATCCATTTAAATAAAAGGGATGGGGTAACTTGAGATTAATTTGCAAATGGACTCTTTTCTGTTTCTTTTTCACATAAAAAAAGAAATAAAAATTGTGTAAGTCTTAATTTGAATTAAAAAGGTGCTAAATAAATAATAAAAACGGTGTCATTTTAAACAGTCAAACACATTATTTTTGGTCAATTTAAAACACAAGTCACTTATTTATGTGACATTTCACAAAACCGTCACACAAACGTCATAAATAAATGACACTTAAAAAATCCATCACACAAATGTCATAATTATATGACACTTAAAAAATATGTCACATGAATTGTCAAGAAAAAGCATAAATTTAATAAAAAGATGTGACACTTACATTTATGTCACATGTGAACTGTCACCATAGCCTGTTTTTCTTGTAGTGATTAGTTTATCATTGAGACATTATAGCTACTCAGATCAAGAGATTAACCATTTATCGTCTAGATGAATTCCAAGCAGGAAAGATAGGACACTGAAAGCGGCTGATATGTTTGTTTAATTTAATCCAAACGATAAAGTTGTTAGTGTAGAATTTGAAGAAGCTCATTGCTACTTATATATATTTGTCTAGTCTCTAAAGTGAAATAAATCAGATGAAAACCTTATCTTTATGTGGCTTTACACAAAAAGTTCATTCGATAGATGACTAAAGTGGACAACAACGTAATCAAAAGTGGTTTGGTGAGTCATTAATACATCGATCTATCTATTGCAAAGGGAATGGCAGTGTTAATTTCACGTGCAAGGTCGATTGCGGGTCAAGCAGGCTAACTTAGAACATATAGTATACTAATATTAATATATAGTAGTACTGGTACTTAAATAGGATGGCCACTCAACAATAGTAAGGAAGGGAAATTGATTACACTCACCTTTGACCAATGGACTTTAGTAGTAGAGAGCATACTAGTATAGCGGAGAGTAAAAATATAAAGAAGTATCTATACACAATGCTAAAAGATTTGATATATATATATATATATATTTTCCGACTAAAAAGTGTCAATTGGCTTCCTCCCCGACTAGTATATGGAGTATATTATAGGTATATACTTTAGATGCATGGACTATAAATCTATAATGTGTACCATTTCGTAAGCAAAAAAAGTCCTTTGTAGGGCCGGAGTGTAAGGAAATAGAGAACATCATCAACTTTTTGCTCCACAAATTAAATACGTATCATTAATCAAGTGCGATGCTTTTTATCCTTTGCTGTTTATCTCATAGCCTTTAATTTATTTCTACTTTAACCCCTCTTCAATAAAGTAGCTCAAACTTTGGCTAATTTCATATATCAAAAGGCACCCATTTTCTTACGGCGTGTGCGTATATGTGCGTTAAGTGACGTTCTTAGGATTATTAACTAATGGATTTATTTGGACATTCTTTGAAGGATGAGTTTTATGACATTAATTTTTTTAAGTTATTTTAGTGAGATATAACCATTTTTTTTTAAATCGAACCAATCTTTCAAAGTCTTTGTGAAAAATATTAGGTATTGTATTTATTCCTTGATCCATACATGTGTGAATAAACGGAAAATTCAATCAGCATTCCTCCATTGTCCTAATTTATAGTTTGTTTATCTATAATTTAGGAGTAATTGTGATATCTATTTTTTTCATCAATTACCGTAAGAGCCAACGTCTCTGTACAAATTTCAGCAAAGTGGGTCCAATTCGAATAATGTGAACCTTTTTTTAAGGATAACTTGAATTCCTTCCTCCTTGTTAAAACGTTAGGATTAATATTCAGTAATAATATTTTAATATATTAAAGTATTTAACTATGGATGATATATGATTTTTTATAGAAGTGTGACACAATCTTTTAACAAGTTGGGATTAAAAATTTGAAAAGCAAAATAAAAACGACATATATTCTTTTACCAAAAAGAAAGAAAATTATATGATGAGATATATATATATGGCGGAAAGAGAATTTTTAAGGGAGAAAACGTTGGCATATAGAAAGGGGCATCTTTGCGTGGGACGTAAAAAGCAGCGTAACTGACGCAAAAAAGAAGGCCCAAACGGCTGGATAATGGGCCCGCTTCGTGGATTTTCACGTCACGTCCAATTGTGTCTTTCTATTGCTTTTTTTGTTTTTAATTATTGGAGGGAGAGTGGGGTCGGTGCTTTCCGTGTATGACTTGACTGTACGGCAACTACGAAAAAATCACGCCACCCCTTTCGTGGTGCTTTCTGTCTACTTTAATAAAAATTATTTAAGAATCCGATGAACAAGAAATCCATTCCTAATTAAGGGCCGTACTGAAGAATCTTAGAGTAAAAAACGGAAGAAAGTTTCAAAGAGGTAATTCAATTATAGAGTATTAATTAGATATATAACAATGGTGTAAAAATATTTATACTATTTGTTGAATTTATGATTAGAGTTTCACATAAACCGTGTCAACTTAGTCCACCAACTGATAACAAAGTCAATGATTTGGCGAGACAAATATTAAGATGGCGGTGTGATGGCGCAGATCTTGCTTGCCTTTACCCGTCAACGGGTTGGTTTGCCACCTTTATCTTTAGTTTTAAAGTCACATATATAAAAAATGAGGTAGAACTAAGATCTACATATATTTTATCCTCTCGAAACTTTATTTTGTGAGATTTTCACTTGATATATTGTTGTATACTTAAAAACAAGTGAATGGGCTTTAGTGACAATAATTGGTTGATGCATGCGAGTGAGACACATTTAAATTTCAAAATAGCTTATAAATGGTGATGGATCAATGTAGAACTTAGTTTGAAGGTAAGATCGTTAGATGCAAACAAAGTTTCATTTTAATGACGGGAAGAAAAAAAGACTACGTAAGACCTTTTGAAAAAAATTATGCAGACTTAATAAAAAACGGACAATTTCATTTTATTTAGGAGTGTAAAAATTTGTATATACCGTCATGTATGTACTCTCTCATCACAAAATATGACTTATTAATTATTATTTGAAGAATCAACAGCTTTTTACTATCAAGACTTTATGCCAGAATATGCGGCAGGAAAACATCAGAATTAGGGAATGCAATTTATCTTACTTAACAAGTCAATTTCAAATTTGGTAATAGCCCAATCATCCAAAAGGGGAAGGACACCCCTTTTAAAGTACTGGGCATGACATTCATGTGAAATGGAACTGTCAAAGGTAGTTTTAGAAAATATCCACATGTGGGGATAGATGTACATAATTAGTATTCTTGATCAATTGTATAAATGTCTGAAGGTTAGCTTGTATTAACTAGTTGTCGCATTCACTAATTTCATCTATCCGCGTTCCAATCAACAACTACCAAAAATGAATTCGAACTACCTATCTAATATTCCAACATATGCATATGTCTGCTTGGTTTGCATATGCTTTTTGGACCATATTTTTATTAACATTTCTTAACTGGCACAAAATTAAATAAAATAATTTAGCAAATTATCCGTAGTCGTTGGATGTATCTATTTTTCAGATAATCAATTGCCATGATTTAGAACAAGTGTAGTACATACTCTGTATAAGTTATCCAGCTGGAGATCGAAGATCTTTTATCCTTTTATCCCAAGACATGGTGAAATATTTGGTTATGGCTGGCAGTTCAATGTATCTGCTATTTCTCTTCTGAATTATGATAGGATTGAAGAATGGCAGGTGATCCTCAATCTCATATGAGGTTTTTGGAGTTGGGCACGTGCTGATACTCTGCTGCAGCCCTGCAAAGCATGGAGGATATTACCCTGAAAATTACTACACTAACTTTTTCTTTTTTAAACAAAACATAACTTCAACTACAAAATATTATGAATTAAGTAAGAATAAATTTTGTAGCTAAATAATAAAATTCGTTCTCCATCAATTATCAAAAGATTATGTTAGCTACGAATTCTTTAGCAATAAATCAGCGACAAATTTAGTAGCAAATTTTAGTTCTTTTGTAGTGTTTCCACGTATGCAAGTTAAAACTCCCTGCTAACTATGTAACATCTTCAATTATCATGTATAGCCTATTGTTTAAATTAGTAGGTGCAGAATATGCACTGCATCGATCCACTAGTTAACGTGACAAAGAGTGAGAACTTAACATATATGTCCTGTATATCTCTAATTAAGTTTAATTTTACTAGATATATGAAATTAGGGTAGAATGCAGTCGGTCCATCCATGCCCCATAACCAAGTTGTAGAAGTTCATTGCCCCTCTGTATTGTACTATGAAATTAATGAATTATGTACAATGCTACATTGAAGTATATGTTCATTGTATTTGCATATGGAGGAAAGAGTTTCCGAAATCGTATGGGAAATATTATTGAAAGGAAAAGGTTACTTCCAGATCAGAAATAATAAATAAAATTGAAACAAGATAAAAACTTATATCAAAACGACTTCTGGCATCACCGGAAGGATCGAAACCACATTCGTAGGCCGACAATTTTTTTGGATAGGTCGAACTATTGGAAGAAAATAGAAAAGGAAGACCGAGTGGGATCAAAGAAACTAGCGGGCTGATTCCTGCGAAAACCAAAGCATCAAAGACATCGGCCACCTAGTAAAAATCGACAGTCGATGAAGAAAAATGCTTCAATTATGGACATCCCAGTGGGCCCCCTCACATCAGGTTTTCGAGAAAGCAGAAATAAGAATTGCTTTTAACTTCCTGTCAGCCCTCTTCTCTGTTCTAGGTCCTTTCCTCACTGAGGATCATGGGCCAATAACTTCAGATACAAAGCATGATTTTTCCAAGACGTGCAAGGCGCTTTTTATTGAATCATCGTGGTTCTAGTATGAATCTGGGGGTCGAAGCTCCAGTAGGTAGCCACTCCCTTCTCAGAGAACCGTACGTGAGACTTCCGCCTCATATGACTCCGTCCCGAGCTTCCGTCATCGACCTTGGCATTAAACCACTATCTATGCATGTATTTTCAGCCTGGACCGACGAATCTTTTGCTTCTTGGGTGGTGTCAAACAATGGTGCTTGTGTTGCGGGAGATGCCCGCCCATAGGGCCCGGCCTGCTTCCTGCCCGAAAGAACCGCTCACTAGCTAGCCGGACTAGTGGGAGCCCTATCTGGAGACATACTAAAAACCATGCCTTTCGAACCGAACGCAATGCTAGGGGTCGGGTTTCCTGATCAGCATATACATGAAAAAAGGATCGAGCGACCTAAGGGTAGAGCTAGAGTCCGGAGCTACCGAAGGAATCAACCTATTTTATTTGCTAGCTTACTTCTTTTGAGTGAGGATTGTTTAATGCTCACTTGATAGAGTGAAAAAGGGTTATGATTTGCTGGGGGGAGAGCTGTCAGAATCTCGACTCTGAGGGACGACAATGAAGGCGTTCTGTGCTCTGGCCGACTATCGAAGGTCTAAGCTCTGGGAGAGGACTATAGCTAAACCTTTGCTTTATGTCTATAGACTCTGATGAGGGAGGCTATGACGGGCTATCGAATCTAGCTAGTTATGATCTCGCTCGATCAGCTCTAGTGTCAAAGCTGACTCGAGAGTTGTTTGCCCGGTTTGTCTTGATTTCCGATTGATGAACAAGAAGAAAAATGGAACAATTGGATTTTGGACTCGCCCCCGGCTACGTGTCATTTGGACCCTTCACCCGCCCGCCACCAGTGGAAGCAAGCGGCGCCCCATATGTAGGAAAGTTGGGGGAAGAGTGCATTTTCATCGTGAAAGATTCAATCTAGCCACAGGTTCCCCTACGACTATCATGTTACTACTTCACCCTAGTCGAAGACCCCTTCCTTTGTAGATCTCCGGATTTCACCCTAACCCCCAAAATCTCATGCTTTGTCACCTCTGTACTATCTCGATTAATCGCCTTTGCGCATGCATAAAGATGTCTCCTTGTTTTATATGTCACTCGATGACTTGAGTGGCAGCTTCAACTAACTATGGCTCTTGGACCAGACAACGTTGTTAACTAGTGTCTAGCGTCCGAAGGTTAGGGGTAGAGGTAGAGTTGATGGTTTTGGTTAGGCATAACTCAATAGTTTTAGCTCAAACTTTATATTTGCTTTATTTTTTTTAATATGTACAAATTATGAATTTAGAACTTAATAATTAATACAAACTAAATCCGGAACCTGTTGACTTTAAATCCTAAATTCGTCTCATATGAAGGTGTCAAGCCTAGCTTACAACTTAAACAAATATGTATCGACTTATCAAAGCTAGTCAAATAATGTTTAAAGAGTAGCTGGACATGAATGGGGCCAATACGATAATTCTCAATACAGTTTGGTACAGTTGCAAAGATTGATTTCATTGATCTTCAGCTAGCGATAGTAGGTTTGGAGATTTGGATGTATGTTGACTTCTTGCTGTGTGATCTGAGGAATGGGTGCTGCATAACTCTGTCTGCAGATAAGAATCTCTTCCCATTTTTATTTTATTTTTATTCAGCTTCCCGGCTTACGTCAGACTATTCCTGGAGATAGTAGTCCCGGTCCCTCAGCACTACTACCAGTAAATCACAGGATGTGCCTGAATGACCAGGGTTTGAGAACATAGCAACTGATATCACTTAAAAGGTCCTACCCCTCTCTTACCATTTCTACACTTCAATTCCCTACCGGACCCATAAACAAAAATTCAGCCTTTAAAAAATCAAGATTTTTTGGAAAAATCACCAAAAGTTGCATAGATGTTTTCGTCAAATATTAGTATAAATTCGTCAAAGATATGCATAAATAATTGAACAAGATGTTAAAATTATTCAAAGATTGCCCAAACATTCTATAAATATCTGTATGCATTTTGTTCGAGTTACCACTTTTAAATTTTGAATGAGTAAAGACATATGTACGTACAAAAAGGCAAGGAAAGGACAATATTCATCACGGAACCTTTGCTTGGCAACTCATATATTTGGATCACACAAACCAGGCTAGGTTTAACAAACACAACTATTCCATGAGAGCAGTAACGCTCCGCTAACCTACAAAACATTACTCCAAAATTAATATCACGAGTCCAACGTTTCCAATAATTTTCAGCTCATCGTTTTTCATTTCATTCTTGTGTTTGTTTGCATTTCACGCAAGGAGAATATTCCTATCTGTTTTTTCTCGCCAAAAAAATCACGTTAATCATATTTTATTAATTATTTTTTGTTTAGCAATGTGATGTTTGGTACTCCTCGACTAATTCGAATTTGTATTAGAAAGTCCCATTTTGGGGCACATCGGTTAGTGATGGAATTAATAGTATTTTATATGATCTTGGGCAAATCTCACCTCTTGAGATAGTTTTTAGACTTGAGTTAGGCTCAAAACCTATATTCTTATTATAATATCAGAGTCAGACTCATCTCAAGTGTTGGTTTATCAGATATTGTGTCTTCATATATGTTGTTCATGCTTCAGTTGTCGAACGTGCGTGGATGTTGGACACCCTGCATCAATTGATGATGAGATTAATTGTTTCTTCATATGAACTTGGAAATACTCACATTTTAAGTTAGATTTTGAGGTTGAATTATGCCCAAATTTATTTTTTTACGCATTCGGAATGCAAGAAATATCTTAGTGTTGAAAGACGCAAAGGAGTTGAGTGAGAAAACCAGTCTATTAAAAATCAAGCAACGAACACATTAGTATAAAAACTTATGCGGGAGAGATAATTCCATTAAATGCATGAATGTAGCACCTTTCTTATGGGTTTAAGTGTTTTACCATATGCCAAACTTTCATTGGTGGCAATATGTTTTTGTTATTTACAATGTTTACTTGCTTAATTTCTAACATTCTTTCTTTGATTAATGTTGAAGCAAATTGGTGCTATATACCGTCAAACCAATCCCTAGCTATGCGTGCACCAATGTTACCTAAATTAAGACAATTCCCTCTAAATTAGTAATTTCCTTAAATTTTGTCTCGACTATGGTACGTACCGTTAGTTGTACGGTCCATTTGTACTGATGTACCTTTGTAATCACTATTCTTATACGGCGAGGTACAGATAACTTCCTACAAACAATTGGCACCAATTTTAAGAGCTCCCACCCTAGGGACTAGAGGGGGGAGGGAGAGGGAGAGGGAGAGGGAGAGGGAGAGAGAGAAATTAATTAATTATTCAAATTATCCTGCAGATCAAGTAGAATAATGGCAATATGTCAGTCCACTGTATACTTCACCCTTGTATTTGACTAAAGCTTCAGGTTTTCAGCTTTCTTCATTAAAAAGAATATAATCAATTCGATTTCTAGTATCGTATTGCGTTTTTAAAAAAAAAACAGAAAGCAATTATAAAACATTTGCATTTTGAAATTATTAGCGAATATTCTCAGAATATTCTTCGTATATTTTATAATTATGATAGATGTATATTTAAGGTAACTTAGGATTCTAATTGTATTATGAATCAATCTTTGTAAGATAAGTTAGGATTCATACCATATTAACTTGTACGGCTATATATATTGTGAATAATAAAAGGAATCTCCAAGGGAAATTATTCCATCTTTCATGGTATCAAGAGCCTAAAACCTAAATCCCTTCTCTTCCTCGTTCTCGGCCGAAATCAGCATTTTTTCTGATTTCACATAAAGAAAAAAAAAATCTGGTTTCTTCCTCCCTTTCTCGGCCAAACCAGAAAATACCCTTCCCTCGGCTTGCGGCAACCATGTCTTCCCCCACAAATTTCGTTTCATCCACTGGCACACTTGACAACCCCTCTCAACGTTCAGTATCTTCTTTTCATCCGGCATTCGCCGTTAACAACATCAAGAATTTTATCCCTATAATTCTTGACCAAGAAGACTGTCAATATTTCATGTGGATGAAACTATTCTACATTCATGCATGTGCATACAACGTGCTCGATCACATTGACGAATTTGTTCCTCGTCCCACCGATGTTCTGGACTAATCAAGGCGTCGTCTTGACGCCATCGTCAAACAATGGATCTACGGCACCATCTCCAAATATTTGTTATGCACTATCATGAAAACAAAGCAGTGCAAGACACGTGAACTTTGGGTCCGGCTAGAAGAAATCTTTCAGGACAATAAAAATACTCGGGTTGTGTATTTGGAAGAGCAATTCAACAATACCCGCCTCGAGAATTTTAACAACATGTCCGCAATATTGTAAGCAACTGAAACTCATAACCGATCAACTATCCAACGTCGGGACTTCTGTTTCAGAAACCAAGATGGTGCTTCAACTTGTTGCGGGTTTACCGAAAGGTGAATATGACACACTCGCAACAATAATTCAACAAGCTGACCCTCTCCCAAGTTTCAACAAGGCACGTTCACAACTATTGTTGGAAGAAACTAGACGTGTTAAACAAGAGGAACATAATCAAAAGGCGTTAGCCGTTGACGGGATGGCAACACCGCGCCGGCTCCAAAGAAGAAGCAGCAGATAAGCGGCAGAGGTCATGGCGGCAGAGGTAGCAACAACAAAGGCAAGCGGCGGAAACCAACGCAACTAGTGGATCGACAACAACCAACCATTGGACAAAGAAGCGGTCCAACCAAAGAAGAAGTGGCCCAACCAGCAGAATCGGGCCTCGCCTGCATGCCCGCATTCGACCGCAGGGCCCGGGCCCAGCAGCCTTTGGTAGATCGCCTCTTGGGCCTCGCCACCTACCAGGCGAGCCCACCAAAGAAGAAGAGCCCACGATTGACGATCCAAAGAAGAGCCCACAAAGAAGAATAATCAGAGTCGCCAAAGAAGAATAATCGCAGCCGCCACACTGCCCCCGACCGATTGGGGCTGTGCATACACCACTGCACCTTCAACTGACGACAATTGGTACATGGACACCGGAGCCACATCTCACCTCACCCGGTCGTCAGGTAACCTATCTCAACTACGTCGGTTAAAGTGTCTTCAATTTATTACTGTCGGCAATGGTCATCGCATTCCAATCGAAGGTTACGGTAACACACACACCAAACATCCACACCCACCTTTCTCCCTAAACCACGTCCTATACACACCTAACATCATTAAAAACTTAATTTCTGTTAGAAAATTCACTAGCAATAATTATGTGTCTGTCGAATTTGACCCTTTTGGTTTTTCTATGATGGAACTCAATACAGGGAAAATTCTTACACGCTGCAATTGTGTGGGAGACCTCTACCCATTCACTCAATCTTCCGTTGTCAGACCGCAAACACCTCTATCCCTTGCGGCGATCTCTCCCTCAACTTGGCACAACAGACTCGGACACCCCGGAGACCCAGTTTTTACTTTTCTTAGAACTTCTAAGTGTATTCAATGTAATAATGGGAAAATTGCCCAACACTATTTTTCTTGTCCACTAGGTTAACATACTCGTCTTCTCTTTATGTCATCAAACAGTGTTACTTTTTCTCCCTTTGATACTGTTCATGCTGATTTGTGGACATCTCTGATTGCTAGCTCTTTGGGTCATAAATTCTATCTAGTATTCTTGGATGATTTTTCACATTTTGTCTGGATTTACCCACTGAAATTAAAATCTGAAGTTTTTGCAAAATTTCTCGAGTTTCAAAAATTCATTAAGACACAATTTGAAAAACCTATTAAATTATTCCAATGTGATAATGGACGTGAATTTAATAACTAGGCATTTCACAATTTCTGTTCTAAACAAGGCATGGTTTCCGTTTTTCTTGTCCCTATACTTCTTCCCAAAACGGAAAGGCTGAAAGAATTATACGTACCATCAATAACATGATCCGCACACTTCTGTTTCATGCCTGCCTACCGCCGCCTTTTTGGGTCTATGCTGTCAAAATGGTAGAATCCATTGTAAATATTTTACCAACTAGCACACTCCAAAATAAAACCCCTACAGAAATCTTATACCGTAGACAACCATCATATGATCACCTACGTATTTTTGGATGCTTATGCTACCCCAGCATAGCCTCTACAAACTTGCCCCTCACACTCTTCCATGTGTCTTCCTTGGTCTATCTCCTAATCATCGAGGCTACTTATGCTATGACATTGCTACTCGCAAAATCATCGTCTCCCGTCACGTCACATTTAATGAGACAACCTTTCCTTTTTCAAATCTCCGAAAATTTCAGACCACCGATTACATCTTTCTCGATGAACCAAGTCTGTCCCCGGTCATCCAAAATCTATACCAACAACAACCCATTGTTCCGACAGTCTCGCCACTGTCCGGCACCACCCCACTAGCTCCGTGCTCACCCCTACAGCCCCCAATCGAGTCACCTGCACCACCAGCGACAACTGGCCGCCTGCACTCCAAAGAACTGGCCTCGCAGTCTGCCAGGTTTCAGTGTCAACCAAAGAACACGTAAAACAAATTTATCTAAACTGCTGCCCACTGGTCCAGAACTAGTGGACCAGCAACCTCACATCCTCGACCCACCACCACTGCCCTCACATGGCACGGAGACTCGTGCACAACACGGGATCTTCAAACCCAAGGTTCAATTCAATCTCTCTACACAAACCTTATCACACATTCCAAAAAATCCAAAACTAGCAAAACTGGACTCAAATTGGAATGCGGCCATGTGCGGGGAATTTAATGTTTTAACCAAGCAGAACACTTGGGATTTGGTACCTAGACCAGCTGGTGTGAATGTTATCCGGTGTATGTGGCTATTTCATCATAAGTTCAGAGACAATGGTGACTTAGAGAGGTATAAGGCAAGACTAGTTGCCAATGACACTAATCAGCAGGAGGGTATTGCTTGTGGTGAGACATTCAGTCCGGTTGTTAAACCGGCCACTATTCGGACTGTTCTCAGTATTTCTATGGGCATGCATTGGCCGATTCATCAGCTTGATGTCAAGAATGCGTTTCTTCATGGGGATTTGAAAGAGACTGTGTACATGCATCAGCCTCCTGGCTTTGTTCATCCGGCAGCTCCGCAGTTTGTGTGTCGTCTTAGGAAGTCATTGTATGGATTGAAACAGGCACCCCGCGCTTGGTATGATCGGTTCGCCAGGTATCTTCTGCAGATTGGTTTTGTATGTAGCAGGTGTGATACATCTCTCTTCACTTTTCACCGAGGTAGCAAGATCACAGTATTTGCTATTATATGTCGATGACATTGTTCTTACTGCCTCATCTAACGGGTTGAAGAATGAAATCATTGCTCTACTCAAAACTGAATTTGCTATGACTGACTTGGGCAAGCTAAGTTATTTTTTGGGTATATTGGTGACAAGATCTGCAGCCAATATGTTCCTGTGTCAGCGTAAGTATGCAGAAGAGATAGTGTACAGGGCCAAGATGGTAAATTGTAAAATTATGCCAACTCCGGTGGACTCAAAATCCAAGCTTAATACCAATGACGGTGCGCCAGTTTCTGATCCCACTCTGTATCGGAGTCTAGCAGGTGCTCTTCAGTATCTTACATTCACTAGGCCTGATATTGCATATGCCTTTCAGCAGGTGTGTCTGTTCATGCACGACCCCCGAGTTTATATATAAATTATACTATTAAATATAAAAATATACCATTTTTTTAGATTGACTAAAGAGTATAAAGTACGATCACATAAATTGGGATAGAATTATAAAAATTCACAAGATTCAAGACATAAACAACAATATTTCATTAAGAGTATGTTTGGTATAAAGGGAAAAAATGTTTTCCAATTTGGTTGGTCAAAATATTTCGAAAAATATTTTCCTTAAGAAAACAAGTCCATTAAAATGAGGAAAATGATTTTCCTAATGAAATTAGTAAAAACAAGTTTATAAGTGACATTAGAAGTTTATTGTCTCCTCACCACTCACTCAAAGCCCCCAACCCCTAACCCCTTCACTATCTCACCTCCTAACACCCACTCCCCACTCATTCCACCCCATAGTATTTTGTAGATTACATAAAAATGCTCTTAGGATAATATTTTTTTGCTTACATACCAAACACTAGAAAATAGGTAAGAAACCCACTTATTTTTCATTTAAAAAAATTAGGAAAACATTTTCCTCACCCTACAAGGAAAACAAAAATGTGGAAAGTAAAGAAAATTTAGATGAATAATTTTTTTTTTTATGTTTCATAATAAAAAATATAGTGGGAAGGAAGGAGTAGTAAATAATTGGGCACAATATTTGGATGGATCTAGTCAAGTTTTAAGTGTTTTAACTTTTATTAATGCACTGAAATTACTAGGTAATTAATGCAAAATTTTAAGAAATGTACACCCCCGCTATCTCCCCCCCCCAAACAATAATCGTACCTGCCAAGTACGTCTATCTGTACCTCTCAACTACCCCTTCTTTATTAATTTATTTTAACTCCCATAACACCTTCTATATATAAATACAACAGCCCACACTCTTTCTCTTCAACCTCCCTCAACTTCCCCAACATACACAATACTTGTCCTATTCCCCTTTTCTCCCTCCCTTCAACAACAACAATGAAGAAACTCATTCGTCGTTTCTCACGCGTGTCTGATTCATCCTCGAACTACTCCTTGCTCCGTTCCGAATCCAGGTCATCATCTCGCCCACGTAGACTCCAATCCTTCCGTACCGGAAAACTCAGATCCGGCACCGGAGTTCCTGAAGGACATCTCCCTGTTTACGTCGGCGATGAGATGGAGAGATTTATCGTTAGTGCTGAACTTCTTAACCATCAGATCTTCGTTGAACTCCTTAATAAGTCGGCTCAAGAGTATGGTTACGAACAGAGAGGTGTTCTTCATATCCCTTGCCATGTTCTCATATTTGAACGAGTACTTGAAGCTCTTCGTCTCGGTGATGATCTCCAGGATCTTCTTAATACTCTCTCCGATGACTTACTTTAGCGATAGAGTTAATTTTTACTTTGCTAGTACTAAAACAGGGGATTAGCGGTTACGGTAGAGCAGATCGATCTCGACGATACTATTAGTTACGAGATCGTTTTTTCTCCTTTTTTTCCCCTTTCTGAATCGTGTAAATATTCTTTGATGGAAAAGGTGGAGTAGAAACACGAAATGTGATGGACAAATACTACTTACAGTACATTTTTGTTATGTCTTTCCTTTTTTACCTTTCAATTTTGTTATTTCTGAAGTGGTACTCCCTCTGTCCTTAAGAGACTTCTACCTCTTATTATCTTAAATTAAAAATATATGATTTTTTAAATTTTATGGCCTTAAACATATCTTAAATTGGGACGGATGGGAGGGAGTACTAGTTTTCCATTTCAATTCATCTTCCAAATTGAAGTTGATAAGCTTGTCCGGCTTAGTTTGGCCGGAAATTTGCGTGATTTGCGGCAGGTGGGGACCTTTATGTAATTTTCGAGATTCGCGGCCAAATTTCATTCTGATCCTGCCGTAGTTTTGAGCTGGAATGTTATATTCCATATTTGGATCTGTAAAAAACTAAAAAATAGGGAGTAGTTTAATACCAATTACCAACACATCAGCTCATACTCATTCTTCGGGAGTTGAAGAGTCGTGGACCCGGAGCAGTAAACGTTTCCCAATGTAAATACTTTCGATATTTATATCAAATTATATACCCTCATTCACTTTTATTTATTCATTTTTAATTTTACACTTTCAAAATAATAAATTAACTGCATATTTTATTATAATATTCAAATTAATTTTTTTCCATCTTATTCTTAGTATTAGATATTTTTGAAAACAATCAATATTGATTAAAGTTTAATTTATTGAAGAGATAAGGATAAAGTGGTAAGAATACATTTTTATATATAATTTTTTTAAAGAACGTGTATAGGACGGAGGAATATAATTAAATAATTTAATGAGATAAAAATATATATTAATTAACCCTGATTAAGTGTTAAGAACTCTATCAAATGCATATAAGTTCTTAATCCTTTCCCAACTGCACTCTCAACTTTTTGCAAAACAAAATTTGGGCACCGGCAGCTTACATTATTCAATTTTGAATAATTATCCCAAAATGTCCTTAAGTTCATGAAAACAGAGGGAAAAAAGCATCAAAGGGTCGCATAGTTTTTCTTTTCCTCCTTTTGTTTTGTTTTTGGGACGATAATTTCTTAAAATATGTTGAATTTGAATGCTAGCTGGAGCAGATATTGATTGTGTCTGAGAAGAGTCTATTTCCGAAAATCAAGTCAATTTACCTGGCATTTTTGGAATGAAATAATTAAGATCCATTTTCGACACTTCGACATTTCGACACTTCGACATTTCGACAAGGATTTTAGTCAGAGGGGACGCCTTCTTACTAATTGATCCCTCCCTGTGGAAAAGAAAAAGTTATAGCACTACTGTGAATAGTGTGACAAAGTTCTAGTGATGGCAAAATTAGATCTTGCAAATATGATTTACCTATTTGTTTAAGTTGAGCGGTTAATGATTCGTTTATTTCAGCTGATTTGATCTTAATATGTAGCCCAGATGACCCACAAAAGTTTTGTTAATATACTTTTTTATTTCCTGAAATGTTATATATAGTCATAATTAAAAACTTATTTTGTTTGATAACTAAGCAAATTATTAAAAAAATAAACAGATCAATTAGAATTTTGTAAAAAGATTGGCGATTTGTACTATGACCCATTTTTTTTGTATATCTTAATCCAGCATATCTCAGCTCAAATATTAACCCATAGCTCATTATGACTCATTAAATATCAACCTAACTCATCTATTTGACAACTCTGCAAGTTTTGCAAAGGTTTTCATGAAACTAGCTTAATGAAACGTACGTCCAAAGAACTCCATAATTAAAAATAATTTAATAATAAAATATATGACAAAAAGATAAGAACTAAATTATATCTATGCATGGTCGACTATCTTCTTCTGACTAGTGTCGTGATGTCAAACATCAATATAATACAAGTGATTGTAACTAGTGAAGTAGTAAAAGCTATTGATTCTGTAGAATTTTATTAATCTCCATTGGAGAGTCTTTCTCATTAATACAAATATATATAGGTGTGCAATGTTGAATCATTCTATAATAAGGATCCCAATTCTACCAAAATTATACAACACAACATATGGTAATTATATTGTACATACACGTGCTAATACACCCCCTCAGTTTGAGCGGGAGGAGGCCGGACGCTAAGACTGGATCTGAAGTCAAGGAAGAGTTGTCTAGGAAAGCCTTTAGTGAATATATCCGCGTACTGATAAGAGGAAGGCACATGTAATACTTTGACATGACCGAGAACAACCTTATCAAGAACAAAGTGGATGTCCATCTCAATATGCTTGATTCGCTGATGCTGAACCGAATTATGAGATAGATAGATGGCGGACATGTTATCACAATAAATCAGAGACGCCTTACGCAACGGACACTGAAGCTCCAAAATAAGGTTTCGGAGCCAACAGATCTCAGCAACAACATTAGCAACTCCTTTGTACTCTGCTTCTACACTCGATCGTGATAATACGGCTTGTCTCTTGTTAGACCAAGATATAAGATTATCCCCCAAGAACACACAATAGCCTGAGGTGGATCGTCGGGTGTCTGGACAGCCTGCCCAATCAACATCCGTATATGACAACAATCTGGTCGGTGCTGAGGGGTAGAGATGTAATCCATAATCAAATGTGCCCTTAACGTATCAAATGATACATTTAAGGGTAGTAAAATGAGGCTCTCTGGGGGGCATGCATGAATAAGCATAACTGCTGAACATCATAAGCAATATCAGGTCTAGTGAAAGTCATGTACTGTAGGGCACATGTAGGACTCCAGTATAGGGTGGGATCTGACACTGGATCACCATCTAAAGCACTGGGCTTTGATTGGAGTCAACTGGAGTAGACATGATCTTGCAATTTCCCATTTTAGCCTTGTACACAATCTCCTATGAATACTTACATTGACAAAGAAACATAGTGTCTGCAGACTTGGTCACTGAAATCCCCAAAAAATAGCTCAACTTCCTCAAGTCAGTCATAGCAAATTCTGTTTGAGTAGTGCAATGATCTCATTTTTTAACAACTCAGATGAGGCAGTGAGCACAATATCATCCACATATAATAACAAATATGCAATGCTACTACCTCTATGAAAAATAAATAGAGAATTACCACACTTGCTGCAAACAAACCCAATCTGCAAAATATATTGTGCAAAACGATCATACCACGCGTGAAGGGCCTGTTTCAAGCCATAAAGTGACTTACGGAGATGACATACATACTGGGGGCGACTGGATGGACAAAACCAGGCGGTTGATGCATATAAATCATTTTCTTCAAATCCCCATGTAAAAACGTATTTTGCACATCAAGCTGATGAATAAGTCAGTGCTTACCCATAACAATGCTCACAACTGTGCGAATGGTGGCCGATTTAACAATCAGACTGAATGTCTCACCACAATCTATACCATCTTGCTGATTAGTGCCATTAGCCACAAATCTCGCCTTATACCTCTCGAGCTCACTACTGTCTCTGTATTTGTGATGAAAAAGCCACATGCATCGGATCACGTTCACCCCGTCCGGCCTAGGAATCAAATGCCAAATGTGTTATTTCGTTAAAGCATTAAATTTTTCACGCATGGTCGCATTCCAATTCATGTCTAGTTTGGCCAATTTTGGGTATTGGTAAAACGGTTTGGGTGTACAAGTTAAAATGGACTTTGGGTTTGAAAATCCCATGTTGAGCACGGGTTTCCATACGGAGGGTGGGGCAGGGTATTTTTGGTATTTTGAGGGGGTTGCT
This sequence comes from Anisodus acutangulus, assembly GCA_029783415.1. NCBI lineage: Eukaryota > Viridiplantae > Streptophyta > Magnoliopsida > Solanales > Solanaceae > Anisodus > Anisodus acutangulus. The sequence continues at coordinate 236,306 of CM056502.1, read as the reverse complement.
AGTTTAGGGATCTGACCGGTGGAATGGGTGGGGAGCAGGAACTGGTGGTGGGGTGGGGTGTTTGGTGTGTATTTTCTGGGCATGACAGTGGTTGTGGTGTTGTGATGGTGTCTATCGGGGCTTCGGGTTGGGTCGAGGGTTGAATGGGTGTTGTTGGATATGGCGAGGGTGGTGGGTTGGGGCCGAATTGGGTTATTGATGGGTTTGGTTTTTTGGTGACTAGAGATAAGTCGGGGGAATGGTGTCGAATTGGAGGGTCGGCTGTAGTGTGGTCCGATAGTGGAAACACAGCGGTTGGGATATAGGGGTTCTGGTGACTAGTGGTATGGTTATTGTCAACGGGTCGACTGCCGGTGGTGGTGGAATTCGGCGACGGTCGAGACAGAGAGCGGGAAGGTGACATGGATGCAATGAGGCAATTTTTGGTGGTGGCAGACGGTGACGGGACAGTGGGGGTGGTGTCACCACCAGTTACTGGACTGTCGATGGTGGCAGTTGGTGTGTCTGTCGCCACCGGAACAGTGACCACTTGACGGAACGCCTGTTGGACAAGCGGTGATGGGTCCGAATCTTCGAGGAATTGGTAATCAGTGACTCATTTTTTTTTGATGTTGTCAATAGGGAAGACATATCCGACAAAGGTGACATGACAAGAAATTATAATTTTATCGGTGGAGAGCTCATAGCACAAGTACCCCTTATGATTAGATGGAAAACCGAAGAAGGCGCACGGAGTAGATCAGGGTGCTAATTTGTGAGGTGCCGTGGATGTCATATTTGGATAACATAGACAATCTAAAATTCTAAGGTGGTCATAGGTGGCGATCCGACCGTAGAGAATTTCGGTGGGTGTCATATTTTGAATCGCACGGGTAGGTAGAATGTTGAGAATATTTTCTGCCATTTTTAATGCATATACCCAAAAATTAGGGGGGGAGAGACGCGTGAAAAATGTGGATACGAATCATATTATTAATGATTCATAAATTTTTTTCGGCTTTTACATTTTGTGGGGATGTATGGGGGCATGAGAAACGGAAAATCATGCCGTTACCCGCACAATAATTATGAAAGAAAGAGTTATTAAACTCACGACCATTATCACATTGAAACAATTTTATGTCTTTTTCAAATTTGGAGAACACTTGAGATTTGAGTTTGAGTGGATAGACCCAAAGAAAGTGAGAGAAATCATTCAAAAATACCATATAGTATTTGTGACCTAAGTTGTTGGTTATGGGAGAGAAAGTAGTACTCATAGAAGTCGCAAATGGTAGTCTAACGTGTTTCCCTAACTGACACGAGGAGCAACTATGAGAAAGATTCCATTTGTTGCATTGGATTAAATTTCAATTTCTAAGAGAATAAAAAACGCGAGGACCTGGATGATCAAGTCTACTATGCCATGTAAAGGGAGATATGGTTGTTAAGACGGTGTGAGGAGTGACACTAGCAGCGGATGTGGGTAGGAACGGATATAGGTCCCCCTCACTATTGCATCTCGTAAGGAGTTGATCAGTACGGAAGTTCGTTACAGAAAATCCAAACGGGTCAAAAGTAATGGAGATAGAATTATCAGTGGTAAATTTTCTAACAGAAATTAGATTTTTGATGATGTTTGGGGCATAAAGGACTTTTTTAAGAGAGAAGTGGGGATGCGGTGGTGGGGTAAGGGTGTGGCCAAATCCTTGAATTGAAATGCGATGACCACTACCGATCATATTAGATTGTGGAGTTGGTAACTGGCGCAGTTGAGGAAGATTACTTGAATTGTTGGTGAGATGAGACGTAGCGCCCGTATCCATATACCACGCATTATCGGACTGTTGACAGGTCAAAGAAGCCATTGATTTGTTCTCGGATAAAGGACAAAATTTTAATTGTTAACAAAAATATAGCAAAAAGCAGAAAAGTTGTGGCTTTTGTTTCTCGAAAAAAGAAGAGGAAAAGTAGAGAAGAAGCAATGTATTGGGAGGCAGAAATCAGAAAAGGCAAACAACTTACTGTTTCTCGAGTAAAGAAACAGGCAATAGGTGCAGTGGAAGCATGCAACAGGTGATGTTGAACAAGAACTTTTGTTGTTGTTCGAGTAAAGAAAAAAAAAGATAAGGGACTGTGCTCATTCTTAGGTAATGGACAGAAAGCAAAGAAAGAAATTCTGACACAGTTTAGCCGTCGGTTGGGGAAACCGAGGTAAGGCCGCAGAAACCGAGGGGTAAGAAAAGAATTAGGATTTAGGTTTTGGCTCTTGATATCTTGTAGAATTGTATTAATCTCTTTTGGAGAGTCTTTCTCATTAATACAAATATATATAAGTGTACAATATTGAATCCTTCTATAATAAGGATTCAATTCTACCATAATTATACAACACAACATATAGTAATTATATTTTACATACACGTGCTAATAGATTCAACATTAGAAGATTGGGTCTTACGAGTAAATCGTGAAGAAAGGGTAAAAGTTAAAGAAGCTAAAGAAGTGTATTAGGTTTGTCCTCAATTGTCTCACCTAAAACAATGTGGACCTCTTTGATCATCTCTAAAAACTAGTGACACCTTATTTGATTAGGTAAGACTAGGACCGCTTCACAATACATATTATGTCAACATATTGTACCCGATGCCGTACGGCGTATAGACATATTTCATTAAGTTTAGAAGAACAATGGAGTATATGTGGACTATGGAGTGACAAGTTTCCACTTGCTGAGGAATAGTTCTTTGATTTTAATTTCGATAGATTTTTGTGGGGTGATAACTGATAAATCTTTTTATTTTTAATTAGAGGTTTCGGGTTCAAGTTCGGAGAAGGATGTAGCTTTTGGTATGACACATTTTACCTTTTAAAGTGAAACTTTTCGACGTCAATTTGCATTAGTTAGACTCTATACCGAGTATCGAACACTGCATGAAAAACTAAAACTCATAAATTTCTTTAAGCTGAATGTAAACAGAGGATCTGGCCTATAACATTTTAGCATCATGTTTGAAATAGTTTTACCTCATTTTTATCAAACTAGTCAGCCTTGAAGCAACTAATCTAGCCTTTTTTTTTTTATTGTAACTAGTATTGGTCATCGAGTTAGGGAAACCGTCATCTTATTTTCATTTCAACTACCCTTTCGAGCAAGTTAAATATTGTGAGAGAAAAAATACTTCATCAGTCCCAAAAAAATTATTCTACTTTCTTTATTAGTTTATCACAAAAAGATTGATATATTTTTATATTTAAAAATAATTTAACTTAATGAAATGATTTACAGTCACATAAATATCTAAGATTTGTTTTGGATCACACATTTCAAAAGTCTTTTTTTATTTCTTAAACTTCATGTCAAGTACAATCTTTTTGGAGCGAAGGGAGTAGGAGAAAGAAAAACATGTTAGGTGGATGATCTTGATCTTTCCTAATTTCCTAAACCAAAAATGAAATCACCCTATATAGAGGTAGGTTTGCCATCTAAGGGAAAACAAAGAGGCGTGAATTAAATAGTAATGGAGCTGAGTTTGGAGAATGGTGCTCATCAACATTAGTATATAAGTGGAAAATTAGTAAATTGGAGATTTTAAAGGATGTTGATTGTTGATTAATAAAGAACAAGAAATCTTAAAGCGTAGCCACCACGTTGAAATGAAATCAAGCTTGGAACTTTTTCAATACGTAGAAGAAGCATCACATCTGTTTCTTGGCATGATTAAGAACGTTAAGCAATTGTCCTTATTTATTTTCTATCTCCATAATTTAATTTCACCCATTTATGGATAATTATATCTTTTTTTATTATTATTTTTTTATTTCTCTACTTCTTTACTTTCTTTTTTCTCATTTTCCCCTCCTTTTTGTTCACTTATTTTTTTCTTACTATATATTTATTTCCTTTTCACCATAATTCGATTACATATTTAATTTAATTATTTCTTTTTCATTTTTTAAATTTATTTATTTCTTGTTCCTTTTTTAATTTTATTTATTTATTTTTATTTTCTTTTTTATCTCCATAATCTATTTTCATTCACCTTTTCTTGTTTTTTTAATTTCATGTGATTTTTATTTGTTTTTCTCCTTTTCTAAATTATTTTTTATTTTTTCATAATCTAATTTTACAAACTTTTTGGTTCCTTTATCTTTTTCTATAAAATAGATAACTGATATATCATCTTTTCTATTTATTTTATTTTTATATCTCAAAAAATAATTTATTGTAGCATATAGTATATCAAATATGTAGCAATTGAAATATATTGAGATGGAATCATGCAAGACTGATGCAGTCCTTTAATGAAACACTCTTCAACAGTCTTTCATGATACCATCATGGTAAAAAAAAAATACTAAGATGGTATATACCATGATGATATCATGAAGGACTGCTGATGTCTTTGAATAAAAGTCATCAGTCCTCCATGATACCATCATGGTATAAAAATATACTGAAATAGTATCATACAGCATTGTTGCAGTCCTTAAATAAAACACTCTTGAACAGTCTTCCATGATACCATTATGGTATAAAAATATACTGAGATGGTATATACGATGGTATCGTGAAGGAGTTCTAAAGTCCTTGAATAAAAGTCTTCAGTCCTCCATGATACCGTCATGGTATAAAAATATACTGAGATGGTATCATGAGGACTGTTGCAGTCCTTCAATGAAACACTCTTCAACAATCCTCCATGATACCATCATGTTATAAAAATATATTAGAAGGTATCATGCATGACTGTTGCAGTCCTTCAATGAAATATTCTTCAACGGTCCTCTATGATACCATCATGGTATAAAAATATACTGAGATGATATATACCATGATGGTATCGTAAAGGACTGATGAAAACCTTGAATAAAAGTCTCAGTCCTCTATAATACCGTCATGGTATAAAAATATATTGAGATGGTATCATGCAGGACTGTTGCAGTCCTTCAATGAAACACTCTTCAACAATCCTCCATAATGTCATCATGGTATAAAAATATACTGAGATGATATCATACAGGACTACTGAAGTCCTTAAATAGTAGTTCCTAGTCCTCGATGATACAATCATGGTATAATAATATACTTTGAGATGGTATAATGAAGGATTAAACAATATTTGATATTTTAATATTTATACCTTGTCTGTATATGTTATCATAAATGAATGATTCATTCCTTCAAAAAAGTTTTTTAGTCCTTTGTGATACTCACATTGTATATATCATATATTGATAAGGTATCATAAAGGACAAATTTATTCTTTCAAAAGAAAAAAATTATTAAAGAAATCAACAAATAAAGCTTTTAATTTGCAAAAGATAATTTTTTTATATAAATATATTTTATATTAATTTAAATTTTAATAAATAAGTTAGTACTTTTCTTAATTACTTCTTCTTGTAGTCTAGTTATTTAGTTTTTTCTATATTTTGTTAGTCTAAAAATAATTAGATAATATTTATATCTATATATTTTATTTTATCCTTGAAAATAAAAGAAAAAAGGGAAAAGATAAAATAGAGAGAACAATAAAGCAAAAGGAGTGAATTGTGAAGTTAAAGTTTATAAGGTGAAGTTATTACTTTAAGAAGGGACATGAATGGGTAAATATTTTGTCTTTATTAAGCATTTTGTGATGTTTTCCATGAATGGTGAATAGGTAAATATTTTGTCTTTATTGGGCATTTTGTGATGTTTTCCTTAGTTTTTCATAAATTGGGCTTGACAAAGACCTGTAAGGAATATTCTGACTACACTATTAGCTACTCAGACCAAATATACTCTATTTATCAGTTCAATTGTCCATAAAAGACATATTTCCTAACTTTTTTCTTTTTGCTTTTTTTCTTCTTTTTAGTTGTAATAAGTAACAATTAAGTTTCAAAATGTCGTTGTGTGGATGTTTAGTATATTTCCCTGAAAAGTACTCCCTCGGGATAAAAAAAAGAGGGTCAATTAGCTATTTTCATATTTTAAAAAAAAATTAACTCTTCAACAAAAATAAATAATTTGATTAAAATATTCATAATTAAATTGGTATTGGAATTTGTCACCTAACAATTTTAAGAAGGACAAATCTAAAAAAATAAAATTAATTATTTCTTAATTTGATAAATAAATACTATTTTTGATTCAAAAAATAAAAATTAATTGAACATTTTTTTATCGAATAATATGTAACGGTATTAAGGCATACCCTCGTATTCCCGATAAATAATTAGAAATTATCCACGTCGCCTTGTGTTCTTCTTCTTTCACGCGTATATGAAAATAAGGTGTGCACAGCTTATCATGTGATTGGCAGTTGGCATGAATAAAGTGGGAAAATATGTCGACTTGAATGAAGATCTTAACGCATTTTAGCTTATTTATTTAAGAGGTTTGTACGGATGACCCGGAATTCAATGATTGGATTGCCCCTTATTTATGAATGAAATAAAATCAATTTCAAAATACCCCTTAATTTACGCAGAAACCACATGCAAGTTATGCAACCAATACCAGGCCTTGTAATTAAGTTGTACTTAAGTGTTAATAGTAGCATTTTAATCCCTCGATTATCGGTAAGTTTTATATTTAGTACTTGTAATAATATTTGATTAAGTATATATAACCTTCAATTACTTAAAATTTGCAGTACTTTTGAACTTTTTGCTTATAATTAATTATAAATTTTCAGAATTATTAATTGTTTCACCGTTCAGCTACCCATGTATTATATTCAACTTGTAATGTTATTCTATATTTTAAGGTAATATACTTCTAAAATAATTCAAATATAACATATTTTCAGTATAAAGGGACCAAAAGTGCATATTTTAATTAATTGAAGGTTAAATGTGTTGAGTCATAGAGTATATCACAAGGGCCAAGATTAGAATTTACCCAACAATTGAGAAACCAAAAATGATATTCTCCAAAGTTGAAATTATATCTCGTTTCTTGTTCAACTTGGTCCTTACATTCAATATTTGCAGGCATTATTATGACAGTTTCCTATTGCAGACTTATTTATTAAGTTTGAAGATACAAAGGTATTTTTGCTTTGCTTAGCTTGTTATAGATTCCATATTTACTGGAAAGAACCTTAACTACCATCCGCAAAATAGGGCCAGCCCTGCACAGTATAACATGTGAGTTCAACATATGTTAATGTTGCAGATGACCCAGAAAATACCAGGCAAATAACCTCTCTCGACACAAATCATTATTCTATCAAAACTATGTTAATTTTCTATTCATTCACATTTAATTAAGTACTAGTAATATACTAATAGAGTAATAAGTAGTTTATAGCCAAATTAGTCCACAATCCACAGCTTCACATTTGGGAACTAAGGACACTATAGTGCCAGCAAAAATACAAATGAATAGAAGGCCCAAAGCATGTGATTGTAGCATCTTCATCAATGATAGAACATGTAATTTGATGTTATTCAGTTAGCTCAAGTAAGTTTCACACACAAATACAACATAACTTGCACTGCTCACATGAGAACTTATTCAAATTGATACCAAAAAAAGAAAGATAAGGCAGAGATAACATGTTTCAGTCTCTGAAGTCTACATTTATTTAAAGCAACTGATCACCTAATGATCACTAATTATATCATTCATTTTTCTTTTTCCTTTTCCTTTTCAAGCTCACAATCCAATAGCACATGGTGCAAATGTGTGTTGCCAGGGTTACACAGTGAGCTCATTCTGTTATACATTATGTATAGACATATTTGACACAGATATAAAAGATTGAAAATGAGCACTAGAGAGACGGAATTGAGGTAAAGTATGAATTATGAACGGATTAACTTTCATATCTCAAAGATTAAAAACAACTAGGTGAAGATAATTGTGAAGTATTGTAATGGTAATTTATTTTACGTGTTCCTTTCTGATTATTAAACCACACTGTCGATACTCACCGTTACATATTATATGTGCAAGAAGGTAATAATAAAGCAAAGCTCAACAAGTAGTTCAGCTCCAAAAATATTGGAGCAAGTGATGTTTGGGTCTGATGCATGCATATATAAGGTCAATCTTCTGTAAGCAATTAGTAATATATTAGTAAAGGTGGCCAGTGGGCCGGGCTCGGGTCTGGCGGGGTCGGGGTCTGGGCGGGACGGGAGAAGGGGTCGGGGTCGGGGTCGGGGTCGGCGGGGTCTGGCGGGACATGCTCCAGTCCCGTCCCGATCCCGATCCCATCGGTATCGGCTCGGGGCGGGGTACGGCGGATTTTCCTTTTTTTTTTTTTAAATAACATATGTATAAAAAAAACTCAATAAACAAAACAAGATAGTGTAATAAAAACATCCCAAGGCTGTTTTTGTGCCTCTCATATTATTTAATAGACATATGATTTTTTTGTAATACAAATACAATTGTCTAAAATCTAAATTGCAACTTTGTGATGTTGTTCAAAAGTTGCAAATTACATAGTAAAATTGCAATTAAAAAAATTACATTCTGAAAAAAAACTTGTTCTAGTTTCTTGATAATTTCCTGTGGTTCTTCGGTTGGAATTGATATTTGTTGGTCAAATTGATCCACATCGCTTCCACCACCTTCGGTTAAGATTTCGTTGTAGTTTTCATCATCTTCTTCGTTGATCTCGGTTGATCAGACCTTTCCGCTCCGCCAGTATCCAATCTCTGAATAATACCGCAATTTCCAAGTGTCTCTCGGCTAATGAGTGTACGTGGTCTCCTATTTGATATCCGCTGCGAAAAAGCGCCAGACGCAGTTGATGACGCTTGAATGTTCAAAACATCTCGAGCCATCAATGAAAGTGTCGGAAAGGTCTTCTCATTCCGATTTCAACAAGTCTTCATGTCCATCTTCATTGATAACTTCTTGATACTGACTGAGAACCCTCGCAAAACAAAAATATCCAACTCGCTAATTTGGTTAGTAGTAGAGGTATGGCCGCACATTCTATTTCGAGGCTTTCAATGCTAGCAAAACAAGATGTCTTTGTGAGGTTGTGTTGAAGATGAAGAAGATGGTATGGAAGGAATAAGTTACTAGCATTTTCTTGTTGATAAAATCTATATATATTTTTGCATTGGTGTTCTACGCTAGACAACACTTCTTCTTTAGTTTGTTCAATAGGTGGTGGGTGATTTAGATTTTGGGACTTGGAGGTGGTAGTACTTCTATACAACCGTAAATAGTTTCAATTAGTGATTTAGTACCGCCTATTTTAATAGTAGGATTTAATATGTAACCAATAATATAAATAGAGAGAATATGAATAAAATATTTTTTTATTTTGACAAATATTTTTTAATAGATGCCTTATAATTTGGTTTTTCCATATATTCACTAAGTAATAAAATATTAGAGTTATATAAAATAACATAGTTGAAATAGTAGGATAATATATACCGGAAAATTCTTTTGTTGCTTGAAAAAATTTCTCTAAAAATACAATAAGTTCGGAAATTTTTTCCCAATCACTATCTAAAATCATATCAGCTGGCTTTTTATTATGAGAGTTAAAAAATAAAGTTATAGGTAATTTATAGTCATAAGCAACAAGTAGTTGCTCGTATAAAGAATTTCACCTAGTGGATACTTCTTGTGGAATTTTTCTATAAGGTAGTCCACAATCGTGACAAGTTTTTTTATATTCTTTTCTACGTTGTACTTTATTACTTTTAAAAATAAAGTTTATAGAAAATTGTATTTTACTAAGAATGTCTTCAAAAAGTGATAGACCATCCTTTACAATTAAGTTATATATATGGCACGCGCATTTTATATGAAAATGGTCTGGAAAAGATGGAGTTAAACTATTTTTTAAAATTGTAATTGTGTAATTGTTATTAGAAGCGTTATCTAATGTAATAGTCATAATTTTATCGGTAATTTAAGTAATAATCGCACACTTGATAAATATTTTACGCAATAAAAGTACCGATGTGCCTATCATCTATATATCTATACGCTAAAATACGTTTTGCATAGACCATTGATAATCCATCCAATGACAAGTTACAGATTAAATAATCATGGTCGTTAGTACTACTACCTATATCGACGTGATAGATACTTTGCCATTAAAATGATATAATGAAAAACGTAAATATTGTTGATATTCATGCGCGAATTTAAATACATCTCTCTTAACAGTTGATCTAGAAAAACCTTTAAAAGCAGGATTATATATATCTCTAATGTAATGAATAAAACCGGTAGATGAAGGAAATGAAAAATGCAAACCCTCCACAGCAACTAATTTTGATATTGCTTCCCTATCTCTATGTTTATTGTATTTACAGCCTACAATTCCCCCCGTCATAGGGTTAATTTGACCATGTACTTGGTCCGAGACAATATCAGTATGTGAACCTTGTCCCGATGGAGCGGGCGTTTACGCACCCGGTTTTGAAGCCTAGTATTGGGCATACCTAGCTGGATGAACACTTACTACTTGTCTAATTAAACCCCCCGTCCCACCGTGACATTTTCCAGTTTTAAATTTTAAAACATTTTTACAAATTTTACATATGGCTACTTGATTCTCTACGTCCCTATCAAAAAATGTCCATGCATCTGATTTTAATGGTCGTTTTGCTGGACCTCGTCTCATACTAGGGGGAATATGAGGTATTTCAGTTGAAGGTGCACTAGTGGGTGTGTTGTCATCAACATTAGTGGGTATATCATCTAGATCATCGTCTAAATTAAAGTCTTCCTGATTTCCAGAAAATAGCTCCTGGTTTAAATCTAATGGTATTGTAGGAAAATGTTGAGTATCAACAAAATCATCCTGTGTAGGAATAAGATGACTAGAAGAAGTACCCTTGCCCTGGTTGCCCCTACTAGAAGAAGCACCCTTACCCTTACCCTTACCCTTAAACATACCTTTTAATCCTTCCATTTTAATTATGATAATAAATAATTAAAGACAATAAAATTAAGTGTGCTAAATAAAATAAACAGACAATAATAATTTAATGAAGGAACGAATGTACCAAACGCCGACGTAACGTCGACGTGTAATCGAGAGGTTGAAAATTGAAACTTTGCTCGATGGAAGATCCTCAAGCTAGTTGCCAACTTCACTCTCAATTCCCAAATGGATAAATAAAATTGAATATTTAGCAAACAATGTAGACTTGTAGAGAGATATATTGAGAAATTAGAGAGATTGTAGGAAGGTTTGTGAGAAAGATGAAGAGAAAATGAGTTATTTATAGTTGAAAAATTGGGTTAAAGTGTAAATATAATAACTTATGGGTTAAAAATAAATATTAAGGGGTAGGGGGCCCTAAAATGGCCATTGGTGCAACGACCATATTTGCAAAGGGGGGAAAAGGGCGGAGTCGGGGGCGGGGTCGGGTCTAGCAGGCCTGGGGCGGGCTCGGGTCTGGCGGGACGAGACATCGTCCCGTCCCGAGTTCGAGTCCCGCCCCCGTTATTTTTTTGTTTTTTTTAGCTGGGTCGTGGCGGGACCGGGGCGCGCTCGGGACGGGGTCGGGCCGTCCCACTGGCCAGCCCTATATATTAGCCAAGAAGTGGCAAATGAAACTGTAGAATAATGTAAATCTATCTTAACGGAGTTCTCTTATTAATGTAATATATAGAGAGTATACAATTGTAGTCCTAATAGAATTAGAATCTCTATTTTATATTAATTACACTAAATATTAATTACAGACTATATTGTGAATATATATGTAATATATTTACTATCACACCCCCTCAGTCGGAGCGAAAGAGGCCAGACGTTGAGACTGAATCTGAAGTCAAGGAACGGTTGCCGAGGAAGCCCCTTTGTGAAGATATTTGCGTACTGATACGAAGAAGGAACATGCAACACCCTAACGTGACCTATTGCAACATTCTCACGAACAAAGTGAATATCCATCTCAATATGCTTGGTTCGCTAATGTTGAATCGGGTTATGAGACAAGTAGACATCAGATATGTTATCACAGTAAACCAAATATGCCTTACGTATAGGACAATGAAGCTCAAGAAGGAGATTTCGGAGATAACATAGCTCGACAACAACGTTCGCAATGCCTCAATATTTTGCTTCTGCACTCGAACGGAAAAACGTGGCTTGCCGCTTGACAGACAACGATATAATATTATCCCCCAAAAATACACAATAGCCAGACGTAGAGCGACGGGTTTCCAGACAGCCTGCCCAGTCTGCGTCTGTGTAAGAGAGCAATCTAGTCGATGCGGAGGGATATAAATGAAGTCCATAGTCTAGAGTGCCCTTAATATACCGAATGATACGCTTAAGAGCTGTAAAGTGAGGCTCCCTAGGAGCGTGCATGAACAAGCACACATGCTGAACCGCATGTGCAATATCTGGTCAATTGAAGGTGAGATACTGAAGAGTACCTGCGAGACTCCTATAAAAAGAGGGATCACTGATCGGATCTCCGTCATCTGCATTGAGTTTGGACTTGGAGTCGACGATAGTGGACATGATCTTGCAATTTGTCATTTTAGCCCTATAGACGATCTCCTCTGCATACTTACGCTGACATAAGAACATGGCATGTGCAGATCTGGTCACTGATATCCCCAAAAAATAACTCAACTTACCCATGTCAGTCATAGCAAATTCGGACTTTAGTAGAGCAATGATCTCGTGCTTCAGGCCATTTGAAGAAGTTGCCAGTACAATATCATCCACATATAACAGTAAGTAAGTTGTGTCAGTCTCTCGATGAAAAATGAAAAATGAATGATCACTCTTGCTGCACACGAAACCGATATGTATGATGTAAGTGGCAAACCGCTCATACCAAGCCCTGGGGTTGTTTAACCCATATAGCGACTTACGAAGACAATAAACATGATGAGGAGCCTCCGGATGCACAAAACATGTCCGGTGATGTATATAGACAGTTTTTCTCAAATTCCCATGTAAGAAAGCATTATTTACATCAAGTTGGTGAATAGGCCAATTATTCCCCAAAGCGATGCTAAAAACCATGCGGATGGTAGCTGGCTTAACCACTAGATTGAAAGTCTCACCACAATCAACACCCTCATGTTGCCCTGTGACATTTGCCACAAGTCTGCCCTTGTGACGTTCAAAGACACCATTATCTCTGAACTTATGACAAAATTCCACATACAACGGATTACATTCACCCCTTAAGGTCGCGAAATAAGATCCTAAGTGCGCTGTGAAATAAGTGCATTAAACTCATCACGCATGATCGCATTCCAATTCGGGTCAAGTTTGGATAAGGTTGGGTTTTTAGGTAGCGGGGAGATGTTTTGAGTGGACAAATTAAACTATTAAAGTGGACTTTTGGTTTGAAAATTTCGTGTCGTGCATGGGTTTACATACGGTGGGTTGGGGCTGGATCGAGTGTAATGGGGTGATAGGTGGGGTCTACGAGTTGGGCTGGATAGTTGCGGGATTGGGCCGGGAGTAATGGGCTGGGTAGTGTTGTCACCGTCCGGGCGATGGATCGGGCCGTAGAGGGTATGGGCGGTGTAGTCACCGTAGCCAGGATGTGTGGTATTGGGATGGGCATTGTGTTAATTGGGCTGGGCATTAGGTGACGAGTTGGGCAGTGTTGTCAATGGGCTGGGTAGTGTGGTAATTGGGCTGGGCAATGGGTAATTGGACATAACATTGGGTCTCATAGATGGGGCAGTGGGTGACGGGTTGGTATTTGGCCAATATAGTGTGTTTTGATGTAGAGAGGAGGTGTCCGAGTAATCAAGGAAACCGTAATCAGTGACTTTAAATTTTTGGATGTTGTCAAACGGGAAAACGTACTCAACAATCGTGACATGGCGTGAGACTATGATTTTGTATGTGGATAACTCATAGCACAAGCACCCCCTATGGTTCGATGGGAAACCTAGAAAGACGCACGGAGTGGAGTGAGGTGCTAATTTGTGTGGGACCGTTGAGGCAAGATTTGGATAACAAAGACAATCGAAAATTCAAAAGTAATCATAGGAGGGGATCCGACGGAAGAGAATTTCGGTGTGTGTCCTTTTTTGGATCGTACGGGTAGGTAAGATGTTAAGAATGTGTTCTACCATTTTTAATGCATATACTCAAAAGGTAGGGGGAGAGACGCATGAAAAAGAAGGGTACGAATCATATTGTTAATAGTGCGGAGAATTATTTCGGCTTTATCATTTTGAGAGGAAGTATGGAGACAGGAGAAACGAAAAATCATGTCATTAGCCGCACATAAATTACAAAAAAGGGAGTTTTTCGAACTCACGGCCATTATCACATTGAAACGTTTTGATGTCTTTTTCAAATTGTGTTTTAACCAATGTACGAAATTCAAGAAATTTGGAGTAAACTTGAGACTTAAGTTTAAGTGGATAGACGCAAAATGAGAGAAGTCATCTAAAAATACCAAATAATATTTATAACCTAGGTTGCTAGTTATAGGAGATGTCCATAAATCCGCATGAATAATATCAAATGGAGAGAAAGTAATACTCAAAGAAGACGTAAATAGAAGTCTAACTTGTTTCCCCAGATGACAAGAGGGGCAACTATGGGAAAGTTTCCCTTTATTACATTGGATTAGATTGTGGTTTCTAAGAGAATAAAAAACATGAGCTGCTGGATGACCAAGTCTACTATACCACGTTGATGGATATATTGCAGCTAAAGCGGTGGGTGGAGTGACATGGGAAGTGGACATGGATAAGAAAGGATAAAGGTCTGATTTGGTTGTATATCACTAAATATCAAATGTATACTGGATGTATACGGGCGAAATAGGTAAAGAATAGGGCTGATTTAGTTGTACACGGTGAGATATCACCTGTAAACCAGATGTATACGATGAGATATGTAAGGAGTAGGGCCGGTTTTGCCATATATCGGCCGAGAGTCATGAAGATACCTCGGTATACGACTGCTTCTTGGCGGAAGAGGGATATCTCTGATACCAAATGTATACGGGCGAGATATGTAAGGAGAAGGGTCAGTTTAGCTGTATTCATCGAGGAGATGCGGTATACGGCTGTTGTGCAGCGGAAGAAGGGAGGAAATATAGGGTATGGCGGCCGAAAATAGGGTTTAGGGTAGGGAGGGATTTTTGGCTCTGATACCATGTAGAATATTGTAAATCTTCCTTCCCGGATTTCTCTTATTAATGTAATACATAGAGAGTATACAATTATAGTCCTAATAAAATTATGATATCTATTTTACATTAATTACACTAAATATTAATTACAGACTATATTGTGAATATATATGTAATATATTCACTATCATTATAAGGGGCATCACCAAGGCAAAAGCAAAATGTCAAAAGCATTAAGAGGGGGAGGGAAAGTAGGACATTTTTACTATTATTCCCCGCAAGTGGGATTACACCGGGTTTCTTCTTCTTGTTGTTGTTGTTTTGTTGTTAGGTTTACTATTGTTAGATACTAAAAGAGTATGTTAAATGCCTTCTATGTCTACCTTCTAGTATATGACTTATGATACTATAACAACACTCTGATAATTCGGAACACAGAAATTTCAAAGACACCAGCTTGATTAACTTTTTTCTGCGGATATAAAACAAGGAAGAAGCAGGCATTTTCCGACGCCAAAAATGACTACCATGGCATCCTTTTCGACATCTCCTTGGATCAAAATGACGGTATATAAACACTTACACCAACATTGATCCAAAGGATGTTACTGTGTCTAGGACATGACACCATTACTATCGAAGCCTCAGCTAAGAGCATGCTCTGACCCAGCCTCATACGTAGAGCTTATAAGCATATTGCTTTTAACATTTTTAGTCTATAGCCTCATACTAATCCCAGCCTTTCCAGTGAATAAGCCAAGAATTGTGAAGAACTCCTATCCAATAAATCTTTCTACTTCTATTTTAGTTAAATTATTTTATGCTCCAACATGTCTTAACAGAATTAACCTAGAACTGTGAAGAACAAAACCTCTACAGAAGTTAAAAGAAGCTCCCGTACCATATCTCTGTTGAAAATTGTAAACTTAAATGTTTAAGTGTCTAAATTCATATATGTTTTAGTTATTCTAGGTGCATGATCTTTTGTATTATCTAATTGACTTTTATAATATCAATGTGGTCAGATTCAAGTGTGTGTAAATGTATTTAATAAGTGTGAGTCTACAAGACTCTATTAGCATCCTATATAAGCACTTTTTGTAGTGATATTATGTAAGATTAGAGTTCTTAAGAATGATATAATTGAGCTAAATGTTTATCCCCCTCTTCCATCCTATTTGTGTCCTATGATATTATGAATGATCCACCTTATAATTTCCAACAAACTCTCCCCACTTATAGTTTACTTGGTTGTATATACTCTTGTTGGAAATTTGTCTTTGGCGGGGAGATGCGTCCACCCATCTTTGATGAATTAAACACTAGTGTTCCGCATGTTGGAGACCTTGTCTCTTCACACATGCATGATCTACGAAGTGAGTAGATGACCGTAGGGCCAAGAATCGTCAAATTTCGTTGAGAAATGAAAGAGATATTGGTCCACGAAGTAAGGTGTTTGAGGCATGGAAATGTGGTGTGGGACAAATCTACCACATCGGTGGGAATAGGAAGAATTGCTCTCTATATAAGTCTCTAATGTGGTAAAGGGTTTGGGACCCCAAGGGGTATCCCATGTGTTTAAACTTAAAGGAGGGAGGACCTAGATATGCTTACGTTCAAGGCTAAGCCTACACGCGCGCCGCCGCCGCCCGCCCGTCCGGTCGGGTCACGGGCTGTGGGCTGTGGGGATTTTCTGATATTATCTTTTTTGACTAGAAGACTTTGCCAGATGTACAGTTTGGTCCCTGAAGTTTAATATTTTACAGTTTGGTCCCCATAGTTTCTGGAAAGTTGGTTTTGGGGTGACGGAAGGCAGAAAACTTTCTGCCTACCGTTGGACTGTTTTATGGAGCATTAACCAGCCATTACTTGGCTGATTAACTCCCCCATTTTCACCCTCCTTCATGTCCATTTAAGCAGCCTCCTTGATGACCATTAACAGCCATTACTTGGTTGTTTAATGTCCTCCTAATGGCCATTAACAACCATGTTTTGGGCAGTTGTATAGCCCCTCCTCCATGCTATATATTGAGCCTCTTTTGGCTCAATTCAACCACTGAAAAGACACAGAAAAATAGTACATTCGTGACTGAAAAATAGCACAAAACAGTAAGCAAATTCTGCTTGAAAAACAGTGAGTAAACACCCTTATGTGCACAAGATATACACTACAGAGACACTATATACACAGAGACAAAAGAGAAGAGTAAAGAGAAACTCTTCCTTCTTATTCCATACCTTCAGCAAGTCAATTCATATTTGTTTTATTCGCCAGGCTCAACCTATTGGCTTTGTAGCGTTGAGATTAAAGTGTTGTTTTATATTGGGAGACTATTGCCCGCTAACGTAAAAGCATATATACGGGGAAATCTTGTCTTAAGGACAGAGGGTAATTCCTCAACGCAACACACAACGTTGTAACCATTCAGATTTAGTTGTTTCTTGATTTCAGGATATTAAGATTCAAGACACAACAAGCTTGCGACAGTTCTCAACATTGACTTTGCAAGGTTATCAAGATTCAAGACAGAACAAGCTTGAGGCAGTTTTGAAGATTGATCATTTATTTATCCTTTCGAACACTTGTAATAGTTATTTACTTCCAGTACTGTTTTATAAAGTACAATAGAGTACCAACAACTCTAACATACCTTACTTATAACTTTTGATTTGGTGCCAAACAACAAGCTCATAATGTTGTTCCATGATGCTTTTCATTGTCAATAATATTCTTTTGGCAAGTTTATCCACACTAGGTGTTTACAATAAACAAATAACATTTATCGTGATAAATTGATTTAATGAAGTAAATACACGTTGGATATGTAAAGCACGTACGTGAATAGTAAATAACTATTATAGTGATCGAAAGGATAAACAATAAATATTACAACAACAAGTTGTCAATCTCTTGATCTTGAATTGGAACTCCAAATCTGGATCTTGTAATCAGAAATACAAGAACATGAACTGCTACATTTGTGGCTTGTAGAATCGCTGAGAATCCGAACGGTTAGAGTCCTTTGAGATTCAAGTTCACACCTGAGACACTTAACAACCAATTAGATAATCACAACATCACCGGTTGAGTCGAGAGATGGCTCTCTGTCTTTAAGACAAGATTGCCCCCGTATATAGGCTTTACGGAAGTGTGGACAATAGTCTCCCAAGATGAAACAGCAAAATATCAAATGTGCAAAGCCTACACAAATGATCCCAGCGAAGAACACGAATAATGAAGATTGCTAAGAGAATGATTGCTTATCAGAAAAATTGATCTCTTTGTGGTGTTGTTAACTTGTAAGTATGTTCATCTGTTCATCTATAGAATTGAGCCAAAGGCCTCAATTTATAGGTGTGCAAGATGACCTTTCAAATGCCCCATAATGGCATTCAATTGTCACGTAATGGATGGCATTTAACCCCCAAGTAATGCAGCAACATAATGGTCCAAGTAATGGCCATTATTGGGTGGATTCAATGCCATTGAAACCACCTCAACAACCAAACCTTTGGGATTCCGTCGAGCAGTCACTGCGAATGAAGCGCTGCATAAATATGGGTAAGTTTTTACCTATCCTCTTTCACTTGGTTATAATTGGGTAAGTTTTTACCTATCCTCTTTCACTTGGTTATAATTGGTACAGCGAAATCAGTGCGCATAAATGCCGCAAAGGACTTGAATTAAGTTAAATTAATGGCCTAGTAAATTTTGAAAGGCTTAGGAACAATTTGGTATAAGCAGATCCATTTTAATTGTGGGCCTCAGTCCATTCTGGCTCAAGCTGACAGAATACATCAAGATTGTTGTTATTGTGGGCCTCAGTCCATTTGGTCTATAGATAGATATTAATGGGGTAACGCCTACTACCTCGCTTATGGCCTATTTGGAGCTTGCACAATAGTCCTGTTTGAAAACCAGGTAAAACTACAGTTTGACTTGGCTATCTTCCTCTAATTTGGGAGATGTTAAAAATGTTCCAAGATTTTTAAAAAATTATTTCCATTTACCTTTATGTTAAAGTCAATTTCACTTTTGTTTTGAAGAAATTATGAGGCAACATTTTAGTTGACATATGAACTCTTTCTGTGGTAAAAACTTTAAATATTCAGTTGTAGCAACTATATGCACTTTTTTAATCCTTGAAACTAACCTTTGAATTTCAATGTGGCTATCCAAATATGTTGTAAGAGGATTTGGAATGATTGTAGTCACCAACCTTTTGAAATCTGAAATGTCATGTCAAGTAAAACCCAATGGATAGAAATTTTCTCAAGTTATCCCTTCCTGGGACACCTAGTTTGGTGAACCTCTTTTTATTTCTCTTATTATTTATGGGTCTTTTAAATTATAATTTAAAAGATTCATTTTGAGCAAACTTAATATCTTATGAAAATATGTTAGATCACGGTCTAAAATTTTGTAGACGTTTGATACAGTCTAATGTTTTACCAGTCCGAAAGATTATATTTGCATAACTTTTTTATAAAGGTACAAAATTTATATGAAAAAGGGGAATTTGCGTAGATCAGGCCCTTATTAATAAGCGGCATACATATATATAAATAATTTCTAGTCAAACCGTGCTAATTATTTTTCAAAGTTTTTACTTGTAAACTATTTATATTGTGCAATATATATTGACATATCTACAAGGTTTTTTCGTGGAAGGCGAGTGGGTGAGCAACTTCAATTCAATACAAACTACTCCATAAATTCATTTAATGTAAGTTAGAGTAGTCGTAATGATTAATTTAAGTTTGTGCAAGTTAGGTGCAAAATGAATGCAGTATTAATTGCCATAATAAGCACCTTGAAACGATCAAAGTCCCCAGATATATAGTATAGATATCCTTAATTAAACCCGTAAGGGTAGCCAAGTTGGTGTAGCAGTAGAGCGCGGGACCGCAAGGTCACGAGTTCGATCCCATGCATAAACCTTCTTGGTTGAGCCTGTCACACATGGCTTGCCAAGTATGGTTAATCGGCTGACGTGGTTTGCAGGCTATTGCGTCAGTCCGGGGTTTACCCTGTGCGCACTCGAAAAAGTAGCGGCTGCGGGTTCCTTCGTCAACAAAAAAAAAAAGATATCCTTAATTAAGGGTTTAGGTAAACACCCTTTTCAATCGTTTTTATACAATTACAACTGTTCCAGTTTCCCCATTATTCCAATGCGTAAACTTCTTGGATTCCTTAGTATTTAGTTAATTTACTCTTCTTCAACACCAAATTAACTTTGGAGAGCAGTAACGTTAGATATCTCACCAATAATTGAAAATTGATAACAATTTTCTACCTACATATCAAACTCTTTACTAACTGCATGAATTTGCCCTGTTTTTTTTTATGATATTTGAATTTTAAAGAAAAGTTAAAAGTATTATCATAATTATTATTTTTTAAAGAAAAATATAATTCTCTTCTATATTTGGCTATTTCTTGTTATAGAAAAAGTTTTTGACATTTATAAATTGAAGATCTCTTTTCCACAACTACAACACAATAACATCCCGAATGTAGTCGTTAAAGAGTCTTGTTTATGAGAATATTGACTCTCAATAATTTTTAAGCTTTCTTTTATATTAATTTTTTTATATGTAGGTCAATTGACCAAATCATATGCAAGTATTATGTGTTTGTAGTATATTTTCTTTGTTGTTAGATTTTATCACCGTTCAAGATTTGCAATTGTTAGCTTTCGCATAACACCCTGTTATAATTCTATCCCAACAATTTAAAACCAGAGTCATCACCTAAGAATTGCATTCGCCTATGTATGTATGCACCATAATTTTTTAATAAACAATGTTCTACTGATCACCCTTTGATACCCATTCCCCCGACTTAAATTATATTTATATATATACATAGCTAAAAATATTTGAAAGTCTATATTTATATTAGGTCTGCACTCATTATTAGTACAAATAAATGCTGAAGAAAAAATCGCACTTACTCTGTTCACTTTTACTTGTTCACTACTCCCTCCGTCTCAAATTACTTAGTCACTTTTACTTTTACACGCCCTTTAGTAGGCGTTTGACCATGCGTTTTCAAAATGGTTTCATAATTTGATTTCAAAACATATTTGTTTATACAATTTGGATATAATTTAAATTTCAACTTCATGTCATAGTTTGAAATCCAAATCATCCAAAAAGGTGTGATTTGAGATTCCAAACCATGATTTCAATTTTTTTAAATATAAGACTTGGCCCATAAATTTATATTTTTTTAAAAAAATCCATAAATTAGTAAATATATATACCAACTAATCGACTTTATATTGTATTAAATATAATTGTCCAGTATATAATTTATATTGTATATATATACAAAGGTATGACTATGCGATATAAATATAGGTTTTACCCACTTAACCATCTATAGCCAAGTGCTTACCACTTTGAAAATCTGCAATGTGGCTAATAGCCATCTCAAGTGCAAGGCTCTTTATCTAACTATAATTGAATTCATTTCAATTCATATAGCAACAGTAACGAGACATCACATATATGTCTTTATGTATGCTGAAATTATTTAACCATTAAAGAAGACCAAACTCCTTCATGCTATATAAGTATAACTTTTATCACATTTTTCAGAAAAGGAGTGATGAAATATTTACGAAATATTAACATGATGATACGGTTGCTAATGATATTGATCAACAACCGATTCAAAGTAATAATGTAGTTTCGTCTTCTCGGTCATCTGATTAGGAAATACATGATCGGCGTGAAGAGATTGTTCATATCATGTTAGACGATTATAATAAAGAGTAGTTACACTACTATTCATGTTCAATTTTCTTTTTTATTGAGCTAAAGTTTGATCAATTGATGTTTTATTTTTTAGAAAGGCCTTCGAGCCACGTATTAATTTTGTTATGAACTATGACTTGCTCATTTGGTAAGATTGCATAAGAATTAGGAATTTTTGATGGTTTTCACAACTTGTGGGGTTTTATGTCAATGAGAAAAGATATAACTTAAGAAACTCAAATTGAATGTCCAAACAAAACTTCAACTTCAAACCATATGATTTCAAATCATGTCCAGACGACTCTTTAAGAAATCATAAATAAGAAGGATATTTTTACTACACTACACTTATCTCTCTCCAATTAATTACACTCTAATCAATATTGATTACTTTAAAAATAATTAATGTTAAGGGCAAAGTAGAAAAAACTTAATTAGTTCTATCTTATTTTTAGAAAGTGGCCAAGTAATTTTAGACGGATATTTTTAGTAATGTGGCCAACTAATATGGGACGGAGGGAGTATTGATTTGCACACCCCTTAAGAAATAATAAATGAAGTACATAATTTACCATGATACTCATATTAATTGGTGCATAGTTTTAATGAACCTGAAAAATGATTTGAAATGACTAATTAATATTATGGGTAAATCAGTCTTTGATGTTAAAAGTGACAAATAAAAATAAAAATCTATTTTTAATATAGTGGACAAGTAAAAGTGAAAGGATGAGATTAATAGTATTATGCTATTATGAGTTAAAAATCTCAATATGCAATTAGAATGTGGATAGTTAAGGACGGGATTGAATGATGGACGCTCCTGCTATTTTCATGAATAGTTTGATGCATTTAATGTATAGGGATGAGTATGTATTAAATAAGATGACAGTAATTTGAGTGGTTTAATAGTCTTTGAAGTTGTATAATATTAGTGGCCCTTGTGATGATAAATATATAATCACAAGAGTTGGATGAAGGCTTACACTTTGGTCCAACAAGGAAATAATTAACTCTCGCATTTAATTCCCTGTATCACTTTGACTGACGATAACCTTTAAGTTAACAAAGATATTAAAATTGGACAGGAAACTCCTTACTATGAATGACTTCTATTTTGGACAATCCTCTATGTTTTCACATTGTTTCAAGCTCTCTCTATGTTTATTATCGGATGGCACCTTACTTATGAGTGAAATTTTCGCAGGGTGTCCTTTTACTTTTCTCGCAATTTATAATTTAGATCATGCATGGTCTCAAAATTTCTTTTGATCGAATTGAAATTTTTTATGAAAAAATGTTGGATCACAAATCATGATCTAAAAATGTACCTGAATCAAACGCTATGTGGAAGGGCATTTCTCAACAATTATATTTGCGTAACTTGAAGAATAAGAATAAAATTTAAATGGTCACTTAAAAAGACACAATTGTGTAAATCATCCTACGTATGATTGATATCGATTGAGTTCCACGCTTCAATTGCAATTTCTACTATTATTCTAGCCTGTGAAATAAAAACACAACAAAACAATTGTGGTTTTGGTTGCGTCTCCTTTCCGAAAAAGATCACTAATTTTGTTCCGCAAAGGTTAAAAAAAATGAAAAAGTGTTTCCCGAAACTTCACCAAACAATAAACAGAATTGTAATTGTAATATGTATCACAAGTCACCATGTGTGGTTCTCAAGGTAACTTTTGTGGCTTTCTTTTTTGGTTTTCCATCCGATGTTCGGTATTCGCATTGAATTCCGATTATATCTTAATTTACGAGGTATAGGGCCCATTTGGGACAAGTCACCATGTGTGGTCAAGGTAACTTTTGTGGCTGATGACATGAAAACCTTTTTAACTTATTTTATAATTGGTAATTATTTAATTTTCTATTTTAACTAGTCAATTTAGTGACATACATCTTCTATTCTGTTAATTCATGTTTCCCTCACATATACCTTGTGTATTTGTAAGAAAATAAAAAATAAAAATTGTAGTAGTAAATATAAGTAAGTACTGAAATAACGTTATCTCATCATGGGATACTTCATGGTGAAAACTCTAAAAAGTGGAGGAGTATTCTTATCTTTAACTCTAAGAAGTCAAAGAGATTCATTAGGATTTACTCTATAATAAATGCAGAATTTCACGGTGTACTTAAAAGATTTTGACTGATAAGCATATTGGACCAAATTTCATTTGGCAAATCAATAAATGCACCCATCTTTAGCAATTTCTAGGAGTACAAAATGTGAAAAAATATTGACATCATGAGAAAGAAGGTAGCGGGTGTTGGAAATTAGCCTTTGACGGGAGTTGCGACCGACCAACTTTAACGGCTTAAACACTAGTGTTACGTATGTTGGAGAATCCGGTTCTTCACACATGCATGATGTACTAAGTACGTAGATAACCGTAGGGCCAAGAATCGCCAAATTTACTGAGAAATGAAAGAGATATTGGTTGCTAAGTGAGGTGTTTGAAGCATGGAAAGTGTGGTGTTGTGTTCAATTCTCCTCATCGGTAGAGGAAGAAAGAATTGTTGTGTATATAAGACTCGAAATGTGTTTGGGGTTTGGGACCCCAAGGGGTATCCGATGTGTTTAAAGGAGGGAGGACCTAGATGCTTGGTTCGAAAAAGACCACACGCCGCGCCGCCCGCCCGTCCGATCCGGCCACGGGTGGGCCTTCGATATTATCTTTGGGCGAAAACTTTACCGTACAGTTTGGACCGTAATTCTTTCAGATGTGCGCTTTGATCCTGCGGTTTCAAGATGTACGCTTTGGTCCCCAAGTTTTGAAAGTCGAATTTCGACGGCCCGTATCAGAACGCCCAAAGACTAATTCACCATTTATTTTGGCTGAATTACACCTCCAATAATGGCCAATCCGTTGGCAATTTTCTCCATTTATTTGGTGGCTTTACTACCTCCATAATGGTCATTATTTGGCCAATAATGGTCATGAGGCAAGCGACAAATTCCTCTTCCTCCTATATAAACACCCTTACACCATTGTTGAGGTACACTTCATATACACGAATATACACAAAGCAGAAAGCAAAGCAAAGCAGTTTCTTCCTAATCTTCCAAGCATCATTTCGTTATTCAATATTCTTCACGGTAGCTTTTGAGTTTTCTTTGCTCAATTGTTCCATTGCTGTTTTATCTTGGAAGACGAATTGTCCGGGACGTATAAAGGATACATACGGGGCAATATTGTCTTAAGGACAGAGTGCCACACTCGACTCAGCAAAAATCAAAGCAGTTTCCGGTCTTCTTGTTCAACAAATATTGTAATTTCAGTGTTATTGTTATATTGTAATTTTCAGTTTCTAGTTGAATTGTAATTTCAATTCTTACTTTAGTAGTTACTTGTAATTTCCGTTTCTTGCAATCCTTGTAAACCAACAGCGGGTAGGTGTGAGGTTTTAAAAGACGTAACATACGATAGGTATTAAATGGAAGTTAGGTGCAAATTTGAGAAATTATAGTAAATGTGGCAATTAAGTTGAACCAAAGAAGCAAGTCATCAGCTCTAAATGTAGTTGGATACCCCATTCAACCCATTTAATTTTTGAAGCAGAATGTTTTTATTATATGCAGGCTCCCACATCAATTACGACTCCATTTATGTATTGTGACTTTAAGATTCATCCACTGTTAAATATGGTTTACCTTTCTTTACACTCCAACTCTGTTTCCACAATCAAACACTCTCCAAACTCACTCACTGTGCATATACACCTTTTTTAACCTTGTGGTATCAAAGAGAGATCAGAATAGAGGTAACGGTTGAACGAACGGTATGCCCAACTCTGTATACTTAGCCGCAATAATGAAAAAATGTACGAACACAAATAATGAGCAGACCAGCCCACTTTTATATGTGGGTTCATTTCAGAATGTTTTTTTGTTTTGAATAAAGAAGCGGTATCCTGAATCTACTAATTGGATTTGCATTGTGTATGACCCTATTAAGATAAAAATGCTCCATACTAGAAATTTATCTATTCTCACGACTTGTACTCGAGATCTTTAATTAATGATGAAAAGATCTCATTCAACCAACCATGATGGTCTAAGCATATATGCATGGAACTCTCTTTTTACCTGTTTTTTCTTATCATTGCCAACATGATTTAACCATAAAAAAAGTACTTTAATGAAAATAATAGTATTCATTTATTTGAACAATTAAGGAAGACACTTAACCTAGAGAGAAAATTGAAAGCCACTTCATTCGTTCAAGAGAAGTAACCACATTTAAATAAAGCGAGCAAATTAATAACGAATTTAATTGAAGAAATAGGAGTTGGGCTCTTTCTAAAAGATTACCTGATTAGGTATTTGTATTGAAAGGGAAATATAAGTATCATTGATAAAACAATCGACCTTAAAATCTCCATCAGCATTTATACTCTTTCAATAAACTAAAGTAATTGGAGTAATTTAAGTTAACAATAAATTTCAAATTTAGCCCATGCCTTGTTAGAATTCTTCTGGCTAAAATTTGACACCCAATGCCAATAAATTACAAGCCAAATCCCCCAACAAGTCGGAAATCAGAACAATGAAAAGCAACAAGTGTTGGAAATTAGCCTTTGGCGGGGAGATGCGTCCACCCATCTTTGATGAATTAAACACTAGTGTTCCGTATGTTGGAGACCTTGTCTCTTTACACATGCATGATCTACGAAGTGAGTAGATGACCGTAGTCAAGAATCGCCTAATTTCGCTGAGAAATGAAAGAGATATCGTTCACGAAGTAAGGTGTTTAAGGCATGGAAATGTGGTGTGGGACAAATCTACCACATCTGGGAATAGGAAGAATCGTTTCTTTATAAGTCTCTAATGTGGTAGCGGTTTGGATCCTCAAGGGGTATCCCATGTGTTTAAAGGAGGGAAGACTCAGATGTGCTGGGTGCTCAAAGCTGCCGCCGCCCACACGCTGCTGCCACGCCTCGCTCTCTGCTCTGCTCTGCTCTGCCCTGCTCCTGCTCGCCCTGGGCCTTTCGATATTATCTTTTGGACCAGAGAACTCGCCAGATGTGCGCTGATCCCTGGTTTCAGATGTACGCTTGGACCGTAATTCTTTCATATGCTTGGTCCCTCGTTTCAATATTTACGCTTGGTCCCCACTTCGGAGACTTTTCTCGCCACCGCTGACTGCGCTTTGGAGCATTAACCAGCCATTACTTGGCCGATTAACTCTCCATTAATGTGCACCATTACTGGGTATTTGGGCAAATTTTCTTCAAGGCCTTCCATTGTCATTACTTGTCGCTTTAATGGCCTCTTTAAGGGGCTATTACAGCCTTTGTTTGTGGTTGTTGACAGCCCTCTCTTGCTATATATATTCAGCTTCACTTGGCTGAAAACAAGCAAGAAATAGGCACTGTAGGGGGAAACAGTAAAAACAAAGAAACGAAAGAAAACAGTGAAAATCGCATAAAACAAAGCAAGAAACCATCAAAACAAAGGGGCTAAAATCGACTTTCATTGACTGAAAATCGACAAAAACAAAGGAGTAAACTCCCTCATATACACAAGATATACACTGCTGCAGAGACACACTATATACACAGAGACAAAAGAGAAGAGTATCGAGAAACTCTTCCTTCCTATTCCATATCTTCAAAGAAGTCGAAATCATATTTGTTTTCTTCGCCAGGCTCAACCTATTGGCTTTGTAGTGTTGAGATTAAAGTGTTGTTTTATCTGGGAGACTATTGCCCGCTAACGTAGCATATATACGGGCAATCTTGCTCTTAAGGATGCAGGGCTATCCTCGACTAACACACACCGTTCAGTAATCTTCCGTGATTTAGTTGCTTTCTGATTTCAGTGATATCAAGATTCAAGACACAACATACTTATGCGCTTCTCAAAGTTGGCTTTGCAAGGTGATCAAGATTCAAGACACAACGCACTTATGGTAGCTTTGAAGTTTGACCATTTATTTATCCTTTTCAACATTTGTAATAGTTATTACTTCCTGATCGCTTATAAAGTACCAGAAATACCAAACAGCTTAAGACAAGATTGTATTGTAATACTATTAGTTCGAAAGATGTCAAAAGTCGTGGACCAAACCGATATGGAAATGGTTTTCCTGGGTAGAAGAGAGGATGACGATTTAACGTGATTCATATTGTCACCGCTACCAAGACTGTGGGAACAAGCGCTTCTCGAGAGCCTGAGGATGTCAATCGGGACAAGAGGAGAAGATCAAGATGTACTTCTATCTTGCAGTTGTAAGGCCCGTGATCTATCCTGCATAAAAGATCCGAATAATGGTAAGAAGGAATCGACACTCGCCTAATGAAGTGATCAAGGGCCGTAATCCGAAATCGATAACTATTTTTCTTACTTGTCAAGAATAAAGATTAGATGACGAGTATTTTTCTTACTTGTCAAGAATAAAGATTAAATGATGTCCGATTAAAATGGATTAAAGTAAGAGGAATATGAAAATAATTTATATTCCTTACGCTTTTAACAAATCGTTTAATCTCATCTTCTTTCCGCTTAAAGATCGAGTTTGTAAACGACTTAAAAAGATCCGCTTCTTATGTAAAATTATTTAAAGCGTAGAAGTATGTTCGCACATACGATGGAGAAAGATCCACTAATCGTGAAAATCATATAACTTTTAAGTAAGCGCCAAGAATTATCTGGGGCACCAATCATAACCCGGAAGAAGTCTAAAAGTTAAAGACGTAGAACTCCGCCATACTATTTGGCGTAAGATCCTTCATAGGATTTATATCGACACTCGGGCCATATAAAGCTCCATGATCGGGAGGGGCCAAAATTCTTGATATGATGATATTGGACACTACCATACAAAGCCTCCGGTGACCTGAGCGCCGTAATTCATTTCATAGGAAAAGTAATGGACACCTAAAGCGCCGCGGGCCGTAGTTTCCGTGTCTTAATGATCCGAAGGCTCAAAGAAAGGCAAGAAAGAATAGACACTCGCCGCCAAAGCAACCGGCGGGCTGCAGTATCGAGATCACATATGATCCTAAGACGCCCAACCACGGCAAAGAGGTTGTTCACAAGCAACGCCACCTCTAAAATCAAAGTGGGCCGAGAGGTTGTCCTCAATAGACTTCAGGGAATGAGAGATCACTCTAAGATGAGGTGACATACATGTCCCTAACTTGGTTTAAGGGACGCCGTTGGTCAAGTCGGGATCGAGACTAGTCCAACAGTCCAGAATAACTAAGAATGGTACAAAGATGTTCAGCCAAATGAATGATATATTTGTAATCTGCATCTATGCCATCATAGATTAAGACACGTTAAATAGCAAGTCATTCAAAAACTAACGATGTTGATATTGTTTCCCATCTGTCGACATAAACCTCAAAATAAATGCGAGGTGTATTTAAGAGGCAAAATCACCTTTCCAAATCCGCCATGGAATAGCGAAGAAGCACCGCCTTCTAGAACTTAGTCACACCTACTGGGTGATTTGAAGTTTATACAAAATAGGGAGAGAAGACGCCAGATCTTCATCACGATGATACAACGATGAATCTTTGTTTATCGAAAAGCAAAGATTTTGAAGTCGCTCGCTTATAAGCGCTACAAAGTGCAAGTTGAAAATCAACCAAGTCTACTGATTGAGAAATTGTAGTGATGTGAGGGAGAATGTGAAACATCGCTCATTAAACGACTCGCTCATTACTACCTCGCCTAACTGTTAGCCAAGCGCAAACCCGCACGCCTAAACTATGCTGTAAGGCGATCTACCGCTAATGCATTCTCAATGTAAGATAAGGATAACTCTCCGTGAGACATGAAAAGGATCCTACATACAAAGTTGTGATGCGCCTGGCAGAAGTTGGATCATCAAACAGTCAAGTTCGACCTAAGATCAGATTGCATATCCACCGGATCTGTGAATAATGTAGTACTTATCGCCAAGGCCAAAGCACGTTGAATTTTATAAGATAACTTTCTCTGAAAAGTGAAAAAGGAGTAATTGCTCAAGGTTAACAAGAACCCGCGAGGGGTTCGATCGGTCCTAACTAGACGCCCGCATCTACAGACTCGAAGTTGGGCACGCTATCCTAACTCAATATTCCAGACCGCGTAACTCAGTGGATTCTAGATGCTGAACCAAGACGGAGCAAAGAGGGGACAAAGACTTGTTCCACTCTTCTAGCTTGTATGGTTAAGAACGTAACCATGGACTATTAACAACAATTGTTATCTCCAAAAGTGTCGCTTGGAAAGTTAAGCTAAAGAGAGAAATATATTCCATCATATAGAACCATACTATGCGTAATGGTTGATCTTCCTCCTGAAAAGAACCTTGGGTGCAAAATGTGCTCCTCGGAGTAGCTTCACATCCAGGGCCATTGCAGCCTCATGCGGGTACTTAATGTTGAAATGTTCCTTCCCAACCGAAGAGTTGGAAAGAAGAGAATCGATTGGTTTGCCGAATCATTGGTTCTTCCTCAACTTTCATTTCGTCCTCGAAATGTTTACATTTTGGTCCTCGAAGTTTCAGATAAAAATGTAAACAATGAATCCGACCACGTAAACATTGACTAAATTAGAAAGCCAACAAATGGAGAATCAACAAATTGAAAGTAAAAGTCATATTGAAACAAAGTCTCGAGCATATGAAAGATATGGGTATCAAGATGACATCTAAGGAATCGATTTAAGACATCTAACTGACCGGTCGAGAGTCGATGCTTCTCGGAAGCCACCAATGGATATGAATCATGTAATCGATTGGAATCATGGTGCACCCATGACAAGCGAGTTTATGCACAAAGTCATGTAGTTCAATGTATTGTACACACTACAACCGACCTGCATCTACTTACAAAGCGCATCGCTTAAACTAAGGTTCATCGATGATTTTAATACATGATCGGTAGGCGCAGCCTCGGGATATGACGATATCCGAACTATTCACTTATCTACTGATTATAGTATTCGATGTCCAACGGTTCCGGGGAGAACACAAGTTGATGCAAACCGGACATCGATCTCAAGAACACCAAAGCCACAAGCAAACGTGGTAGGTCTTGGAAAATCCTCTCTAAGCAAATCTTCAGATCGGCCGATTCACGACGGAATCGAGCTTTATCGCTTATACAAAGCATGAAAGAAGTCGAGTAACTTCACTACTTCCTAGAGGACGCCCCTTATCGGGAGATACCCGTGTCTTCAGCAGCTATACATCGTGGCTAGCCGGCCGACTTCGTGAAGCGACACGATGACTGCCTGGACATATTTTTTAGGATCTGCTTGGAGACATAAGATCAGTATGGCGCTTGATCATCACGTGTCACATCCTTGTTTACTAACTATGACTACCCGAGATCAAGTGTTCTCGCCTCGTTTAGGGAATTGGCTTAAAACCCAAACAATACGAACCTTTATGTGGAAACTCAACCATACCGATTGAGATCCCAAGAATTTGGTTCAATGGGAAAACTAAGTGCAAAAGGTTCACTGAGCGCTGCGAAGCAAGAAGCACTTCGGATGATGATTTGCACGGAAATATGAATCCAAAGTCGCTCCCGCGATAGACATTAAAGTGCCGCCCGCATGGTGGGTAAGGCGTTAAGCTTCCAAACCTTTAAAAGATCCTCAAACGGTCGAGGTTAAGGTCAGGAACTTTTAATGATTCCTAACACTTGTGAAGTGGGTATAGCAGATACCTTGTAGAGATCACCTATTTGGCGCGCAGGACGGTCACCAAATGAACGCACTTAAGAATCCAAGGCGTGTCCATGGCCACAACTGACGTAAACGTAAGAAGGAAAATGAATAAGAAGAGTTATCAGGTTGATATCGTTGTCTTGGCTACACTAAACACTGACGCTTCAAGACATCACGTCACCGCAAAGAAGTGTTCCGACGGTATTCAACTAGGGAAGGTTCAAAGCGTAAGCCTCATCTCTCCCGATGCAATATCTTTCGCTGAAAGATTGCTGAAAATGAGGCTGCCATACAGGCGCCTACAATCTCTTTCATGAGGGGATTGTTGAAATTAGCCTTTGGCGGGAGACGCGCCCACCCATCTTTGATGAATTAAACATCAGTGTTCGTATGTCGAGACCTTGTCTCTTTACACATGCATGATCTACGGCGAGTAGATGACCGTAGTAGGCCAAGAATCGCCTAATTTTCGCTGAGAGAAATGAAAGAGATATTGGTTCACTAAGTAAGGTGTTTAAGGTACAGTCGCGCTGGGACAAATCTACCACATCGGTGGAATAGGAAGAATTGCTTTCTTTATAAGTCTCTAATGTGGTAGTGGTTTGATCTCAAGGCGGGTATCCTATGTGTTTAAAGGAGGGAAGACCTAGGATGTGCTTGTTCAAAGCTGGGCTCACACGCTGCTGCCACGCCGCCCGGTCCGGCCTGGCTCGGTCACGTCCGGGTCAGTGGTCGTGGCCTTTCGATATTCTTTTTGGACCGTAGAGAACTCGCCAGATGTGACAGCTGATCCCCCCGGTTTCGACATGTACGCTTTGGACCGTAATTCTTTCATATGTACGGGCTTTGGTCCTCAAGTTTCAATATTTACGCTTTGGTCCTAATTTCTGAGACTTTTTCTCGCCACCGCTGACTGCTGAGCATTAACTGGCCCATTACTTGGCCGATTAACTCTCCATTAACACCATTACTGGGTATTTGGGCACTTTTCTTCAAGGCCTTAATTGCACATTGGTCGCTTTAAATGGCCTCTTAAGGGCCACATGTACACTTTGTTTGTGGTTGTTGGACAGCCTTCTCCTTCATATATTCACTTCACTTGGCTGAAAAATGTAAGGCAAGAAATAGGCAATGTAGTAGGGGAAAACAAAGTAAAAATGTAAGAAACGAAAGAAGAAACAGCCTGAAAATCAGACAAAATAAAGCAAAGAAACCATCAAAAACAAAGGCTAAAAATCGCACTTTCATTGACTCAAAATCGACAAAACAAAGGGAGTAAACTCCCTCATATACACAAGATATACCCTACAGAGCCAACCTATATACACAGAGACAAAAGAGAAGAGTATTGAGAAACTCTTCCTTCCTATTCCATATCTTCAGCAAGTCGAGTCATATTTGTTTTCTTCGCCAGGCTCAACCTATTGGCTTTGTAGTGTTGAGATTAAAGTGTTGTTTTATCTTGGGAGACTATTGCCCGCTAACGTAAAAGCATATATACGGGGCAATCTTGTCTTAAGGATAGAGGGCTATCCTCGACTCAACACACACCGTTGTAATCTTCCAGATTTAGTTGTTTCTTGATTTCAGGATATCAAGATTCAAGACACAACATACTTGCGGCAGTTCTCAAAGTTGGCTTTGCAAGGTGATCAAGATTCAAGACACAACGCACTTGCGGCAGTTTTGAAGTTTGACCATTTATTTATCCTTTCGAACATTTGTAATAGTTATTACTTCGCATCGCTTTATAAAGTACCATAGAAATACCAGCTTTAAGACAAGATTGTATTGTAATACTATTAGTGTTCGAAAGATGTCAAAAGTTGTGTGACCAAATCTGGATATGGAAATGGTTTTCTGGTAGAAGAGAGTGATGATGATTTAACGATTCATATTGTCACCGCTACCAAGACGGTGGGAACAAAGCGCTCTCGAGAGCCTGAGGATGTCAATCGGGACAAGAGGAGAAGATCAAGATGTACTTCTATCTTGCAGCGAAGGCCTCAGATCTATCCTGACATAAAGATCCGAATAATGGTAAGAAGGAACTGGACACTCACCGATGAAGTGACCAAGTGAGCGAGAATCCAAATTGGGATAACTATTTTTCTTACTTGTCAAGAATAAAGATTAGATGATGAGTATTTTTCTTACTTGTCAAGAATAAAGATTAAATGATGTCCGATTAAAAATGGATTAAAGTAAGGAGGAATATGAAAATAATTTATATTCCTTACGCTTTAACAAATCAAGTTTAATCTCATCTTCTTTTCCGCTTAAAGATCGAGTTTGTAAACGACTTAAAAGATCCGTTCTTTTAAGTGTAAATTATTTAAAGCGTGTAAAGTATGTTCGCACATACGATGGAGAAAGATCCACTAACGTAAAAATCATACAACTCTTAAGTAAGCGCCAAGAATTATCTGGGCACCAATCATAACGGAAGAAGTCTAAAAGTTAAAGACGTAGAACCTTGTCATACTATTTGGCGAAGATCCTTCATAGGATGATATTGGACACTCAGTCCATATAAAGCCTCCGGGCGTGGAGTGGGCCAAAATTCCTTTGATATGATGATATTGGACACTCGGTCATACAAAGCCTCCGTGACCTGGAGTGGGGCGAATTCATTTCATAGGAAAAGTAATGGACACCTAGTGTGGTGGGCCGAGTTTCCAGTGTCTTAATGATCTCGAAGGCCTAAAGAAAGCAAGAAAAGAAATAGGACACTACCGCCAAAGCAACGAAGTGGGCGAGTATCGAGATCACATATGATCCGGCTACGCCTAACCACGGCAAGAGGTTGTTCATGTGAAGCAACGCCACCTCTAAAATCAAAGGGGCCGGAGAGGTTGTCCTCAATAGGACTTGTGGAATGAGATCACTCTAAGATGAGGTGATACATGTCCCTAACTTGGTTTAAGGGATCTTTGCTGGTCAATGGATTGAGACTAGTCCAACCAGTGTAATAACTAAGAATGGTACAAAGATGTCCAGAGCCAAATGAATGATATATTTGTAATCCGTGCATCTATGCCATCATAGATTAAGACACGTTAAATAGCAAGTCATTCAAAAACTAACGATGTTGATATTGTTTCCCTCATCGACATAAACCCTCAAAATAAATGTGAGGTAGATGAAGAGGCAAAATCACCTTTCCAAATTCCGTCAAGGAATAGCGAAAGAAGCACCGCTCCTCTAGAACTTAGTCACACCTACTTGGGTGATTTGAAGTTTATACAAAATAGGGGAGAGAAGTACGTTGTGATCTTCATTGATGATGATACAACGATGGAATCCTTTGTTTATTGAAAAGCAAAGATGAAGTTGTTGAAGCGGATAAAGCGCTACAAAGCGAAGTTGAAAATCAACTAAGTCTACGGATTGAGAAATTCGTAGTGATAGAGGAGAATGTGAAACATCGTTCATTAAACGATCGCTCATTACTCACCTCGTCTAACTGTTAGCCATAGCGCAAACCCGCACGCCTAAACTATGTGGGGCAAGGTGATCCTTACCGCTAATGCGATTCTCAATGTAAGGATAAGGATAACTCTCCGTGAGACATGAAAAGGATCTCACATACAAAAGTTGTGATGTGGGGTGGCCTGGTAGAAGTTGGACTACAAACAGTCAAGTTCGACCTAAGATCGTAGATTGCATATCCACCGGATCTGTGAATAACATGAGTACTTATCGCCTCTTGGCGTCAAAGAATGTTGAATTCTTATAAGATAACTTTCCTTGAAAAGGAAAAAGGAGTAATTGCTCAAGGTTAACAAGAACCCGCGAGACTGTTGTCCTGAACTAGACGCCGTATCTACAGACTCGAAAGTTCCGGCTATCCGAACTCAATATTCCAGATCCGCAGAACTTCGGGGATTCTAGATGTTGAACCAAGACGGAGCAAAGAGGGGACAAAGACTTGTTCCAGTCCTTCTAGCTTGTATGGTTAAGAGCGAACCATGGACTATTAACAAATAATTGTTATCTCCAAAAGGCTTTGGAAAGAAGCTAAAGAGAGAAATATATTCCATCATATAGAACCATACTTGCGTAATGGTTGATCTTCCTCCGAAAAAGAACCTTTGGGTTGCAAAATGTGCTCCCTGAGTAGCTTCACATCCAGGGCCATTGCGGTCTTGCGTGGCATGAATGTTGAAATGACCTTCCCAACCGAAGAGTTGGAAGAAGAGAATCGAACTTGGTTTAACTGTTGGGCTTCTTCCCGAACTTTCATTTTGGTCCCTGAAATGTTTACATTTTGGTCCTGAAAGTTCAGAGATAAAGCGAAACAATGAATCGACCACGAAACATTGACTCACGAAATTAGAAAGCCAACGGTTGGAGAATCAACGAAAGTAAAAGTCATATTGAAACAAAGTCTCGATATGAAAGATATGGGTATCAGATGACATCTAAGGAATTGGATTTCTAAGACATCTAACGACTGGTCGAGAGTCGAGTCTCGTTGAAGCCACCAATGGATATGAATCATAGAATCGATTGGAATCATGGTGCACCCATAGACAAGGAGCGATATGCACAGGTCATGTGTAGTTCAATGTATTGTACACACTACAACCGACCTGGTATCGGCCTACAAGCATCGATTAAACTAAGGTTCGCGATGATTTTAATACATGATCGGTAGAAAGCGTTAAGTCGGATATGGCGATATCCGAACTATTCACTTATCTACGGATTATAGTATTACGGATGTCCAGGTGTTCGGGAGAACACAGTGATGCAAACTGGACATCAGATCTGAAGAACACCAAAGCCACAAGCAAATGTGTATGGTAGGTCTTGGAAAATCCTCTAAGCAAACTTGCATCGGCCGATTCATGATGGAATCGGAGTTTATCGCTTTATACAAAGCATGAAAGAAGTTGAGTAACTTCACGGCTCCTTAGAGGACGTCCCTTATTGGGAGATACCCGTGTCTTCGGTTATACCGTGGCTAGCCGGCCGACTTGGAAGGACACGGATGACGGCTGCCTGGACATATTTTTAGGATCTGTCGGAGACATAAGGCCGTATGGCGCTTGATCATCACGGGTGTCACATCCTTGTTTACTAACTAAGGGACTACCCGGAGATCAAGTGTTCTCGCTGTCAGGGAATTGGCTTAAAACCCAAACAATACGAACCTGCGGTGGAAACCCAACCATGCGATTGGAGATCCCAAGAATTTGGTTCAATGGGAAAACTAAGCGGCAAAGGTTCAGATTAGCGCGGTGGAAGCAAGAAGCACTTCGGATGATGATTGCATGCGGAAATATGAATCCAAAGTCGCTCCCGCGATAGACATTAAAGTCTGCATGGTGGGTAAAGGTTAAGCTTCCAAACCTTTTAAAAGATCCTCAAATGGTTGAGGTTAAGGTTGTGGAACTTTTAATGATTCCTAACACTTGTGAAGTGGGGTATAGCAGATACCTTGTAGGAGATCACCTATTTAAGTGCGAGGATGGCCGCCTCAAATGAACGCACTTAAGAATCCAAGTGTGTCCATGGCCACAACGGACGTAAACGTAAGAAGGAAAATGAATAAGAAGAGTTATTGTGTTGATATCGTTGTCTTGGCTTACACTAAACACCGACGGTTCAAGACATCACGCTCACCGCTAGCAAGTAAGTCCGATGGTATTCAACTAGGGAAGGTTCAAAGCGTAAGCTACCTCTCACGATGCAATATCTTTCGTTGAAAGATTGCTTGAAATGTAGGCGCCTTGTGTGTGCGCCACAATCTCTCTTTCATAGAGGGGATTGTTGGAAATTAGCCTTTGGCGGAGATGCGTCCCACCCATCTTTGATGAATTAAACACTAGTGTTCCGTATGTTGGAGACCTTGTCTCTTTACACATGCATGATCTACGAAGTGAGTAGATGGCCGGAGGGCCAAGAATCGTCTAATTTCGTTGAGAAATGAAAGAGATATTGTTCACGCAGTAAGGTGTTTAAGGCATGGAAATGTGGTGTGGGACAAATCTACCACATCGGTGGGAATAGGAAGAATTGGTCTCTTTATAAGGCTCTAATGTGGTAAAGGGTTTGTATCCCCAAGGGGTATCCCCTGGGTGTAAAGGAGGAAGACCTAGATGTGCTTGGGTTCAAAGCTAAGCCCACACGCTGCTGCCGCCGCCTCGCCGTCCGTCCTGGCTCGTCACGGCTGTGGTCAATGGGCCTTTCGATATTATCTTTTTGGACCAGAGAACTCTGCGGATGCAGTTTGATCCCTGAAGTTTGGATGCAGTTTGGACCGAATTCTTTCATATGTACTGATTTGGTCCCCGAAGTTTCAATATTTACGCTTGGTCCCTGCAATTTACGAGACTTTTTCTCGCCTACCGTTGGACTGCGTTTTGGAGCATTAACCAGCCATTACTTGGCTGATTAACTCTCCATTAACAGCCATTACTTGGGGCATTTGGGCACTTTCTTCAAGGCCTTAATTGCCATTACTTGGTCGCTTTTAAATGGCCTCTTTAAGGCCATTCTGACCTTGTTTGTGGCTGTTGGACAGCCCTCCTCTTGCTATATATTCAGCTTCACTTGGCTGAAAACAAGCAAGAAATAGGCGAACAGAGAGGGAAAGCAGAAAAAGCGAAGAAACGAAAGAAAACAGGCTGAAAATCAGGACAAAAGCAAGAAACCATCAAAAAACAAGTAAAATCGCACTTTCATTGGTGAAAATCGGACAAAACAAGGTGAGTAAACTCCTCATATACACAAGATATACACTCTGAGACACACTATATACACAGAGACAAGAGAAGAGTATTGAGAAACTCTTCCTTCCTATTCCATATCTTCAGCAAGTCGAGTCATATTTGTTTTCTTCGCCAGGCTCAACCTATTGGCTTTGTAGTGTTGAGATTAAAGTGTTGTTTTATCTTGGGAGACTATTGCCCGCTAACGTAAAAGCATATATACGGGGCAATCTTGTCTTAAGGATAGAGGGCTATCCTCGACTCAACACACAACGTTGTAATCTTCCAGATTTAGTTGTTTCTTGATTTCAGGATATCAAGATTCAAGACACAACATACTTAAGCGCAGCTTCTCAAAGTTGGCTTTGCAAGGTGATCAAGATTCAAGACACAACGCACTTGCGGCAGTTTTGAAGTTTGACCATTTATTTATCCTTTCGAACATTTGTAATAGTTATTACTTCCCGTACTGCTTTATAAAGTACCATAGAAATACCAACAACAAGTACTAGCACTTATTGCTAAGATGTGTCGATATTCATTTTTTACTACGATTTCATTGTTTTTTTTTCTTGCAACAACCCTACATACCTCGACCTTGGGTTTTCCACCTTATTTGATAAAAGGTAAATAAACTGATCAAACTGTGAGAATAGAGTTTCATGTTCGTGCTACATTAATATTTTTCTAATATAATAAATAAATAAATCAGAATAAAATAAGAAATGATCTCTACATTTCTTCAGAATCTCGAAATGAATTGCATTTCTGAATTTGTCTTGCACAAATAAAGAAGACCCATTAAATAAAAATTTGACCAATTTAAGCCTAAGGGCCATTCTGTGGCTGCATTAATGCTTTGGTAGATTAATGAAAGAAACCCCTTCGTTTTTATCACCCACAGTTGCACTAATTTGACAAGTCCAACAAAAAATCATAGACTCAACTCTCAAAAGGACAGCCCGGTGCACTATTCTGCAAGAGGCTTGCCTCACTTTCTGCAAGAGGCTTGCCTCACATTTCTGCAAGATGATATTTACACGGCTTGAACCCGTAATCTCCTGGTCACATGACAACTTTACCAGTTACTCTAAGGCTCCCCTTCAGACTCAAACTCTAAAGTGGTTACATTTTTTACTCTTTCAAATTACCAAGAACCCCATGAGAGTATCGTTAGCAAGGTACCAAGTTAATCTACAGTTCATTGTATGTTCTGCTTTCTGAAATTACAACCGAACAAGACGGGCAAGAATTTCAGGATGTTTAAAAAAACATGGGCATTCAACCACAAACATCAACCGATTGTCAAGCAATTTTTGCTCATCCCATTCATAACTGACTGTCCTGCCAACAGAAACTAAGGTTCATTACCATGCCTAAATAACATTTCACAATAGGGCCATTGCAACATCAGCCTTGACTAATTTTATACATGCATATTGCAAAAAGATTGAATAGTAATGACATGCAATTATCCACAAAAAAAAAGGGGGGGGGGGGGGGGGGAGGCAGTTATGCCAAAGCTAAGAGGATCTGGTGAATTTCATATGCTACTCTGCCAAGAAGGAACACCAATTTGGAACATGTATATACCATTCTATAACTTACAAGATTATATCTTCTATCTTTACAAAAAAGGAAAAAAATCAAAATGATTTCTTGGCACTTCACCTCTTATATGGATATGTTAAGATCAATCCTAGGCTTCTTCATTGCTAAAGGTAATGGAACGATGGTATGGCATCGAGGGCATTTAGGATCGTTCTTTGATATTAGCACGTAAAGCAAGCAACTAGGACAACCAGCAGCGATAGAAGTGCATAGATTCTCTTGATCGATCTCTGTATCCTTGATTGAGGACGAGGAATTTGACCTTGGAGATGATGACATTGACACTGATATTGAGCGTTTGTGCGTTGTTTCCTTCTCAGCTCTCTCCAAAGCAGATTTTACTTTTTCCAGGGTGCATACACTGTGATAGCTCGATGATGATGGTGAAGAGGACGATGAAGGAAGCAGCTTTAGGTCTAAATTTGGTTCATCAAAGATGTTGAGAGGTTGCTTTGATGGAGGAGGAAAATTAAGGTCTTGAAGCTTTCCAACTGTCTGATAGTTTTGTTGCTTCTGTTCCAAGGTTGTCGAGGAAGAATTAGAAGTATTGCACCTCTGTAGATACACTTTTCCTGACTGTTGGAAATGAACAATACATTTTTTCAATTAGAATATAACATCATTGTCACGATTCGAACAGCAGAAGAGAAACACAGAAAATCAAACTAAATGGTCAACTATCACATTTCAATGCAAATTAAGCAATATAACTCATCTTCCCAACTTAGTATTTGTTGTGTCAACAGATTGAGATTATCAATGAATAGCCGACTATGAATGATTTACTTCCGATATCTCGAGAACGTCTGTCAACCAAGCCTAACAATAAACAAATTCTTTTCAATTCTCCAAATGAAACTTGTTTTCCTAAGTTCACTTCCAATGGGCTAATGATAACACAGTTGCATTGTAACCAAGTCTTTTTCACAGCCAACAAAAATGGGCATACAAAAGAGGATTCGCTGTTTGTTGCATAAAAATGTAAAGAGTAATAAACACTGCAACCGTGTAACATATACTACAGCATTAGCAAAATATAACAACAACAATATACCCAGTGAGATCCCACACCGTGGGGTATGGGGAGGGTAGAGTGTATACAGACCTTAACTCCACCTTGTTAGGTACAGCGGCGGTTTCCCCGAGACCCTCGGCTCAAGACAAAGCATAATCACAAACAAGTCAATCAAAACAAAGCAAGAGTAAAGAGTAAAGAGTAAAGAGTAAAGAGTAAAGAGTAAAGAGTAAAGCAGGAGAAACAGTCATAGTAGATAAGGAATTAAAGCAGTATAAAGTGCACAATTAAATAAGCTAAACAAAATAAATTAAAGAACACATAGCAGCTGAAATCAAACTACAATGGATTATAAAGCAATAATGCGTCTATAAGTGTGATAGGGTAATCGGGCCTACAGTAATAACACTACAACTATTAATTTGTAAGCATAAGTAGGACTATGCTCGAGTACCTACTACTCTTCTACCCTAATATGTGTCCTCCGCAACCCCCTATCTAAGGTCATGTACTCAGTAAGTTGAATCTGCATCATATCCCGTCTAATCATCTCTCACCAATAATTCATCGGCCTACCTCTAACCCTCCGGAACCGTCCATAGCAAACATCTCACACATTCGCACTGGAGCATCTGTGTCTCTACTCTGCACATGAGGAGAACCATCTCAACCTCGCTTAAATAGACACTAATCCTATGGTGAATGATCTGCCTTATAAATTATGCCCTAATCAATAAGCTAATACCGACAGAGTGGCAACTAATTAATAAAAATGATAAATTATGATTTAAATAATCATGGAACTAGCAGCAAGTTAGAAAAAAAACGACAGATTCTATAACATAAAACAGGGGAAGATAACAGTTATCAGCAAAAACCAATAAAAACAGAGAGTTTAGGGTCGGGTTGGTACCTTCAAATCGAGGCGTTTTTCCCAGCCAGAAGGAACGTGCAAATCAAGGTCCAATTCCTTGGAATCAAAGGACCTGCATCCTCCCAGCAAGTCCCTTGTCATCAAAGCCGTCGATTCAGATGATTCATTCATAATCCTAACCAAAGAACTAACTTCAGCCGTCATCGATCCGAATAGATATAGATATAGATATAGATATAGAGAAAAACAAAGAACTCGGAATACAATCTCAAAGGCAGAAGAAAAATTAAGTTGGACAAAGGGGATTTTATAAATGGGCAACCAGTCAAAGTGGAGTAGATGAAGAGAAAATAGATACTTCCCCAATTTACTTTGTCTACTTTCGTATATCAAGAGAAATATAAAAATATATATATTCTTAATATTAATTATATATTTCTAAGGAAATTTTTAAGTCTAGTAAAATTATATAATAATTAATATAAGTATTATAATAAAATATATACTTTATTTATTAATTTTTAAGGACATACAAAATATAAATATAAAAGGTGATAATAATGGGAAAATTAAAAATAGGGGTAATAATAATTGTGATTTGGCATTATGTGGTATTAGTAATAAATGGGATTTGGAGTGAAGGAAAGGGCTGTCACCGTCAGTAATGGCGGCAATAAATGCAAAAATGGGACTCTTCCACCAGCTGTGCTTTTATTGCATACATTTTTCTTCATTACGCCATTAATTAATAATCCCCCTTTTAGTTCTCCCTTCATTAATTGCTTTTAAATCTCTCTTTTATTACTTTTTGGTTTTTTCTTACTTGTTACGTCTTCCCTTACACTTCTTTTTTCTTTTCATTTAAAAAATATGTAAAATCAGTCATTTGATCTTTCAATAATTTAGATCTATATAACATCATGATTATAATAGTTAAGTACACAATATCATCAATTCATACTAAGTTAATTAACAGTACATAAATCTAATCACTCTACATCAATGAGACCATGAAAATTCAATAAAACAGGATTGTAAGTCCCCAAAGTTGTACCAATGTCTCAACTAAATCGCTAATCTTTTTCCATTTTGTTAAATTAAGTGCTTAATATGGGTAATTAATTGTGATCTATTTCAAAAGTAAATGGGGATGAATTGATCATGGGTTGCAATCTCTTCAATCCTCTTTAACTTTGTTTTGGAGTGACCATTAATAATATTATATGTACTTCTTACTTTCCTTTTTCCTCTTCTTTTTGGCAAGTATGCAGTTCTGACATTACTCACCAGTCTTGGGTGAATAAATTTACCTCGTTGATTACAGACTAAGAAATTTATTAAACATTTATAAATATTTAATAATAAATTAAGTTATTATTATAACTTTATATAACATTAATTTGAGGTTAATGTAAATCATAAATTTTAAATTCTAAATCGCTTCTAACTCCATTACAAATCCCTAACATTTTTTTCCCTGGACATGCCTCCCTCAATCGTCCTACCAACTTGTATAGTGCTTACCTTATAAGGAACAAAAAGAAAAAAACATGTGACTCTCTTTGTTTACGGATGTTGCACCATCACTACTGTTAACTGTTAAGAGTCCATATCGGAAATTGAATGAGAACATGGACTCCTTATATGAACTTGGACAATCCTCACTGTATAAGCTAATTTTTGGGGTTGAGTTAGGCCCAAGATCCATTCTTTACATGGTATCAGAGTCAGTCGCATTCCAATTCTTTATTCGTCGATGTTGAGCCCTCAAATTATATTATTCACGCTTCAGTTAACGAGATTTGACAATTCTTTGTTCGTTGGGCCCCCAAATTATATTATTCACGCTCCAGTTAACGAGGTTTGAGCGTGCGGGGAGTCTTAAGAGTCCATATCTGAAATGAAATGAGAACATGGACTACTTATATGGACTTGGACAATCCTCATAGCTTTTGAGATTGAATTAGGCCAAGATCCATTGTTTACATTAACCACTGCCCTATGCTATAATTGTAGAGTATTTGAATTCCAACTAAAATCACATTTCCAATATTGCGATTTTGATATTTTTCCTATAAATATTTAATGTGGTACTTCTTCATTATGTGGACGTTCCTTATATTTAATTACATTGTTGAAAAATTCTTCTCAAAAGACTCAAAGGAAAAGAGAAAAACATAGGCAGAATTATCAGAAATGGTGAATGCACTAGATAAAAGCTTTAGATAGATTTATAGGAGTAGTTTTTATTGGATGTGAATTTATTTTTAAGATTTATGATTACCGTATTAAGAACCTTAATAGTAATTGATTACAACATAGTCGCAAACATGAATGATACAAATAATAAAAATAGAAAGAAGATGCAAACAACTAAAACGGGACAAACTACCAAATGGGCTTAATTGGCAGAGGTCACCAAATTTTCTGTTGAAAAAGATGACAAAAACGTACACTCACAAAGTTGCAAC
Organism: Anisodus acutangulus; assembly: GCA_029783415.1. NCBI lineage: Eukaryota > Viridiplantae > Streptophyta > Magnoliopsida > Solanales > Solanaceae > Anisodus > Anisodus acutangulus. Next base: position 192,127 of record CM056502.1, on the reverse strand, counting down.
ACTTTAAACTGTTAAAGATCGTCGGTGTGTGCATGTCCTTTGCACCCTTCTTGCGATTACTTTTTCTCCAACATATTTATCGATTAATTTTATCCATTGAAATTTTAGTTAGATACAAAAAAATTACTTAGTATAAATTTGAAACGTGATCTTCAAAATTTACATCTTACTTCATGACCACTAATTCATATCCTTATATGGAAATAATATTTCTAATATAATCACACTTTTTCCAAGTATTTTCGTGATTCCTTGTTTGCTTCAGTAACTCAATTCAATAAAGCATCAATCATTGATCAGTGTTGCAAAGTTAATTTGAAATATTGGATATTTTAAAAAAAAAACAAGGGAAGTTGGAGAATATTAAATAGACTGAACGTTGAATAGTCATAGAGTCAAGTAAATGAAGAACAAAAATGTGTAAGTGGAAGGGAGACACGCATGAGTGCATTAGCAGGTAATCCCTCCTCCGCATTATAAAAAATATTCGTCCAAATTATTTGGTCACTTTCAAAAAAAAAAATTAATTAAGTTTTTCTTACTTTGTCCTTAATATTAATTACTTTTTAAAGTAACTAATATTAATTAGAATATAATTAATTTGAGAGATATAAGAATAGTGTAGTAAAAATACTCTTCTTATTTATGATTTTTTTAAAACGTGTAAAAAGGAAAGTGGTCAATTAATATGGGAGATTATGAAAATGGAGCTTCACCTTCCTTCTGTTGTCTCAATAAATCAACTAATTCAATGCTGGGAGCTAATTTTGGTGTACAAAACTGTACACTGCCTATTCTTCTCCCATAATGTCTACGGATCAATTAGTTGAATATATATCGAGTAGTGCTGAAGTCTTTAAGAATTGTATTTGATGGCTATTAATTTCTGCATTTATGATTCAATATATGTATTCACTCCCTGCAGGATTTTACTGCTCTCTCCCACTACCATTCTATAATTCAGTTTGAAGAAACTAGTATAATCCTATTTTGAATGGCTTATATTTAATGTATCTCAATTTTATAGTATTTGATATATGAAGTGGTGAAATCTCTGTTCAATATCTACTTCAGCAAGTGTTTTGTGTGTGTATATGAATTGTTCAATCGTTAGGGGCCACAACCTTCGCGTAGAATTATTTTTACTACTTCTATGCACTTCCAATTGTAATCTTAATTCAGAAGGAGCCATAGACCATTCAAGACGTGTTTCTCAACCCCTCAATATGTAATGTATTACTTTTTGGGTCTGCGAGTGAAATCTCGTATTTGTGAATTGTAGCTGAAATAAATTATTTAATAGAATATTTTTTAATATATTTTTTCATTAATTGTATATCTCATATTTTAGATAAAATTTATAATTTTTTAGTTACCTATTTTGTATCAAAGTAAATATTTTTGTAACCCTATATATGATAAATCATTAATCAATAAAATCAAGGAACATATTCCTTTATGGTATCAAAGGTTGAGGGAACTGAGGCTGACCATCGATATTATGTGTTGTTTTTGGACGATTGTTTCAACTTTCTATGAACTTTTTCAATTGAAAATAAATCTCAGGTCTACCTCATTTTTTCTTCATTTAGTGCTTTCATAAAAACACAATTTGAAAAGAGCATTAAATATTTTCAATGTGACAATGACATCATAAAGTACTCTCTATCTTATTCCAATTTGAGTAATTTAAATCGAAATATTATTGTTGGTAGTGGATAAGGCGTTCCCATCCGTGGTTATGGTCATTCCTCCCTATCCCCACCACATCCACCACTAATCTTAAAAATATCTTATGTGCCCTAAACTCATTAAGAATCTGATCTCAGTGCGACGTTCCACATCTGACAATTGGGTTTCCATTGACTTTGATCCTTTTGGCTTTACTGTAAAGGATTTTACGACAGGGAGACGAATAATGAGATGTGACAGCATCAGAGATCTCTACCCTATTTCAAACGTCGTCAACAATCTAGCCTCAGTTCCATCAACCTTTGATGCTCTTTCGTCTTCCTTCTGGCATTCTAGACTATGACATCCGGGGAGACTTTATTTTACGCTCCCATAGAAAAAATAATTTTATTAATTGCAACCGTATTTCTAGGACTCCTATATGTGAATCTTGCGTTTTTGGAAAACATGTCAAGTTATCATTTTCTGCATCCACAAATTGTACTTTAATGCCTTTCGATATCATACATAGTGATTTGTGGACATCCCCTATTTTGAGTACGGCTGGTCATCGATATTATGTGCTGTTTTTGGACGGTTATTCCAACTTTCTATGGATTTTTCCAATTGAAAATAAATATCAAGTCTACCCCATTTTTTCTTCATTTAGTGCTTTCGTAAAAACATAATTTGAAAAGAGCATTAAATGTTTTCAATGTGACAATGTCAAGAAATTTGATAATAACCAATTTAAACAGTTTTGCTCCAAAAATGGTCTTACCTTTCGTTTTTCCTGACGTCACACATCCTCCCAAAATGGTAAAGTCGAACAGAAAATTCAAACCATAAACAACCTCATCTGACCCGCTATCGCAGTCTTGTAGGGGCTCTTCAATAACTAACTTTCATGAGATCAGATATTACGTATGTCGTACAACAGGTGTGCTTGTTTATGCATGATCCCAGGGTTGAACACATGAATGCGCTCAGAACGCATTATTCGGTACATCTAGAGGACACTTGACTATGACTTATGTTGACACCCAATTTTGTCCCATCTTTTATGATTTTATTCGTAATTTTTAACATTTTTGACACTTTTAAAATATATATATATATGCATATTATTCTCTTATTATTATTATTATTCACATTTTTTACTATCATCTGCATTTTTTATCACAATCATAAGTTTTATCCAAAAAATTCTATGTTATTTTATTCTCGCAAAATTGCATCGCATTTCCTTTTTATTAAGCATTAAACATTTCACAAATATTATATTTTATTATTATCACGTCGTTATGTTATTTTAAATAATTCACATCTTTTACAAAAAATATATATATATAATATATTTTAATATTAAACCCCTCTTTTATATTTTTAAATCCATAACCCACTTTTTTTTATTTATTTCCTAACCCAAAACAATTCCTACCCAACCCAAACTAAAACCCATTTTTCGTCCAAGCCCAATCCCCAAGTTAAATTCCCACAAGCCCAATCCCAAAATAAATTCTAACCCGTCAGCCAACTGCACTCAGCCTCAATTCCCCAACCCGTCAGCCCAACAAGACCAAATCGATTCTCCCATCCCCCCTGACCCACGCCTCTTTTCTTCTTAAAACCCAAAACCCAAAAAACAAAACCCAAAATCGGAAAAACCTAAAACCTAACCCCCTTTCACTCGCCGCACCCTATGCCCTACCCCCACGCCGCACCCTACCCCCGCTACTTCACCATCGCCACCACCCTCTTCCCTCGACACCGCTAACGCTGCTCTTAAGAACACGCCTAAAAATCGATTTTTGTTCCCTTTATTTTGAAATTTGAATTCGTTTAAGTGGGGTATGAGGGGTTGGATCGTTGGGTTGAGTACCTATAAATACCCCATGTTGTTCTTCATTTTGGGAGAGGATTTTTCGAGGATTTTTGGAAAACGATTCAATATATAAATCTTTGTCAGTTCTTGAGTTTAAAGCATTTGGCTTCTTTGTTGTTTCAAGAATCAAGTCCAAAAGGTTTGTTCTCCCATTTTGATTCTCTGATTTTCTTCAATCGATTTGTCGGCGACCTGTCGGGTCGACTCCGCTCAAACATTTTAATTCTTGCATTTCATATTTATGTATGTTGGTTATCTCAATTTGGTGTTAAAATTTGATTTGGATCAACGATTTCGGTCGGTTATCGACCGGTCCGGTCGACCCGACTAATTTCCAAATTTCTTCAGATTGTCATTGCTAAGTTATTATTGGTTATCCAAATTGATGAAATTATTATTTGATTCCGCTGAAACTCCACTGTCGGCCACCGACCCGGTCGGCCACCGACCGGTCGGTCGCCTCAATTTGAATTTCCAAATTTCTTGCATTGTTGCGATTATTATTGGTTATCTCGAAATTGATGAATTTATTTGATTTCGTTGAAACACCGATCCGGTCAGGTCACATCGATCCGGTCGGTCGACGATTCGTGTAACATTTAATTTTGCATTTCATATTCTTGTTATTAGTTATCTCAATTTGGTGTTGAAATCTGATTCGAGTTTGGATCACGATCCGTCGCAAGATCGACCGGTCGGTCGACTTGCTGGTTAACATTTTCGTAAATTCTTGCATTTCATATTCTTGTTATCAAGTTATCCAATTGGGTGTTGAAATCGATCCGGCCAAACACCGATCCGGTTCTAACATCGATCCGCGGTCGACTCGACGGATATTTCGAATTCTTGCAGATTCCATATTCTTGTTATTGTTTATCCGATTTTGATGCTAAAATCGATTCGAGTTTGGATCATCGATCCGTCGGAAACATCGATCGGCCTGAGCGGTAATCTGATTGAATATTTCCGTAATTTCGAACTCGGCCTGGATATTTTAAACCGCCACCGCTTCGCTTCTTTGGCATTGTTTTACTCGCTTTATTAATATCGTGATTAAGGCCGACGAAATTGAATTGGACGACTTCTTTCTTAAAACTCCGCTTCTCGCTTTTTTTTGTTTAATCTGTTGACATCCGCAACTGGATATATTATTGTTTTTATTAAGTTTATCGTTTTAAATTTCTTGCGACGGATATCATCGCTTTCTTGTTTTGAATAAATACCGCTCGGGCGTTGTTTTTAATTTCGCTTTGCTCGCTTTAGACATCGCTTTATCGCTTTATCATTTTTTATCGCTTTTAAATCAACACCGCACCTTTCAAACATTGCTTTCCTGCTCACCACTCGCTTTCAAAGATTCAAATTACCGTTTCATCGCTTTTACTCGCTTTTAAACTATTAACGCGTCATTTTCGGAACTGTTTTTTTCTCCGCCTCGCTTTTTACATCGCATCGTATCGCTATCGCCGCTCATCAAGCTATCGCCAAGCCGTTCGATTTAAAATTTTACTGATTTGAACACGATACTACACCGCCGATGAAAAATATACGCCGATTTTGAGGCCCCCACACTGCAAAGACGAAATATAACTTCGGGCAATGATGAAGACTTAAACCTTTTTATCCGAGATCAACATGTTTAGTAGGCGAGGTGACTAAAATAACCAACAAGTTATATATTCGAGCCACGACGTGATTATAGTGATCTTTTCTATTTCACCCGAGAGACCGACACGCTTAGTAGGCGAGGCAATCAAAATAAACTACATTAGTCATATGTTTGCATACCTACGACGTGATTGGAATGTTCTTTTCAAAATTTAAGTCTGAGTTCCTCCGCTGATCAAAACATTCAATCGCTTTTGAATACTTGATATGAAGTTATTTGTATTTAACTGCTTTCTAACCGCTTTGTTCTTGACCATTGCGGTGGACTAAAGTAAAATAAAGGCAATTATTCCTGAGTTTATTTATTTTATTTCTTTCTTCAAATTCAAATTTTTATTTCGCTGTATTGTAATATTGTTTATCGCACTTATGTAATTATTGAAATGCTTAGAATAGGCAAACTTAGGATTTATTCATAGGTTAGTTTAAGATTTGAAACCCGTCGCTAGCTTATTTATTTGTAGGCTCGCAAACTTAGAAATCCTTCGCTAGTTTATTTATTTTAGGCTCGTCACGCTTATTCAAGATTTTAAAACAACTCTTGTCATCTTTATTTGCTTCAATTAATTGTACAAATAAGTTTATCTTTTATTATTATTTTTTGCAACTTGTTGATTTTCGAAAGATTCGCTTCTTTGGCATTATAAAGAATTTATTGTCACAAATGCATGTTTTCTAAAAACTTTACATGTATCTTTCTTTTATGTCATCCGAATACGTACTTGTATAAAATGCATCATATTTACTTGTATAAAATGCATCATATTTGCAAACATTTTTTTATCTATTATACTTGTAAAACATGTATTTTTCTAGCAATAATTAACCTGAGTTTGATCGGATAACCGCAAGTTAGCGGATCTTAAAGGATGCCTAACCCCTTCCCTTTAGGATAATAAAGAACCCTTGCCTTGAATCTCATTAGTTTCGCAGACCTTAAAAATGGAGTTTACATTACAGCATTTAGTTTAATATTTAGGTGTCCTAATTCACCGTAAAATATAATTAGGTGGCGACTCCTCAACCCTTTTTACCCAGGAATCACCCTCATACGTCTCAGGTTCGCTTGACCAGCGAGTCAAAATAGGGCGATAAAGATGGCGACTCCACCGGGATCTTTCAGGTTCTTAACCGTAGCAAAATTCAAAGTTAATTATTATTTGTGCTTTACTTTCACTCTTTGTTTGATGTATGCTTTGATTTATTTCCTTTGTGAAATTTTTGCATGCATAATCGCTTTAATTTCCTTATTTTTACCGCTTATCTTAAATTGGCATTTCGCCATATTTCTTCCACTGGAAAATTGACACTATCACACACTACACGCCAGGTGTGTTTTATGCGACCCGCAAATTTCTTTCAATCTACCAAATTTTAGGAGAGTTGGCGTGATGCATGAGTGACCTGGACCATCCGTGGCCGCGTAGCCTTCTCACCGAGTAGTCCGCTCAGAACCTTGTGTCTAGTCACCAAATCTTAGAAAATTTAAGATAGAGCTATACCACCCTTCATTTTTAGTCATGCATACATACACCTTAGGTGGGTCGATCCTGGTATCGACTCCACAATTAAGAAATCCGCCAAAGATGTCTACTGTCTCACAACCCAACGACCAATCATCATATTATGTAGGCGTGGTAAGGATAGACTAATCCAAGACTAATCATGACATGTTGAAATTGGAAAATGTACATTCATTTTGTCTCATTTCCGACAAAGCATTGCGCTTTAGCACTTTGGATCAAATCTGTCAGAATCCCACATATCTGGCAAGTAGGCCCACCTCCATAAGGGAGGCCCCATGCATATTAGGATGCGATGCATTTAATTGTCTTACAATCATTTTGTTATTTTCATCGCTTTCCACTATGTGTATATTATTTGAATCAATAATTACTCACCTTATACTAATTTGGTTTTCTTCATTTTTCAGGAGATTCATTTTGCCTTATTTATTTCCCCAAAAGTTGATTCGTGTTGACTAAAACTGGCGGAGCACCCCATCTGTTATTTCCCAATCATGCCTATCCAAATTGTATTAATATTTAATGAAACAATGCGATTCAGATTGAGGCCTGAATCACATATATGCATTTAATGTGTTTTACCTCTACCTTTTGAAAGCTTAAAATGACAAATCTGCATTGCTTTTGCTATTATAAAATATGTTTTGTTCAAAAATTCTCTTTTCTTTTTTCATCATGCAAACTAATTTGTCGGCAGTATGTGACATATAATGAAACAAGCAAACAAAGTCTCAAACAACAAGCAAGGCTTCGAATAATATAAGGAAGACTCACAACCGAAAGAATTGAGGCACTTTTGGAATAAGCCAAAGCCAGATTTGGATGAAACATCAAGATGGTTGATAGTTACAAGCATTGGCACGGACGTTTGCCATTTGTACTCTTGGGCTACCACACTACGATCAGGACTTCTACTGGGCAATGCTATTTCTTTGACCAAGTGGATACGTAATCATTTACTAAGAGACTGATTGATGAAAAGCGATGGACACGCTTGTCCGGAAACCTTATCAAGATAGAATGGCCAAAACCATCAATGCAGATGCAGGAAGAGAGATACCATATCTAAGATTAGTTATTCTCATGTAATACTTTCTATGTTGTAAAGCGCTCCTCATCGGGATACGATAGAACCCACGCAGGTTTCGCTTTTAGATCACAAATTTCCCAAGTTCCTTTTCACTTGTAACCTCAATCCACGCTATGACCTCGATTCTCGGCGGGATACGAGCGCCACATCGGCCGGTCCCATCTTAGAAAAATCCTTACAATCTCCTTTGCTTACATGAACTACGTTATGACCTGATTCCCTGGCGGGATACGTGGCCACACATCGGCCGGTCCCCATCTTTAGAAAAACCTTACAACCCTCTTTACTTGTAATGAACTACGCCATGACCTGATTCCCCTACGTGGATACGTAGGGCGCCTAAATCGCCGGTCCCACCATTAGAAATATTTTCTCCTTTATCTCGTACATGATAAAATGCACCATCCGATCACCTGATAGGCGCAGCAATCCCACACAAGCACTCGGTTGTCCGCTTAAAAGATCATCATCCTCATATATCTAAATCTGGGCATTTTGGGATCAGCCGAGGACGCCGATAAACATGGAAAACATCGCAAACTAAGTCTTCCCTAAGAGGATTTTGGATAAGACGCTTTGCTTTGTTTCCACCGCAATACATCGCCGCCGATTGCATTTACATATATGCATACTTTCTTTATAAGCAATTTATTTTCACCAAATATTTTCATTAAAGTTTGACAAGATTTTTTTACTAATACGATACTTTCTTATAAGCAAAATCATTTTCAACAAATATTTTCATTGCAGCTCGACAAGAACTTTTTAATGATAAGCATACTTTCTTATAAACAAATTATTTTCAACAAATGTTTTCTATTAATTGTTAGCCAAGATCGAACTGACAGTGGGCTACAGGTGTCCAAATCGTACAGATACAGCTATCAAGAGCCAAAGCTATCAAGTCAACGCGAATCAACCGCCTCTCCAAACTCACAAATTTTCTTTGAGTACAGTTCTTCAGGTTGAAAAGCAGGGAAGCCACATCGCTTATGAACAATTCCCCAAAGAATTTCGGCACTACAACTCACTACAAGGATTACGCTTGTTTCTTGGATTTATACGAAGACATCGTCCTTGACCTACTGTGGTCCCGACTATTATGTCTCGCACAAAGATGTTATTTCGATCACAAAGAACGACAAACAAGGCAAACCCGACAAGAAAGACGTCAGATCACATTTTCGCCCGTGCCAGACGACATTTCAATTCACATGAGTTTGGATCGTGGAAGATTCAAGACAACGTGGAACCCTATTACAAAGAAATCGACGGCAATGACGCCACTTACATCTCCTACAACAGGGACAACATTTCAAAAACGCGTCATCGACGCATGGCAAAGACAACAAATATCTTTTACACTTTACAACGACGTCAACAACATTACAATGACGCTCTTCAACGCAAAGAACTATCTTTATCACGGCGTCAACGACGCCAACAAAGACTACAATGACGCGTCTTCAGCAAGAAGAATATCTTTACGACAACACAACAACTATCTTTACAAAGATCTCAACGACGCCAACAACACTACAATGACGCTCTTCGGGCCAACAACTATCTTTACGCAACACAACAACTATCTTTTGACAAGATCTCAACGACGCCAACAAAGATTACAATGACGTCTTCAAAACAACAACTATCTTTACGGCAATGCAAAACCATCTTTAATCGCATCTCAACGGCGCTACCAACAAAGATTACAATGACGTCTTCAACGCAGCCTATCTTTACAAAGATTACAACAACGCGTTGACGCTATCGCAGCACATCAACTATCTTCAACAAGATTACAACAACGCGTCCACGACGTTACGGCAACACGACATCTATTTTACAAAGATTACAATGACGCCAACAACATTACAATGACGCTTTCACCAACATCTACCTTCTACAAAGAAACTACATACCACAACGTCCACGACGTTACGGCAAAGACGCCACTTTTTACAACATTACAACGACGCCAACAACATTTAACGACGCCTTCAAATAAGAACGCCTATCTCATGTAACTTGACAAAGATATTTTGCAACAACGCTATCACAATGACGCTTTCAACACAACACGCCGACATACAACGACGACCCCAAATTACATTCTTACAACAACGCATATCAACAATATTACAATGATGTCGCCGCGAACGCACCCATACAACGGTGTCATGAACACGCTATGCAACGGCCTTCTCGCAAATCAACTATCTTTACAAAGATTACAACGGCATATCAACAACATTACAATGATGTCATCGAACGCCCCATACAACGGCGCTTATCAACAACACTACGCAACGCCGCTTCTTCGCACAACATTTATTTTTACAGATTATAATGACGCGTCAACAAAGACATTACAACGACGGCGTCTTCAAAGACAACAATTATCTTTACAAAGAAACAAAGATTACAACAACGCGTCCTCGACGTTACGCATCACAACAAGTCTTTTACATAATTACAACGACGCTTCAACACAACACGCCAATCCAACGACGCTATTTCAGCGCCCACCTTATAATGCGGGTATTTTAATTTCGGCCAGCGCCCACCTTATAATGAGGGTATTTTTAATTTCACCATGCGCCCACCCTCCTTATGCCGGGTATTTCTAAGTTATTTTCTACAATTTTTCTCAGCTTATACACTAATTATATCTTAAGCTTTAGTTTGCAGAGTTTTTAATTTGCAGGAATTTCATCACAACGTGGAGCTATCTCTTCTACGAACCGAGGCAAATTGGTCAACGACCTACTAACGCGATCCGCTATTTTCCAATAGTTTCTCAGATCATGCGACCAAGGTCATCCTAAGTCGACCGGGCATTGTCAGCTTGAATGCACCATCTCTTTGCAACTTCACTCGGAATTCTATGCAGCCCCTGATGATCGGGACAAAATTGGCTACTCAGTCAACTTCTTTGGCCGAAAAAACTCTTTCATCGCCTCGTCCAAAGAGGGGCATCCGCTTGACACCCAATTTTGTCCCATCTTTTATGATTTTATTCAGTAATTTTTAACATTTTGACACTTTTAAAACAATTTTAAAATATATATATATATGCATATTATTCTCTTATTATTATTATTATTCACATTTTTACTATCATCCGTGATTTTTATCACAATCATAAGTTTTATCCAAAAATTCTATGTTATTTTATTCTCGCATAAAATTGCATCGTGATTTCCTTTTATTAAGCATTAAACATTTCGCAAATATTATATTTTATTATTATCACGTCGTTATGTTATTTTAAATAATTCACATCTTTACAAAAATATATATATATAATATATTTTAATATTAAACCCTCTTTTATATTTTTAAATCCATAACCCACTTTTTTTTATTTATTTCTAACCCAAAACAATTCCTACCCAACCCAAACTAAAACCCATTTTTCAGTCGAAGCCCAATCCTGCTAAATTCCCACAAGCCCAATCCCAAAATAAATTCCCCAACCCACGGCCCAACCAGATCAGCCCAATTCCCCAACCCGTCGGCCCAACAAGACAGCCCATTCTCCCATCCCTGACCCGACTCCACGCTCTTTCTTAAAAACCCCAAACCCAACCCCAAAACCCAAAACAAAAAACCCAAAATTAGAAAACCTAAACCTAACCCCCTTTCACTCGTCACGCTGCCCCTATTCCCACGCCGCCACAGACCCCCTACCCCCGGCTACTCACCCATCTTGCCACCACCCACTGCCACGACCGCACAACGCTGCTCTAAGAACACGCCCCAAAAATCGATTTTTGTTCCCCTTTATTTTGAAATTTGAATTAAGCTGGGGGGTATGGGGTTGGATCGTTAGGTTGAGTACCTATAAATACCCCATGTTGTTCTTCATTTTGGAGAGGATTTTTTCGGAGGATTTTTTGGAAAAAGCGATTCAATATATAAATCTTTGTTGTGTTCTTGAAGCTTAAAGCATTTGGCTTTTTGTTGTTTCAAGAATCAAGTCCAAAAGGTTTGTTCTCCCATTTTGATTCTCGATTTTCTTCATCGATTTTGGTCGGGTTGACCTGCGTCAGTCCTGAATTCTACGGGTAAACATTTTCGCATTTTGCATTTCATATTTATGTATGTTGGTTATCCGAATTTGGTGTTAAAATTTGTTTGATCACCGATTTCGGTCGGAAAGTTCTTGACGGTCGCGTCGACGATTGAATTTCCAAATTTCTTGCATTATTCTTATTACATATCGTTATCTGAAATTGATGAAATTATTTGATTCCGGGTTGAAACTCCACCGTCGGGTCATCGACCGGTCGGTCGCTCTCAATTTGAATTTCCAAATTTCTTGCATTGTTGCTGTTATTATCGTTATCCTGGGAAATTGATGAATTTATTTGATTCCTGGTTGAAACAACGATCAGGCCGTGCCACCGATCCGGTTTGCCATAGGTCACCGACCGTCGGTCGACTTGCTCGGGTAACATTTTAAATTTCTGCATTTCATATTCTTGTTATTAGTTATCCGAATTTGGTGTTGAAATCGATTCGAGTTTGATCGACCGATCTCAAGTCACATCGACCGGTCGTTGACCTTAGTTAACATTTTCGTAATTCTTGCATTTCATATTCTTATTGGTTATTAATTCGTGTTGAAATCGATCCGGGTGAAACACTCGATCCGTCGTCATCGATCCGGTCACGACCGTTGACGATATTTCCGAGAATTCTTGCATTCCATATTCTCGTTATCGTTATCTAATTTGATGAACTGATTCGAAGCTTGATCACTGATCCGGTCCAAACATCGACCGGCCTGAGCGACCGATTTGAATATTTCCGCACTTTAACTCGGGTCGGATATTTTAAACCGGTCACCGCTTTCGCTTTGGCTCGCTTTATCGCTTTATTAATATCGACATTAAGTCGATTAAATTGAATTCGAGCGTGACTTTTCTTTCGCTCCGCTTCTCCGCTTTTTTTGTTTAATCATTTTTAGACATCCGTAACGGATATATTATTGTTTTTATTAAGTTTATCGTTTTAAATTTCTTGCGACGGATATCATCGCTTTCTTGCTTTTGAATAAATACCATGGCCTGTTCTGGACGCTGTTTTTCTCGCTTCGTTTGCTCCCGCTTCCGTGATTATTGTTTCTTAATCGCTTTATCATTTTCTTACCGCTTTTAAACTGAACACCGCACCTTTCAAACATTGCTTTCCTGCTCCAAATTAATCGCTTCAAAGATTCAAATTACCGTTTCATCATGATCGCTTTAAACTAGACAGCGTCATTTTGAAACCGCTTTTTCCTCGCCTTTTTCAAGCATCGATATCGCTATCAAGCTATCGCCAAGCTATCACTTCGGGCCGCTGCTCCGATTTAAAATTTTACCGATTTGAACACTATACTACATCGGGCCGATGAAAATATACGCCGATTTTTGAGGCCCCGCTGCTTGCAAAGACGGAAATATAACTTCGGGCAATGATGAAGACTTAAACCTTTTTATCCGAGATCAACATGTTTAGTAGGCGAGGTGACTAAAATAACCAACAAGTTATATATTCGCAAACACGACGTGATTATAGTGATCTTTTCTATTTCACCCGAGAGACCACACGCTTAGTAGGCGAGGCAATCAAAATAAACTACATTAGTCATATGTTTGCAGCCACGACGTGATTGGAATGTTCTTTTCAAAATTTAAGTTCTGAGCCTCCGCGATCAAAACATTCAATGCTTTGAATACGGATATGAAGTTATTTGTATTTAATCGTTTCTAACCGCTTTGTTCTTGACGGCTTACTATGTGACTAAAGTAAAATAAAGGCAATTATTCCTGAGTTTATTTATTTTATTTCTTTCTTCAAATTCAGCTTTTATTTCGCTTGTATTGTAATATTATTTATCGCACTTATGTAATTATTGAAATGCTTAGAATAGGCAAACTTAGGAAGTATTCATAGGTTAGTTTGAGAGTTGAAACCCGTCCGTAGCTTATTTATTTGTAGGCTCAGAAACTTAGAAATCCTTCGCTAGTTTATTTATTTTAGGCTCGTCACGCTTTATTCAAGATTTTTAAAACAACTCTTGTCATCTTTATTTGCTTGATTAATTGTACAAATAAGTTTATCTTTTTATTATTATTTTTGCAACTTGTTGATTTTGAAAGATTCGCTTCTTTGGCATTATAAAGAATTTATTGTCACAAATGCATGTTTTCTAAAAACTTTACATGTATCTTTCTTTTATGTCATCCTAATACGCATTTCTGTATAAAAATGCATCATATTTACTTGTATAAAATGCATCATATTTGCAAACATTTTTTTATCTATTATACTTGTAAAACATGTATTTTTCTAGCAATAATTAACCTGAGTTTGATCGGATAACCGCAAGTTAGCGGATCTTAAAGGATGCCTAACCCCTTCCCTTTAGGATAATAAAGAACCCTTGCCTTGAATCTCATTAGTTTCGCAGACCTTAAAAACGGAGTTTACATTACAGCATTTAGTTTAATATTTAGGTGTCCTAATTCACCGTAAAATATAATTAGGTGGCGACTCCTCAACCCTTTTTACCCAGGAATCACCCCCATACGTCTGTGCTCCGCTTTGACCCGAGCAGGTCAAAATAGGGCGCGACAACTTACATTTATATCCTTCGTCGACGTCTACATTTATCTCGTATACATATGCTGATTTGGGTGTCTGTCCAAACACCAGACGTTCTACGTCTGGCTATTGTATGTTTCATGGTAATAACTTGGTCTCATGGCCTGCAAAGCGTCAATCGACTTTATCGCGCTCTAGTGCAGAGGCTGAGTATAGAGGGGTAACCAATGTGGTCTCTGAATCCTATTGGTTACGTAATATTCTGTTAGAGCTTTATTGTCATATTCAAAAAGCTATCTTGGTTTTATTGTGATCATGTTAGTGCCATCTAACTTTCTGGTAATCCGGTTCAATACCAGCACACTAAGCATATAGAGATGAATATCCACTTTGTTCGCGAAAAGATAGCTCATGGACAAGTACGCGTCTGCCATGTCCCTTCTAGGTATCAAATTGCAGACATCTTTACCAAAGGTTTTCCTCGATCTTTTTTGAAGATTTTAGGGACAGTCTCAGCGTACAAAGACAACACTATGACTGTGGGGGTGTGATTAACAGTGTAAATACCCGTGATATACACTCACCATACATAGTGTATATCACGGGTCTTTGGTACGGTTTGGGACTGTTTTAGTGTAAGAAATTTGTATTATTTAGTATTGTACACTTACCATAATTATAAGATTCTTGTACTACTAAAATATGATTTTTGGATTAGACTAGAAATATGGTTTTTCTATTATAAAAATTATAAATTATATATATTCTCTTTCATTAATAAAAATAATTAATAAATTATTTCTTTCATGGTTAACTATTGACCTTTTGGTACAACATGTATCTTTAGAGTTGCATACAAGCCTAAGCTGAAATTCTCTACTTTCCATAGGTTCAAGGGATCAAAGCTAATTAGATTCAATTAATCTCCCATCTAAGTTGCAGCAGCTACACAGTTGAAGATATATGTCTATCATCCTTCAACCAACGAAGGCCTAATTTGTTTATCCTATGTTGTTCAACTGTTTGTCAAGTTCAATACTATACAGGATATTCTAATTGGAGAACAAGATTAAATAAATAACACAAAATTCATTCATAGTAAAGCAAGGAAGAACCACTCCCTTATTTTATATCTATGATTGTAACCAAAAATTCATTCCATTTTATTGAAGTATGATATAAAATATCTCTTATATTTCCTCCTAATGACTTTCTATACTATTTAGGTAAAATTACATGCAACTTGTTAGTAACAAAAAATTGTTAACTATTGTGAATTTGAGGAAACTTGAGTTACTTTTTTGTTATAAAAAATAGTACTAGTTGAGGGGTGCGTTTGCGTCTGTCTAAATCGTTGATCATCCATCTGGATCGTGGGTTTAGGGTTTGAGCTTCGCTGCGAAATTGTTTGGTCTCTTCTTCTTATAGTATGTTGGCTGCGGCGCTATTACCGAGGGCTCTCTTTGCCCACCGCCTTCTAAAGCCCCAAATCTATTTTTCTGTAAGTTGCCGTATTTCCAGTACTGGATGGGGTAAAATTTTGTTGTTTTCCTATTTTTTGTTGATTATAAATGCATTTTCTTCTACGAAGGGCTTTGCTTTATTATCCAGTAGCCAAGTTTATCCATCATAGGAATTGTAATCTATTTGTGTTCTACCTGACTTTCAAAATTGTAATCTTTTTCAGGGCACAGTAAATTACAATTCATTACTTTATGAAAAATTTGTGATTTCCATGTTAGGATGATGACCTGGATTAGCTTGTCTCTGATTGGTTTAATTAATCCTTTCAGAAGAAACCATTCTACAATCAAGCTGCACCAACCTATTTCTCTTACAAGGGGGTGGGCTCTGTTATTTGTTTCCTTGCATCATCAAGGGTGGTACAAACACGGTCAACATTCTCAACACTAGCTGTCTCCTCCAATGAACCTGTTGTTTCTGTGGACTGGCTCCATGCAAACCTCAAAGAGCCTGATGTCAAGGTCTGTGATTGAATTTTTTACTCCAGGGATTCATGGCCATTTAAGGCGGTGATGCTGTTCAATCTAGTCAATAAAGGGCAAATCATTTCTCTTTTTGTTCTTTTCCTATTCATAGAGAACTTAGAGATTTTTCTTTTTTCATAAAGGTGTTGGATGCATCTTGGTACATGCCAAACGAGCAGAGAAACCCTCTTCAAGAGTACCAGGTGCTTACCCCTGATTGATACCTATGGAACTACTTTTCTTGATTCAAATGCCTGCATTTGTGCTTTTGTTGAATATATTCTTAGACGGAAAATTTCATCCTATACTAGACCCCAGTGTGGTCTATTTGTTCAACTCTCTCTCCTTTCTTATCCTTTTTTTTTATAAAAAAATTGTGTTTTGATGTATGCTTTTACTTCTATTTGAACAGGTTGCACACATTCCGGGAGCACTCTTCTTTGACGTAGATGGTATATCAGACCGTACTACAAATGTAAGACATACTTATCCAAATTTTGTTTCCTCTTTTTGAGAATATTTTGCTTCATGATGTAATCTTTCACTGCATGGAACATCGTCGCTGGCGTGAGTCTACCACTCTTCCGTCCTTTTTATTGAAATCATATGTTCTATAGAATCTATACCTTTGAGATGTTTCATCTAACCATTCAACATGCTTGTGAGATAGATCATATCATCGTTTTATCATATAGAAAGCTTTATTTCTCCGTTGATGTTATCAGTTGCCACATATGCTGCCATCTGAAGAAGCATTTGCAGCTGCTGTATCTTCTCTTGGAATCGAGAACAAAGATGGGATTGTTGTCTATGATGGGAAGGGCATTTTTAGTGCAGCTCGTGTATGGTGGTGAGTTAACTGACTATTGCGAAAGGCAGATAAGCTCATTTTGTACGAAATGACTAACAAATTACAAAATGGATAATCAGGATGTTTCGAGTTTTTGGACATGACAGAGTTTGGGTTTTAGATGGTGGCTTGCCAAGATGGCGTGCTTCCGGATATGATGTCGAATCCAGTGCATCTGGTGACTCAATTTTGAAAGCTAGCGCTGCCAGTGAAGCAATAGAGAAAGTATATCAAGGACAGACGGTAAGTAAAAGCTTATTTCCTGTGAGCTGCATTTACTCAAAATTGAACAAAGAATCTCTCTTTAACCTTGATAGATGGCACAATTTAAACAATAGGACTAGAATTTAGTGGTGACAAGCTCTCTGTGCAGAAATGCCTCCAGGGCTTTGGTTCAGTGGTACGAGCACAGAGCTGGATGCGTGAGTTAGGCGTACATCACGAGTTCGAATTGTAGGCCACTACCCTTGGAGATTTGGCGGTTATAAAAGATAACGTCTCTCTGAGGAAAACTCAATTCCTTGTGTAACTTTAATGAGATAACTGTTTTCTTAAATAGGGTCTATCTTGATGAGGAGAAATCCAAGTAGACAGGGGTCATGACTGCCTTTACACGAGAACAATTGAAGTTGAAAACTCGGAGGTGGTTATCCACTTGTTAAGTGGGATCACATGATAAATTTTAAGAAATATTCGTTACTAAAGATAGATACACTGAGAGAAATGTCTCAACACAGGATAAAAATGAGGCTACTGGTTCTCTAGTAGTCCATAGGTGTAAATCTAACATCAGAGATCATGTGGTAAAAGTTTAATAATTCCTTCTTCTCTCATGTTTGTGGGCCACAATGCCAAAGGGAGTTTAAGGAACTAAAGGCTTAATTATGAGGTGAAGCATGGAAGGAAATAAATAATTTGATATTTGGCAGTTACCTCATTCTTGAATGCTTTAATCTTTTCTGAAGTGTAAACAATTTGATGATTGAGAGTTTCCTCTGACTTGAATCTTTTCTTTTTTCCTGGAGAGGTGCGCTGAGAGAGTGAGGGATTCAGGTGTCTTATACTTGGGCATGCCACACTATAAATGTCTTTTGAAGTGCCTTTTTCAAGGAAGAAATTAAGAACGACCGTTTATTAATTTTTATATCCACATTCCTTCTAGCTACTGGAATTCTGCTTCTAATGTACATTACTTAATATCACCATAAGAACTTGTTGTTTGCAGGTTGCACCTATTACCTATCAGACCAAGTTTCAGCCACATCTCGTCTGGACCCTTGATCAGGTTGGTGTGCTTTCTCCTGCAGTTCTTGTTTGGAGCTTTGTATCAAATTTTAAGCTGTATTTTCCTCACCAGCACTCAATCACATTGCTTACTGTGACTGTGCAATTTAAAACTGATGGTAGGTCTAGGAACAGATAGACCATGCACAAAACTTACAAATTGTAATGTAGTGTGTTTCAAATTGCAAGTGTGCTCATTCATCCTTGGATCTTTTGTACATCTATATGCAGCCAAAAAAAACACATCTACTTCCAGGACCGGAGCCATAGTAGTGGCTACGGGGCGGCAGAACCTAGTATCGTTGGCTCAAACCTTGTATTTGTGTTGAAAAAATCATTTAATATGTACAAATAATTTATTCAGAACCCAGTAAACAAAAAACATTCTACTTCAGAACCCATAAATTGAAATCCCTGGCTCCACCTCTGTCTACTTCCCTTGAGTGATACGTAAAACTCCACAAAGTTTGGAAGTAAATCTGGGCCATGGATTTTGGAGTTTTTTCTTTAGTGGATCCTGTATCAACACATAGGTCTAATGGTTTTGTAAGTGGTGTGGTAGTCGAACTAACAAATTCTTCATCCTTCTGCTAGATATGTCAATCAGATTGAAGTTTGTTGATATACTTTCAAAAGTAAATGAATGCAGTACAATAGTTCTTTCAATATATTTTCCTTAGTAATTGAATATGTGATTTTGTTGTCAATACTTCTAACTTTTTGATGTGGAGTTGTAATGTTTGTACTTTCAGGTTTGGAAGAACATTGAAGAGAAAACATATCTGCATATAGATGCTCGATCCATAGCTAGGTACTTTAGTTTGTGGGAGAACTACTTCATGCACTAGTAATATTTTTTCCAATTATGTTTGAATGAGATGACACATGGGTCTTTGTGTCATTTATGTTGTGGCTCCTAAAGCATCCACTATCCCCCTCCCAATTTGGGTAATGCTATTAAGTCTTGCTCTGCAACTTTAAGTGTAACCTAATTTACAACATAATTTAAGACTTCAATACTTTCTCTCAACAATTCGTTCAATATGCAAGTAATATTGGTTCTGCACCTTGTCAATTAATGTCGAGTAAATAGAGGGCATAAGTAATATCTTTTTGGCATGTGTGTCATCTATAAGTCCTTGGTGGAGTAATAGGTTAGGAAGAGATATGTAGCATGTACATAGTCAAGATGCTGATAAATTTACCACATAGCTAATATAAGTTTTTTTTTTTTTGGCATGGGGGGATTTTTTTTTTTGGGGGTGGGTGGGGGTTAAAGACATAGCTAATATAAATGTGTACATGAACACTTACGCTCTATTATAATGAACCATAATGTTTGTTGGTGTTTAGAAAAAATTAATGTAGCTGTTAGTATTATACAAAATAGATTCAAAATCCATTGTTCTAGTCAAGTTCTGTGAATTTTGTTATTAAAATGTTTTAATGTCTGAATTGGATTTTCTAAAATTCATTTTACACAAATTAATTGAATCTAAAGTTCTGGTTTTGGTTTGCCCCTTTTCAGGTTTGATGGTGTTGCACCAGAGCCTCGAAAAGGAATAAGAAGTGGTCATGTACCTGGGAGCAAGTGCATTCCTTTTACACAGGTGAAGGTCCTATTAGTAAAAGAGACAGTGATTTTTCAAAGTTCCTCCCTACTAAAACCATTGTTTGCAGTGGAGGAATGGAATAGGATTCGATTTTTAATTGGTTAGATTAAGCATTTGATACCTTTTGATCTAAATGTGGAAGTTGACTTTAACCATTGGTAATCCAGATTATCTAGCGCATGATATTGTATGTGTCTCACGTTGATAAATAAAGCTATCACCCTTAACAATAATACCACGACAACCATGTGTAAGACCCTAAGGGTAATCACTCTAGCACAAATTTCTTTGTTTCTGAATGTTGATCCCTACTGATTAATTCCTGGATTAAGCTCTGTAATCATGTATGATTAGAGTTCAATCATTTGTTGAAGCTGTCAATACAACCAAGGGCAAATCATTCGGGCGCTAATCTCTTTGTTTCTAATATTGATCCCTGCTGATTAATTCTTAGATTAAGCTTTGTAATCATGTATGCATATCTGGCTCATTTTGGTGATTGCATGCAGATGCTGGATGGCTCTCAGACACTATTATCTAATGAAGAGCTCAAGAAAAAATTTGATCAGGAAGGTAAGAACAGCTTCCTCTTGCTTGATGGACTTGCATTGGTAAAGTAAATGTTAATGCATTTTCACATGTTCAAAATTGTATTTAATACAGTCCCAAGTTTCAATTTAGTGGTAAATTTGGAAAGGCGTCCCTTTTGAAATAAAGAGTTGGTCATCTATCATCCAAACACGTAATTTAATCATCTTTGCATCTGGTCCTCTTTAGACATACTATAAATTATCCATTCTTTTTCCGTTGCGTGTATGATAACATATTCTTCTATAGGTATCTCTTTGGACAACCCTATAGTAACTTCCTGTGGCACTGGGGTAACAGCTTGCATACTTGCCTTGGTTAGTTGAACTCTCTCTCTTTCCGATGATCTCCTTGTATAATCATGTCCTCTATCCGGCTTTTGATTTCGTGTTGCCACAAAGGAGATTTTCAAAGTTTGTTCCATCTTTGTAGGGCCTCCATCGACTTGGAAAGACTGATGTCCCAGTCTATGATGGTTCGTGGACAGAATGGGGAGGGCATCAAGATGCACCAGTCTCCACATCTGAAGCGTAGATTCTACATACTTTCAACGAGTGCAACTATATATGAGCCGTTTAATTTCTTATTGGTGAATGTGACAGCAGCGGTTGTATCATGGAATAATGAATAGTATGATAATCAAAGATAGTTATGGCACATAAATATGTCAACAGTCTCAGAGTGGGAAGCCAAAAGAGAGGGTCTGGAGACAATTTGCCAATGGTATTCTAATCCCGTCGGGACTTATTATTGCTTATATGCTACACTATTGTGGTAGGATTTGGATGCTAGTGGTATGAATCTAGTAGGCAGGGGAAATCAGACCTGTTTTTGAAAGAGAGAGCAAACTCACCGGAAAAAATGTTCAAAGGGGTTATCGGCCCTTTCACAAGGTGGAGGGGTAGTGTTTCCCAACTATTAATGATTAAGCGGTTAAAGTTGAATTTATTCGGACTATTTGATCAGGTGTCCAATTTTTCTGATATTTAATAAGCAACAAGCGTGTGCTCCATGCGAGCACCAATAACAAAGTGGACGGTGAATGGATTGAGTTTCAGACCACGCTGAATTCTCTTTCTTATCATTTTTCCCCCCGTATCTCACAAGTCACAACCCAATTTTAAGATATTGTTGCGCAGTTGTGACTTGTGCATAAGCATGTCTAACCGTCTGTTGTGTAAAAACTGGATAAGATATTGAGCACATTGACGTTAACCAATAAAGAGTTTTTGGATTTAGAAACGTGGCGTCTGCATGAATGTGTCTTAGACTCCCTTGCTCAAATTTATTTGTCCTTTCACTTGCTCATGCAATCTGATACTAATAACAAAAGTAGGCACCTTTATAAAGTGTGCAAAATGGCATGTTAATAATTACTACCAAGAAAGAACAATATTTTAAAAGGATTAAAGTGGAAAATGTCCTTAAGGACAGCATAGAGTATTTTTAATTAGTCATAATAAGCATACGAATAGGAAAAAAAAATACTCATGGGTTTAGAGTAGAAAGAGCGCTTAGTAATCCATGGGTTGCGACTAGTGAGCGTTGGTCATAACGTTTCAAGCAAAGAGACGTCCCTTTGACACTTGCATATATCTGTATGTATGTTATGCGCTAGTATCATCATAAAAACATAGCACTTGAGATTGTAGAATTAACCGTCACCCTCAGCAAAAGAATACTAGGAGGAAAACAGAAAATGGCCGCTGCCAATGCAAACCTACTGGAACCTGATGATACGATATTGAAGGATGTCAACGACATTAAGGTGGATGATGATTCAAAGGCCAATAGTGGAGGATCCATACAAAAGGGAGTGGGGGATGATGAAATAAAGGATCAATCGGATGAAGATGACATGAAGAGCAAGACGTCGACATGTGATGATGCTGAAGAAGACGTGAAGGAGATGAATAATGATAAGGAAGCAATGGAAGAAGTTATATCGAACATTCACATGGGGGACTTACCCACTATTACTGGAAAAGAGGCGAAGAAGCCAGTACTACTTCTCAATAACTTGAGATGTAGAGGTCGCTCCACCTTATTATTATTTTATCGTCTTTGGAGAGAGCACCATGTCAAGAAACCTTGTCCTCCTCCTATGTAAAAGATATTATGTCCTATGGTTTTTATTCCCCATTCCCTTTGCCCCCGTTAAAACTGCATTGTCATTGTGAAATGTAACTACTGAATATGGTATTATATACATTGTTGTATTTCAAAATTCAAATCTTTATAATAATGGGTAAAAATACAACAACAGCTGATTGCGTGGCCTAATGGATAAGGTGCTCGCCTCCGGAGCGGGAGCTTGTGGGTTAGATCGCTGCCTCCTATTTTGTGAACTGTAGAAATCTATTATCCATGTACTGATGCTAACTATGATAAAACATGCTGACTATTGTTACACCAACATTACTACTTCTTTGACTTGTAAATGGGTATTATGCAAGAGGAGTAAGTATCAGAACTAATCCTATATTTAACTGGTTTCTCTATCCCCTCCCACTGGCAAAGTTGCAGACATTATACAAATTCCACGACGGATGCATATTGCACAGTGATAACCCTTCCCATTTCTCTACACTCTCTTTACTTCAATCTGACCACGACAAATAAAAGTAAACCAGTACCAGTTGGAGAGTTTCTTCTCGGATAACAAGTACGTCCGAGAGGGTATGGATTAAAGGTCCCCCATCCTTTGGTAGCAAGCACTACATACACAATTACAGAGATGGAAACACAGTTATTACCTGTTAAACAGAGCAATATACATGTGATATACACTGAATATACAGCAGTGTATATCACATAAATATCACAGCATTGGGCCTCGCAGTGGGCTGTCTCGGCCAGACCAGAATTGGGCCTCTCTCGGCCAGATTTTCTAGGTGTATATATGGTATATATATTTGTAGTATATTGTAATAAAAAGGATACCTTAATTAGTGTTATACACCTACCATAATTGTATAGTTAGAATTATGGTAGAATAAGGATTTAGAAGTAGAATAGGAAAATGATTTGTAGTATTATGGAAAGATGTAACTTGTATATATACCTATTCAATCAATGAAAATAATCAAGGGGATTATTTCTTTCATGGTATCAAGAGACTAGGTCTACACAAAAGTTTTCTCTCAACTTTTCTTGTGGCCGAGAACCCCCCCCCCCTCGGGTTCTCTCTAAAAATTTTGTCTTCCGCTCTCAAAAACCTCTCTTAAATTTAACCTCCTTCCTTGTTCTTTCAAATATGTCTAAGAACAATTTTCACCCTGCCCTCACGGTTTCCAATATCAAGCTCAGTGTCCCTATTGTCCTTGAGATGGAAAACGTTCAATACTCTAGCGATGCGGCGGAGTTGTTTAAAATTCACGCTATCTCTTATTAAGTTCTTCATCACATCATTCCTCGCTTAGACCTTCCCGCGGAGGATCGTTATGGATTACACTTTCTGATGCTACCGCTTTCGATGGATATACGCCACTATTTGATGGACGCTTCTACAGACGATTATGGAGCGATACATATGCCATGGCTGCATGGAATAGATTATGCGTGACATATTCCAAGACAACCAACATTCCCGTATCGTCACACTCAGCGTGAATTCTTCTCTCGCTCGAATGGGACGTATTCAACGCCGTGATATTGCAAGAAACTAAAGGAATTGGCGGATCAACTCGTAATGTTGGCGCACTCAAGAATAAATAATCGTCTAGTTCTGATTGGTTGCACGATCTTCTGAGGCCTTTATAATGGTGTTGAACTTTCCTTCGCCAGCAACCCTCTTCCGGAAACTTTCATCAAGCCCGGCCCACGCCGACGCTGAAGAAGCGGTTTGGCTAAAGCGGCATCGGAGCAAGCCCGGTTGTCATGGTGGCATCCTCTCCTGGCTTCTTCGGTTTTGTTAATAATCGGGCCAAAACCATAACAATGGTGGCAAGAATAATCGCAAAAATAACAAAAATCGTGGGGCAGGCAGTTCGTTGCGTTCGGTGATCAACAAACAGGTGGTGGGTCCTATCCAGAGCAGTGGGCCACCACCGTGGCCCAAAGAATGGGGCCATTGGCGATGGACTCGCACCATCCAAAGAATAGCTTTCCGGCGGCGGTGGTGACACCAGTCAGGCCCAACGCAAAGGCGGTCTAACGGCGTCTCAACCCCTACGGCTGGCAAAGATCACGAAATGGAGTTCTTGGGCCGCCATCCGCAGCCCATCATGCGGCCAGGCCCCACTGCATCGAGCATCGAGGTCAGCGATGCACACGCTGGGATTGTCCAACCTGGACCCAAATTGGTACATGGACACAGGGCCACTACTCACATGACTTCCAATCGTACTCTCTCATCTTATTCCAATTTGAGCACTCTGGGGATAATGGTGGTAATAGCGATCTATTCCAATTACAGGTATGGTCGAAAACATTGTCTCCCTAATCCACCACTCTCTTGAAAATACTTTACATGCTCCTAAATTGATTAAAAATTGGTGTAATCCGTCAAAAATTCACAAATGACAATTACATTCTGAATTTGATCCTTTCTTTGCTTTCTCGAAGGATTTCAAGATGGGAGTCATCTCATGAGGTGTGATAGTAGGGGATCAGATCTATCATGCCGGTTTGGCCATCATTGAGTCCACCGTACATCGCCTTTGCGCCCATCTCTCCTTCCATGTGGCATGCTCGTTTTGGGTCATCAGGATCTTCTATTTTATCACTTTAGATAAAAATAACTTTATTTCTTGTAAGGTACAAGTCGTACTCCAATTTATCGTCTTGTTCATTAGGAAAAATTGTTAAGTTGCAATTTGTAGACTCGAATTCTCATATTTCTATGCCATTTGACATTATTCATAGGCGACTTATGGACATCTCTGTTCTTAGTTCAATGAGTCATCGATATTATGTTCTCTTTTTAGATGATTATTCTAGATTTTGTGGGCGTTTCCAATTGAATAAATCACAAGTGTTTTCCGTCTTCATAAAATTTAAAGCGTTCGCATTCACCGTTGAAAAGAGAAATAAAAAATATTCAATGTGATAATGGGAAAGAGTATGACAATAGGGAGTTTCAGATTTTGTGCTACTCATGGGATAAATTTTCATTTTTCATGTCCTCATACATCTTCACAAAATGGGAAAGCCGAACGCAAAAGTCGTTCCATAAATAACATTGTCTCAACTCTCCTAATACATGCCTCCATGCCTCCATATTTTTGGCATCATGCTCTACAAATGGCCACTTACCTCGAACATAATTCGCCTAAAGGTCCGCATACTTCCCCCCTCAAAGTCTATATAATAAGAACCCTTCTATTCTCACCTTCGGATTTTGGGTGCTTTGTGTTATCCGTTATTCCCATCCATCACAATTAACAAACTTGAGGTGCTCGGTCTACCCGTGTGTGTTTTGGGTTATCCGTCGAATCATCGTGGTAATAAGTGTTTGATTTATCCTCCAAGAAAATCATAATCAATCGCCATGTCATTTTTGATGAAACTCGATTCCCGTTACGAAAGTTCATACTCAACCTAAGTCATATAATTTTTGGATGACCAAATATCCCCGTATATTATTCGTAATTTTTCTGGACATCTCCGTACCCAAAATCCAATGGCCCATCGACCGCACCCACAAGTAACGCCACATCCAGCGGCGCGAAGGCGATTCTGGTAATTGGGCCTGTCCCACTCGATTAGGCTGGTCGAACCGAGCCCAGCGTTTACCGATTTGGGCTGAAGAAGCCCATCACTGGCCGGTCAGTCCTGAGCGAGAATTCCCAAAATTCCTCAATTCTTCATCGGTCATAGACCAGGCCACCGAGTCAACGGCGGTATTTTACACCTAAAGACATTTTAATTTACATTCGATGTCCCTAAATCCCTCGCCTCGCAATCCCGTGTCCGCATTAAATGACCCTAATTGGAAAATTGCTATGGTCGATGAATATAATGCTCTTATTGATAATAAGGCGTGGGAGTTGGTGCCCAGTCATATGGTATTAATATTATCGATCTATGTGGATTTTTACTCATAAGGAGAATTCATGGGTCCTTTGCCAGACATAAGGCACGACTTGTTGGTGATGGTAAGACTCCACGAGTTGGAATTGATTGCGGGTGAGACGTTTAGTCCGATGGTCAAACCGAGCTACCATTCTCACTGTGCTTAGCTCTTTCAAAAACTTGGCCAATTCATCGGGCTTGGATGTCAAGAATGCTTTTACCATGGTGATCTCAAGGAAGCGATCTATGCATGCACGTCGGCGGGTTTCGTGATCCCAACCGCCTCATCGTATCATGTTTGTTGAAGAAATCACTATATGGGCTTAAGTGATCTCCACCGGGCCTAGTATACACGATTTGTTGATTTTGCTTCGACTGGGTTGCTCACGCGGGTCGGATAATTCCTTGTTCATCTACCGTGGTTCTTCTTTGGCCTACATTTGTATGTGGATGATATCATCTTGACACTTTTTCCGATGCCTTGCGCCAATCTATCATGACCATGCTCGTTACCTGAGTTTGCTATGAAGGACGGGGTCATGGAGTTACTTTTTGGGGATTGCCGTCAAGGTCATTCAGGTGGTTGTTTCTATCTCAACGAAAGTATCTTTCTTGAGATCATCGAGAAGGCGAGATGTCATCCCTGTGAAGTCCACTTCCCACACCGGTTGATGCAAACCCAAAGTCGAAAGTGTCGCAACAGTGCACCATACGAGACCCACCCGCTATCGCAGCGATCTTGCCAGGGGGGCCCTCCGAAGATCTTACCTTTACTGCATCGGATATTACATATGCGGTTCGGCTCAGTGTGTTTATTCATGCATGATCCCAGGTTGAGCACATGAATGCAATCAAACGCATCATTCGGTATCTTCGGGGACACCTGGACTATGAGTTGCACTTTGTATCCATCTACATCCACACTTGTCTTTTACACCTGGATGCCGATTGAGTGGTTGTCCGGACACGCACGGCATCGACTGCTGATGTTCTTTGGCAACAACTTGGTCTCGCTGGTCGGTAAAACGCGTCAACTACATCACGCTCAAAGGCAAGTGCAGAATATCGAGGGTAGCGAATGTGGTCTCCGAGTCCTGTTGGCTACGTAATTTGCTTTTGGAGCTTCGTTGTCCCATTCGTAAGCAACGGTATATTGCGATAACATTAGTGCCATCTACCTCTCGGGTAACCTGCTCAACACCAACGCATCAAGCGTATCGAAATGGACATTCACTTTGTCAGGGAAAAGGTTGCAAGGGTTAAGTTCGTGGTATGCTATGTCATCTCGTTATCAAATTGCGTATCTTTACAAAGGGTCACTACAGCCTTCTCTTTGAAGATTTTGAGACGATCTCGGCGTTCACTCATATGGCTGGGGTGTGTTAAGCAGATCAATATACATGTGATATACACTTGAATATACAACGTGTATATCACATATATACGTAATCAGCCTCGCAGCTGGTAATGTCTCGGCTTGAACCCAGTGGGCCTCTCAGCTGGGCCTCTCTCGGCCAGATTTTCTAGGTGTATATATGGTATATATATTTGTAGTATATTGTAATAAAAAAGATACCTTAATTAGTGTTATACACCTACCATAATTGTATAGTTAGAATTATGGTAGAATAAGGATTTAGAAGTAGAATAGGAAAAGGATTTGTAGTATTATGGAAAGATGTAACTTGTATATATACCTATTCAATCAATGAAAATAATCAAGGGGATTATTTCTTTCATTACCCATGTTAACTCTTTGAACTTTACAAAGCAAAGTAGAGATCCATGAGAATCATTCACTCAATGGGTCTCAATTCCACCCCCTTAGATGATTCCAAAACCATCTTTTTACAAAGGCCTTTTGTTAACGGATCTGCAAGATTCTTTTCAGACTTTACATAGTCCATTGAAATCACTCCACTAACCAGCAACTCTTTGACAACCTTGTGGAAAACTTTTCGTTTGATTCACAACCTAGATCAGTGCCAAATATAAACATGTCATCAACATACAAACAACTAATGATATATCCATCACCATCATGTTTTGAATATACACAAGAGTCACCTTCATTAACAGCAAATTCAATTCCTTCACAGTTTTATCAAAATTTTCATTCCATTGTTTTGGAGCTTGTTTAAGTCCATACAATGACTTAACTAATTTGCAAACATTGTGCTCTTGATCAGGAATGTGAAATCCTTCAGGTTGTTCCATCTATATTTCCTCATCTAGATCCCCATTCAAGAAAGCAGTTTTCACATCCATTTGATGCACAATTAATCCACGTGAAGCAAGTGCAATCAAGGTTCTAATAGTAGATATTTTAGTAACAGGAGAATACGTATCAAAGAAATCAATTCCCTTCCTTTGGGTGTTATCCATCACTACCATTCTAGCCTTAAACTTATCAATAGAACCATCAGGTTTCAACTTCTTTTTAAATATCCACTTGCTTTTCAAAGGTCTACACCCTCTAGGAAGATCTGTTAATTCCCAAGTGTGATTACTTAGTATTGATTGTAGTTCACTATCAATGACCTCTTTCCAAAAAATAGCATCAGTATATTTCATAGCATCATCAAAAGTTCTGGGATCTTCTTCCAAAATAAATACAGAAACAAATTTTTCATCCAACACATATTCCTCATTCAAGAAAGCAGTTATAAAATCTGGACCAAAATTAATTTCTTTTCTTGCCCTTTTACTCTTAGGTTCGACGCATGAATCAACTGAGGGAGTAAGAGTATCACTAGCAGGTAATGCAATATCATTCACATTTGCATTAACATTCACATGACATTCATTTTTCATAGGAAATATATGCTCAAAGAATTCAGCGTCACTAGATTCAATAATATTTCCACATGCATATGATCCATTCGTATTCTTAGTAAGAAAAAGATGTGCAGCACTATGATATGCATATCCAATAAAAATGGAATCAACAGTTTTTGGTCCAATCTTATCACGTTTAAAACTAGATACACCAACTTTAGCAAGACACCCCCACACTTTCAAAAATTTTAGATTAGGCACACG
Source organism: Anisodus acutangulus (assembly GCA_029783415.1). NCBI lineage: Eukaryota > Viridiplantae > Streptophyta > Magnoliopsida > Solanales > Solanaceae > Anisodus > Anisodus acutangulus. Next base: position 162,310 of record CM056502.1, on the reverse strand, counting down.
TTCTTTCCAAATTTCATACGGAGTCTTATCAAGCTTCTTATGAGGTACTCTGTTTAACACATGACATGCTGACAGTATAGCCTCCCCCCACATGTTATCAGGAAGTCCCGAACTAATCAACATAGCATTCATCATATTTTTCAGAGTTCGATTTTTCCTTTTAGCTATTCCGTTTTGCTCAAGGGTGTAAGGGGCAGTCAATTCATGTATTATTGCATTTTCCTCACATAGTTTCTTAATGGTAGTAGGATCATACTCACCAACCCGATCACTTCTAACTCTTTTAATCTTTCGATTAAGTTGATTTTCTACCTCAGCTTTGTAAATTCTAAACATGTCCTCATCTTCATCTTTAGACTTAAGGAGATACACCACAGTGTAACGGGAACAATCATCAACAAAGGTTATGTAATATATTTTTCCGCCTCTGCTAGCATGGTTTCTGAAATCTCCTAAATCACTATGTACCAATTCAAGCAAGTCAGATTGTCTTTCAATAGACGAGAAAGGTTTCTTGGCATACTTGGCCTCAACACACACTTCACATTTAGTGAATTCAGAATTGGACAAATTAGGAATTAAGTTTAGGTTTTTAAGCCGTTTAATCGATGCAACATTCACATGTCCAAGTATAGCATGTCACAGGTCAAGAGACTCAACGATGTAAGCGGAAGAGGTACTAGCAGATTTATTCATGTTTTCTGAAATAACATCAAGAACAAATAACCCCCAATTACAGAAATTATTTCCCACAAATTCCCCATTTCTAGTTAACAACAAATCGATTAGAGTCAAAAGTCAATTTCAATCCAGTCTTCATAAGCAAACAACCAGAAATAATGTTCCTACGCATTTCAGCCACATGCAAAACATTAGTAGGAGTAAGAAATTTTCCAGAAGTAAGTTTTAAAAAATCTTCCATTTTCCGAGCATGTTGGCAGAGGCCGAATTGCCCATGAACACGTTCTCTCATTCAACTTTCTCATAAGTTTGAAAGAAACTGCGGTTGGAGAAGATGTGTCTAGTAGCACATGTGTCCACGGTCCATTCAGCAGCGTTCCCGATCAGATTTGCCTCGGAAACCACAACAACAATGTTATATGCTTCCACTATGTTGGCCTCCTTCTTTTTCTTGCCGTAACAGTCATTTGCCATTGCTTACTAGATTTCCAGGATATAGCACCTCCACCTAGTGTAAAAATATATCCACTAGTGAAATTAATCTCATCATTATCGGACACCCAGTTGGCATCACTATATCCTTCCAACACAGCATGGAACTTACCAAAATGTAATCCCCAATCAGTGCCTTTCAGATATTTAAGCAATCTTTTCAATGCATTTCAATGCTCATTATTAGGACTATGAGTGTATCTACTCAGTCTACTCACAACATATGCAATGTCAGGCCTTGAATAATTCATGAGATTGGGGATTATATTTTGGTAAGTTCTCTGATGTGTTGGAAGAATATAGTGATGCCAACTGGGTGTCCGATAATGATGAGATTAATTCCACTAGTGGATATATTTTTACACTAGGTGGTGGTGCTATATTCTGGAAATCTTGTAAGCAATCTTGCACTGCTATGTCTACTATGGAATATGAATTTATTGCCCTTGAATTGGCAGGATGTGAGGCAGAATGGTTGAGAAACCTACTCTTAGATATCCCATTGTGGGGGAAGCCTCCGCCGATTGTGATGTATTGTGATTCTCAAGCTGCCATTAGAATTGCAAAGAACAATGCATACAATGGAAAAAAGAGACATTCGATTGAGACACAAAGTTGTCAAAGAGCTGCTGGCTAGTGGAGTGATTTCACTGGATTATGTAATGTCTGAAAAGAATCTTGCGGATCCGTTAACAAAAGGCCTTTGTAAAAAGATGATTTTGGAATCATCTAAGAGGATGGGATTGAGACCCATTGAGTGGATTGTGCTCATGAATCTCTACTTTGCTTTGTAAAGTTCAAAGAGTAACATGGATACTAATTCAGGAGCACTACTGTGTTTCCATCCCTGTAATTGTGTATGTAGTGCTTGCTACCAATGTGTGAAGGATGGACAATTTGGTTCTTAATGGACCCATATCCACAGGTGTGGTGGCGTGAGGTAGCACACACTTGATGGGATCCACCTACTTAGGTGTGGAAGTTTGGTCGTTTTCTATGGGAGAGACGGGGTCATCTCCCTAGAGCACCTATGAGCATCTGGGCATGAGGCGTATGGCCAATATAATACGCCAACTATTATTCGCGGAGTGACCAAATTTATTGAGTGAAATGCGTGTCCCATACAACAGGCTCACAAACTTCCCATTGAGTTCAAAATGCAAATCACTCGATGAGGTGTGGGTCTTTGTTTGGTGACACTATGTGTTAATTCAAGTCGTACGACATTAGCACTTATGCACAAAACTCAAATTTTTGCTCAAACTTCTAAAATGGTTTTTAAACTTTGAATCTTGTGGTGATTGTTGGAAACTAGCTTCAAAGTTTTAAAAGTTTGTGAAAAAGAAAGTTTTATTTGTTCAAAAAAGTTCCGTTTTGTTATTTACGAAATATTTTTCAGTTTTCAAAACTAATTGTGCACAGTTTCTATACAAACTAACTTTGTTATTTACGAAACACTTTTGAATTTTCAAAACTGATTGGTTCGAATTTTCAGGATTGAATTAAGGTGTTCACACCTTGCTTTTATAGATTCATCTATAAAAGGAGGCTTTAGCAAACTGAAAAGGGAGAGAAAAGAAGAAAAATAATGTTTTGTTTGAGAAAGAATTTCGGTTACTCCATCCGATCTTTGTGAGTGCACACTTCGATCAGCGTTGTGTTAATCCTAGAGGACGGCCGCCGGAGACAGCTTGCACCGAGGCTAGGCGAAATTGTCTTTTAGGACAATGGTCTGTCCACGCCATAGCTTATATTATACCAGTATATAGTATGTTGTAGTTTCTGCAAAATAATATGAAGTTTGTACTTTACACAGTTCCAAGTGTCCACTGGTACTATAATCTGCGAGCAAAACATTCATCTTCTCATTTATGTTTAGCGTTTAAACATTACGTAAAGAACTATTGAGAGAATAATATAACAGCGGAAGTACTAGCCAAAATCAGTTTGGGGGGGGGGGGGTAATGGGGGTCATTCGAGGATGAAATTGAAGGCCTCTAGGTACCACCTAGTAGCTAGGATTCTTTCGGCAGCCTTAAGGTGTTGGTAGACAACTTCTAGCGATTTCGAATTCAAGAACTATTTTCAAATGTTCAAGCATTAAGAGAAAGCTAGTTTTCAATGTACACAACATACTTGACTAATCTAGTAAACAAATAAATAAATACAGTAACAATTGGCCACTGCAAATAAACCTCCGTTGATCTTTAGCGACTAGCATTGGATCATTTAAGCAGGGATTTCTATTTGACCCAGTAAATCTTAGAATAAGAATGCAGTATTATTTCTTGCAAGTTGCAAGGCTGAATAAACCTATATCTCCTTTCGTCACATCAAAAAGGGGTGTGTCAATACCTGATTCGAATCCCAATCCTCAAGTGCTCTGAAATGTCCACTAGATATGATCATGCCTTTTAATTTTGAATATAAAGCAGCAGCACATGGGATAGGAAGCACACCACAATGTTATGATTCCCAGCATCACAAGTCAAGTCTTTGTCACCATAAAATCATTGGTGGACAACAAACAAGCTCTAGAGCTCCATTTGATACAGACAAAGTAGCCAACCAGAAAAGGCAAAGTAAACAATAAAAGAAAAGCTCAGTGCAAGTACAAACTCCAATCCAAAAAAAGGATTTGACAACTAATAGTAATTCATTAGTTATTTCAAGTTCTCAACCATGGAAGACTCTAATCACAAGAGAGTACCTCAGTGCCCTGCATACTGCAATGCACATAATGGAGGCCCAGAAAGTACTTATTACAGTTTGATCCACCACCATACAAGACTCTACAGATCCAAATCCGCTAAAATCCAGACATGAAAGCTAACAGAATGTGCAAAAAAAGGAACAAGCATGAGCATATATTGCTTATGCATCATCTAGGGCGAGCACCCCAGGAAGTTGTTTCCCCTCCAGAAGCTCCAAGCTAGCACCCCCACCAGTTGATATGTGGCTCATCTTCTCTGCAAGTCCTACCTTCTCAACCGCAGCTACAGAATCACCACCACCTATGATGGTTGTCACTCCCTTTCCACTAAGCTCTGCCAGTTTATGGGCAATAGCCTGGAAACAAGAATAACATTAGATGCAATTAATTTCCAATAATCTCAAAGCATAATATCCCAAGTAGAATAACAACTCCTAAATCCTAAATGCACAAAACTACCAGCACAACTCAAGAAAATCTCCATTTTATACCTCCGTTCCAGCAGCAAACTTGTCAAACTCAAACACACCCATTGGTCCATTCCAGATGATAGTCTTTGTGGTATCCAAGGCACTGCCAAAGGACTTGATTGCATCAGGTCCAATATCTAATCCCATCCAGCCATCAGGAATTTCAGAAGTTGGAACAATCTAAAAATACCAAAAAAATCAAGTCAGCCAAGAACCTAAAACAGGTACTGCTGAAAAAATAATTCATCTTCCAAATAAAGAACGCAGTTAACATATATAACAGCAGTTAGTTCTCACTTTTCAAGATAGAATTGACCTAATAAAGCAACCTATACAGACGAAGGATGGTACCTTGCTGTTCGCATCAGCAGCAAACTTATCCGCAATCACTACATCAGTGGGAAGCAATAGTGATACCCCTTTTGTCTTTGCCTTCTCCATGAGAGATGTTGCCAAGTCAAGCTTGTCCTCCTCCACTAGTGATGATCCAACAGCGTACCCTTGGGCCTTGTAGAAAGTGAAGATCATTCCTCCACCAAGCAATAACACATCAACCTTCTCCAGGAGCGACTCTATAACACCAATCTTACTTGATACTTTTGAACCACCAACAATGGCAGCAAATGGTTTCTGTGGATTTGACACAGCTCCAACTAAATAGTCAAGTTCCTACAAGCATTGACGACCAAGGGTTATGTGAAAATAGTAACTGCTGAATCACAATTATCCATCCATCCATCCAACTACGTGCAACACAATTGAGAAACTCTCGAATTAATAATTCCTCCTAGAACTTTGCATAATTACTCTACTTTATAAAAATGTCTTCCCCTATTTGAGAGCCTGAAATCTTAAGATTAATACCTTTTGCATAAGGAATCCAGCAACAGCTGGTTTCAAGACCTTAGCAACCCCTTCTGTGGAAGCATGGGCTCTATGAGCAGTCCCAAATGCATCATTGACGTACAAATCTGCAAGAGAAGCCAACTTCTTGGCAAATTCGGGCTCATTCTTCTCCTCTTCTTTATAGAATCTCACATTCTCCAAAAGCAAAACTCCTCCTTCCGGTAGTTCAGCCACCAATTTCTCAACTTCTGGGCCAACTGAATCATTTGCCATCTTGACCTGAGCAGAATTAGCAAATAAAAACCTTGTTAAATTGGACTAGAAGAAAGAATGAGTCAACAGAGAATAAAACGAGAACAGCATACAGACCTCAAGTCCCAATAATTCTGAAAGTCTAGGCACAAGTGGCTTTAAGCTGTACTTTGGAGTGACACCTTTAGGGCGACCCTGATAAAAAGCGGACAATCAGAGAACACATAGAGAGAATATCGTCAGCCGTGCAAAGACTATGAGTGAACAAAAAAAGTTAGCATCACAAATCAAAGATGTAGGAAAAAAACAGTCATCTCTCGATTTTCTGAAGCACTTATGGTTGGTATTGTGATGTGCAGCATGGAAGCTAAACAGGCGTGAGCTTACAAGATGAGAGGCAAGAATGACTCGAGCGCCGTTTTGCATCAAGTAGTTGATGGTAGGTAGAGCGGCTCTGATTCTGGTGTCATCTGTGATGTTGAAGTTGTCATCCAATGGAACGTTCAGATCCACTCTCACGAATACTCTCTTCCCCTTCACATCTGCTTCTTTCAGTGATCCCACACTCTTCTTCACCGCCATTCTTCAATCCTGCATACAAACAACACACATCAGACAAGTATTGGATATAGGATTAAAAAAAAAAGTAGAAGGAACTCACAGATCTTCGTCGGAGATTTCAATGTGGAAGTAAGTGGAAGGGTCGAGGATTTTATAAATAGGGAAAGTCCTGGGATTGGAATGGGCTGGGCCACGCCACAACTAATTAGGTTCTCAAAATGTCACAAAACCATCCGTCTACATCCAAATAAATGAATAAATACAATCAAACTTGCACAAATTACAGTTTTTGTTGGCATAACTATACTTTTGATAATTATATTTCATACGTACATTAAAGTATATTTAAAATTCTTTTCACTATATTTAAGTCAAATTTAATTATATTCAAGTTATATGTATTCAACGCAACTGTATTCATTTATAGTTATTTTTACACCGTATTCAATTTATTATATTTAAAATCGTTTGTATTCAAAAATCATAAATGAAAAAAATATATAGGAAATATTCAAATGTATTAAAATTTACTTTATTTATAAAAATTAACGAATACACTCAAATACTGAATACAAGAAATAAAACACACACCCATACACTGGATTTTACACTAAAAATTACGAATACATTCAAAAATTAAATATCTTACATACAAGAAAATAAAATACACTCCAATTTGAAATACAAAAATGACATTGAACTCCAGTGAAGCTCAGATCTGAGCCAGCACACCGAAAAACCGCATTGAAATCCAACATCGGTCAGATATAGAGGGAGGCGAAGCGATGACGACCAGATCTAAACCGGACGGAGGAGAACAATGAAGCTCCAGATCTGATCTGGACGAAGGAGAAGACGAAGTTCAGAACAGAGGAGAACGACGAAGATCTAGAAGGCGCTGGCGGTCATTTCAGTTGTTACCAGCGAGGAACGTGAAGTCCGCCGCTGCCATTTAGAGACAGAGAGAAAGTAGAGCTCCGATTGCTCGTCGGAGAAGAGATGTGGCAGTCGTGTGAAAGAGAGGGAGAGGAGAGAGGGATGAGGGAGAAGAGCGGAAGGAGTGAGGGATGATACAAATCATAAACATAATGTATTTTAGTATAGCTATGGATGATAAATTACAAAATTATTATAGCTACTAAATATAATAAAATTAAAGTATAGTTATTATTAATAATTACTTCTTAGAGTTAGCTATGACAAGATTGGGAGTTCGAGTTATCAAGGGATCAAAGGAGGAAGCTCTTGGGGAGGGGTTAAAAAAATACAAAAAAAAAAAAAAAAGCATGAAACATCTAGATCCATGCATATTTATTAGAATATTCCTTATGGTTGGAAGGTCCAAGCTTGAGTCACTTTACCAATAATAATATAAAATAAAATAAAAATTCTGTAAATATTTGAAGACCAACTAGTTCATTTCTTGAAATTGGTTCTCCATTTGATTCTTACTATGACCACCACTGAGCTGCTAATCAAATGTAAATATGAGTGTTATCATAGACATAGTTATATCAATATTAACGACATTCGTTTATTTTATGATTAAAAAATGAAGTACTAATGAATTTACGAACTAAATGAGCTTTTCAACTTTAATAAACTAGCTCTCCTTTATAATGCATAACGATGGTGTAATGCACTCAAGAAGGGTGTCAGCCAATTCGAAGTGGTGGCCTGAATCCAAGAGCGGTGTCAATCATGACCAACAAGATTGTTGATCCTCAAGCGGGCTGATTATTACGTGTCAATTGTCCTTCATTGATTAAAAAGAGAAATACTAATGAGTTTAGATGTTAAATGAGCTCAACAAGAAATTTATTTTCTTAATTCCAACTCAGTAATATTTTAACATTTGAAAGTTAAATATCTTCAACTTTCTTCTCAATAATAATCGCTCGAGCTTCATTCAGAATCTTTTAAAAATATCACAATAATATAAATCCAAATTTGATTAATTTGATTTTTTTCTCTTTTTACAATGGATCAATTCGATTTCAAAAGTAAAAACTTGTCACATGATAAGTCCCCCGACCGGATGAAAGCCAAGGATAAAACTTGTGTGTTTGCCTTTTCTGGTTTTTTACGTGCAGAGATACTCGATTCTTTTAACTTTTCATCTCAAATTTCTCATGAGCTACTCCTTTCTTTTGTGTTTCCTTTTTAATTTTTCTTGGAAATTAATGTTCATGTTCCAACAATAAAACGAACGGTTGGCGTAAAGAATGAATCTTGGGCCTAACTCAACCTCATTAGCTTGTAAGATGAGAATTGTCCAAGTCCATATAAGGAGTCAATGTTCCCATTCCATATCCGATATGGGACTCTTAACACCCCCACGTACGCCCAGACCTTGTTAACTGAAGCGTGAATAATATAATTTGGGGGCCCAACATAACTCAACCTCATTAGCTTGTAAGGTGAGAATTGTCCAAGTCCATATAAGGAGTCAATGTTCCCATTCCATATCCGATATGGGACTCTTAACATTCCCACGTACGCCCAGACCTTGTTAACTGAAGCGTGAATAATATAATTTGGGGGCCCAACATCGGTGAAAAAAGAATTGAAATGAGTTTGGCTCTAATACCATGTAAAGAATGAATCTTGGGCCTAACTCAACCTCAAAAGCTAGCTTGTAGGGTGAGGATTGTCCAAATACATATAAGGAGTCAATGTTTCCATTCCATATCTGATGTGAGACTCTTAACGGCATATGATTTATCATTGTAATTTAGATATGTGCATCAATGCATATAGATCACCACGTATAATATGGTAGCACATCCTTCCACAACCAACATATGTCATGAGTCAGGAGGTGTCATTTAATGCAAAGGTGAATATATCAACACGCAGCATGAGTTTGTTAAGATAACAAAGTTCTTACGTCTAAAGAAGTTCCTCCAAAATGAACCAAATCAAGGATAGAATATGTTGAAAGACATGAAAGCTTGTAGCCGTCTATAACTGATATACATACTCGCCCTTTATTTAGACAAAAGAACATGGGTGAAAAAAGGACCTCATATTGCAAGTATCACCTGAAAAATCTACAACATCAACTCAATGTTTCCCAACTGGAAATCACCACTGATTTAGGTTGACCGAGAAAAGAATTAGTGCAAATTGTTTTACACAGTAACAGGGGCGTCTGCTTCATCTAGAGCTATGACACCAGGGAGCTCCTTTCCTTCCAGAAGCTCCAAACTGGCACCACCACCAGTGGATATGTGGCTCATCACGCTAGCAACTCCAACTTTCTCAACGGCTGCAACAGAGTCTCCACCTCCAATGATTGTGGTCACTCCTTTCCCACTTAGGTCTGCTAGCTTCTTTGCAATTGCCTATCACCACAACGACATGCTTTCTACTATTTACTCTTCAGTCACAGAGACAACTCTTATCATAATTGAAGGTAAACGATATACAACAAGCATAACTGCACCCTCACCAAAAACTTAGAACAATAAGTAAATAATAAGTTAATACACTAAGGGGTCGTTTGGTTCGAAGACAAGTTATGCTGGGACTAGTAGTGTTAGGATTAGTTATTGCCGGGATTAGTTATGTTGCCATTATTTCTTATCGACTGTTTGGTTTGTTGTATAAAAAATAACATGCATTAATTTATCAAGAATAGTATTGAATAGGGTGTATACGCATAAGAATAGTACTGGTATTGTTAATGTCATGGTTTACTATGTACTGAATAGGGTGTATAAGTAATATTGGTATTAGTTGTACATAGGCAGATTTGCAACCAAACATTGTACTAAAATTTTATACCAACCCCACTTGTGTAACTATGCTGCATATGTTGTTGTTTGTACACCCTACCAAACGATCCCTAAGTGACATATCAAAGCAGCTTATTCCTCTTCCTTCGAATTTTAAAAAGACAAGTAAAACCAGCTTTATTCCCTTTCCATTTCCTTTATAAAACTCAGCATAGGGTAAATAAATGTGAGGAGAAGATTTTTTTTTAATAGGTAAATACGAGGACAAGAATGGTAATTGGTACCTCTGTTCCAGCAGCAAACTTGTCAAATTCAAACACCCCCATAGGTCCATTCCAGATCACTGTTTTTGTGGTATCCAAGGCATCGTTGAAAGTCTTGATAGAGTCTGGTCCAATGTCTAACCCCATCCAACCGTCTGGGATAGCAGATGCCGGCACAGTCTGTAGTAACCAAAACAAAATTGTATTTTCAACACAATCCGTAAGTAACAAAATCTGATATTAAGTGCCAATTACGGTACAGATGTAAGATCAAAGTACAAAGAATCTCAAGAGCAAAAAGCTCTCAGGTCAGATTGGTTTATATGAGAAAAGCTTAGCATGCAAACCTGGCTGTTTGCATCAGGAGCAAATTTATCCGCAATCACAACATCAGATGGTAACAAGAGGCTGACTCCTTTTGCCTTTGCCTTTGCCATGAGTGATGTAGCAAGCTCTAGTTTGTCTTCCTCAACCAAGGAGGAACCAACTGAAAGACCTTGAGCCTTGTAGAAGGTAAAGATCATGCCTCCACCCAAAAGCAATATATCACATTTCTCCAGAAGTGTTTCGATCACTCCAATCTTGGATGAAACCTTTGAACCACCCACAATAGCAGCAAATGGCCTCTTTGGAGTTGAAACTGCCCCGACTAAATAGTCCAATTCCTGAAACAGATAAAAAAACAGTTAGACAAATAAATTTGCTAGAGAGTGAAATTAGCAATAGATTTGTTTTATGAGTTTGTCAAAGAAAACAATATGTAAGGAAGTGACAGCTAACCTTTTGTAAAAGGAAACCTGCAACAGAAGGCTTCAAAAATTTAGTAACTCCCTCGGTAGAGGCATGTGCTCTGTGAGCTGTACCAAATGCATCATTCACGTAAAGATCTGCCAATGATGCAAGTTTCTTTGCAAACTCAGGTTCATTCTTCTCTTCCTCCTTGTAAAACCTTACATTCTCAAGAAGAAGAACTCCGCCCTCGGGAAGTGAAGCAACCAACTTCTCAACTTCCGGACCAATGCAGTCGTCAGCCTTCACAACCTATTGGTAAATTATACAACAGTCAATAGAACAATCAATAAGATAGTCACCTTTAGATCAACACAAACTATTACTATTGCTATAAGTCTTGAATAGCATTAATTTTGCAAACAGGATGTACCTGGATTCCAAGAAGTTCAGATAGCCTGGAAACTAGGGGTGCCAAGCTGTATTTAGGAGTGACTCCCTTTGGCCTTCCCTGAAATTTGAATAAGCAAGATAAATAAAAGTTGACTACTTCAACAAAATGTGGAAGAAGAGAAAGCAAACATGATAGGAGGACAACATTGGATACAGTGAGTGATTTGTAAAAGGCTAATCCAAATTCTATATAAACTAATCATCCATAAACACGCAATTTCCTATGATAGTGGCAGCCAGTAACTAAGTTGCCTTCCATAATCAAAAGAAAAGGCACAAGCTTTGACGGAAAAATCTGTTTCTTGTTAGGGTTTTTGCCCTGATTTTGTTACCATATTAGAGTTTTACTTTTCTCTTGAAGAAAAGTCAAAGTATTAACATAATTCTCTCGAAGACACAGAAAAATATACACAATGTAGTCTCTTATTTAGGGGGAGATTTTCTCTCCATAATTTTTTATTCATTTTTATTTAGTTTTCTCATATGTAGGCCAATCACTTGCAATTATTAGCTTTCATGATTTTTTTCCATCGCAACATATCTCAGATTGTAATAAGCGAAAAGATATGCAATAGCAATATCTAGAAATAAGGAGAAGAAGAAGTGGTACTGACCAGGTGACTGGAAAGAATAACTTTAGCACCATTGGCAATCAAGTGCTTAATGGTAGGGATGGCAGCTCTAATCCTAGTGTCATCGGTAATATTCTGACTATCATCAAGTGGGACATTCAAATCGGCCCTCACGAACACTTTCTTTCCGTTCAAATCGGCACCGGTGAGGTCCCCAACACTCTTTTTGGCCATGGAGACAACAGCCCTAGCAGGCTTGGAGAGGGATCGGAGCTTGGTTGCCACGTGGTTGGTGAAGAGAGAATCAGCGGCAGCGCCGGCGAAACCGAGGCGGCGGAGTGGGGTTTTGAGGAGGAGGATGCTGCTACGAGGAGAAGGAGCGGAAGCCCTGTGGGTGGAAGAGGATGACGTGGCGGAGAGGCTGCACAAAGTGTGGGAAGCAGTAGCTGATGCCATGGCTCACTTCCTTGTGTTTCAAGTTTCAACACAGGACTTGACAAGGAAATAAAAAGAGTGGATTTTTCTTATCCTTGAGTTGAGGTTGAGGTTCAAACATGTCTCTTGTTATTGTAGCTGGCCTTTCATTTTCTTCTTTTCTTCCCACCACAAAATCAACTAGGAGCAGATTGGACGAAAGACAAATGCAAACTACATTATATATTCATTGTGTTAATCTCAATTGCAAACTCTATTTTTTGAAAGAGGTTACAACTTACAAGTTCAAATTAATAAGAATAAAAAATGATAAATACTACCGTATTTGGTCACCGTCTACTTAGAGCACTCACGTTTTTCTTACCTTTGCTCACGAAAAAATATTTTTATTAGGGAACACATAAAGACTTAAATCCATTCAATCCCTACCTTCTCTAGACATTAATATGACTCCTTAATGTGTGTTTTAAGAATTTTAATAGTTGAAGATAACTAATAAGAGATAATCCAATTCGATAGACTTACTTGTGAGATGTGGAAATTCTAATACACTTCCAGTGACTATCCTACAAAATGTTACTAACTTTTTCATAGGTCACCCACCCCATTTCATTTATTGCTCAAGTTTCTGTTGGAAATTTAACTATATGTGATTGAATTTTTTCTATCTATATTGACTTAAACACTCCGCATGTCGGAAATATCATTTCTTCGCACATGTCTAATCTACTAAATGAGTATATGATATTAATGTCAAGTATCATCAAAATTCGTTAAGAAATGAAAGAGATATTGGTACACAAAGTAAGGTTTTTTGAGACATGAATAGATGAATTGTTTTGGCCAAATAACAAATCTCCCACACAGGTAGAAGATGAAAGGATTGAGCACTATATAAACTCTAGTTTTGAGTAAGGGTTTGAGACCCCAAGGGTAACCCATGTGTTAAGAAGAGGGAGGACCTAGGTGAGCTTAGGTTCGGGGCTAAGCCCCACACACGCGCCGCCGCCCCGCCCGGTCCGGTCTGGGTCGAGTCACGGATTGTGGGTTGTCTTCCGAAATTTTCTTTTTGGTCCATGAAATATTTCTTATTTACATTTTGGTCCTGAAAGTTTCGGAGATAACCAAAAGCTGCAACGACTCTGAAACATTGCAACTAATCTGACTTCAACAGTCATAAACGCCATCCTCTTTCCTATAAATTAAACCACTATGTTCAGTTCTAGAGAAGACAGAAATAAGAGAATACAGAAACTCACAAATTCTCTCCTCTTCCGCAGTCTATTTTATATTCATTTTCTTCTCTAGAATCAACCTTACTTGCTTTGTATTGTTGATTGTTGCTGTTTTATCTTGAGAGACTATTGTCCATTACCGTAAAAACATATATATACGGGGCAATTTTGTCTTAAAGACAGAGTCTCTCGACTCAACTTTTGTTCTGTTTAACATTTCTGACACCATTTACACTTACAGTTTCATCAAGATTGATCAAGAACCTTCAATGAAATGTGTGTGTGAAATTTTTTCTTATCTGCTTTTCTTTTTTCTTTTTGTGTATACGAAGTGAATATCCTTATATAGTTGTTTGAGGCTACTAGGCTTGTAACCTTTATATTTTCAAATATTTGTTAGTAGTTATTACTCTCTAGTGAAGGTAATTGGTATTTAGGTAATAATTTTTCCTATTCATCTTCATGGGGAATTATTGATGTTGGTTGGTTGATGATAGCTATTATGATATATGATTATTCATTTTCAAACCTTCTCGTGGGTGAATTATAAAATAATGATATAGAATATTTTTGTTTTATAAGTGAGTTAAGTGAAATAATTATTTAATATCAACTCATAGTCTTCTTTTGCTGATCCTTGGTTATTTCATTTATTATCCTATACTTTTCAAGGTAGATTATTTGAGTCGAATGACATAAGTCCAACTCCACATACAAATAGTAATAAATAAATGTTTAAATTTCACTTACATGAATGTAAAATGAAATTACAATATAAAGTCGTTTAATATTTGTGTCGCAAACAAGTGAGTTGATTTAGATGTTAAAAGGGAGAGAAGTTTGTACAGAGAGTAAAATTGGTTACTGAACTTTTTCTTTTTGGAATATTCTTGCTTAACTATATATTGCAACAAATTGAGTAAGTATTACTACTAATTTCACATTTGAAAGAGAGTGAACCGGTCAATGAAATTGGTAGGTTAGGCAGCTCAGGAGCCTAGTTGATCGACGATGATGCCACTTGCTCTGCATCACTCGAATTCCGCCATAACTCTTCTTGTGGTGCATAATTTCACCTCTTACCCACATACGTTTACTTACTCCAGTACTCCAACTCACAGAAGAAAAATCTCAACAATTAGGGCTATAAGGAGGAGGGAGTGGCAAGAATACGAACAAGCAGTGAAGGACAAAGACCTGTCTCGAGCTCTCCGCTTCTTGAGAAACGACGTTCCAATGGAGCTCCTGCACGCACCTTCTTCGAGTGAGTTGGATTGGTTTCGGGTCGAAAGAGACTGGGAGGTTTTAGATACATGCTTGAATGCCGATGATATGAGGCTTGTTGCCACTGCTTATGCTTTTCTCAAGGACAAAGGTCTCTTGCCCAATTTCGGAAAATACCGCTCTATTGGTAAACCAGCTTTTCTTCTAATTTTCTAATGCCTACTGCACTCGAATCCTTATTATCTCTTGTGATTTAGACAACCAAGACTGTCCCCTTTGTTGCAAAGAATTTGATTCTGTCACAAAGTTGAATGTGTGAGAACAACTTATCTATTATTACAAAAGGAAACACACACGTCCCCTGAATCATTTTGCTTCTGCATACCAGTTTAATAGTATTCGTTAGGAATGGCCAGCATAGTAAAATTATCCTTTCATTAATCACATTTAATTAGCTATCAGACTTTATGTGTTAGTTCAATATTCAAATTCCTGTTGGTTGCCAACATTATATTACAAAGTGTATGTATTCTAAAAGAAAATGCTGCTAAATGTAGCAATCAGATGATGTTGCGTATGTGCTAGAGGCTTATCTTGCATTTATTGATCTAAATTGGATGTAACTGCTTACCTGAAGCAGTTGTTAGTGACTATTGGAAGCCATGAGAGACTAAATGATAGTGTGAGTAGCATGGAAGGGTGAGTAGAGGCTGATTTTTTTTGTTGATATGCATGTGCGCCAGAGTTCTGGGTGGAGCCCATAATTTTTATCCTATCTGTGTTAGAGTCGCGCACGCTCGCGCACACAGTCATATATATGTATGGATATTGCACTTCAAAACCTTCACTAAACTATAAAGCTTAAATCCTACTTCAGTATAAAATAAAGAACTAATAATTCTGTTATCATTGATTATCCCAGATTCCAAAATAGTTTTCACTTTAATATCACCATTTTGCAATATTCTTCATCACAAATTCAGACAACATTGCCTATATCTGCAGTTTTGGAAGGGCCACGGGATGTCACGCCAACCGTCTTAAAGTCTTCAACTGGTTTAGATGGTCAGTGCTAATCCATACCACCTCTCTGAAGCACTTAAATTCTTTACACTTGCATGTTTACATGGAGTATTTGGCACAAAAATCTGGTTTTTGCTTTTTCTGACTCTATTTAAGGAGAAAATATACTGATTTATTAACATGCTTTTTAACTCTTCTGTAGTTCAGTGACCAAACTTTCGCCAAAGAAGTGGGGTCTTTCTGGTACGTCTAGCTTTCTTTTGGCTACATTGTTTGCTGGAGTCTCAGTTCTGCTGAATCAAGGAATAGATATTAGGCCTAACATTGCTGCAGTCTTGGGGCTTGCCATGCTAGATGCTATATTACTTGGTGGTTCCTGCTTAGCACTAATCTCCAGCTTCTGGCCTCCCTATAAGCGTCGAATTTGTGTTCATGAAGCAGGCCATCTCCTTGTTGGTAAGCCATGTTTCTGCCAACACTTCACTGCAATAGAATGAAAGAACTTGAGAAATTAGATTCATTCATCTTTCAGAGATTAAGTTAGGATAATCTGTACTTCTGGATATTTAAGTTTTGATATGATGACATGCCATAGATATCATCAGCTTGTTTTCCCAACACTAACGTCTCAGAATATCAGTCTTGGCCTTCCTATTACTACCAGTCTTTATTGTCTATAACATTCGAAGGAATGTAAACTAACCTCTTATAGTAATTCATTTGTCCTCTGATGAGACTGCAGCATACCTGATGGGTTGTCCGATTCGTGGTGTAATTTTAGACCCAATTATTGCAATGCAGATGGGCATTCAAGGACAGGTATTTCACTGTAGATCCTTCTTATTGTCTCTCTGATCCACAGTGTAATGCTGGACCACTTGTTAAAATAACGGCCAACGGCCAACAAAGACTGTAATTACATAGATATATGTTCCTCCTCTTCGCTTCTCCTCAAGACTTTTAAGGCGAACCGTTTGCGTCTGGAAAGAAAGACGACCTCACCGTACAGATGGGAATTCGAGACAGTTATTTCTGAATAAACCTGCACAAACAGTATTCCATTAGATGCCACACTGTACAACAATTTAATCCACAACATGATAAGACCTATTCTTATTGTCTTTCTAAAAGCTTCCAAATTTATACCCTTTGAGTACCAGTTGTAGAACAAGTATATGTGTCAGCGTAGACACTTGCAGTTATCTAGTCAGTATTGTCTATTGAAGTATAGTGGTTGAATGGCGTAAAAATAATTTCTTTTCATCATGTCACAGTGCAACATAATTATGTAAGCATGCCTCATTTTTTCCTTTTCCTCAGTAGTGGCTGTCCTTGTTCCATGAGAAGAATTTACAATTAAATAGTGAGATCTTTAGTTTCTTATTTCGAAGTCAAAGTTGTCTTCCACACTTAAGGTTGTGGATCCATTTTAGAACTATTTGAACAGTTAAAATTTGCTCATTTTTCTTTCATGCAGGCAGGAACACAGTTTTGGGATGAAAAACTTGAAAATGAGCTTGCTGAAGGCCGGTTAAGTGGTACCGCATTTGACAGGTGGATTTGCTTACAATTGTTCCTTGAACAAAATACATTTCTATGCTGGAACCAGCTCTCTGGATTTTATGCAAGCCATATTATTTAGTTCTTTGCAGAAAGACTCGTCAAATCTCCGTAAAAAGGAGATCAAGAAACCTTTTTTGGCTATTTTGTCTGCTGCAGTTCCTTGCACCAAGATAATTAAAATTTTGCAGTTCCTTTTTCAGGTACTGCATGGTTCTATTTTCTGGGATTGCAGCTGAAGCCCTTATATATGGAGAGGCTGAAGGTGGAGAAAATGATGAAAATCTCTTCCGAAGCATCAGTATTCTTCTAGAACCCCCACTCTCTGTGGCACAGGTCTTTCTCTCGTTAAGTTATTTGCTTGTCTAGTAACTCTTTGCTTTTATAATGCAACATTTGAAGTTTCCAAACAGATGTCAAATCAAGCAAGGTGGTCGGTTCTGCATTCTTATAATCTGCTGAAATGGCACAAACAAGCACATCGAGCTGCAGTAAAAGCTATTGAGAGTGGATGCAGTTTGAGTATGGTCATTAAAAAAATTGAGGAAGCAATGTCTATGAAAAAATGAAGCTCGCAAAGCAGAAAGTTAGATATTGTAGTAAAGGGAGAGGTGATTTTTATACCTTCTTCATCTGCAAAGTCACTTGCTCATATAAATGTAAACTAAAAATCATTTTTCGGACAATTAATTGCAGGGTGCGCTAAGGCATTTAGCTGTAAGGACAGGAAGCTGTAAGGAGGCAGGAGATTCTTAGTGTTCTCATTTGTGTTTAACTTGTCCAAGCATATATACTGCAATGAAATGCCTCAACTGGAGCTAGCAGAAAAGGATAAGAGTTTCTTGGGCCCATAGAGATGTCTGAGTTTTGACCTTGCAGCGTGATAGTTCCTCAAAAGGAACATGCTATTTTTCTATGACTTTTGGGTAAGCAGCTTTTTACTGGGAGTTAAGGAGCAGATCTTGCATCTAACATCCTCTGATAAAGGTGTTCCATGGAAATATTTAACTTCTTTTTCTCGTAAGGGGTGAGAATGTTGTGTAACAAAAGGGTAAGGACAAAAAGAAAAGTCTCATTGTAATTCCGTTTTGTACAGTGTAAACTATTAAGCTCAATCTTTTAAGCAGAAGCGGTCATGCAATGATCTCTTTGGACCTGTATTTACTGAAAAGAATGCATGAATGTTTAGGCAAAGGTTGGGGAGGGCAGATAATTATATCATCAAAGCCAACAACTGTTATCAACGTTTGTGCACAGTTTCAAGGAAACAGCTAAATGAAGGCTGCTAGTCGTTTGGGCATCTGTTGGGGACTCTCATCTTTGGAGTTTGGGGTAGGGAATGAGCTGTGATAGTTTTGGAACGTAATAATACTGGACTAAAAACCAAGTCAGGCGTTTATAGAACGTCTTTCAAATGCATTCTTACAACTAAATTATTCATTTCCGTTTCTAGGAAAAATAATTCATATAATTCTGCCTTCTGTCATTAAGAGCGACTTAGCCTGATGAGGGGATTGTGAATAATAGGAAAGGTAGAAAGAGATATAGCTGCTGTTCGATAGGGGAAAGCACTGGAGATGTGGCCATGGAAAAGGCGCATGTTTGGGACAGGTGCAAGAAAACAAAAAAAAGGAACAACAGAGGAGTCCTTGGTAAGGAGAAAACCAAAATGCGTAGCCTGGGACATGAAAGAAAACACCTCTAGGAAATCTTTTTGCTTAATCTATCTTTATTGACTGGTACACACGGAAAACAAACCAGAAAGATAGTACTAACTTAATCTGCCGAGAGTCGGTTCCAATTGCTTAAACTGCTACGTAATAAACTCGTTTCCAATGTTAAATATTTAAATGTATGTCAACGGACACTAGCCAGAAATAACAGTAAGGTTTTTCAACAAGTTCCTTGCTGCAGCTGCACTGTAATTGCTCCCGTGTGCTGTTTAACCGCAATGCCTTATAAGTATAGTTGATAAACTCAAAGCTTGCTGGAAGGAACTCCTACAGGTGCATCTCTTGATTTCTTCTCGACTGTTCGAGAGAGCTCTTTAACTGCGTCTTTAGGTAGATGTCGAGGCCTGCTCAGCCAGAGTCCTCCATCGACAATCATGGTGGTTCCGTTGATATATTTGCCTACATGCAGGAAGCATATGCAAGGAAAAAGGAGATTACTTCAAGCAACAAGGCACTTTCAAGTATGGCATACCCTTATCTCGCAGTCAAAACAGAAGATCGTTGAACAAGTTTGGCAGAAGCCAACAACAAGAGAGAAACAGTGGCAGGTCTAGAGCACAACTACGGGTTCACGAGAACCTAGTATTTTTGTCCAGACCATGTATATATATATATTAAGAATCCACTGAATATCTTTAAATATTTGACTGTGAACCCAATAATAATTGTATATTAACTTGAAGTCGCTGCCGGAACCCATAAATTTCAAATTGTAGATCCGCCTCTGCACAGTTAAAGTTCTGAGACAACCTCAACCGGTAACCAAAGACGACTAACCTGTTTTAAGTACAGGATAAACAATAGTTGGTTTCTCACTCTTTTCATTGGAAGCAGGAGCAACTTCAGGATGTATTAATAGTGCGTTCAAAGATTTCACTGACATCACTGCACCCATTGCTCAATTGAAGCAGCGGGTTTAAATCTTTTGATATATACCAATACTAATGAATTTTCACATACATATTCAATGTCGGTTCTAAAAGCAATGGGTTCGGATACAGGTTTCCGCATACATATTCAAGGCTGGAGCTAAAAGCAGTTCGGTTTAAAGCAGTTTCGTCAACCACCAGCAGTTTCGTCAACCACCAGCAGTTTCGTCTTCTCTGTGTGCTTCTCATTTTTTCACAGACAGACCTTCAATACCCACTTTCCCTTGTCATTTTCTTGGACACCCATTTCCATTTCTTGGTAATTTACAGATCATACACTGCACATTTGTTGCAGTGTATGTAACCCCAGCTGGGTATTTGCCATTTTTGCCATTGAAGCGATAATTTAATTGTGGGTCATAACCCCAGATTCTGCTCGGAATTGTCGTCGCCGGCGTGACAACTGTACGGCGCTGCTCCGACCAGGTACTCGATTTCTCAGTGAAAGAACCGGTAACAGTACCGGCAACGTTCCCAGCCAAACCTTTCTTCACTCTTCTCCTCTCTTCTTTTTGTTCTTTTTCTCCTCGATCTACACATGTACTCGACTTATTGGGAAAACTCAAGTGAACAATACTTCAGGTGCCGGTGAACAGTATCGGCGAACAGGTTCGATTCAACTGGAGTTAGTACCTCTGGTTTCCCGTATCCATTTCTTTGTCCTTATCCTTGTTAAATTTCGCCGCTTCGCTGTATTGATTCGTGACTTTATGTTCTTGCGTTTACCCTTCTTGTCTTTAGTTATAGCATTCTTGGCGTAGTGGTTTTACTTGCCTCTAGATTCTTGTTAACTTGTGCTTTCACTTTGATCCCTTCCTGTTTTAGGATAAACATTTGATTAGTTTATTATTTTATATTTGCTTTAGTGGCTTTGGTAACTGATGGTAGACTAGGGTCATGTTCTCGGTCAAGGACGGGGGTGTCGCGCCCTATTTTGACCTTGCTCGGGTCAAAACGGAGCACAGACGTATGGGGTGATTCCTGGGTAAAAAGGGTTGAGGAGTCGCCACCTAATTATTTTTACGGTGAATTAGGACACCTAAATATTAAACTAAGTGTTGCAGTGTAAACTCCAATTTTAAGGTCTGCGAAACTAGTGAGATTCTAGGTAAGGGTTCTTTATTATCCTAAAGGGAAGGGGTTAGGCATCCTTTAAGATCAGCTAACTTGCGGTTTATCAGAGTAAAACCATTCAGATTAATTATTGCTAGAAAAATACATGTTTTACAAGCATAATAAATAAAAAGATGTTTGCAAATATGATGCATTTTATACAAGTAAATATGATGCATTTTATACAAGTAAATATGATGCATTTTATACAAGTACGTATTCGGATGACATAAAAGAAAGATACATGTAAAGTTTTTTTAGAAAACATGCATTTGTGACAATAAATTCTTTATAATGCCAAAGAAGCGAATCTTTCGAAAATCAACAAGTTGCAAAAAATAATAATAAAAAGATAAGCTTATTTGTACAATTAATTGAAGCAAATAAAGATGACAAGAGTTGTTTTAAAAAATCTTGAATAGCGTGGCAGAGCCTAAAATAAATAAACTAGCGAAGGATTTCTAAGTTTGCGAGCCTACAAATAACTAAGCTAGCGACGGGTTTCAAATCTTTAACTAACCTATGAATAAATACTAAGTTTGCCTATTCTAAGCATTTTAATAATTACATAAGTGCGATAAGTAATATTACAATACAAAGCGAGATAAAAGCTGAATTTAAAGAAAGAAATAAAATAAATAAACTCAGGAATAATTGCCTTTTTACTTTAGTCTTTAGTCGCAATTGTCAAGAACAAACGGTTAGAAACAATTAAATACAAATAACTTCATATCCGTATTCAAAGCAGGTGAATGTTTTGATCACGGAGGAACTCAGACTTAAATTTTGAAAAGAACATTCCAATCACGTCCGTGGTACTGCAAACATATGACTAATGTGGTTTATTTTTTGATTGCCTCGCCTACTAAGCGTGTTGGTCTCTCGGGTGAAATAGAAAGATCACTATAATCACGTCGTAGGTACCGAATATATAACTTGTTAGTTATTTTAGTCACCTCGCCTACTAAACATGTTGATCTCGGATAAAGGTTTAAGTCTTCATCGCCCCGAAGTTATATTTCCGTCTTTGCATGTAGGCCTCAAAAAATCGACGGATATTTTTCATCGGCTTGATGTAGTATCGTGTTCAAATCGCAAAATTAAATCGAAAGACGGCTTGGCGGCGTGTGATAGCGAAAGCGAGCGAAAAAGCAGTTTTTCGAAAATGGCCAGCGGTTGTCTAGTTTAAGCGATAAAAAGGTAGAACGCGGTAATTTTAATCTTTGAAAGCGATGGAGTGAATCGGGGAAAGCAATATATCACGAAAGGTGCGGTGTTTATTTTAAACGGTAAAAGCGTAAAAAGCGTAAAAAAACAAAAATACGAATCGGCGATGGCGAAGCGAAAGCGGCGCCAGACAGGCGGTATTTGTTCAAAGCAGTAAAACAATGATATCAAATCGCGAAATCTAAAACGATTAAACTTAATAAAACAATAATATATATTACGGATATCTAAAGCGATTATACTAAAAAAGCAGCGAAGCGAAAGAAAAGCGGCGGCCTCATTCAATTTCGTCGGCCTAATGCGCGATATTAATAAAGCGATAAAAGCAGTGCCAAAGAAACGAGCGTGGCAGTTTAAAATATCAGGCAGAGTTACGAAGTTACGGAAATATTCAAATCGGTCGCTCAGGCCAGTCGATGGCCAGGCAGGATCGATGATCCAGAACTTCGAATCAATTTCAACAAATTCAGGATAAATAATAACAAAAATACGGAATGCACGAGTGGAAATATCAAATCGGGTCGACGCGGATCGATGTTGACCGGATCGGTGTTTCAACGGATCAGTTTCAACACCCAATTCGGATAACTAATAACAAGAATATGAAATGCAAAATTGAAAATGTTACCCGGGTCGACGGGCAGATCGATGTCCGACAGGATCGTGTTCAACCCGGAATCAAATAAATTCATCAATTTGGATAACGATAATAATAACGGCAACAATGCAAGAAATTTGGAAATTCAAATTGAAGGCGACCGACCAGGTCGATGACGACAGGTGGAGTTTCAACCAGGAATTAAATAATTTCATCAATTTGAGATAACTTGATGATAAGAATATGTAATGCAAAGTCACGAAAATATTACGGCAAGATCGGCCGAGCAGTCGGTGCCCGACCGAATCGTGATCCAAACGATCAAATTTTAACACCAAATTCGGATAACCAATAACAAGAATATGTAATGCAAAATTAAAAAATATTAACCGACCAAGATCGACCGAATCGAATTGATGACCGACGAATCTGTGATCAAAAGCCGAATCAAATTTTAACAAATTCGGATAACCCGATAACAAGAACATGTAATGCTGATAGTGCGAAAAATGTTACCGAATCGGTCAGACCGAACGGTCGATGACGCCGAATCGAAAAAACTAAAAAAATCGAGAGAATCAAAGGAAGAACAAACCTTTTCCGGACTTGATTATTGGATAACAAGGAAAGGCAAATGCTTGAAATCAAGAACACAACAAATATATATATTGAATCGTTTTCCCAAAATCCTCAAAAAATCCCCCGAAAATGAAGAACAACATGGGTATTGTTATAGGTACTCAAACAACGTGACCTCATACCCCTTACCAGCCATGAATTCAAATTTCAAAATAAAGGGGAACAAAAAATCGATTTTGGGGCGTGTTCTTGAGACTAGCGTTAGCGGTGTCGGGAGTAGGAGTGGTGGCAGTGGTGAAGTGGCGAGGGGTAGAGTGCGGCGGCGTGGGGTAGGGGCATAGGGTGCGGCCGGGATTCGAGGGTAGGGTTTTAGGTTTCTGATTTTGGGTTTTGATTTTTCGGTTTTGGGATTTGGGGAATTAAAGGGGTAGGGGTTGAAATGGTTTAGGGGGTTCGGGTGGAGCTTGGGTTTTTAATTTGGGGTTGGGCTTGTGGAGTCGGCGGTTGGGCTGTTTTGTTTTGGGTTTGGGGTGTTGGGACCAATAAGAGAGTTGGGCTTGATTTTGGTTGAGTTAAAATGAGAGAAGGGTTTTGGGAGTTGGCAAGTGAATGGGTTAGTGAGTATTGAAATTTGGTGGGAAATTTAATTGGGTTAGGAAATTGGGTTGGGCTTGGGCGAAAATGGGTTTTAGTTTGGGTTGGGTAGGGATTGTTTGGTTTAGAAAAATAAAAAAAATGTTATGGATTTAAAAAAAATATAAAAGAAAGGGTTTAATATTAAAATATATTATATATATATATATATATATATATATATATTGTTGATAAAAATGTGAATTAATTAAAATAACATAACAGTGATAATAATAAAATATAATATTTATTGAAATGCTTAATGCTTAATAAAGGAAATGCAATGCAATTTTGAGAGAATAAAATAATATAGAATTTTGGATAACTTATGATTATTATAAAATATGCAAATGATATAATAAAAAATGCGAATAATAAAAATAATGAGATATATACACACACACATATATATATATAACGCATGTATGTATATAGATTAAAATTGTTTTGAGGTGCTAAAAATAATTAAAACTGCAAAATAAATCGGAAAAGACGGGACAAAATTGGGTGTCAACAGGGGGTTAGGGGGATAAGTCGGGTAAGGGAGATGTTAGGCTGAGAATAGGGTCTTGGAATATTGGAACTTTAACGGGGAAGTTCATAGAGCTAGTTAAGATTCTTAAGAAAATGAGGATTAATATAGCCTGTGTCCAGGAGACCAAATGAGTAGGATGTAAGGCTAAGGATATGGACGAGTATAAGTTATGGTTCTCAGGTAGGTCGAGGTATAGGAACGGGGTAGGCATTTTAGTAGACAGCGAGCTAAGGGATAAGATAGTAGAGGTTAGGAGGGTCAATGACGGGATGATGACGATTAAGTTGGTAGTTGGAGGGTTCACTATGAACATTACATTATTAATGCTTACGCGCCGCAGGCGGGCTTGGACGAGGAGGAGAAGAGACGCTTTTGAGAGGATTTGGACGAGGTAGTGGGTGGTATACCACCCAATGAGAAGTTATTTGTAGAAAGGGATTTCAATGGACATATCGGGTCACTTTCGGGGGGTTATGACGACGTGCATGGAAGTTTTGGCCTCGAGGACAGGAAGGGGGATGCGTCTCACTTTTGGAGTTCGCTAGAGCTTTTGGGATGGTAATAGCCAATTCGAGGTTCTTGAAGAAGGAGGAGCACTTGGTGACTTTCCGTAGTTCGGTGACTAAGACTCAGATAGACTTTTTGCTCTTTAGAAAGGTTGATAACCGTCTTTGTAAAGACTGCAAGGTCATTCCGAGGGAGTATCTTACAACCCGACATAAGCTTTTGGTGATGGATTTGGAGATCAAGATGGAGAAGAAGAGGAGGGTTATAGATGACAGGTTAAGAATCAAATGGGGATGTTTGATTATGGCTAGTGCAAAGGAGTTGGGGGAAAGGTTGATGGCCAAGGGAGCTTGTGGGAGTAGTGGGGATGCGACCGGTATGTGGGACAGGAAGGCCAGTTGCATTCGAGAGGTAGCTAGAGAAGTGCTTGGGGTCTCGAGGGGTAGCTGTGGTGGGCATCGAGGGGATTGGTGGTGGAATGGTAAAGTTCAAGAGAAGGTGGAAGCGAAGAAAGCGGCGTATGCGAAATTGGTAGAAAGTAAGGATGACGTGGAGAAATGGACAAATAGGAAACTGTATAAGATGGCAAAGAAGGAGGCAGAACTTGCGGTTACGGCGGCAAAAACGGCGGCTTTTGAACGCTTGTAGTGAATTAGAGGAAAAAGGCGGGGATAGAAAGTTGTATAGACTAGCCAAGACGAGAGAGAGGAAGGCCCGTGACTTGGATCGCGTGAGGTGCATCAAAGACGAGAACGGCAAAGTACTGGTGGAGGACGCACATATTAGGCGAATGTGGCAGTCTTACATCCATAAACTCTTGAACGAAAAAAGAGATAAAGATATTGTGCTGGGAAATCTGGAGCAATCTGGTAGGTACCCCCAACACACTCTTGATACGAAAGAAACCTCCCGCCATAGAGAAGAGATCGAAAGTCTGGGTCCCCTCGATCACCGGGATTTTAGGTATTGTAGAAGCATCAAATTTGAGGAGGTTAAGGGTGATGTTCGCAGGATGCGCAGGGGACGAGCGGTCGGCCCTGATGATATCCCAGTTTAATTTTGGAAGGGTGCAGGCAGGGCAGGTTTGGAGTGGCTGACTGAGTTGTTTAACGTCATTTTTAAGACGGCGATAATTCCCGAAGAATGGAGGTGAAGTACAATGATCCCTTTGTACAAGAACAAATGTGATATTCAGAGTTGCAACAACTATAGAGGTATCAAACTGTTAAGCCACACTATGAAAATGTAGGAACGGGTTGTGGAGATGAGGGTGAGAAGAGGCGTGTTTATCTTCGAGAACCAGTTTGGATTCATGCCGGGGTGTTCGACCACAAAAGTCATTCAT
Source organism: Anisodus acutangulus (assembly GCA_029783415.1). Lineage (NCBI taxonomy): Eukaryota > Viridiplantae > Streptophyta > Magnoliopsida > Solanales > Solanaceae > Anisodus > Anisodus acutangulus. Next base: position 135,862 of record CM056502.1, on the reverse strand, counting down.
CTTATTAGGAGGTTGGTGGAGCAGTATAGGGAGATGAAAAGAGACTTACATATGATTTTCATCGACCTCGAGAAGGCATACGACAAAGTCCCTATGGAGGTTCTATGAAGATGTTTGGAGGTTAGAGGTGTGTACCTGTGGCGTACACTAGGGCGATATGATGGAGCCAAGACCCGGGTACGGACAGTAGGAGGAGACTCAGAGCACTTTCCAGTGATGATAAGGCTACACCAAGGATCAGCTCTTAGCCCATTCTTATTTGCCTTGGTAATGGATGGACTGACACGACAAATCCAAGGGGAGGTGCCATGGTGTATGTTATTCTCAGACAACATAGTCCTGATTGATGAGACTCGCAGCGGAGTGAACGCTAAGCTGGAGTTTTGAAGACAGACTCTGGAGTCTAAAGGGTTCAGACTGAGTAGGACCAAGACAGAATACTTGGAGTGCAAGTTCAGTAACGGGAGCGACCTTGAGACAGGCATGAAGGTGAGGCTTGGTAATCAGGTCATTCCGAAAAAGGAAGCTTCAGGTACCTCGGGTCTATTATCCAAGGGGATGGAGAAATTGATGACGATGTCACACATCGTATTGGGGCAGGGTGGATGAAATGGAGGCTCGCATCTGGAGTCTTATGCGACAAAAAGGTGCCACCAAAACTTAAAAGGCAAGTTCTATAGGACGGTGGTCAGACAGACTATGTTGTATTGGGCGGAGTGTTGGCCGGTCAAGACTTCGCACACCCACAAGATGGAAGTTGCGGAGATGAGGATATTAAGATGGATGTGTGGGCATACAAGGAGGGATAGAATTAGAAATGATGATATCCGGGACAGAGTAGGAGTGGCCTCGGTGGAGCATAAGATGCGGAAAGCGAGATTGAGATGGTTCGGGCACGTGCAGAGAAGAGACACAAGTGCCCAGTGCGGAGGTGTGAGAGGTTAGCTATGGACGGGTTCAAGAGGGGTAGAGGTAGGCCGAAAAAGTATTGGGGAGAGGTGATTAGACGGGATATGGAGCAGGTGCAACTCACTCAGGACATGACCTTAGATAGGGGGTTATGGAGGACACAGATTAGGGTAGAAGGGTAGCGTAGTCCTTACGCTTGCAAACTGAAAGTTGTAGTGTTATTATTGTAGATTCGCTTAGCCTATCATACTAATAGGCGCAGTATTGCTTTATAGTCCCCGGTAGTTGGATTTCTGCTACTATGTGTTCTTTAGTGTACTTTGTTTAGCTGATTTACACGCGCTAGTTACTGCTTACTTTTTCAGAATGCGCTATTATGACTTATTCGCTTTTGATACCAGCATTTTCATACTGCTTTAAATTTTTTGATTAGGTCTGATCGTTTCTCTTGCTTTGCTTTTGCTTTGTTAGTGCTTATGCTTTGCCTTGAGCCGAGGGTCTCTCGGAAACAGCCGCTCTACCTACCAAGGTAGAGGTAAGGTCTGCGTACACTCTACCCTCCCCAGACCCCACGTTTTGGGATTTCGCTAGGTATGTTGTTGTTGTTGTTATCTTAAAATTCATCCAGAATCATAAATATCAATATGACCAATTAAAATTAACACATGAGTAATACTTCAGTGCAAGTCTAAAAAGCATCAGGTACCAACCAGCATCTGATGCAAGGTACAGGGCAGCCATGGCAATATCATATTTCTCCCCAAGTTTGTACAGAGACATGTATTCTTTGCTCTTGTTGCTTATCTCCTCCGGTCCAAGTTTACGCATGCCAGCAGTATCACCTATGGGGCCTGGTGCAATACCATTGACCCTAATATCATAGTTCGTGCCCCACTCTAGAGCCAAATTTCTAGTGGCTGCATTAAGAGCAGCTTGTACAGAGAGATGATGTGAATGGGAACTAAAAATAACAAAATAAAAATGAACACAATTATGCTTGATGCTAAAGTTCCACACCTTGGCAGCAACTACATGGATTTGATACCAAGATGCAGTGTAATGCAAAGTAGCACTGATGTTCAATATCATTCCACCAGAAGTCAAACTCCTCCAGGTCCTCCTTTCTTGATATAGTTAAGTGCTTCATGGCACATAGTGAACGTACCAACAGAGTCAATATCTAGTACTACAAAGGGCATCATGAGCATACAGAAAGAATCAATATGTAATACTGTGAAAGGCTTCCCTTCACTCCAAATCAAAGAAAGGAAAGTGACTTGCTATCCTCTTTTACTACACAAGCACTCTCCTTACTCAACCTCCTTTCCGTACATCATCAAGACTGTCATAAGCCCAAGGGATCAATGGAGAAACAGACGATAAACATTCCTCTTCTACTCTTATTTTAGGAAGATAGAGTAAGAAAGATAGAGTAAGACAAGCTGACAACACAGAAGGTTCGAAAGGAATTTTTCACACTCATGACCAGACAGTTTCTGTAATCCTCTCAGCCTTTGAACCTTGAATCACCTTCAAGATACTAGCCGCTTGAAGAAGCTGGCTAGAATTGATAGAGTTGATCCTAATGATTTTTAAGTCAACCTACTGGAACATAAAAGCTCCTAAAACATCAAGGGCTAAAACTTAAGCATGGCTGCTATTATGTGAAGGTCTTAAGAAAGTTGTTATGAATCTAATAAAGTCGTTAGCCGATCTTGTCTGTTTTTCTTTTCTTTCCTACATGAATAGGATTTGTTTTAGAAGGTTCAGTTGAGCATTGATGCATAAAAGCTGAATAGTCATTTCAAAATCCTTATGAAACAAACCTGTCCTGAAGCCATTTGGAGACAAATCCTCAGGAGACACAAGGAAATTGCCAGCTGCAGCATTAACAAGAATGTCAATCTTCCCAAATTGCTTGACAGTTAGCTCTACAACTCTTTTTGCATCTTCTTGCTTCCGGACGTCTCCCTCAAAGCCAATTGCCTAGCGATGTGCAATGGGAAAAAAGAATGGTAAGCTGACATTATAACAATTGAAGTAGCAGAGAAATGTTGAAAATAAAAGTAGTATTCTCTCTCCCTATGTGTTTGATGGTACAACAACAATAGACTCGTTGTAATCCCACAAGTGGGGCCTAGGGAGGGTAGGATGTATGCAAACATTATCTCTACCTTTTTACAGGATAGAGCGGTTGTTTCCGATAGACCTTCAGCTCAAAAGAAATGTACCCGATGCATGAATATATGAAAGAAAAAGTGATAATAAAATAGCAAATGTGGAAAACAAATATAGTAACAGATATCATTACACATTGGCGCAATAAAAATACGCGACTACCTAAATCGTACGACTACAAGTACGATAACCCTATATTACCTGCTAACCATCTACCCTAATCCTCGACCTCCATACCTACTATCTAAGATCATGTCCTTATTCAACTAGAGTTGTGTCATATCCTTTCTAATCACCTCCCCCAATTCTTCTTCGGCCAACCTCTCACAGCTCCTCACTCCTGCTATAGCCAACCTCTCACACCTCCTCACTAGCGCATCCTTGCACCAACTCTTTACATGTCCGAACCATCTCAGCCTCACTTCACTCATCTTGTCCGCCACCGAGACCACTCCCACTTTGTCCCGTATAACTTCTTTCTTAATCATATTCCTCCTAGTATGACCACACTCCATCATCCGAATCTCCGCTACATTCATCTTTTGAACATGAGCACTCTTGACTGGCCAACGCTCTGCCCCATACAATAGTACTGGTCTAACCACCACTGTGTAGAATTTACCTTTAAGCTTAGGCGACACTTTCTTATCGCACAATACCCCATATGCGAGCCTCCATTTCACCCACCCCGCCCCAATATGGTGTGCGACATCAACATCAATTTCCCCATCTCCTTGAATTATGGACCCAAGATACTTGAATTTGTCCCTATTAGGTATTACTAGTTCCTCAATCTTCACTTCTACCTCCCCCTCATACGTCACATCGCTGAACTTGCACTCTAGGTACTATGTCTTTGTCCTGCTTAACTTGAAATTTTTTGTCTCTAGGACCTCTCTCCATACTTCCAGCCTATCATTGATGAGACACATAGTGGCGTTAATTTGTCCATCACTGAGGTGAATAAAAATGGGCTAAGAGGTGATCCCTGGTGCAATTCCATCTCGATTGGAAAGTGCTCCGAGTCACCTCCCACTGTTCTAACCCGGATTTTGGCTCCATCGTACATGTCCTGAATAGCCCTAATATAAGCTACAGGTACACCGCTAGACTCCAAACATCTTCAAAAGACCTCTCCAGAGACTTTATCATATGTCTTTTCTAGATCAATGAACACCATGTGCAAGTCTCTCTTCTTGTCCCTATATTGCTCCAACAACCTCTTTACAACATGGATGGTTTCTATAGTCGAACGCCCTGACATGAATCCGAATTGGTTGTCAGAGATAGACACGCTCCTCCTCATTCTCAACTCGATCATCTTCTCCCAAACTTTCATCGTGTGGCTTAGTAGCTTAATACCCCTGTAGTTATTGGAATTCTGAAATGTGTTTGATGGTACATGGATTTATAATTAATAATGAACTTTAGATACACAAGCTTAATAATATATGTAATTTACACAAAAAGTAACCTTAGTTTAATGCCATGAGATTCCTTTAAGAACTAGTTGTTAAGAACAAAATAAAAATGTTAACATTATAAATGGTTTTTAAAAATAAAATGATGTTTAGAAGGAACCAAAAAGGGATTGTATATTCAAACGCAAAGATCAACGGCAACTGTTGATGAAGTGGCACTTTAGGGTAAAGCAAAATCACTTGTGCATACTGATTCAAATCATCTGATAAATAAGCTAACACATGTATCTGTTCGAAGGCAAACGAGATGTATTTGTACATGCTAAATTGTCCTAATAAGCGAAATCAGGCTGCTGCAGCTGATTACAAAGAAATGAAGAAAAACACAGAAATGATAAAAGTGAAATGTGGATTTCCCATACATATACAAACGAGCTAACTAGCTAGCGGAATGAAAGGAGAGTATTAATTACCGGAATACCAAGAGATTGGAGGTAGGATACGGCGGAGTCGAGGACGGACTTGCGGCGGCCCATGATCGCAACGGAGGCACCATGTTTCCCGAACTCAGTCGAGATTCCAAGCCCGATGCCCGAACCACCTCCAGTCAAAAGTGCTACTTTCCCTTTGAGTATGTCTGACTTGAAAGGAGACTCCCACTCCATTATTGCTCCCCCTTCGCTGCTACCGTGCTTGTTATTCTTGTCAAACTTTGGATGTTAACTATTCGTTAATAAATCATTAATTAGTTAGGCCACAGACACAAAAAACGAAGAGAGATAAAACCTAAGGGTAGGTTGATGAATTAAAAGGAAAAAAATAATAAATTAAGTACAACTATGGCAATGCGGAGGCCGGTAGTTTTCACGCTAGAATTGGACTCTGTAAGTATTGGGGTTGTACCTATTCCAAGTTTGTTGTAGAAAGTGTTGATAGTGTACCTTGAGATCATATATACAGCTGGTTTAGTTGATCAACTCCATAATAGGAGTAACAGATTTATACGTATGCACTAATTTTGTCTTCCTTCTTCCATGATATATCTTCTTTAATTTGCTGATCAACTTTTGCATGCGCTGCATCAGTATTATTAAAATACAGCTCGAGGCCTACAAGTATTCGAATTCTGATGGGAGTAATTTGCTCTCTTTCGGGGTAGAACCTTGTAGGTCATATCAATTACTCTGTTCTCAAACCTTGGTCATTCAGGCACATCCCGCGATTTACTGATAGTAGTGCTGAGGGACCGGAACTACTATCTTCAGGAATAGTAAGCTAGTGTTACACTTTTCAAACTCTTCAGCTATACCATATTACAGAACCAATGATTAATAATAAGCAAGCGTTACCAATTGTATGCAACCTTAGTGTTCTACTTAATTACGTATCCCCAATTTAACCAATAACTCTAATTAACTTTAAATTTTAGGGAAAACAGCTTAGCTTCGAGCTACTCTCAATCCGAACTAGTTAGGATTGATTATAAATTCTTACCATTCATTAATTCCATTTCATTTTTAAGTATTTAAAGGATTTAGCATAATTAAAATATTACTCCCTCCATACATTTTTACTTGTCATGTATGCTAAATCAATGAATTTGTACATTGAGAGCTACTGCAGGAGATCTTAACAAGAAGGGAGGTAATCCACGTGCATATACCTAAAATTGAGGAAATTAATGGGATTTGGCTTGACACTTACTGTAATTGGGGAATGCATGCAGCCATTATGAATAAGCTAGCGTCTCACAGAAGCCGACTAATAAATCAGATATATATGACTTTGACCAAAAAACAATGATGTGGACTCTGAAAATTAAATTTTTTTTTTATCTACACCTAATATTTATTTTTGATTTAAGTATAAACATTGTACTCATACAAGTTAGAGGTAAGGTCTTGAGCCGAAGGTCTTTCGGAAACAACCGATCTACCTATCAAGATAGAGGTAAAGTCTGCGTACACTCTACTCTCTCTAAACTACACGTTATGAGATTTCACTGGGTATGTTGTTGTACCGGTGAATATTTACCACGCAATCCATTCCTATGTGAGCTTCTGTTGTACAAAATATTGTTGGCAACAGTGCTAGCTTGGTTTGTCATGAACTGTGCAAAGGATGATGACCCCACTTCCCAATGTATTCTTCTTCCGCCTTAATCTCCAACCATAATTTTGACTAATTATTTTCCGTACTAACCTTGTCTTGAGTTATTGGCATTTAAATAGCAAATCTTAACAATTGGCAACAAGGAAATAGAAAAGAAAGAAAATTCAGAGGGTCCTTATACTGGAATATTTCATTGTGTAAACAAGAGAGAAAATTTTGATAAATAAGAAGCAATTTCCTTCGTCTTGTTGGGGTTTTGTCCATTGTCGAATATTCTAATTTATGAGACCAACACATAATAACCCGCCAGCTGTATTAATTACCTGCACATCACATAGATATTTTGCTGCTCTGCACAAAGCAAAGCAATGAATTCGGATTGGTTGCTCTCCTATGATCAGAGCTACAACCACCAAGCTTTTGCCATTCGACAATTTTGTGTTGCCGCCTGAATGATGGACCAGCAACAACAACAACATGGTGGCTTTCCCCAACTGTCCACTTATACTAACACCCCCGATCATTTAGCTTGGAGCAAGAATTTGTTGATAGTTTCTTCAATATGGATCGAGAATGATATTAGTACCGGTAAGCAGCATCACATAAATAATTATAACGAAGAGCTTGGAGACTTCACATCAATGATTCTTACGAAGATCTATCAATGCTGACGGATGAAGAACCTAGGGACACTGTACTAGAGGCTTCAGCTTGTCCATTTGCTTTTGGCTTGTGCGGAGGCCGTGAGTTGTAGGGACACTCGACTTTCTGATTCACTGCTTACTCAAATCTGGCATGCTGTCACCCCTTTTGGTGACTCCCTCTAAAGGGTCTCCTATTGCTTTGCTTTGGGACTTGAATCAACACGAATGCTTCTTCACCATAGAAATAATAATAATGCAGTAGGTGCTACATTAATATTGGACCAACAATTAGCAGCTTCTAGAGTGAAGAAACTAGAGGCTTATCATTGGTTGCACCAAACCACTCCATGTATGTCTTTTGGTTTTATGGCTGCAAATGATGCTATCTGCCATGCTGCCAGAGGGAAGGAATGCTTGCACATCATTGATCTTGGAATGCTCCATGTTCTTCAATGGCCTTCCTTAATTAGAGCATTAACTGCACAAGCAGATCCACCTCCTCCCAGACTAGTCCGCATCACATGCATTTTTGAAGATCCTCAGGATCTTTTGGAATTGAAGAGCCTTATGGAGGAGGTTGCTCCTACTTGTTCAGGGATTCGCCTAGAGTTCCAGTTGATTAAGGAGCCAGTAACAACATCAATCTTCACCAGAGAGAAGCTTGATGTAAGAGAATGAGAGGCTTTAATTGTGAATAGCATCATGCAGCTACACAAGTATGTGAAAGAGAGCAGAGGATCTCTCAAGACCATTCTCCAAGCCATCAAAAAGTTAGGCCCTACCCTGCTTACTGTGGTGGAACAGGACACCAACCACAATGGCCCTTTCTTTCTGGGGAGATTCTTGGAATCACTTCACTATTATTCTGCCATCTTTGATTCGCTTGAGGCTAGCCTCCCACGTGACTCTTCCACAAGGATTAAGATAGAGAAATGTCATTACGCAGAGGAGATTCGGAACATTGTGGCCTATGAAGGATCGGATAGAATCGAGGGGCATGAAAGGGCAGACCAATGGCGCAGGCAATTTGCACGTGCCGATTTTCAGGTAGTAGGACTCAAGTGCATGAGCCAGGCTCGGATGATGCTTTCAGTCTATGGTTCCAATGGATATACTCTAGCCAGTGACAAGGGTTGCCTTCTGATGGGATGGAAAGGAAGGCCAATAATGTTTGCATCTGCTTGGGAAGTCAACAATTTTACATCCTCCTCATTGATGGACGAATCTTTCTATTGAGAAAATAAATACTAACTGACGAGGAGGTTCCTATTGATTGACGCAATCAATCGTGACAAGTCGAGCAATCTATAATGAAAGCACCTGTAGATAGAAGCCGTTTGTCGATCGGTGGACTCATCCTCAATGCCGTTTAGGCTAAAAATACACATAACAAATTATCCACCATAACTTGTGGATCATTTGTTATGTGTATTTTTTTACTCCACTGGAGCATCAACAACAATGCTTGCTTTGAATTTTAGAGCTCTACATTTCCATCTAACATCCACTTGTCTTGCCCCACAAACTGTGAGTTTCAATAGATTCTAGCCAACTTACAAGATGTGGAATCCTTATTTACCTGAAAGCACATGAAAGAAGTGTCTTTCACAAAGGCCTAAAATTGAAGGCACCAAGAAGATGCTTTCGGATAATAATATACCTTCCTAGTATGGAATGTTGCAATAAATCAACTAATTCCTTAATCGGTAGCAGAAGATCACTGAACTCTAAAAAGCAGGATTATTTCTTCACTGGTCATGCTACTAAAGGCGAAATCCCAAGGACACTGGTGCAAAATTCAGCAGAAATGCTGCAGCTCTAAAGGCAGAACAGAATTGACTACAAAATGGGCCGCAGATTTTTCAATTGTGAAATGTATAATGATTGGCATGCCAAAAGAGTATTGTGAATGAATAAAAGACTTGCTTTCTTGCTTTTCCCGAACAGGATATGCAAAATATAAGTAGCTCTCCCTGATACAAAATTGATCCTCATATCTAGAGCAATTGTTTATATAAATGCATGAGCATAATCTTTGTTGCTTCAACAAAATGAATTAATTTACCATATAAACAAGTGGAAGGTAGGCAATGATTAGTTAGATGCCTTGTGACCGGTAGTTTTGTGATGCCTGGTTGTGCCAATTTTCCTAGGCCTGTGTGGAGGACATAAGACCAGAAGTCTCAAGGATGTTTTGTAGAGCCCCTTGTCCTCACGTCCACTCCTAAGGATCCCCCCGTCCTCGGTCCGGCGCCCACCCGACTAGAGGGACTGAGAAATTATGGGAAGTAGACGACAATAACCGTAATCGACTAGCAATTTCTGTAAAAGAGGGCCTTGATGCAGGATTTGGGGCCCAGCATTGCTCCATCAAGCACCTCCATTCTGGATCACAGTAACTAGGAATTGTTGGCCTCAGAGTATTGTTCACAATACCTCCTACATACGAGGAAGGTTGTATCAGAATGACTAGCCTGATCAAAATAGCAGATCAACAAAAATAAAACCGTTGAATAGCACTAAGGATCAACATTATACAAAAGGTTCAAACGCGCACATAAGTTGCAAACAAGATTATGCATAAGGAAGAATGTATCAAAGTGACTAGCCTGATCAAAATAGAAAATTGACAAAAGAACATAACAGGTGAATAGCAAAGAGGTCATCATCATGTTAAAAAAAGTTTAAACGAGGACATAAGTTGCAAACACGATTATGCATAATGGAATTGAATCCCAATTTTGCATTTGCCATTTGGTAATCCTCTGATGTTGTCTGAACTTAAGCAATTGCTTTGGGCCCTCGGGAATCCCTGAATGAAAACCAAATAAATTTAAGAACATAGGGCCCAAGATTTGCCAAAATTTGACTGCAATGCATGAAAAGATTCCTGGTTGATTCAAAGTCTTTGTAGTTTCTCTTGAGTCAAGAAAGCAACACAGAAAGAACCACGTGTTGCAGCCCATCCAAAATATGCCATTATATGAGGAATTTTAGTCTCCCAGATCATCTTAGCATGCCTTTGTTCATCTACTTTGTCTCCTTGAGCTTGCAACATTTTGAGGGCAGGGCAAGCTATATTCCTGCGAGCGAACTCTAGGCGAATATGAAGCACATGGATACAAGTTATTCCTTGGAAGAAAAGACAATTTCGAATCCGATTTTTCCTTTTGAACTATGAAGCTATTTATAACAGGATTAGCATCACATGGTGCGTTAACATCAGAAACTTCGCATTGACTTAATTGCTCCATACATAGGAGTCATAACCCTTGTAAATTACAGTACGTAATCAATTTCAACGCTAATAAGGTATGTAAATATCCTATAACTAAATAGAATATTCCACAAGATTTTCCATACTCAGTGTAATGATCTAAACAGGTATGAATCTAGACACATATTCTCTTGATATTGTAATAGGCCTCCTCAAATTCAAAGTGAGAACCAACTTGAGTTCGCTTATTTTGAAAACGTAAAATTTGACACCAAAATCTCGCTGGAATAGTGCACAACATCAAAAAGAAAAACGGTGAATTTTTTCCTCGAGAAAGTCGTTGGTAACTGCACAACCAAAAAAATGATTCTTGCACTATACACCGAAAGAAATTCTTAATCATGAAAAAGAGATATGGTTTTGTAAATCTACCCGACATTACCATCGCAACTTGAATTGACAGAACAACTAAAAATTCAATGTTTGCAGTATGGCATCAATCGTGATGAAAGTAGTAGCGTTGCTTGTCGGAGAGATAGTAGCACTAGAACGATCTTAAAAGAGAGAAGAAACGCCTAAACAATTGCTAGAGAGGAGGTTATGCATAAATGGTTGTCGGGGAGATGACTAACGGATATACAAATTGGTTCAAGACACTACAACCTTGCTCATAATAGTCAAGATCCAGCTTCCTACTTAGCTTGCTATTTTCAACCAAAAAATACACAAGTTAGTTCAAGACCTATCCTAGCTCATAACACGCCAACTTGAAACCAGCTAAAACTTCAAACACGGAAAAGTAAAGAACTGACCTATAATAGCTCCATAATGCATACTGGCATAAGGTTCCTCTCCAGTGAGAATCTCCCACAGGACAAAACCAAAAGAGAACACGTCGACCTGTTGAATAGTCAAGAGGAAGAAAGATCGTTAAAAACTCTCATAAGCATGATAAGCACCTAAATGTAGGGAGTATAGGATGCTAACACCCAGCTCTCTAACTATTCCGATTATCCATCAAACATGTAAAAATCATCCGAAAAGAATGTTGCAACTTCCGGTGATCATCCTTGTAATCGTTTTGCCTTTTTATTGAATATTTTCATAGCGTATTTGGCTGAGCTATCTTTCTTTGTCTTGTCTGTTGCTTAATTTTGTTTTCATCCCAGACCTATTTATAAATTTCTGCTTATTTTTTAATTATCCACAACACTAAAACAAGAGAGCAAGGGAGCCACCTTTTTTCCAAGTATTGCTTTTAAAATTTTAAATCATATAACAAGATTCCAGACCCCACTTTGTGGGATTATACTGGGTATGTTGTTGTTGTATGTAACAAGATTATGAATAACTGAGTGCTTGTGACTCGGATATGGTGCCAAAGTTTACACTGGAAAAGTAGTCTTTTCTTTATTAACTAGCAAATGGTGAGGAACTAAGATGTCATAATGCTCAAGCAATACAGATTACTTCCAGCTGAATTATACATAAATATGCACACACAAAAAACATAGCGTGTATATATAACAAGAATACCTTAAATAGATTTTTCATTTTCTCACAGGGTCATTGGCCGGTCAAATTCTTGATCAAGAAAAATGAGTAATCAACAAAGGTCGAATTGGTGGTATATCATTGAGCCAAATAAAGGTGAAGGTATTTTTAGATCAAAAAGTGAAACGAGGGTAATTTCTTGAGCCAAAAACAAACGTTGAGGATATTTTTAGAGCAAAAGGTGGAAGGAGGGGTATTCTTGGGCCAAAAATAAAGGTTGAGGGTATTTTTAAACCAAAAGGTGGAAGGAGGGTATTTGTGAACCATTTTTCATACATTAGGGCTATTTTTGGCCCTTTTCCGCATTTTCTGTTGTTAAAGTGAAATATAAAAATTAATGTGGGAAACGAAACTCATTTTATAAAGCAATAAAATTGTGAAATTGCACTCAAGCCCTTGTCGAAGGAAAAAGATGAGTATTTTTTGTGTTGGAGGAAGGGGGGGTAGGGAGAGAAAGTGGAGCTAATGACATGCACAGTAAGAGGAACTATTTCCGTTTTGACTCAACATTTTTGTCTAGTGTTTATAAATATAGAAAGGTGTCATTCTTTTTTGACAGACTAAAAAGGAAAGTGTGTCACATAAATTGGGACAAAGCCAAAGGGAGTACAAGTGAAAGATTAAAAAAAGAAATGCCTGATCCATACCAGCCAGACTTGAAATTCTTAGTTTCCTAAAGTGAGATAAACAGAGGAACATGAGGTTGGCATCTTACTTTTTCAGAAACTTTGTTGCTGCTACCATTTAGCAACTCTGGAGCCATCCATGGTAGTGTTCCTCTCACACCACCAGAAACCAAGGTATTTCGCTTTATCTTTGACAAACCGAAATCACCTACCTAACAAGTCCATCACAAAATATTAGATACTGATTTTACAGTTGCTGGCAGACAGTTTATTAGGAAACCTTACTCAGACTTTTTTTTTTATAGGTAACTCAAGTTACATGCAATATCAAACAAAATAATAAAGTTAAGAACATCTAATAAAACATCAACAGTATCATGATTAGACCTTGCAGATTGGTCGCGATGGATCTTTCAAATTCACCAACAAATTGTCACATTTCAGATCAAAATGCACAATATTCTTAGAATGCAAGTACTCCATACCAAATGTTGCATCCATTGCTATTATAAGTCGTTTACGGCGATCAAGATGCCTGTAAAAGGTGAATATAATATCATAACAGGGAAACAAGGTTCAAAATAGGAGAGGAATATGATTTTTTGAGTTCTTGGAGAAACTGATAATCCAGATATTGTTTGTTTGGAGTGCGTGCAAAACATCTGAGAGCTAATACTAGTGGGGTTCTACCTATCTTTGCGGATCAAAACATGTCTTAGCGAACCATCAGCCATGTACTCTGCCACAGTAGCTAGTGTACCCCCTGGTCCATCTTACACCACACCATAAAATGCCACAACATTTGGGTGGTGAAGCTTTGACAAAATCTCAGCTTCTCTCCAGAACTCTATGGCCTGGAAAGTGGAAAGACTATAAGTAGCTGATTTGATAGAGCTTTAACACACATGCTTTAGGCTTTAGACAAAGCTATGAAGAGAAAGGGGGAACCACTTGGATCAGTAGGAGTTAAGAAAGGTTACCAATCTCTCTAGTTCAGATAATTGCCCAGTGAAGCAACTCTTCTTTATCCGATTAATGGCAACATCTGTCCCTCTCCATTTTCCATGATAGACTGTGCCAAATGTGCCTGAACCAAGTTCTTTCAGTTCCTCAAGGTCTTCATTCTTAATGATCTACAAGTAAGCCACGTGAAAATGAGGATTATTGATAACTCCTTTGTCCACTCCCCCCCTCCCCCCCCCCCCATATATATATAAATGAATTTGACAGCATGTTGTATAATATAGCAGATCCTACACCCACTCTTCTGCCCAGTTTATATTTATAGCGGTATGTTTAACATCAGGAAATAAGAGGGTTAGTAAAGTGATGGTAGGCTACCTCAGAGACGGGGTGTCAATTCAGTATCTGAGCAATAGGAAAGGAATGAAATTTCAATGAATTTGAAAACTTCCCCTCTGCCACATGAAAAGCTTCCAGCTGCAGACTACCCAAACATTCCTCCTAGCAAATGTACAGAATATCCGTAGTTAGACATATCACTTCTCTCCCCACAGTGGAAGGCCCATTATGTACCCTGTCTTTCCTCTCTACCGGATAACGTAAACTCATTTCCTTTCTCAGCCTTTCAACTTCAGTAATAATATCTCTTTCCTTCCTAAAGTGCACCTTCTTTCATATAATAGCATGCAAATGAACAGAAAGGTAAGTCATCCCTCGCCTCTCCTCCCTTTACGAGCACCCAAAAAAATTTCATCTCTCAGCCTTTTTACTCCAAGAACATTTCTTCCCTAAATCCATAATCTACCAACAGTTAAATTACAACAGACTGGTGCACAAGAAACTAGATCCAAACTTACAACTGTTAGTAGTTCTCATCACAATAATCACGCTACATGTTGCAAGAGCTGCATAAATTAGGCATTCCTTATGTGCCTCACTCATCTTTAGATTCAAGAGTGCAAAATTTGAAAGATTACCTGCAGAGAGTTGATGTTAATTTCCTCAAGTGTACGACTTAGAGGCAGTCCAACATCTTTAAACCCATCCTAAGAGCACAATGGATCAAAGAATTCTTAGTAAAACAATCTACAGTAAGAAATCATATATTTGGCAGAGAAACAAACCTCAGAATCGATGTCTAACGCCCTAGATTTATCCATCATATCATCATCATGCATGTCCTCGCTAACTTCTATTTGGGTTGCACCAAACCCTAATTGAAGTTGACTATCAACATCGCCAAGTGCATGAGGCAGCTCTTTGGGACCATTCTCACCACTATTTCTTTGCAGATTCAAGTAGACTGCTGAAGATGACTCTTCATCAACTTTTTGGAGACCAGGTGAGAATGCAATGTGATCTTGGTCAATTAGCGAAATATCTTTCCTAACAAGTCCATCCCCCGCCAACTTTTGAAAATATGACCAGTGTTTTGGTTCCTCATTTTGCATGTTTAAACTCATACCAGCTCCATCCTGCTGCACTGGAGAAATATCGGATGAACTATTAGAAAGTATAGCTTTTGCAAATATATCAGATAGGATATCACGAGGAAATCGGTCATTAATATCAATCAAGATATCTCCTTGCTCAGACCCGAGCAACACAACAGATTGTTCCCCTTGAAGAACACACTCTTTGTAATTTCCCGTCCAATCTGAAGGTTGAGATTGCTCTTGAAAGTTACTGCCAGCCCGATCACCCTGATGAACTTCAAGATGAATACACCCCACATCTTCATGGTGGTTGTCAGCATCCACATGGGCCAGTGTGTTTGGCCTTGATCCTCTATCCTCCATCCGCTTGACTAAGAAGTTTGTATACTTATTGTCCGTACATACCGTTTGCTGATTAGCTATGGGAACCTGACCCACATGCACAACATTTTTCATATTTGCAGCATTTGGAATGACCTGCTTCAAATTCTGAGTAGAAACAAGCTGCTCATTCATGTTCAGATTTTGCATTTTGTCAATGGAATCCGGCTGTGCAATATCTGTACGTGCATGAATTGCAAGAAACTGTGAATTGTGTGAATCATTCGACTTAGATAACCTGTTAAGCAACTCTACCTGCCCTCTTGGAATTTGCATAGAACAGAAACCCCTCTGAGTTGGTGAAGCAGGATCAGAGAAGCTTAAATATGTTGAATCAACAGCTAAGGTGACAGACTCAGGAACAAAAGCCTTATTGTACATATCAGGTCCATATTTTTTGCTTGTGTTTGGGAGCCTTGACCTTCAATATCATTTTGGTGGTCCACTACACCATTGGACCACTGAGTAGCACTTCGAGTAGCTGAGAAATGAGAATTAGAATTATAACCAAATTGGAACTGCTGATGCTTACTGTCATCACAATTTTCCATCTGGCCATAATGAAAGCGTAAATCAGTATCATAAGCACTAGAGGCTCCAGGTACATTAGGCTGAGTAGATTTAGCAATCGATGATGAGTCATCAAAATCAGCTGAAGGTAAGTTACTCGCACCAACAAAGCCCGTAACAGCTCTACCTGAGTCATCAATGGTATTTCCATCCAACTCGGCTAAGTTGTTCGCAGAAGAACCTAGATAATGCAAAATTGAGCTATTTCTTGATCCCGTTTCTAAGAAATTGATGGCTACTACATACTGAAACTCAGAATCTACTTCTGAATTCATTAAACTAGAATGAGCATTATCCAAGTCAGAGATGGAAAATAAGAAAATCCTAAGCTTTTTTGAAGTATCTCCATCTTCTAGGACATTGCATTCCTTTAACATATTCTGCAAATCCTCGTTGCAGGAGATAGTAACCAAAGCATCAAGTTCCTCCCCAGGTAGTTGATATTTTACAATATGAGTTAGATCATATATTGCAACAACTTTCTTCCACAATAATTTCCATGTAATGTCCTTCCTGATACGGATAACCCGTGTTTCACCACCAACATACCTGAGCTTCCCATCACTAGGCCGAGGTAATATCTTACCACCAAAGCTACACATTGCCTTAAGCTTTTCCACTGAATCATCACATGTTCCAGATGAGGTATACATAAGAGAGCCAAAACTATTGTAATCCGATGACTTTTGTTGCACTGATTGCACTGACCCATTGTAATTTTTGTGATCATGTAAAGAAGAGTTATGTTTCTCAAACTCTTTTGGACCTTTTTGAACCATCGCTGGCATGGAAGTGTCTGAACCACCTTCAGATCCAGTATGACTAATGCCTAAGATGCCTTTTAGCTCCAAATAACCTTGCGGGAAACTAGGATCACCCGAAGTACTGGGAACATAATTTTTCCCGGGATTGACACGATCACGCATGAACTCAAGTACAAACTCCTCTCCTGTTTGTAAAGAGAAATTAAGCACGGGCTTAGCCTCGGAATAATGATCCTTTAAATTATGATGTGGATGATCAGGATGGTCCAATGTAAAAAACTGAGGTTCAGGTCGAAATTCTGTATTTGGATATTCAGCAGAAGCAAATTGAATACAATTCTCATTGTTTGATTGGTCCATAGCAAATTAGACCACAGCCCCTATATATTCAACGTCAATGGTAACAGATATGGATGCCAGAATACTCATCTATGTCTATAAAGGAGCACCACGAACATAAATGCAATAGTTTACTTAGAAGACATATGCACTGGAAGCGGTGGAAAATAGGAGCTACTAACATGACATTGCTCTAACAAGATTCAAGGAAAATTTCTCTTTCAAGAAACAAACACCCAAGTACATTTCTTAAACCATTCATGCTGCACAAAAAGAAATTGTACATGAGGAGATGTGGAGTTATTTAACAGTGCAAGAAATGTAAAAGATATCAAACAAACTCCAAACTTGGGAAGTGGACTTTTATTTCCTATAGGAGTATATGCTTCTTCATCCGCTTTTGCTAATTAACCAAGGATATATATGTCATTCAATTCGTAGCACATGCCCTCTTTCACATTGCTCTTTCCATATTGAACCGTCAAATAAAAATGCCATAGGTATGAGTTGAAGAAGCAAACCTTTGACAACTCATAATAATACTCTTGAAAGAAGAAAATGAGGTTGACATTTTGACTAGACTCTTCATTCACAATGACGGCTTTGTCTCTTTCTCAAACCCCTAATCTCAGATCAGATCCTCTCTTTTTCTTTCACTCCAAAGTAATACTTTGCTTTCTTTCTCCGTTGTTTTCTTCTCCTCCTTAAGGGTAGGGATTAGTTTAGCATCATGCTTCATCTTTTTATCATACACACAATATAAAATAGACTCATAATTTATCAAGTACATGTTTTATTTTTTATTTTAGATATGTGAGATTATAAAATTATAGTTGAATTTGTGCAAAAACAAAATAACTAAAAATTTATCAAACTTGATAGTATTAATTATTATGCTAATAAAAATACATGAACAATTCTCTTCCTAACCAGCAACCAAACAATCTCTAAATATTGTATTATTTCTTGTTTTTTTATCACCAAAAAAAAAATATTAGACGATAAAGTTTAAATGTAAATAGAAATGCATTTAATTTGACAAGTAAAAGAGTGTCCAATATTTATTTAGTGTATTTCCAACTCAACCTCTTAATGTTCCTATCACACAAAACTTGCTTGCTTACCAATTACTCCAATGTATATCATTTTGTAATATCCATTTCATTATTATACTCAAAGCTATTCTTTCCAGTTCAAACTGTAATGCTAATCAGAACATATAGGATCCGGGGAAGGCTTCTCTACTTGTCTAGTACTAGTACAATATTAGTATACTACCTTCGTGGACGGATGTTCCTAAGGGGGAAGGATGTTACACCCCTTAGTTTCACATTCCGTCGTGTCATTAATGGATACCGGTGTCCCGGGAATAGGTACGGCCTTATGAAAGGGTAATAAAGGTTTACGGATAGTTTATATAATTCCTAGAGTGTTTGGAAGTCAAACGGACTGAAGAAAATACATTTCAATGAAATCGGGAAAAAATGTGCAATTTGATGGGGTGATTGACGGACCGTCAACATGCTTGAGGGTACCATCAAAATTCTAGTTGGAATCGTCAAAATGTCTAAGATTTTAAGATTTTAGGAGGCATATTGACTATCCAGATTGAGGGACCGTCAATCCAGCCGTCAAGTTACGGCGGTGGAAAATTTTTGTCGGGTTTATAATCGGGTCATGCGATTTTGAAGTCATTTTTCATCAATATCAGACCTATAACTCTCCCTAAATCCTCTCTAAATTTCCATATCATCCCAAGGTCAAATATAAGGCTAATCACTGAAGATTAACATGATAATTTCTATGGTAATAGCAAGAATCATCTTCACCATATTGAATCAATTTCAAAAATCCTTGGTGATGGAGTAGCTTGCTGTTTTAGGAGGGTTTTGATGCATCAAGGTAATAAATAACCTCATTTACCTATTTTTGTGGTTAATTGATGGTTTGGAATAAGTTGTGAAAGGATGGTCGTAATTGAAAACTCATAAACCCATGAAATCATCGTGATATGACTTGTGGGCTGTTTTAATTGAGATATGAGTTGGAATTAATTGCCAAACTGATTTTTTGTATTGTTAAACTAAGAAACAACGTCTCGGAGAATTGTGGGATCAAATTACCTAATTATCTCTTGTTAAGAGGTCTAAGAATCTTATGTGGTTAAGGTTATCGATAAGATGCCTAAGTGAAGTTCTCAATAGAATATGGATTTGACATTAATATAGACCCTTTGGTTGCTATAGATAATCATCCTTGAGAAGTACGAAGACTTATAGGAAGACTTGTAAGCTTCGTTGACAAGGTATGTAAGGCAACTTTCTTTCTTGACATGACTTGATATGTCTTTTTTGAATAGAAATCTCTCTAGCGAAATCAAATAATGAAAGGTCTTCTTTGACAAATTAATTATATTGCTTGAGTACTTTCTTGTCCATAGCATCCCCTGGATTATATATGTCCCAACATATTTACATCAAGGTTCTTGAATGTAGCGCCAATAACAATAGTCAGAGGATAATGACGATAGGTCACTCCGACCCTGCTTATGGTATTTATCAGAGTCATTTCTTATATTGCACTTATATATATATGTGTAGTTATACAGTAGGTACAAATAGACAGAGCGGCGCTCCTCCTCAGTATGTGATCTGCTCATCGGTGATTATCGCACACCCTTCTATCGGAGTTGCGTTATCGGAGTCTTAGGTATTGATGCATATCATACTAGCATTTTTGGGTATGGTGGGGCCCTGTCCCCTCGTGTTGACATAACATGTCACTCTTAGAGGCTTACAGGCTTGTACATAGTGGGTGTATGTATGTCGTGGCCTCATCGGCCCTTTTTGTTAGTACTATACTCATATAGTGGCCTTTTTGGTCTTGGCTATCTGTATATATATATATCTTGTTGGAACTCTTTTATGTGCAAGTTATCATTTAGTCTTGTCATATGTAGTTATTTGGAGGCCTTATCGGCCCAAGTTTCATATTCAGGGTTCGGATACTTCAGTGGTACGCTCAAGCCTTTGAGCACTGGGTGCTGGCTCCACACACACACACCCTCCCCCCCTCCCAAGGTTGGGGTGTGACAATAATGAAGGTTGAGAATCTCATCACAACATAAAGGGAAAAATAACTAAGAAGCATGTAAAAGTTGAGTTTTATGTTATTAGAAGTATGAGTTGTTTGGGAGTAATTCCTTGAGATTTGATGACCGAAAATTATGAAAGATAAGTTGTTTATGTTATTGTTGCTTTTGTGGATGTTGTTTTGATATGTAGGAGGTAAGAATATAAGGGAGATGTTGTCTGAGTTGTCATATGACTAGCTTGTTTTTTATGCGGGGAGTAGTATTTATTTATTCATTGGCTGGTGCAATGCGTGCATCTCCTCCTCGATCATAATTATTCACTGTATTTTTACTCATCGTTCATTAATTAGCTCCATTCCCAATTCCTACTTGGACTGATTTTTAATTCTTAGATCTACCCTTTGATGTGCCCTTCGTGTTATTATTGGGAGTAATTCGCGGTTCATAACTTCATATTCATATCCATTCTTCCGTACGGCAGCGGGGACCCATACATATACAAGAGAATTGACAAAAACTAAAATATCATTTTTTGTATTTTAACCTGTGACTTGAAAGCAATTTTTTAACTCCCTTTCCCATTTCACAAGACCTCCTCCGTGTATCAAGGGGCATCAATAGTATATATATATAACCAAAAAATATAATTTTTTGCCCTATTGCAAAGTATAATTTTTTGAAGGGAATTCAATGAATGCTTCAATATAAACACATGGTGAAAACATTACTTTTATAAGAATTTTCTCAACATATTGGTAAACCTCCGGTAAATGAAATTATATTTTACAGTGGTGTAATATGACGCAAATACATACAACGAAAATTTGCATAACGGTGTAAGAACAAACAAGACTGCATGGAATGTACATTGCACTGGTGATGTTGCAAATATTTCCTTTCTCTGTTGTTAAGAGACCCTTCAATGATTTGGTGAAATAGTTGAACTTGGTTACCACAACTTCACAAAATATTACAACTACCTGCTGCTTCCCTGAAAATACAAACCTTCATCAGAATTCAAGGCCATTTGGTCAGTCAATCAGAAATATAACTAATGTCTACCTTCTTAAATCTTCATAATGGCTTAGTGCTTCCTCAAATTTAAGCCACATTGGACCGGTCTCCTGCAGGTTGACATTCTGAGGTCCAGCAAGATAAGCCTGGACAACAAACTGGAGACTCCGTTCTCTAACAGTAAATATTTGGCACAGAAATCAATCAATCGATCATATATAGTAGTAGTAGTAGTAGTAGTAGTATCTCGTAGTTCCAATTCAGTGAGTACCAACAATAGAGGACTTACCTTCCCTCGTACTCTGATAGCCAAGCCACATAGGCCGCGCCAAAGTACATGGAAACAAATGGCTTTGTAAGATCCTCAACTGACTCCACTTTGTAAGCCTTGTAGCCCAAGTCCCTAGTTTTCATGTTAAACATCAAGTTTGGAAGACGCATTAGTACTTAATTAGTAAGCATATCTCATTAGGCCTTCTGCACAGTTTCTTTTCTTACTTCAACTGTCAAATTAGTTAAGCAACACCGATTGGAAGTCTAATATACTAGAGAAACTTAACCAAAGTGTGCATACGTTACCAAATTGCTAAAGAATAAAGGAAATGGAAGTAAAA
Source organism: Anisodus acutangulus (assembly GCA_029783415.1). NCBI lineage: Eukaryota > Viridiplantae > Streptophyta > Magnoliopsida > Solanales > Solanaceae > Anisodus > Anisodus acutangulus. The sequence goes on along the minus strand of CM056502.1, from coordinate 114,026 downwards.
AAGTAAACTAGACCAGATCAAACCAGACCAAAATGACATTTTATTACAAGAAGGTCTTGGTCAGATACTTGTATAGCCAGCCTGATGTAGGATAGTCAATTCCCATTAATCCAGTACGCTGTCCAATTCCCTCAACAAAACGCATGGTCACAATCTTAGCAATAGCACACAGGACAGCCTACAATAAAATGAAAATACCCTCATTATGTTTCCTCTTTCTACCAAGTGGTGGAAGAGGGGAAAAACACAAGAATTCTTCTACCAACCCCTTTAGATGGTCGAAAAAATAATTCTTTTGGATTGTAAGCTAACCAATACGATATACTAAAAACACCAGGTGTGGCATGAAATTTGAAATCCTCTACCCCTCTTCTTTCAATCAACAAATCTCTTTAGAATTTTAAAGGTGAGTTGCATCCAATTTTTTCCTGTTTAATTGTCCAAAATTGAGCTTAACCGCTCTCTTTTACATTCATAGACATCTCTTCATCCTCTGCAGAGCTTTTACGATGAATAATACTGTATTACTATTTTTTAACTTTAATCACTTCAGTAGCTTCTTTCTCAAAAGAGATGCACCCAGGGATCTAACACTTACAGGTTTCAGCCCTCTTGTGCTGAAGTATTTTGAAATAATTACTTCTGCAACTGCCTGCAACAAGATAGGTATGTCAGAAATTCAGAAACTAAGAACTTGCAGAAAATTGATATCCAAGCAACTCTAGTAATGACGTAGGTTAGGAACCTGTTTCCATCAAAACTCAAAAGTAATATGTTTAGATGTAATAGGCAAGAAAGTTCCCAAAATGAAAATACTCAAAATAGAAGCAAAATTCTTACAAGCTGCAAATAGTGGATTGCAAAGTAGCTCTCCATTTTTCCAGTTATAACTAGAAACGATCTTCCAGTTTGTCAAGTCTAATTGGTGCAAGCAGTTTAAGGAGAAAAAGACAGCTAGTTTTAACAATTGATCATCAAAGTCAAATGGCATAATCTCCAGGACAGGAAGCATCCAACAACTCTTACTAGATTTTACAATTCTACGCATACTAACTTACCATCAGTTCTACCCGAGAAAGATATGGTCTCTTTTCGGTATCATGAGAAAACCGCACATGGCCTCTTTTCTCCCCTGACTTGCTCCACTCCTTGCTCACGCTGGGATGATTCCACATTTCTTCCATGTCTTTTGCACAAGTTCTAGAGTCCCAAGTTGTATTGACTGGACCTGAACCAAATGAAAGACCATCTAAGAGATTGTGAAAAGATTGTGTGGTACTTGTAAAGAATGGATCTTGGGCTTAACTTAACCCCAAAAGCTAGCTTCTAGGGTGAGGATTGTCCAAGTCCATATAAGGAGTCCATGTTCCCATTCCATTTCCGATGTGGGAATCTTAATACTCCTCTGCACACCCAGACCTCGTTAACTGAAGCATGGACAATATAATTTGGGGGCCCAACATCGGTGAACAAAGAATTTGAATGGGTCTAGCTCTGATACCATATAAAGAATGGATCTTGGGCCTAACTCAACCTCAAAACTTGGGCAATCCTCCCCTCATGAGCTAACTTTTGAGGTTGAGTTAGGCCCAGGATTCATTCTTTACGGTACTTTTAGTTGACACAGGACAAACAAAAAATGATAATAACAGTTACAGAAATTGAGACACAGAGAGTTATGTGTTGCATATGTTGATTTCTTCTCATTAAGTCTCTATAGCCGTAGAATGTCCAAACATACGAAGTGTGGCATGACAAACATGCTAATTTTCTTCTCTTTAAGTCTCTATAGCCATTAAGAGATTGACGACATACACTGCATTGGACAAATGTACTAATTTTTCACTTGCTTAAGGCACTGAACGAACTGATGTAGAGAATGTTATCAAGTTCACGCCCTTCCCACCACATTTAAGTGATCCTACTGTACATTCTCACATAAATGGTTATACACACTTTGCAAGAACAAGAGAGAGGAGATGACTGCTTTATTAGTTATTCCCACACTACCTTTCTTTTCAGGAACTCCAGTAGCAGATGCTGAAGGGGGCAAAGGATTGACATCAAAGATTTTCCTACAGAAGTCACAGATGGTATGGCAAATATTAGGAACAAGTACATCATTCATTTACTTATTAATAAATGGCAGTATGTATTATTCAAAAGCATCTACTCGGTCCATGTAAATTGTCAAGAAGATAGTCATCTTGCATACTAACACAATCATATACCTACAGTAGTATTTAACCTTCTCATGAACCTAAGATGCCTGATAAGAGTATGCCTTCACTTTGTCACTAGCTTTCACAGATGACCCTTTTGACCATGAGCATGACTTTCCCTGCTGCTTACTATGGCAAATATGGTGATCATCCTTTGCTGAAGTGTTATCAATCACGAGAACTGAGGAAAGGTTCATAAAAAATCACAAAAAGGATCTAGTTATGCAAAGGAATACACCCAAATGTGAGACTAGAAATGGTGCCACAGGCTGCCCCCTTTTCCAAGATTGCATCCTCATCAAGGAATGACAGGTAATAAAACTCTGGAGATGGCTCATGCCGGCTTGAGACTAGAGATATGCTCCAATCACATCCTTGCTATTTTAATTCCTAATTTTCAAATAGCACTCTCCCCAATACCACATTATCAGAAGCAAGACAATATAAGCAGACTGTTCAGGTGAGATTGCAATAATTCTAAGCCTCATTTCCAATTGGCTCTAACCCAACCTCATTTGATTTATACAACAGATTCTGTACATCTTCTGAATTGAAGATCGAGTCTCTGTGTAGGACTCATCAGGATATCACAATATACAAGGACATTCATTTGAAAATATTCCCAAGACTTTATAGTAACTTTCCCAAATTAGTCCAGCAATGGAAATTTTGATCAGGCCACTTACTCAAAATATGCCTTCCACTGGTCTAGTAAGACCTGATATTGTTCTAGTAGGGAGGTTTATGAACTCTAGTAGACCTTGATTTCTCTTTGGAAGAAATGTGTTTAAAGTGGTACCCAAGTATCACATGAAATTATACTATTTTCTGCATCCAAGTGCTAAGTCGGCATCATGTTGGGTCATGATTTAGTATCGTATGTAGAGAGTTGTGGACATTTGTCGAAACAAGCGGTAAGATTGCAGAAGGTGAATAGATAATAAAGCGCCTAATTATTTTTTTCGAAACACATCTTCAGAAAAGGTATATACTTACGGTAGTGTTCTTCTTCATACAACTTCCTTATATGATATAATGCCCACTAAACTCAGAAAAAATAATGATCAAACCAAAACGATATCATGGTAAGTGAACAACTACCTCGATGGTAGGGTCTCTTTGACAGAGAGATAGCTTCTCCAAAATGGCAAAGTGGACTTATGAGTTGCCTTCTTAGTACCACCCTTGTAAGCTCTCACCGTGAACTCTTCACTTCTCTCTCTACTCATAAAGCTCCACAGTTAGGCACTTGGGTACAAGATCTTTAGGATTCCTTAGCACTGATTCATGTAAGATAACACGAAATAGAAAGAAGATACTACAAGAAGAAATAACCATATGAACTCACTTTTGTTCATAATTTGATAGCCACTTGAGATATGCAGCTCCAAGATATACATTTACAAAAGGCTTGAAAAGAAGTTTTGAATCCGTTGCCACCTCATATGTTCGGTAACCCAAATCACTGAAACAAATTGTAACTTAAGCTTATTTCAATCAAAAAAGAAAAAGAAGAAAGTCCGCAGTTCTTGGTAAGATCCGCATAACTCCCCGTAATCTCAAGAAGGAAAAAGAAAATCAAATACCTCACCAACCAGTCTGCAGTTTTTGGCAAAATCTGCATAATTCCCATAGTAATCTCTTTTGACTTTTTATTGAACTGTGATGCAAGAAGCTGCCGGTCACTTTCAAGCTCCGCAATAGCGCAAAGCATATCCTGAAAATATGGGAAGGACGCCTCATTGGAGAACTAAGGAGAAGATGTTGGTAATTGCTAAACTCAATTGACTCATCCTCTGACTGAGAAACCTAGTGATAGTTGCACGTTGAGACAACAAAAGATTCTAGTGGAGATAAGGCGTGTACTTGTAAAAAGTTCTGACTTAGACTTCATGGAATGCAACTTGTGCAAAGCATGTAATGGTAGAAAAATAGCAACATATAGCATACACCAAAAACTCTAAAGTGGGTGAGAGGTTCATCTTAAACTCTCCATCATTTATATATATATATACACATGTGTGTGCGCACGCGCAGTGGCGGGTCCTGAATTTTCAATCAGGGTGTTCGAGAAAAACAACAAACGCTAAACATAAAAAATAATGTTGTCGTTAGGATGTTGGAGACAATTTTGAACACCCTGGACCACTTGAGCTAATTTTTGCATTGGTTCAGGTTGTTCAAAAGTTAATATATGTACATAAACTCAGAAAATATACCTAAATATATAGTGTAATTTTTTGCCGAGGGTGTTCTAAATCTGCCCGTGTCTGTTTCAAAACTCCATGCGGTGAACAAGTAGTGATATTCAAGTTTGAGAAGAAAACAAGGTCATCCACAAGTTAAACATGAATTAAGTTTCAGCTTCCGTAGAGAGATCTACTAAACGAGACTTTGATGCTATGTTTAGATGACTGTTGTTTGCCACTTATCATTCACAAAAACAATGGACTCGTCAATTTATCTCGTCCACATTTAAACTATCATAACCCCTTGAAAATAGGGAATGCAGTGACTCGCTATCCCCCCTCCAACTTCATCAATAATACAGTGCCCCTTTTTATCCAAAAGCAGAAAGTTTTAGGGTGTGTTTGGTATGAAGAAAAATATTTTTCATGGAAAATGTTTTTCTAGAAAATATTATTTTGGAAAATAAGTGGGTTTCTTACTTATTTTCTAGTGTTTTATAAGGAAGAAAAAAAATATTATTCCAAGGTCATTTGTATGTAATCTAGCAAAACACTATAGGGGTCGGATGGATTGGGGAGTGAGGGTTCGGGACGTTGGGTGGGTGGGGAGGAGACAATGAATTTGGAATGTCACTTATGTAACTTGTTTTCCCTACTTCGATTAAGGAAGTCTTTTCCTCATTTTGGAGGAACTTGTTTTCCTAGAGAAAATATTTTCCAAAAATTGGTCAATCAAACATGGAAAAATTGGAAAACATTAATGTTTTCCTCCATGAGTGTGTTTGGTACGAAGGAAAATGTTTGCCATGGAAATATTTTCTTGGAAAATAAGTGGGTTTCTTACTTATTTTCTAGTGTTTGCTATGTAAGAAAAAAATATTATCCTAAGAGCATTTATATGTAATCTACCAAAATACTATGAGGGTGAAATGGGTGGAGAGTGGGTGTTCGGGGGTGGTGCGGGGTGAGATGATGAAAGGGGTGGGGTTTGGGGGCGTTGGGTGGGTGGGGAGGTGACAATAAAGTTTGAATATCACTTATGGACTTGTTTTCATAACTTCCATTAGGGAAGTCATTTTTCTCATTTTGAATGAACTTGTTTTCCTAAGGCAACAATGATTTGAACAATTCAATATTTTCAAAATTTGACCACTGATTCTCTATAACATGTAGTTGTAATACATTCTAGATCTTGGAAATCATACCGAATCAATCTGCGATAGAAAATGCCTTCGGACAATAATACCTGCGACTGCCTGTAAAAACAAAATACAACACAACTTGCATAAAGAACGATAGAAGGAATAATTGTCAAAAATAGCTTATGCAGGCAATGAAATCCAGAAGCTAAACACAACTTTTGGAAGAAATTCTATGACATTGTTGGTTGGAGAGACTAATACATATATAGAGGAAATAGTATTAGCATCTAGACACGAATTTTGTGGAAACTGCAATCTCCATGGCTGGATTTCTTCATAGAATTCTAGCCTCTTTGCCCGGCCAATTTTGGGAAAATACAAAAGAAAATAGGTCAACCTTCATTTCTGTTTGGGTTAGATAAGGCTGACCATCAGGATCACGTGAGAGGTGGACTTTTGATCCCTTAGTTTCTCCAGCGTTAAGCCATTCGGCTCTGACATCTGGATCAACCCACATGGCTTTCAGATCATGAGGATCCACACAATCATCCCAGTATTTGAAGCTAACCGAAGCCATTTGTTGAAGTTAATTATATATTCTCAACACATGAAGATCTGCAAGTAAGAATGAAAAATACAACCAATAAATCAGTCTATCACGCAATTAGGTGATTGAATGGAAACAATGAGTTAATGCTATGTCTAAGATTAAGGCGCGGGCATTTTCAATTTCAGGAGTTTACACCACCATCTAAATATGATTTCATTGACATTGGAATTTTTGGAAAGGGAGATGAGATTTGGGAAACAAAGACGCCTAATGCGTGCATTAATAATTCCATCAATTAAGCCCTTGTCTATTCTACATGACATACCAGAGGAGGAAGAGGATATCCCCTCCTTGTCTCCGAATACACAAATAAATTTGCTTTCCCTCTTAAGAAACAAAATTAAAGGGGGGTCCGGTCGTTAGTTAGTTACTTGGTCTCTTACATGTCACACGCTCCCCTCCCACCCACTCTCTCTCTGCTTCACCGTTTGAATTTCGTGCATTTGTGTTATATATATGAAGAGTTCAAATGTAACGACATTGTTAAATATATATATATATATATATATATATTGGATTTTAATAATATAAGAGATGTAAGAATTTGACTTTAAAATGTAGTCACAATTGAGTTATATGTTTACCTTTGTTTATCCTAGTTCTTTTTTTATAACTTACATAGAGGGAGTTAATATAAAGAATCAACTTGAGAAGAATGAAAAGAGTTGGGTGAAACTAAATTTGTAGCTTCTACCACATATGACAAGTGGAAAAGAAGGGAAATTGGTGGCACAAGTAGAAGTATAATCAGATTCATAGCATTGTCGTGCTCAAGGGAATAGGAAAAGCGCACACGTATATAACTCTAATTCAATTGAGTTGCTATGATCAGCTACACAAAAGTATAGCTGGTCAGTGGGCCGGGTTTGGGTCTGGCGGGCCGGGTTTGGCGGGATCGAATAGGGGCGGGACGGGTGAAGGGGGCGGGATCGGGGCTGGTGGGGTCAGGCGGGATCGGGCTTGGCGGGATTTGCCCCCTCCCCGATCCCGATCCCGTCAGAATTGGGTCGGGGCGGATCGGGGCAGGATCGGTATCGGATTCCGGCGGGTTTTCCTTTTTTTTTTTTAATAACATATGTATAAAAAAACTCAATAATTAAACAAGACAAAATAGTGTAATAAAAACATCTCAAGGCTGTTTTTGTGCCTCTTATATTATTTAATAGACATATGATTTTTTTGTAATACAAATACAATTGTCGAAATTGCAACTTTGTGGTGTTGTCCAAAAGTTGCAAATTACATAATAAAATTGCAATTAAAAAATTACATTCTAAAAAAACATGTTCTAATTTCTTGATAATTTCATGTGGTTCTTCGGTTGGAATTGATATTTGTTGGTCAAATTGATCCACGTCGCTTCCACCACCTTCGGATAAGATTTCGTTGTAGTTTTCGTCTTCTTCTTCGTTGATCTCCGGTTGACCGTACCTTCTCCGCTCCGCTCGTATCCAATCTCTGAATAATACTGCAATTTCCAAGTTGTCTCCGGCTAATGAGTATATGTGGTCTCCTATTTGATATCTGCCGGCAGAAAAAGCGCTTTCAGACGCAGTTGATGACGCTTGAATGTTCAAAACATCTCGGGCCATCATTGAAAGTGTTAGAAAGGTCTTCTCATTCTCCCTCCAGTATTTCAGCAAGTCTTCATGTCCATCTTCATTGATAACTTCTTGGTACGGTACAGAACCCTCCAAAACAAAAATATCAAACTCGCTAATTTGGTTAGTAGCGGTACTGTCGCACATTCTATTTCTTAGGCTTTCAATACTAGCCGCAGAAATAGCATGTCTTTTGTGAGGTTGTGTTGAAGATAAAGAAGATGGTATGGAAGCCGATATGTTACTAGCACTTTCTTGTTGGTAAAACCTACATATTTTTTTGCATTGGTCTTCTACGCTAGACAACACTTCTTCTTTAGTTTGTTCAATAGGTGGTGGGAGATTTGGATTTTTTGGACTTGGAGGTGGGAGTACTTCTATACAATCGTAAATAGTTTCAATAAGTGATTTAGTACCGTCTATTTTAATAGTCGAATTTAATACAGCACCAATAATATAAATAGTGGGAATAGGAATAAAATATTTTTTTATTTTGATAAACATTTTTTTAATAGCTGCAATATAAGCTGGTTTTTCCATATATTCACTAAGTAATAAAAATATTAGAGTTATATAAAACAACATAGTTGAAATAGTATGATAATATACACCGAAAATTTCTTTTGTTGCTTGAAAAAATTTCTCTAAAAATACAATAAGTTCAAAAAAATTTACCCAATCACTATCTATAATCATATCAGCTGAATTTTGATTATGAGAGTTAAAAATAAAGTTATAGATTTTCTATAGTTATAAGCAACAAGTAGTTGCTCGTATAAAGAATTTCACCTAGTGGATACTTCTTCTGTAATTTTTCTATAAGGTAGTCCACAATAGTGACAAGTTTTTTTATATTCTTTTCTTCGTTGTACTCTATTACTTTTAAAAATAAAGTTTATAGCAAATTGTATTTTACTAAGAATGCCTTCAAAAAGTGATAGACCATCCTTTACAATTAAGTTATATATATGGCACGCGCATTTTATATGAAAATGATCTGAAAAAGATGGAGTTAAACTATTTTTTAAAATTGTAATAGCGTAATTGTTAGAAGAAGCGTTATCTAATGTAATAGTCATAATTTTATCAGTTATTCCGTAATAATGGCACACTTGATAAATATTTTTTGCAATAAAAGTACCAGTGTGCCTATCATCTATATATTTATACGCTAAAATACGTTTTTGCATAGACCATTTATAATCTATCCAATGACAAGTTATCGTTAAATAATCATGGTTGTTAGTACTACGACCTATATCAGACGTGATGGATACTTTGTCATTAAAATGATATAATGAATAACGTAAATATTGTTGATATTCATGTCGAATTTAAATACATCTCTCTTAACAGATGATCTAGGAAAACCGTTAAAAGCAGGATTATATATATCTCTAATGTAATGAATAAAATCGGGAGATGAAGGAAATGAAAAAGGCAAACCCTCCACAGCAACTAATTTTGATATTGCTTCTCTATCTCTATGTTTATTGTATTTAGGGCCTACAATTCCCCCCGTCATAGGGTTAATTTGACCATGTACTTGGTCCGGGACAGTATCAGTATGTGAACCTTGTCCCGATGGAGCGGGCATTTGTGCACCCGATTTTGAAGCCTGGTATTGGGCATACCTAGCTGGATGAGCCCTTACTACGTGTCTAATTAAACCCCCCGTCTCACCGTGACCTTTTCCAGTTTTAAATTTTAAAACATCTTTACAAATTTTACATCTAGCTACTTAATTCTCTACGTCCCTATCAAAAAATATCCATACACCTGATTTTTATGGTCGTTTTGCTGGACCTCATCTCATATTAGGGAGAATAGGAGGCATTTCAGTTGAAGGTGCACTAGTGGGTGTGTTGTCATCAACATTAGTAGGTGTATCATCTAGATCATCGTCTAAATTAAAGTCTTCTTGATGTCCAGAAAATAGCTCCTCGTCTAAATCTAATGGTATTGTAGGAAAATGTTCAGTATCAACAAAATCATCATGTGTAGGAATAGGATGACTAGAAGAAGTATCATTGCCATTGTTGCCCCTACTAGAAGAAGCACCCTTACCCTTAAACATACCTCTTAATCCTTCCATTTTAATTATGATAATAAATAATTAAAGATAATAAAATTAAGTGCGCTAAATAAAATAAACATACAATAATAATTTAATGAATGGACGAATGTACCAAACGCCGACGTAACGTCGACGTGTAATCGAGAGGTTGAAAATTGAAACTTTACTCGATGGAAGATCCTCAAGCTAGTTGCCAACTTCACTCCCAATTCCCAAATGAATAAATAAAATTGAATATTTAGTAAACAATGTAGACTTGTAGAGAGATAGATTGAGAGAATAGAGAGATTGTAGGAAGATTTGTGAGAAAGATGAAGAGAAAATGAGTTATTTATAGTTGAAAAATTGTGTTAAAGTGTAAATATAATAACTTATGGGTTAAAAATAAATATTAAGGGGTAAGGGGTTGGGGGAGGGGGGGGGGGAGGCCAAAAATGGCCGTTGCACAACTGCCAAAATCTAAAATGGCCATTGGTGCAAGAGAATTTTTGCAAATGGGGGGTTACGGGCGGGATCGGGGCGGACTCGGAATCGGGTCGGGATTGGCGGGACGGGTCGGGACGAGACATTGTCCCGTCCTGGTTCGAGTCCCGATACCGATTTTTTTTTTTACTACTCGGTGTTAGGCCGGGACAGGGCCGTCCCGGCCCACTGGCCAGCTTTACACAAAAGACTGTTGATGGTCCGATTGGCGAGGAGGCCGTGATGCTGGTTAGAACATCATCCCTAGTTCAACTGGCGTCTAAAATACATACAGGAGAGCTGTATTAGTTGTGAATTGTGATGTACTAATATTATTAGCCCACTGGAATGGCTTTTCGTGTTCCACCACCTAATGTCTTTGTTCTGGACTTAACTTGTCGGCTACAGAAGAGCTTCATATGACGATGTGAAAGAAGCCATAAATTATGCCCACCTTCCACAGCTATCCTTTAAATGGCATTGGTTGCAGCGACCAAATGAAATACACGAATAAAAGCCAGCTGGTGTTGCTAGATTTAGTGCACACAGTTGTGGTATTTGACATAGCTTTGGAGTGTGTTAATGCACTGTTTTGGTTATGGATTAATTTTCATTTCAGTGTGCAATTGAGTTTAAAATAACGAAGAGAAGACGTGAATGATTGAATAGATATATTCATTTTGATCATAACTTTTTGTTTCATCAGAAGGCAGAGTTGATTGGTTGTTAAATACATGCATCTGTTAGCCTCCATTGTCATAAAGAGTCGACCTTCTACCTGAAAAGTTTAATTTTTCTAGTTAATAGGATTGCCTAGGTGGCCCTTTCATTCTGCCTGGCTCTGCGGCTGCTGCTCCAGAGAAGCAGTACAGCATATTCTTCTCTTCCTGGACATCGTTTGTTGTTGGCATGGTGAAGGTCAGATAATACTGCTTGCTTGTGTACGCGTTAGCTGAAAAGAGGGATCAGAAGATTCAATTCCCAGAGGATCTCTAAACTTTGGCAATTGGCGCTCCGTATATAGAATGAGTTCTCGGCCTCCACTTGTGGTGATTGCCCAACGAGAGTAGCGGTGCCTCACCAAATTGTAACCAGAGGAGACAAATAATAGCTATGGAAGTTAGCATGAGATTCTTACATTGTTAGACAAGTGTCGGGAAATAACATTGGCTCCTCCATTTTTTGCTTCTCCTGGGGCTTAAATGATTGGCTCCCACATACAAGTCTTTAATTTGTCCACGAAATCCAAATCAAGTCAACAATAACTTTGCATTTAGAGTATTCCTTTCCTCGCGTATTTTGTACATGAATTTGTTCTTGAAAACTGGAAACAGTTCAAACACCAAACAATAATGTTACACAGGACAGTAGCAACTGCAGTAAATCATCAGCATTTCTGGCTCCAATCACTCATTTGACCAATTTGGACAATACCATTTTCAGTCAAGTACTCAACAAATTCATCTATAAGATATGGCCAAGCTCCTTCAGCGTCATAATTTGATAATGCAGGGTCCACATTCTGCATTGATAATCACAAATGTCAACTTAGACAGCGGCGAGAAATGGAAGGTGGGGAGGTGGTAATGGATGCATGGTCGGTGACTTCAAAAGCTAATACACTAAAGTAGTAACTTACCTTAGCAAATTCCAGTAGCTGAGACCAAGTATCCCGTGAAATAGCCTTGTTATGCCTTGCCTGAATTACGTGGTATATCAAAGTAAGGAGTAGAGGTGAGTTATAGCATCCTCTTTAAGCAGATAATCACTTCTAAGAGCAGATTAGTTTAAAGTTTGTGGTAATAAAGACCAAAGGTGAAGAGAGAAATAATTTAAGACATGTGAAGCAAACAGAAACCAGTGAACAAATATACAAAATTCAGCACTTCTTGTTCTTTCAACTACCTGTAGAAATTGACACCAATGATCAACCAATGGCCACTGCTTTTCTGCAAACAGCAACTGCCACATCCCAATAGCCGTGTCCAAGGCCAAAGATTTCTGACCCTGAAATTTAAGAAGACGACTTCACTGTCTCTGTATCACTTTTTTTTTAATCAAGTAAATGTATTTCATTCATAAACATGGCCAAATTGACTGTATAGGATATACCAGAAGAAAAAAATCTACAAAATATGATTCTCTACAAACTCCACTCAATCATCTATACAACAGGGAACTTTCTGTTTACACCAAAAGAAAATAAGGGAGTAGAGACTACTCAATTGAGAGAAATTCAACTCTACACCTTCAAAAGTTTTCCTATTTCTCTCTCCCCAAACTACCCACATTAAAGCAAGTGGGACCACGTTCCAAGCCCTTCGCCTTCTCCTCCTCCCACTCTTCCAACTGAACATCAAATCTTTTACAGTTTTTGGCATTACTCATGTGAAGTGCCAAGCCACCTGTCTCTGTATCACTTTCTTAGTGTTTTTGTTACATCAATAGTACCTCGCCATTATCAAAAAAATACATTGACGTTCTTATCTAAAAAATGACAATTCTACTCCCTTCCAATAACAAAGTAAGATTACAAAGGCAAACTGGAGGAACTTTAGAACTTCTCCCATAACTAATACAAAGCAAAGAAGAGCAGAAAACATAAACAGTTGCTGTCAATTGGATTGAAGATTTTTCATTTTGCAGTTTTGATCACCTCAGCTATCTGTACAGAGTTGTTTTTAACTTTATACAGTGTCTTTCTTTACACAAAGGACTGCAAACATCAGCATTTTTTGTAAACATCTCGACTGATCAATATACTTTTTTGTTGTTGACAAAGGAACCCGCTGCCGCTACCCTTCGGGTGCACACAAGGTAAACCCCGCTCCTGTGCAATAGCCCGCAAACCACACAGGAGAGTTAAACCGCACTAGGCAAGCCATGTGCGATGAGCTCAACCCAGAAGGCAAACCCCCTGCTGTCACAGGTAGGGGGGTTCGAACATGAGACCTCCCATTGGGAAGTCTCATGCTCAAACCAACTGAGCCACCCTTGCAGGTCTTGACTGATCAATATTCGTTTTCCATTTTCCCCTTTATCATCATTGAGATAAAGAGAAAAACTCATAGACCCGCATCAAGAGTTCAAAGCAATCATACCTGAAGATGCTTGGTACAACCTAAGATGCCTAAGTAGCTTTTGAAATACGACTATTCATTTATTAGACTAAGTAATAAATACAGGCTTAAATACCTCCAGTATTGTAATACAAAATTAAGAAACTTATATTGGGTCTTGGGTTTCACAGAAAAAAAAAAGAAAAGAAAAGGAAATATTTTAAAATGGTCATTAAAAACAAGTGAGTAGTTGCTGTTTCATAAACGACATTATCAATATCACTGGTATTTAACAAAATGAAATGAATGCACAAAAGAGGGATTAAAAAAAGGAAGGGGAAGCCTAAATATTCCTAATTCATATTGATCAATTCGAACAAGCAAAAACTCAAACGTCCTCTGAATTAGCAAGGGCAAAGGTGAGGGATCAGTAAGACAAACCTTCTCCTTTGCCCAGCTGAAAGCAAAGTTGTAAATCTCTCGGAACTTATCTGAACAAAGTAAATAAATCAAATCAAATCAAATCAAATCAAATGTTCTTTTCATCTGATTAAATCAAATCAAACAAAATGTTCAAAGAGCTTGTATCCAGATTTAGAATTGATATAAGAAATTATTAAAACAAGGCAAAAACTTCTTTTACAGCACAAGGAGAGTTCCATGTCATCACATACGTTCATCTCTCATCTCTGACCGCATAAATGGCAACTTTTCTCTGAGCTTTTCCAGTGAATCTATTCTGTCATTCAGGAGACGGCTTCATTAGATCAAACATTTAACATTCGTAGTTGACAGAGTAAAAAATATAATACTATTAGAAGTCCATAGGTCTTAACCTAGGCTTACCCGAGAGATTGTAATCCACCAATGAACTCCTGCTTTGAGAATTCACACATGGTTGCAGCTTTCATGTGCCATGAAAGGACCAACTGTAATTGAATTCAATCTTCTATGTCAATCAAATATCAGGCAACTCACAAAAGTTATTTTTTTCCCTTTCCCATTCTCATCTTTCTCTGCTTTTATTACTTGTTTGGAGTAGCAGGGAAAATTACTCTAGGGGTGATTCCTCTTTTTAATACTATTATTATTATTACTATTACTATTGTTACTATAATTACTATAATTACTTTACTATTACTACTATTATTACAACAATTATTATTATTGTTGTTGTTGTTATTATTATTTTTAGTGTTTGAAGCTCTTATACTTGCATAAATTATAGTAAAACAGAAATTTAAAACATGTCTGTTAAGTGAAAGATCACCATCTTAATTCAAAAAAAAATGGTTGTTTGGCTTCAATTTTACTGTGGTGCCATTTTTTTGGCCGTGAATTCATCGGAAATCACGAACAAGTATCGGGTTTGATTAAGTCAAAGACAATTGTATCACCTTAAAATTTAATAGCCATATGGTCCACTGTAAAAGTATAATAAATGGTAGTTCCTTCAATGCAATTACTTCTTCACAATAGTTCTATTGATAAACATCTTCTTTGAGCCAAATCCTCCCTCCAAAATGAATCCTTAAAAGGGAATAGAAAGATAGAAATAGAAAAGTAGACGAGAGGGTAAAGTTAATAGCACATACCATAACTATATCCTGAGGATCAACCTGACAATAAATCAAAAGAGTTAAAATTTACTCAAGCGTAATAAGAAATAAACTCAACAGAAAATAGGTAGGAGAAGCTAAACGTGCAATATACCTACGCATCACTATGTTATACAGCTTGAAATTTAGAACATGTTTGAAAGGAAAATTTATACAACTAAAACCACAAACAACACGTGTACAGAATTTGTCTGAAAACTATAACAATATAATGATTGGCCTTTTTTGTTTTAATCAAAAGGTCCATCAGGATGGTGGTGTGTTAGGCTTCGGCTCTTCACTCATTAGATTAACCAACTAGACTAACCCACCTGAATGTCATTGCAGAGGAGGCTAATACCATCAGCCAAAATCATGTCAGAATACGGGTCTGCAAAAGAAAAGAACGTCCGTCAAAAAAATTAGAATCAGTCAAAAATGCAAGTTGAAACACAAACCAGATGTTTTGTGATAGTCACGTGTAAAAGATGCATGTGAATGCAAATAGTCTACTTTAAATTTCAACAATAGTAAACTCTAAGCTGTTTTTGTTTACAGTCATACAACTTTACATCTCGCAAATAGTGCCCATTTTCGAAATTTGTTTTTAAAATTATTTAGTGAAGGTCAAAATCTACGTACTTGATTGGTAGTCATAAAGCTAAAAATGCTTTCCCTTAATTTCTACAGTAGGGAACATATATAAAATCCACATAAGGGGCAACCCATTCCCAACAAAAAGAACCGCAATCCGTCACTGCTGCTCATCTTTCCACTAACCAACACCCCTCCGCTTCATGTTGGTGCAAACCCCTCTCTTATTCCTGACACCAGTATCAGCCCCTTGTCCCCTTCTTCAGCCCCAAGCATCCCCAAAAACCAACACCCATTTCCTCTTACCCCCTAGGATATCTCGATACCTTGTTAGTGCGACTTGTCGGATAATATATTAGGTCATATGGTGTTCACCGTTATCTCCCTGATCGAAATAAACCTAATGCTATAAGCTGAATTTTACACCTAATTTTATTGCTACACTCTTATCGAACTAGATATTGTACTTTGGATGCTATTGTTTAGTTGAAGTTTCTACTTTAAGGACTAGTAGGTGTCGCAAATGGGTGGTTTGGGCTATTAGATGGGTTGGGTCAAGATGGTATGAATTAATAAATGGGTCATTGCCCAACCCTGCCCAAAGTCCACTTGGGCTAAGATGGGTTGAGTCAAGATGGGCTAGAAATGGTCATAACCCAACCCGCCCAAACTTGACACAACTTTTGTTCTTAAAGGTGATATTACGTAATAAGTGACTAATTCATAAAAATAATTAAACCGATGAACAAATTTAGATTGGCTGCAAGCATATACCAGGAAATTTGGATCTAAAAAATACATTTAGTTGATTTAATATCATAAATATTAGAAAAAGTTACATGGAAGAAAAAATAATTATGTTACATAGTTCAAATAAGGAAAAAATATGTAACGTAGAATTTTATTTAATTTTGAAGTCCAAAAGTTTAGGATTTCATATGTAGCTCCTTTTATTAAATTATTTTATGAAACAAGTTACTAGTATTGTGGTATTGTCCAAACTATCTTTATGAATAACAAAGAATAGTTTGTATTTTTTTTATAAAGACTACATAATACGGAAAAGGACCTAAAATGCCCTTGAATTATTAGAATTGGTACAAAAATGCCCTCCATCCACCTTTGAGCCCCCAAATACCCCTGTTGTTAACCTTTGAGTCTACTGTTGGCCCAAATTTAAACCCTTCCCAAATTTAAAAAATCCATGACCCGTATTTTGACCCGGCCCGTGTGAAAAAATCTCTACCACCACCCTGTCATCTTTAAACTTGAAGCTTCAAGCTTCATTAATGACTTCCATGGAGTTTTCTACTTCTTTCCTCAAGTTCTAAGCCCTAATTCGATGGTTATTCATGCTACCAACTTTAAAAATAGTATCACCCAATTGATTTAAACACCCAAATTTACAGATTTAGAAATTTAAAGCAAGCTTCTAAAAGCTCCTTCAATGGCGGGTTTAGTTCACTTCCTTAATGGATTTTTTTCCAAGTATACTCGATCACGCTTGAGTTTATGAACCAAATTTTCAATAAAAACTTAGGATCAGATTTTTTCCATTTAAATGCTTAATGCGGGTTAATTTTTCCATATGAGGGTTTTTCAATTTGGTTTGTTAGGGATTTATTTGGGGCGGCTCGGTTTAGTTGGTGAATCGAGTTAAATGGGTTAAGAATTAATTAGTTTTAGTTAATTATATGCCTATCCAATGAGAGACTGTCACGTAATAAATGAGATGGGTCCGTTAAAAATAAGGGCAAAGTAGACACAATAGGTTAATGGCAGGGGTATTTGGGGCTCAAGGGTGGATGAAGGGCATTTTTGTACCAATTCTAATAGTTCAAGGGTATTTAGGCCCTTTCCGTACATAATATCAAAAGAGCAAGCAAATAAATTGCAAAATGAAGAAGTGGTGTATCTAGTTAAGAAAGACGAATGATACTAAGCTTGCCTTTATATCTATTGTAAAGCTCCTCCAACCGCCTTGTATCAGCAGATGACTTGACTTGTGACTGGCTGTAAAATATATCAAATGCTCCTTCAAGATTCCAATCACTGGCCTTCAAAGCCTGAAGAGCTACTTTTTCACTGTGTACAAATATGATGATTGCAGAGTTATCAATATGAACCACACAAACATCGCAACTTAATCCACAAAATTTTTGGAAATTAAAGATTTTAAACAGCTCAAGCATAAATGACTTTGATGTTTCCCAAGGAATCCAGTGACAAGAGCAACTACATACACTTGCAAAATTTAGTTATTTAAAGTTGACAGGATTAGGAAAGTAACATTCCTCAACACAAATCAACCACTTTAAAATTAAATTAAAAACTATGTAAGATTTTCAACACGAGCTCAAAAGTTCAAGTGAGGTGTTGCACAGATTTATGAACTAAATGAAGTAGTATAACTTATGAGAATAACATCAAGGAACTTTATCTTGTATTATGTTGACCAATTAAATGATGCTAAACCTTTATCTAGGTGATTTATTTTATATGATCAATAAATGAAGTTGCTTGATTAGACAAGAGAAACTAAAGAAGTATGAAATTGAAGCACTAGAGAGATACCTTGCCCCAGTAATGGTGATAAACTGCTGAACTTTGTCCCGGCGCCCTATTCCTAGCTTGTTCTGCAAATAATTAAGGAGACTCGCAATTATAAATATAAATAAGCAGCACTGCTGTTAGTATGAAGAGCAAACTGACCATCTTTTCGGATCCCGGGCGGGCGGATGGAAGAAAGCAACGATCGATCGAAAACTCTATGTTGCTAGGGTTTCCTCTATGTCTATGCTCTCCCAGCCCCGCCCGCTACTTTCCTTTTCTTTTCCTTTCAATGTAATGTAAAGGGGTCCCCACCACTCCAGTAATAATAATTCTCATCAAGAGTAATTTTTGTTGAATTTACAGTTGTCCAAAACAATTTTGTTCTCTCTCAAATGAATTTTTCACATACCTTCACAACACATCTTATGAGATTTAGTTTCATTTCCATCGTGTATTATCATGCATTTTTTTCAAAACAACTTTCTTTTATTTAATACGCACAAAAATTAAAAAATGCAACTACATACATGAGTAGAAAATTCAGATCCTACCCAACAGAATCTAATTCAAGAAATAGGGAAAAAAATTGTAAGAAGTCATAACTAATGTAAAATACAATCGTATCATACTTGTCATGCCCCGAACCATGGTCTGAGTGGAATACGGCACTCAGTGCTTGACTGCATATGACCAAGTGAACCACATGGCTTGCTTGTCAACATGGGCATCAAAACATACACTAAATATGATAATGAAAACATGTAAATCATAATATTGAACTTATAGTCTGAAAGCATAATGCGGAAATATTCTGAAAATATAATAAGTCTGAAAATTCAATGCTGACATGACATACTAACTCAGTCTATAAAATCTCTGAACATGAGTCTGCTAACCGTTTACCAGGACAAGACCCTGGCATACCTCTACTAATAATGCATAATTGAAAATAACTAAATTGGCACCCGAATGAGATGTGACTCACCAAATAGTTGATATAGATGAAGTCCTAGCAGGTAGCTCCGTCGTCCTGAAACTCTGCACCTGCATCGTGAAGTGCATGCCCCATGTAAAGGGACGTTAGTACATTTTGAATTGTATTATATGTAAAGCCACTGAAAGAAATAAGAAGTCACATGACATAATAGGACATAAAACTGAAACATGAACATGATTATTAAAACATGTATAAAATATGTATATCTGAAAACTTGTATATCTGTATATTTATGGGGCGAACAGTAGCATAACTGACAACATGAATCACCACGTGGGTACGTGAAGTCTGGTACATGGCCCGACCAACAGAATTTTCTCATACCTTGCCGGGGTGTGAGACATGAACATGACAAGAAATGATTCAATCTGAAAATCAGAAGGTATCGTCCTCTGGGCGGAGCGACCGTTATCCTATGGTGGCATACGTAGTTTCAGGCTATTAGAGCCTTCTCGGTAAACTATGCAACTCCTTAAAAATATGTACTTGAAAATAGTGGCCATGGATTTCATGAAATAACTTGTAAACATAATCTTGTAAATTCATAGTTTAACATGTGAATAAATAAGTAATATAACTTATATAAATCGTGAAAAACATATATGACTTAGTCATAGCATGAGTATATGGACATGAAGGAACATGACATGAAACGTGGTAACTGGTCTGACATGATTACATAGGACATGAGTACTGAATGCATGAATGTGAAACATTAGACATGGGTACGCAGAGGACATGACATGAATACTGAGGGTATTTACCTTGTTCGTTGTCTCCTTACTCCTCGAATAAAATGCGGATATCTGGACTTCATGTCTTATTCGGCTTCCCATATAGCCTCCTCAATATTCTGACTTCTCCACAACACTTTTACTGATGCAACTTCCTTAGTTCTCAACTTTCGACTCTGACAATCCAAAATAGCCACATGGATCTCTTCATAGGTCAAATCATCCTTAACTGTAATGGAATCGGTAGGGACAACCAACGATGGGTCTCCCTCACGCTTCCTCAATATAACATGAATACTGGATGCACAACAATTAAATATTGTGGCAATTCAAGTTCATAAGCCACTTGAACAACTCTCCTCAAAATCCGGTATGGTCTGATATATTTATGATTGAGCTTTCCTTTCTTCCCAAACCTCATGACACCTTTCATAGGGTTTCGGCCGCCGGAGAGGGACACTACCAGACAAGGAAGAAAGAAAAGAAGGATTTCGGTCGACGACGCTGTTCACCGGAAAGGGGAAGAAAGAAAAGAAGGACAAAAAAAAAACATAGGAGAAGAGGGAGAGAGGAACGAGAAAACAGATGCAGACCTTACCTATCCACCGGACCGAGGAGATCGCCAGAGCCAGGGGTGGACAGATATTCGTTAGCGTTGCAGAAATGTTATCGTTAGATAAAGAGAGAGGGAGAGCATTACAGAGAGAGAATATTGTCAAATAGATATTCTATTTTCCAAATAGAATTATGATCTAAACTTACATTATTACTTGTAATTGTTTCGTGATCATGATAATGGTATTTAATACCATTAGATCACTAAAGACATTTACACTTCTCTATTTGGTTAAAAGAAATCAAGGAAAAGGAAGTCTTTTCATGATTAATGAAAGAGAATTACAGATTTCAAATTACAAGGTGGTATAAGAATTACAAATTAGTTGAATCGGTAGAACAAAAAACTGTAGATGATGCAGCCACACTCATCTATAGCATTGCCAAACATTTTATAGGAGAACCTAAGCTTTTTCAGGAGAAAAGTCTAGAAATCCTTAGCAATTTATCTTGTCCTAGACTCCACGATTTTAGGTGGTATAAAGACATTTTCCTTAACAAGGTTATGATCAGAGAAGATTATAATCATGATTATTGAAAAGAAAAAATCATAAGTGGTCTACCCCCACTTTTTGCAGAAAAGGTCAGAACTACCATTCGAAATAAATTCGATGGAGAAATACCTTACCATGGCTTAACGTATGGAGTTATCGTAAGCCTAATAAACCTTACAGGTTTAGATTTGTGTAATGATCTAAAACTTAAACACCAGCTGAAGAAAGAGGGAAGACTCTCTACAACCGAGTTAGGAAGCTTCTGCCAAGATTTCGGTTATACTAAAATAGCCGCCCCATCCCGAGAAGCTACTAAAAAATATAAAAGGCATAAAAAGCCCAGTACCTCATCCAAACGAGAATATAAGAATTACAAAAGTAAGTCTTATAAACCCAGGAGATCCGCAAAGCGGAAAACAATTTCCAAAGAAACTAAGTGTTGGAATTGTGGCAAAGCTGGCCACTTGGCCAATAACTGTAAAGCGCCAACAAAAAGAAGGATAAGATAAACCTTCTAGAGTTAAACCCATAATTAAAGGAAAAACTTTTTACAATCCTAGGAGAACCCTCTAGCGAGTCTTCCGAATCCGAGGACTATAGCGATGAAGAACTACTCAATATTAATTACAGTTCAGATAGCTCCTACTCTAGCAATGAATGCAATTTTACGGGAACCTTATGTACCTGTGATTCAAAAACTGTCAATGTCATTTAAGAGTTGAGAGATTGTGACTTTCATAAGATAAAACGCGTTTAAGGACAACCCTTTGTAAAAATAAAAGAATGCACGAGTCATTAGTCTTTAAGAACCAACTGATGATAATAACAAATTTCATAGAAGTTGGATTTGTTACATAAGTGAAAGTGCTATAATTTGAGCATCAAACTAGACTTGTATACCATAATGGAATTTAAAAAAAAGTATTTAGCATGAAGATGATTGAAAAGAAGTGGAATGATTGAGGAATATGCTGTTAAAATATTATGACCACAACTTATGCAACCAAGATATCGATATAATGGTGTTGCAGTAAGAGTAGCGAACAATCATATATGCAATGAAAAGTCTAGGCATATATATGTGTGACATGCCCATGTGAAGGATTTTCGTGCAGATTGTCATGACAATGATATATATTGATCTTGCAAGATTTATTTAGATGAAATACAGTACAAATAAATTGTGAGGGGAATAAGGCTAAAACCCTTAAACTAAACACAAGTAATGGAAACCCAACTTTGAGTTAGCATACACTCTAATAATACACAGTTCAATGGGCAATAACAAGTTATTTTGTGTTGCTAAAGCACAAATCTTCTATTTTAGAGTCTTGATTCCAATGTCATACATACTGTTATATGAGGATTTAAGGAGTTGTTAAATGTATGAAATAACAGGGGCATGACAACAAACTCCATAATGCATATTGTTACGAGAAGAAATTGAATTTATTCTTAATGAAATTAGGAAATGTCTGCATAAACAGGGACATAGTAGCTAAATTCCACCTATATGTATATTGAAGTGGTGCCGCTTAAAATCAAGACTTAAAGAGTTGGTCTTGTAAGTATTCATAGAATCATCGGGATGAGCACATGTCCATAAATGTTCTAAAGTAAATACTGGATTTTCTAAGCTACTAAATATCATTATGTGGGTGATATTTTCATTTTTGACACATGGAGTTATGGTTCAAATTTTAAATTCGTCAAAACTTTAAAGTATTTACACTAACGGAAAGTTCAAATCTATTACGAGATACTCTCCGGTATACATAATATTATAAAAATATTACAAATTAGCGGGGGTTGTTAGATATCATGTAATATAAGATGTCTTAAATTGAATAGACACATTTGTTCGTAAAATGATTTGACTATTCTGAAAAGTCATATCTCAAATCAATATATATATATATATATATATATATGCATTGACAAGGTGATGTGACACATTTCTGTGATCTTTATTGTTATTTATCTTTTTTTATATATTTATTTTCTCAATTTCTCTATATTATGACAAAATAATTTACTAGTAAATGAATTAATTAAAGCCCTCAGCCCGCATAACATCTGTAATTAAACCCAAGTAACCGTTTGCTTTTAAGCCCAAAATAACCTTTTGTCTACTCAACCCACGTAGCAGCAATGTAAGACCATATTTACTGATAAAAATGAATTACGTTTGAAATAAAACCCACACATCTCTTTTTTAGCTTCTTTAATTCTTCTTTCCATTCAATTCAATGTCTTCTTTTCCATGTTTTCTACCTCATTCTTTATATTCAATTTATGTTTACAAGATTAAAACCAAAAAAAATAAAAAAAAGAAACACCCGCCACTTAATTAAAAAGTCGAAAAGCCTCCGGAGATATTACTCTCTCCATCCCATATTACTTTACCATATTGCTAAAATTATTTGTTTCAAATTATTTGGCCATTTTCTGAAAATAAAATAGAATTAATTGAGTTTTTTTTACTTTGTCCTTGATATTAATTATTTTTAAAATAACCAATATTAGTTAGTATGTAATTAATTAGAAAAATAATGTAATATAGTTAAAATATTCTTCTTATTTATGATTTATAAAATAGCGTGTAAAAGTTAAAGTGAGTAATTAATATGCGGGAGTATCATTTAATTGAAAGCTCAAAACCCTGTCATTAATTCTCTCAATATTCCACCCTGAATGGTTACTGTTAACATATTTCACTTGAATTTTAATCACCTCATTAATTCCATCTTGAATGATTTCTGCAACTGCTAAAATGGAAAGCCAAAAACATATCATAAAAATGCTGGATTTTCTAAGTCTTTGTAGCTTTGTGACTGAATGTTCTATCTTTAAAATGGAAAGCCAAAAATATATCATAAAAATGCTGGATTTTCTAAGTCTCTGTAGCTTTGTGACTGAATGTTCTATCTTTGGTAAATTTATTTGTATTTCCTGAATTAGTTTCTCTGTTTTCCCTTGCTTTATTTTCCTTTGTTTAAGTAAAATATTGTGCCTTTTACTTGATTTTAGGTGGAGTTCTTCTTGTTGGAAATTTGCCTTTGATGAGGTTGCGTTCACCCATCTTTAATGACTTAAACACTCGGGTTCCGCAGGTTGGAGTCTTTGGTTCTTCACACGTGCATAATCTACTAAGTGAGTAGATGACCGTAGGGCGAATGATCGTCAAATTTCGTTAAGAAATGAAAGAGATATTGGTCCACTAAGTAAAGTGTTTGAGGCATGAAAATATGGTGTATGACAAATCTACCACATCGGTGGAAAAAGAAGAATTGTTCTTTTTATAAGCCTAAAAAATAGATAAAGGTTTGGGACCCCAAGGGGTAACCCGTGTATTTGAATGAGGGAGAACCTAGGTGTGCTTGGGTTCGCGCGCTGCCGTCGCCCGCCCGTTCGGGCTCAGGTCGCGGGTTGAGGGCTACTTTTGATATTATCTTTTTGATCCCAAACTGTTTAGTATTTACAGTTTGGTCTCTGGAGTTTCAGGAATGCTGTCAGAAGCCAGAAAGCCAACAGTTTATGGCATTAACCATCTGAAACGTTTTGCACTTACTACAAAACGTTTCTAGTCATGACTACACCTCTTAACACCTCTACTCCTCCTAAACACTATATATTGAGACCTGAAACAGATTTGAGTGAGCAGATTAAAAGAACACATAAAAAGAGAACAAGAGCAGAAAGATAAGAGAACATAAACTCTTCCTTTTCCTCTAAATTTTCCATTCTTCAGCAAGTCGTTTCATGTTTGTTTTCTTCGTCAGAATCAACCTATTTGCTTTGTAGTGTTGATTAGTTGATGTTTTATCTTGGGAGACTATTGTCCGCTAACGTAAAAACATATATACGGGGCAATCTTGTCTTACCATAAAAAATGGTAACATAAGACCCTTCTTCACTCATGCTTGTCATCTGCTCGTGAATACCGTCCAGTCAAGTCTTTGTTCTTTTATTCAACAATATGGGTGCTAACCATATTCCCCATGTTATATGTGAGGTCAATAATATTCTCCAGAGAGTGAGTTTCTGATCATAATGACCACCTAAAGTTGGATTTTCAGCTGTAGTTTTTAGTTTGGGGTGCCAATAGTAGCATAGTTGCTCAGTCGTCCTTCCTCTTACGTATTACAATATAGGTGCTTATGCATACAAACAGTTTTAAAGCCATTTCATGACTTAACTAAAATTACACCAAACTACACAACAACCTTATCAATTCACATACAAAATTCATACATTCTTTTGATTAATCCAAACATATAACCTTATACCGGTTACACACAATACATCATTTATTTAAGGGAACTAATTTAGAGACCTTATGGATTATCGGGATAGGTACTAGGACAGCCTTATGCTCTTGTTGGTGTATCTGCACTATCCTACCTTGGTCCTATATATGAGCCTCGATCCGATACACTTCGGAGCGGAACCCTCTTATCATTACTACTCACTCGCTTTCTCCTTGCTTGTCTCTTGTCTTCCCCCGGCGTGTATCCCATAACATAGACCGGCGAACCCTGATTAACGGATCCCCAAGATTGAGGACTATCCGAAATCTCGGAAGGGTCGGGGTCATTTAGTGACATGCATACCCGGTCATGGCGTGATATCTGAGGAAAATTCGGTTGTACCCGTCCATGTGTTGTTCCACGTACCCCATGGTCAGTGGGACCCGACATTGATACTAAAGTCCTTGGCGAAGTCGGAACTCCCCCCACCCCACTTCCCGCTGGAGGAACCGAGGGTGTTAGAGCAGGTGACTCATATGAATCCTTAGATGGATCCACTTCCATAGACTCTATGATTTCTGATGGATCTGAGTCCATGGTATAACTCACCTCTCTTCTTTTAATTTATGTAACCCTCCGACCCGTGCCAGCGGGTGGTACCTGTCTAACATCATGTCTTGCGACAGTACCCGCATTCTTATTATCCAAAGTGCTTCTCATTGTGGACGTTACTGCAGTTCAAATGAGAAAATTTGATTAGGAACCAATACTCTCACGACTCAGCTCTATCGAACGATCTAGATTATGAAATAATGGAAACAACTCTAAATGTCCTGTAGCCTCCTGCTTATAAGTGTGGCGCGCAACACACCCATAACCACGACTCTGCTAGACACGGCTTGTAGACTCCCTAGGATAGACATGCTCTGATACTAAGTTTGTCACGACCCAAATCAAAGGGCTGCGACGGGCACCCGGACCCTACCCGCCGGGCACCACAAATACATTCTACCCTTAATCATGTCTAAACACGGACTGAGTCGTGATAGATAATACGATGTTTCAACTCAACAACCCCAACTTATACATTTATATACCAAGGCCGTACATGACAACTAACCATATGACACATAACTATAAGTCTCTAAAGAGTAAACATTCCACGACCAGACCGCGACTCCGAAATGAATAGAGCGCTCCAAATATCAGCTGAACCAGCAACCCACTAGGGCGAACTGTCACTCTTGCAGTATAAACCTGCGGGCATAAAACGCAGTGTCCCCCGATAAAAGGGACGTCAGTACGACTGATGTACTGAGTATGTCAGGCATAAGAATTAACATAGCAAATATATATCATAGTTTGAAACATAAATAATTGAACATCAGTATATGCCTCTGAGGGCCCTAATACACATGCCTACATGTTATGCACAATGCAGTATACATATATATCAGCCTCTTCGGGCAACTTCCTTACCATAACAGCCTCTGTGGGCATCATATTAATAAATGCATGCATAATGCAAATGTGGTATGCTAATGTCCACACATGAATCCTCCCATAACCGCCTCTGTGGGCATCATGTTATATCGCCACACAAGGGCATCACATCATATTAGCCTCTTCAGACTATTTTTGTGATAGTATGTACCAGTTGTAGCTGGTGTGCGTATATAACGCTTCTTTTTCTTTTCTCAATTCCCATACATATATATATATATATAATATTTATCATATAGTAATGTGCATAGCACAAGTGGTCCAGGATAACATATGAATGCAATGCAAATGAAATGCATGAATAATAATAAAACATCCGGAGTGACATAATATCCTTTACACCTTTGGTTAACATTGAGAACATCAACATCTTTTCCCGTGGCCTTATTAAGGTCTTAGAAGCATACTTGGATATTCTTTCAACATAGGAGTCGATGACTTGATCATCCTTAACTACTAAGAGTATAATAATTTATGTAATAACATGATAGTCATGTTTCGCACATAGAATTATGCCAAAAAGAAGGAAAAAACCTTGCATACCTTGTTGTCGAAATTATCTAAGTTCTGCGGGTCCTTGTAAGCTCTATGAATGATTATCTACATCATACGGATGATTTAAATCACAATCGAATCAACATACTAGAAACAGATTCATTGAGACATTTTAGCAAACACCTTGAACGCGTAGAACCTATATTCATTCTATATCAAAATCTATACATGTAGCGAAACACCCAACCCTCTTAATCCTTCTTTTTACTGCTACAATCTCCAAAATAGTACAACGATTTCACATGCAATCCCAGTACCTTACAATTACGGCAGTCCCGACAACACCCAACCCAAACTTAGCATTTTCGATGATCGTCCTAGAAGTAGTGGCAAGAATCAAATTTTGAAATTGTATAAACTTTAAGAACAAGAAAGATTACCTCTGTTAAACATAGCGATGAGAATCATCGGAAACCCTTTTGCTCGAAACAACTTCCGACAAGCAGAAACCGCAAAAACAGGACCCTCAAAAATCGACTCCCAGAACTCTTTCAGAAACTTTGGGTCTCTAGCTTGACTTCAGAGTGTATAGGCTTGTCTATGGGCTCGATTTTGCCGGAATCCAGGTCCAAAACGCCATGAATTTCCCCTTTTTTGGTTGTGAGAAAGCTTACGAAAATTCCTCTTTTCTGGTCAGGAATTTCAGCGATTATTAACAGAGACTCATCCCTTCTAATGGGAGTGTGGCAAGCTTTTATATGGAAGGATTTCTTCATGAATGTTAAGGATTGAAGAGAGCTTGGAGAATTGATGGCTTGAATTATAGAGAAGAGAGAATCGGTCGAAGGCCTTGAAGCTGCCAGCGACCCCTTTCTCTAATGATGTCACTGCACCGCTGCTTATTAGACTACACGTATAAATCTCCACTATAAATTATCTCCCCAATTATAATTAATTAACCCCACAATTAATTAATTAATTATACACACAATTAAATTCCCGATCTCAATTCACTTAAATTCCGGCGACTTATAAAATCCTCTTATACCTAATGTCATAATTCTTGTAACATGACACTAGTCTATAATCTCTTCGGGGATACACAATTATTATTATTACTCACCGTCGTCACACTTATTAAATCCAAAATTATTTATGGATCACATCCTTTCCTATACTAATTTCCTTTTTATACGTAAATATTCTTAAACTTCCCAGGGCCCGGGTCTACCTGTCTACGTTACGCACTCAAACCGTTACCCAAAAGGACGGGGTGTTACACCCTTTCCCCCTTAGAAACATTCGTCCTCGAATGTCTGTGTGACATATCTAATTCATGTCACAAACAAAAAAAGGAACACACAGTTGACCAAGTTCAGTAAAAGCTAGAGATGAAGTATCAAATTGTTACTCCAATTCATCAAAAACAGGAGATAAGACACTCATGGATTAATTCAGATTATCATTTAAACAGTGAGAAGATACATATCAATCTATGACCACTTCTAAAGAATAGACTCAAGTTTTATATACAAACTAAAATAAACACCTAGTGATATCTTCCAATTCTAGTAACCTTGTGTGAAGCAATCTTAATCTAGCTAGTTGTTTATATAGAAAGTTAATAGGGTGATGGATTCTTGCCTAGGTCTGTAGTATAGAAAGTTAATAGTTTCTAACCAAAGCTTTGTGGTGAATTGAAGACTTGATTTATTTAGCTCACTGATTTTTTTTAGTTTCCATGTATGTTGGGATGGTCTATTTGCCAGAAACTTAAAGAGGTGCAATGGCCTTTCATGCCGTTGCGTTAGCTATGCCATAATAAGATATGATGTAATTGCCTTTCATACCATTGCCTTAGCACTACCAAAGTTGGATATGCTGACTCGTTGACTGTGTATGTGTTGTCTGGTTATCGAAGAAATGTGTTGTTCATTTTTCTTAATTTTGATAGTTTTAAGCCACTTTATTACTGGTTCATTAGTATTAGTTCAATAACATTGTGAGTTTCAGTTGCAGAGGATGAACAGATTCCAGATCTTCTTATAAAGGAGCACCCAAGGAGTAAGTGGGAGGATGAAGATGAACTTGCACGATAGAGTTGATTAGTTATTGATTTCTCATTTTCTTTTTAGCAGTTCATTTACTTAATCGTAACCACTACATATTGCCTAAACAATAAATTCAGTTCAACGACGAGGCGACTTCTACTAACGCGGAAAACTTATTAGTAGTTTAATCAACTTTAATTCTTCACTCCTGATGAATTATGACTATTGAATTTAGATCAAAGTCTCATTATTTTCTCATTTTGCAGTAATTACTTTGTCAAAATTAGACCTTTGTGGTCCAGCCGTTCCACGGACTCCGCACATAGCGGGAGCACCGGGTGCCCTACTTTGTCAAAATTCTATTGCTAGATAAATTTGTTTGTATGTGCTCCTCTATTTGTCTTCTATAGTCGTTTGTAAGTTTAACTATTTTTTTATGTCTCCCTAATAACTGAATTCACAATTGTCTAAGAACACTTCCTTTTAATTGGAATATGAGAAATTCCAAAGTACATGAGAAATGATAAACATTATGGGATACTTTGACCTTTCTATTTAATTATACTCTATGTGTAAATTAGAGCCAAACCAAGTTCATTACTAAGTTTTGAGAACCAGGCTCTTGGCTTTCAAAACCAATTCGCTTTCTTTTTGGCAGTTCATTTACTTAATCGTAACCACTACATATTGCCTAAACAATAAATTCAGTTTAACGACGAGGCGACTTCTACTAACGAGGAAAACTTATCCAGTAAAGATAACATTTATGTGAGATGATAAATTCATTTCATTCGCGACACACTCGATCAAGCTTAGGATTTGTCATGTGTCTATCCAAATGGCTTGATCACTTTATCTCATCTATATTAGTCGACAACTAGACCATATTCTAAATATGTCTCTTGCATTGACCAATGACTTGGTCGACCTAATATCACTGAAAAGTTGAGTGCTCTCTCGAATATCCAATCGAGGAATGAATCATATTCTTGGCTCAACTACCACCTTAGTTTACATCACAATGTACCCAACACAAGCTGTATCTTATCATATAAGGAGTTTAAGCTAAGGACAGGGTCAAAGTACATTACTATGTAAACAAGGTGCGTATTAACCTCAAGTCAAAGGACCTTTATCTCGCACACGCTGATAACACTCTAGACATGTCTAACAAATAATTTATCAGCAGGGTATACCAATACTTTCCAAAAGTATTCATGTGTCCATCACTAGTAAACCATTACTAGTAGCAAGTGAGACATACTATATTCTCTAAGAATGTGATGCAGACCACATGTCGACTTATAACATATCATCGATATCCCATTCTCGATGATCATTAGTCGAAAGTATTTTAGAGTTACGCTCTATCATCAATATCTCATTCTATTAATGACAACGTAAGCTCAAGGGATGCACATTAATGAATAATTAAAAACAATCAAATAATAATTCAATAATTGCAAATGCCATAAATATTAATCTTATTAATAATACGAATGTGTTCAAGTACATTTGTCCCTAATAATGATTGTCTCTAGGACATACATATTTTCATTGTATACACTATATATATTTGTATTAATGAGAAAGACTCTTCTAGGGAGATTAATACAATCTGACGGAAAGAGTTCATTTTTATATAGTGTCACGAACAGAACCTTAGGTGTAATTGGATGATGTGGCCATCGACTGTAAGAATTGGATGGGTAATAATAGATGACATCAACTTTCTGGTAAAACGGCTATTGGATCCCACAACTTTGAGTAGTAACTAGCCGAATCAGTAGATTAAGATTAGTGACAACGCTTTAGTAGTTGGTGGTGGACTGCTGACTGCTGACTGCTGACTGCTGTGCTGGGTGGTGGGAGATGTAGACAAAATGTTGTCATGCAAATAATGCAATTGCCTTTGAACCAATGCAAAATGCACACTGCTCCGTTAATTTTTGCATACTTGACCTCCGGATGTCGTTATTATGTCGGGCTACTTTGATCTTAAACTAACACTATCACTCTAAAGCAAAAAGGCTTTCTCCTTTCTTGAGTTTTTCTCTTGAAAAGAAGCCTATTATGGCATCCCAACTTCGTACAAATTTATTAAACAATTACGAGTGCTGTTGTAAAAGTTGTACAACTTTTTTAGTGTCTTTGTTTTATGTTTTAATCACCAGCCTTCATGCCTAATCCTGAAAACTAATTATAGGAACGGTCTAGTAATATCCAAGATTTAATGGGTCATTTGATTGGTTGGATAAGGATAATCATCTCATGATAAAATGTGGAATTATTTTATCCTGTATTTGATTATGAATATTAACTAGTCCCAAAATTATTTTATCCTATCATTTATACTAAAAAGATCTCCATCATGGTACACCATTTGTACCAAAAAATGGTAGCACCATTTTAAAAAGATAATATTTGTCTGTCCCATTCTATCAACCAAACGACCTAAATATTGATGATCAATCTTTAAGTTTCATAGCAGTGCACTTATTATGCTTTTAAGCAATGAACTCTGACTTAATATTTATTGAAATAATAGTGAGTCCTTACCTATAGAATTGTGCCTCGGGTTTAAAATTCTAGTTCCAGATGAACCCATTACTATGAAGATGTAAGAGCAGACACACATGAGCGGATTTACATGGAGGTGGGGGTGTTCAACACTCTCGCCAAAAAATTACAGTGTATATATAGGGTAGAGTTTATGTTCTTATGTACATATATTAACTTTTGAACACCCTAAATAAATACAAAAGGTTAGCTCAAGTGGTCTAGGATGTTCAAAATTGTCTCCAACATCCTAGGTTCGAAGCGAAAATTTTGGATCCACCATGCAGACACAAGGGTGAAAACATTAAAGCTTACTGAGAATTCTCTTGATATAAATTTAGTTTAGTTGTGAGTCGCAATTAATGACATTTGTTATACGATGCTTCCCAAAAGAGCAAAACAAAGATAAAAGTTTTTATTCTATTTCTCAATCTTTATGCTTTTGTTTTGCTTCTGTGGACATTGAGAAAATTTAATTATAAAAAGATTTAGATTAATATCATTTGACTCTGATCTGAACTTTCTTTGGAGACATCACAAGCACGTTACAAAAGTTTATAAGGTATCTCCAAGCATTTTATAGCTCATCTTCCTCGTGCGCTTTTGTTCTTAGATGCTATCAAGAGCATCCCCTTGTTAGCTTTTCGGAGCTTAATTATAAATCCGATACGGATTTTTGACCGAATCTAGAGCCTATTTTCATTGCTAGAATTTTTCGGCTATTTAGAATTAAGCGACTAGAAAATGAGGATGTTTAATTGATTTTTCATGTAATTTCACGAAAATGCCTATGATATATCATCATTTTGTGACTTGGTGATATTTGTTGGTTACAAAGGTGCAGGAAACGAAAATTACAAGTAACTGCTAAGTAATACAAAAAATGAAATTACAATTCAACAACATACTGAAATTACAATAATGTCGAACAAGAAACTTGAACTGTTTTTGGTGTATGCTGAGTCGAGTGTTTGCACTCTGTCTTTAAGACAATATTGCCCCGTATGTATCATTTCTACGTCCTGAACAATTGCCTCCCAAGATAAAGCAGCAAATGAACAATTGAGCAAAGAAAACTCAAGTGTTACCGTGAAGAATTTTGAGTAATGAAATGATGCTTGGAAGATTGTAGGAAGATGAATTCGTTTCTGTTTTTCGTTAAGTGTAAAGTGTGCTCAACAATGGTGACAAGGGGTTCTTAAATAGTTGAAGGAAAGGCTGATGAACTGCCTCCATAAGTGTCATTACTCACCAAGTAATGACAATTATGGAGGAAGTAATTCCTCCAAAATAAATGGTGAAGATGTGCAACAAATTGGCCATTTAGTAAGAGTAATTCAACCAAAATAAATGGCTGAATTTAGTAAGAGTAATTCTGCTCACTGCCCAATTCTGACTTTCTTGAAACTTCAGGGACCAAACTGTACATCTTGAAATTTCAGGGACCAAAATGTACATATGAAATAATTCTAGTTCAAACTGTACATATGAGACTTCAGGGATCAAAATGTATATATGGTAAAGTTCTCTGGTTCAAAAAGATAATATCAGACGACCCACGACCCGTGAACACGGAACCCGAACCCGGACCGGATGGGCGGGCGACGGCGGCGCGAGTGTGGACTTTCCTTGAACCGAAGCACATCTAGGTCCTCCCTCCTTTAAACACATGGGATACCCCTTGGGGTCCCAAACCCCAAGCCAACCTTGAGACTTATAAACAAAACAATTCTTTCTTCCTCCACCGACGAGGGAGAATTGATCTCAATACCACACTTTTTCATGCTTCAAACACCTCACTTTGTGAACCAATATCTCTTTCATTTCTCAATGAAATTTGACGATCCTTGGCCCTACGGTTATCTACGTACTTAGTAGATTATACACGTGTGAAGAACCGGATTCTCCAACATGCGGAACACTAGTGTTTAAGCCGTTAAAGTTGGTCGGACGCAACTCCCGCCAAAGGCAAATTTCCAACAATCCCCTATTGAAAGAGATTTTGGCGCACTCACATGGTGTCTTTTTCATTTCTAGCAATATTTCAGCGGACCGATGTTGCATAAGGAGAGGTAGCTTCAGCTTTGAACCTTCCATAGTTAAATACCATCGGACTTACTTACTGCGCGGTGAACGTGATGTCTTGAACCGTCAGTATTTAGTGTAAGCCAAGTCAATAGTACCAACACAACAAATTCCCTTACTCTCTTCTTCGTAATATTTTGTCTGTTTTGGCCATGGACAACTTCTTGGATTCTTAAGTGCGTTCATTTGAGGCGGCCCATCCTCACACTTAAATAGGTGGTCTCCTACAAGGTATCCTGCTATACCCCACTTCACAAGTGTTAGGAACTATTAAAAGTTTTTCCAAACCTAACCTCAACTGTTGAGGATCATTAAAGGTTTCGAAAACTTAACCTTTACCCATACTGCAGATAGCACTTAACGTCTATCGCGGGAACGGCTTTGGATTTGGTGTTTCTTTTCAGAAATCACTATTCGAAGTGCTCATGCTTCCACTGAAGCGATAAACTGAACCTTTACAGCTTAGTTTTCCCATTGAACCAAATTACTGGGATCTCCGGTTAGTAAGGTTGGGTTACCACCGTATTAGTCCTTATACTTTGGGTTTTAAGCCCATTCCCATAGACAGACAAACCATCTGATCCTTGGGTAAGCCCTTTGTCAGCGGGTCTGCTATATTATCCTTTGACTTAATGTAATCAATGGATATTATACCCGTGGTGATCAGTTGCCTAACGATCTTATACCTCCGTCGAATATGACGAGACTTGCCGTACATAACATTTTGTGCCTTTCCTAGAGCCGACTGGCTGTCGCAGTGGATCATTACCGAAGGTACGGGTTTGTTCTAACACGGAACATCCTCTAAGAAGTCATGAAGCCACTCAGCTTCTTTTTCTACTTTGTAACGTCGGAACGCTTCAAAGGCTTCATCCTTACTTTTTAACAAGTAAAGGTAACAATAAGAATCCGAGAACCCGAGAACCCACAACCCACGACCCGAGAACCCACAGCCCATGACCCGAGAACCCGAAACCCGGACCGGACGGGCGGGCGACGGCGGCGGGCATGTCGCCTTTCCTTGAACCGAAGCACATCTATGTCCTCCATCCTTTAAACACATGGGATACCCCTTGGGGTCCCAAACCCCAAGCCAACCTTGAGACTTATAAACAAAACAATTATTTCTTCCTCCACCGATGAGGGAGAATTGATCTCAATACCACACTTTTCCATGCTTCAAACACCTCACTTCGTGAACCAATATCTCTTTCATTTCTCAATGAAATTTGACGATCCTTGGCCCTACGGTTATCTACGTACTTCGTAAATTATGCACGTGTGAAGAACTGGATTCTCCAACATGCGGGACACTAATGTTTAAGCCATTAAAGTTGGTCGGACGCAACTCCCGCCAAAGGCAAATTTCCAACAATATTTCCATACCATTATAACACATATTTAAGCTACTTCTTCAAAGTTAAAGCCTAGACATAAAATTATTTAGAAACCAAACCTAAGGAGCTTTCCAAAATAAATTCTAAACACAATCCAAATAGGCTCCAAACAGTTGATAACTGATTGTAGTTAGTTAAAGATTACAACTGGGCTGCAGACTTACTAAAGTTGTAGCAGGTTGGCGAGCAACCGAAACAAAAGTCCGCAACTTAATTGACCCAAAAAGTGGGATTTTGATCCAAAATACCTACTAAAAAAAATTACAATACTACCTATTGGGCAGTGCGCAATAGATAATGTTATTTTACTAGAAGCCCACATTTTTTAAATGTTCACTTTTAGTCCAATTACGCAATAAATTATTGCGTTTTACTATCAATTATTCATCTACCCCATTTGTACTTGATTTGACATGACACTATGACAACCCATTCATTTTTTCTGTTTAATATGAATTTTGGATGAGGTAAAAACTCATCCATTTCATAAGTTTAAGTCATCTTTTTTCAAGTTCTTGAAGAAAAAAAACCAACTCCAAAGTTCATAAAAGTGATCTCTCCTCCTTCAACATTTAAGGTTTCTTTATTTTGGGATGTAGAGATTCTTCATGATAATAATAATGTTCGTTATAGTATTAAACCACAATACCATGTTAAGTTTTCAACTATCTTGGTTCATTGCACCGCAAGGTTTAGTGTTTTATGGGAAGTGAAATATCACTGATGATGAGTCTTTGAGGAAATATTTGAGGACGCCGGAAGAATATAGGGGGGTAATCACCCTTAATGGTCTTGAAATGTATAATGAAAAAATATCTCACAGCCGTAGTGAAGTCTTGGTCATGACTCGTCAAGAAGTCCCTCAAGTCCAGCCTACTCATGGTAACACTTATACGGACTTGAGTTCTTATGGAGACATCTTGAGTGGTCAAGTGCATGTGGAAACTCTAAGCCACCAATTTAATAAAAATTATGGGGAAAAGGGTAAATATCCATTTTAATTATTATTTTGTATAGTAGCACATGTTTATTATACGTATGGTAATAGTAATGTTTTTATATCTTTTTAGGGATTATACACCTGATATGAGTAATATTGGGCAATCTTCTCAGTTCGGACTTCGGTGTAGTTGATTATTATCGGTAGATATGCTTTTTATTAATTAAATAATATAAATATTTTGATGTTTAGTATTTATAATACTTGAACTGCCTCTGTAGTGAAAATTATAAACAAAACTTGCAAGTGGTACCAAACGTTGATTTCGGTGCTGTTGATTTTTTTTCAAACCCTGACAATATTGTTCATTATCAGTAGGTTCATCACCTTGATATTAAATAATCCATATATATTTTGATGTTGGTAAAATATATTACCTATTTTTCGTGTAGGAAGAGGCCTTTAATAGATGGTGATGATTATCCAAATCATATAGAAACATCATCGAGTGATAGCGATGATATACTGAATGCATTGGTATCCGATGACGACGACGTAAATATATCAGATAATGAGGTTGATGTTCATCCTCATAGGAAGGAACAATAGTTAGTAGAAATGATGCAAAATCGGCCACACCAGCAAAAACCGTTGGCAGGAAGCCTAATTCACCAGCACGAATCGATGGCAGAAAACCCAATTCAGTGGCATTCTGACGTGATTTCATATCTTGACAATCTTCAAGGTCATGCTGATACCTTTGTCTTCATCAGAGAAGATGATCCAATTCGCCAAAAATGTAGAAAGAACCGATCGATCTTGTAACCTTGCAAAAGGCATGATGTTCGAATCCAAAAAAACATTGCAAAGGGCCGTCAAAATTTATAGCTTCAAGGAAATTAGAAAGTTTAGGGTTGATGATTCAACCCGAAAGATGTGGAAACTGGTTTGCAGACGACATCATCAAGGTTGTCAATGGATGTTTCGGGGTATTGTTACTCATGATAGTATGTGGACTATTACAAAATTCTACCCATGTCACAATTGTGATATGAAAGAGAATCGAGCAGATCATTTTAATTTAGATACAAATATGATTGCTCAAGTGTTACTTACTGACATTGCTGAAACCCAAAGGTACCCAATTCGACCAAGTTCATTATAATTTTGACATTAATTAAATTATCATTGCTAAATATTGTTTGTTTAAACTTGTTTAGGTTCTTCATCAAATATTGCATTAGAAACGTTGAGAGAGTATATTGTAAAATGGTAAGCAAGAGAAAGGGGTATATCGGGCATAAGCGCTCTTTTGAGATTATTTATATTGCATGAGAGGGCTATTTCTAGCAGTTGTTGAGGTATATGGTAGCTCTACAAAAATTCAATCCTGGTATTTTTGTAGAGTGGAAGCTCGACACCCAACCTAGTGTATTACTTACCGTGATAATTGCTTTTGAGAGTGATAAAATTGTTGGAGCATAATCTGTAACAAAAAATAGTGTATTAGAAGAAAATTACACAATATTGTTCACTCAATTCTTTTTGAAAATGTATAATTCTTGAAGTTGTATAAAGAACTACTTACCCAACTATGTTCTCTCGTACATGGAATGCCAAAAGGTATGAGAAGAGAAAGTAACACTAGGAATAGAGACAGTCTCATTAATGAGATATTTTCTGAATTTTCTTTAACATATTATATAAATAAAAAATGAAAAAAACCTAAAAAAATTGAGAAAAAAGATAATAAGAATTTTACCTTGTGAGAGGTGCCACATATAACTAACTTAAATTCATAAAACAAAGAATTTAAAATATTGGATTTTCAGGAGGGACTATTAAGTTTACACTTTACCTGTTTACAGTCTGAAATTTGCCAAAACATTAAATTATTTTAAAAAAATAAATACTACTAAATATATATTCAAATAAGTTTGTGTTTGTGTTTGTGGGCGGGCAACAAAGAAAGGGCAATAGTGTAAAAAGCCATATTAGGAATTCAAATCGGTGGAAAACCCGCACAAAGCACCACTCGGGGGTTCCATTGAATTTCTCAGATCTGAGTCGGAGGGCATTCTTCATGGTACATCCGTTTTACTAATCTCTGTGTAGAGTTTTGCTTTTGTTACTACTGATATTAATTAAGTATGTAATTTGATGTGTTCAGGGTAAATTGAACCATACATCTATCCAAAACGGTGCTTCATTCAACTCTTATATCAATTTCCCCCCCTGAGTGTTTTGCTTGTTTTTTTTTCCAAAATGGGTGCTGCTTCATTTACAGATGGAGTTATAGAACTCAAAATTTACGAAGAGGCAGATAAGATAAAAATCCGAAGCCGTGATTCTCTCAAGTAAGCCTACTATCTTCTCTTTAATACACTGGTCTTGTATTAGTAAAATATATTACCATTAGACACTCGGTAAGGGTGGGCGTTCGGTACTTCTGTTCGGTTTTTATAAATTTTGGTTGGTACTCCGGTTTTCGGTTTGGACCTAATATGCTGGGCTCTGCTTAAAGTCTAAAGTCACTAAGCAGTGGTTTCATTTATTGTCTATTAATCTGTCAAACATAAATTAAAGTGAGACCTTTCTGATTATCTGCTTCTGCATGAAATTTCTAAATTATACTTTCTTTTTTGTTTTTACGTACATGTGGCCATCTCATGTTCTTAGGGGAAAGTCTGGTGCGCTTAACATGAGTGATGTGCAGACCAGTCAGAAGAGCTTGAAGGTTGGTCCTATTTCGTTTCCCTTTGGTAAATAAGTTGCATATCTAGGCAGTTGGGGTTATATTTTGTTAGTAATTCACTTGTATTTTATCTGGTAGTTTACAATTTTCACAACCATTCAAGTAACACATCCAAAAGGGTGTTAAAGCAGATGGCAATTGCGACACATTTTATTTAAAATGTCATCGAGGTGATTTTTGTTATGAAAAAACCAAAATAACTTAACGATCTTTGTTAAATAACAACCTTGGTGACCTTTGGTAAAAGAATACTGTGGTGACAACTGATTAGAAAAAAGGGACTGTGGTGACATATGGTGAAAGATTGCGGTCTTCATAAAATGCACCTATAGCCTAGATGCCTGATTGTCAAGGCTCACTGGTCATTCTTAAGCCCTGAAACTAGAAACAAAACAAGCTGAGTGCTTTGCCTCGCATAAGCAGTTCTTCGGTTCTGTCACCGAGACACTAAGACGTACGTCTTATCACCATGTGCCTTATCTTGAAATTGGCAGCACTGAACAATATCTTATTATGATTTTTCAAATTCCCCTTATCAAACAGTTTTCTTTTTGGTTTCTAGTTATCATTCTTGCATTACATGTATATCTTCTATTTTCATTTGTTTTCACTTTATCCGCGGTTTGAGCTTAAAGCCTCAACAGACTTGTGCACTTTTTTTCTGGCTTCTCTCCTCTCATAGTATTTCTAAGCATTGGTTCGACGTAAGGTTCTATACTTTATTATAAGTGTCTGGCATTAAAACAAGCCAACTTACTATTTAGACTTTTCTAATAATGCGTAGGAGTCACCTCTCTGTACTTTATTTGATGTGTCTGATAGTGCAGAAGTCATAAATTTTATCGTATCCTGTGAGCATTATTGCCTAAACTCGTTAACATATTTCATGCCATTGTAAAATAAATCAATTCAGCATACCTCAAAATCTTGATTTCATACTTTCTTTTGATCCATCCCTCTCCATTTCTTCAACAGGGTGATATCAAGAACGTAGAGAAGATAAAAGAAAAATGCAGTGCTTCTGGTAAGTTTAGTGGAATTTGTTTGTACAGTTACTATTTTTCATGTTTCCAGAACCGCTCTCAGTATGCACTCTTTGTATTTGCAGTTAAGATATTTGTCAAAAGAAAAGTATTGACTGATATCAGCAATATCAGGGGCAATTCTTTGAGAACCAAATCATATAATAGCTCCAAACTGGTGTAAGTGATCAATTAGCATCCTGTCAAGTCTCACCTAAAGGAGGTTATTCTAGCGTTTTGTGTTCTAGTCTTTAGTTGTACTCTTTTGGGAAAGTTGTAATAGGGCAAATTGAAATTCTTATGGATTTATATGCTTTCAGCGAACGGGAATCTGATAATAGTTCTCCTAGTTCACTTTTTCTGTTCTCACATTAGATCTAGATATGAAATGACAATGGTCCTTCTTCCGGAGGCCATTGTAAGCATGCACATAACTACAGTTAACCAATCAGCATACACCATGGAATGAGATAAAAGGTTAATGACAGGGTGATTAGAGTGGATGGAGTAATTTTGGTGAGTTAAATTGTATCCATCATTAGGGATGGCAATGGATCGTATCTGGACCAGATCCTACTAGATCCAGATCCAGATTCAGATCCATCGGGTCCATAAAAATCATATCCAAATCCGGATCCATAGGATCCACTGGGTCCACGGATTGGATCTGGTTCCACATGTAAATTTTTTTGTCTTGCTAAGAATGTAACCTTGCTAAGAATTTTTTTTGAACCGACAAACGATTTTTACTTAGCTAACAGTTTACTGTGTTTCAATTTTGAAATGTTCATATGAGATATTTTGTTCGTTGTCTCGTTTTGATTGTGAGCTATTAATTGAAAATGTTGGACAATGACAATAGTTGTGGAAAATGTTGACTAGTATTTCCACAATGCAGAACTTGCATGTGCTTGAAATCTTCACAAATGAAGTGAA
This sequence comes from Anisodus acutangulus, assembly GCA_029783415.1. Taxonomy (NCBI): domain Eukaryota; kingdom Viridiplantae; phylum Streptophyta; class Magnoliopsida; order Solanales; family Solanaceae; genus Anisodus; species Anisodus acutangulus. The sequence continues at coordinate 73,086 of CM056502.1, read as the reverse complement.
TATAATTTTAACTACTTGTCTATGGAGATGTTAGTCATTCACTAATATAACATTGATTTTATTATCGAAGTTACCTCTTTATTTTTTGGTTTTTGAGTTAACGCGGCTTGTTTTGGGAATTAAACTTGCAAAGATGTGCTTAGCAATTTTAAGAAAATACTTATAAAATTACATTCTAGGTTATGAATATATTTAATAAAAAACGGATCCACGAGTCGGATCTGGACCGGATACTGAGCTCAATTACAAGATTCAGATCCAGATCCAGATCCGATCCGTCAGAAACGGATCCGGGTCCGATCCGGATCCGTCGGATCCAAATTTTGAAGATCCATGTCCTATAAAACGGATCTGGATCCACCGGATCCGGACCGGGTCCAGGATCCACTGCCATCTCTATCCATCATTCTGGAACCGTCAAGAAAAGAGAAAAAAATACAAAAGCTTCACTTGGCATGTCTAATTTATTTTTCTTGATGAGTTAAAAATTGTATTAATAATGGGGAAATCCCATGGATACAAGCAACATACTAAAAAATAAAGAAATCTAAAATATAATATTATTTTGTACGGACGACACCCAATCTTCTATGCATGTTGGAACCTCATGAGTACATCAAAAAGAAACTAGCAATGAAAGGCTATTCCTAAAGTGTACATAGGCATTCTCTATATGCTCAAAACCTCTCATGTTTCTTTCCTTCCACAACGCCGACACGAGTGATAGTGGCAACATCCCATGCTCTCGATTTTTGCCTCCAACTAGTACTATGAACTATTGCCTACACAACTGTCTCTCTTAGTCTTTTCACCTTTTTTCCCTTTCCTCCAAATCTCTCACCCCTTACACCCTATCAACTTCCCCCAACCCATTCATAAGCTCTCACATCTTCATTTCTACTCTAAAAAACCTTACTATTCCATAACTAATATTCTCTTTCAACATTTTCAACTTCATTGCGAGTCGGCGTGATGTTTTGCTTGTGAAAACATATCAATACCACCAACCGCCCACCCCTATCTCTGAATCTATACTTTCAGTCTCATATTCTCAAATCTGACAGAGCTTGCATGTTTCTTCTTGTGCTACTATCTATCATGATGGGTGAATCATCCGAAATTAGCCTCGGCAGGGGAATCATTAGTATTTTTACAACCATTTCCTCCCAAGAGGTTGACACCAAAATTTTGTCAAGTCTTGATCTTAGTTTTGAGTTCTCCCCTTTGTCCTCATGAAACTATATATTGTTAAAGGAATAACAATAAGAAAATGGTTATCAATGAACTTCAAGAACTCCTAGCTGCCCTTGACATCGTTTTACAAACCATCCTTTTCTTTGGGAACCCAATAGTATTGAAGATCCTCCTCTAACATCCACAAAATATCTCTTTCCATATAGAAGTGGACATCTCCCAAAGTCTCTCATTCGACTCCTTCCCACTAGCTCATATACTCTCCTAAGACCCCAAACATCCCCACTTCCAACGTTTTTAATGCAAGATATTATGAATTCTCAGTTTGTTACCTCTGTTACTTCCTATTTTCTCTTCCAACAAAAGTAGTATGTCCTTTACATTCTCATAAGTTAGAATAATATCCTACTTGACCCACCTCTTCCCTTACACAATTCTTGCAATAAAATCTGACATAACCATCAATTTAGTTTTCTAGAAACATAGTAAGTTTGACATCATTCCTCTCATGTTCCAAGATATAATCTTAAGATCCATAAAATGTTATTTTATCCTTCCCGCCGCCTTGATGAAGACCCTTTTGTTTGGGTCATTCATTCCTCTAATGTTCTAACATATAATTTTAAGATCTATAAACTATCATTTTATCCTTCCCCCAATCCCGCCTCTCCTTCTACATCTTTCCCTTCTTCCCATTATACCTTCTCTCGCACTCCACAATGTTACCTCTTCATGAGATCGACCAACCTCTTTCCCTCCCCACCATCCTATTCTTGTTTCCATCATTGTTTGCTCTTCTAGACTCTTGTTCTATGCTAGTTAAAAGTTCTATGACTTTGTCCTTCTTTCCCTCAAATGAATCACCTAAATATTCTTGCTTCTTAGTACAAACATATGTCTTCCCTATTCTTATTCTAGTTTTGTGTTCCCATCAAAGCTCCATCCTTGATTCACCCCCTTGAACCCAACTAGTCTCATCTTGATCATAACAACACCACTAAAGTTATGCTCACTGGTCTTCGACTTGGCTAGAGATTAGCCCACTAACTCGTTGTCCTACCCTATACATGCAGTTTATTTGTCGTTCTTCCTATGTGTTTTAGCTGACCACTACGACCTATCTTCCATGTCGATAACCTTATCCAATGTATTCTCGTCTTTTTGTCATACTTATCTAATTCTTCATCTCCTTAAATTTAGATTTTGGAATGCCTGCCGATTTTACCCCTATACATACCTTAGGCCTTTCCATCGTATTATCCATCAATGAGAACTACCCCCCCCCCCCCCCCCTCTCACACACACACACTCCTCACACACTGCTTCCCAATCTCTCTCCTCAGTCTCCTTTCTTCCTCCCCTCTCTATCCAACAAAATTCTACTCCAGCAGGAAAGGACTCAATGTGTGGCTTACATAATGTCTTTAATTTGGTTTGTGCTATATAAGGTCAATACCCACTTCATAAGACCTTCCTCAAAATGTTGGATTAATTCATCTTGCTCTGTGATAATAATGTTATTCTTATTTCATAGCATTTCCCTTTCTTGCTATCCTTTTTTTTGGGCCCAAAATTGTAATCCCGGACTTTTTTATTAACCATTGTAGTCAAGGAAGGGTAATATCAAAAAGATTATAGTTTGAACTTTTAGTAGTTTTTAATCTTTATTGCCTCCACTTGGTTGAGCGTAGTTTGGCATGATCTGATTCCATCTACTGATATTTTGATGCTTTACTTCCATTCTGTTGGTGCTTATGATGGCTATCTTTTCCTCTTTTAATTCTTTTTTGTCTCTAGATGCTTAAGTTATCTTAACGCAATTGTGTAAGATGTGCTTTATTTTTGACATTGGTAATGTCACAATTGTGTAATATTTGCTTATTTTGTTCACTTTCTTTTTAGGGACTCAAATGGTAAATGGTCAAGAATAGCAAACAATTCATCAAGAAAATTTATGATGGTATGCAAACAACTAACTTTAATAGTATTCTATATGAATCTTCTATTTCTTGTTTAGCCATATCATCTCTTCTTCTAATCATCAAGTTTTAAGCATTTATTCTTTAGGGAAAGTATGATTAGATTTTTTAATCTATATTTGTAATGTTATTTGAACAATAATAGGGATAAAAGAGTTCTCCACACCGCGACTTTACATTAGGGATCGACATTGAGCCACTTTGTAGTTATCCTAGTTTTTATGAGCTTATTAACTTTATACGGATTGAGGTTCCATGGTGTATTAGCAGGTCAGGGGTTCGAGTCGTGGAAATAACCTCTTGCAGAAATGCAAGATAAGACTGCGTACAATGGACCTTTGTGGTCCTTACAATTCCCTGGACCTCGTGCATAGCGAGAGCTTAGTGCACCGGGCTGCCCTATTGTGTTAATTGATAAAAGTAGCGAAAGTGTAAACCAGAAGTTTGAAACACTCAATAAAGTCGGGATTTTAGAACTAGCAAACGTTAGACTAAGTATATGTATTGCAAGTTTAGTTAGCATATGAAAAATTAAGTTGAGGTGACAGTAGATGAGTTGCGGTGCATAAATACAAACAATTTATATATCTAGGGTCAGTTTTTCAAGAGAAACGTATGATAGATAAAGATGCTACCCATATAACCGAAATAGGATGGTTAAACAACTAAAAAACCAACAATGTTGTATGAGAGTGAAAACTGGGCCTCTAAATTCTTTCTTTTATCAAGTAAAAGTATGTTCATTCATAAACATTGCCACAATGGCCGTGTACAAAGGGTATACTAAAAGATCAAGAATCTACAAAATATGATTCTTTACAAACTCCCTTAATCCTCTATACAACAAGTTTTCGTTTACACCAAAAGAAAATAAGATAGCGGAAACTACTCCTCAACTGAGAGAAACTCGACTCTACTCCTTCAAAAGCTCTTCTATTTCTCTCTCCACACTACCCACATTAATGCAAGCGGTATCATGTTCCAAGCCCTTCATTTTCTCCTCTTTCTGCTCTTCTAACTGAATATCAAATCTGTCATAGTTCTTGGCATTACCCAATGTATGTGAAACCACCTAAACGTATCTCACCGTAATCTCAACATAAGCTCGCAACGTAGAAGAAGGTGATCCACATCCTCGCCTCCTCTTTGCACATGAAACACCAACTGACGCAGATAACCTTCCGCCTTCTAAGATTTTCCACTGTCAAAATCACCCGTCTGAAGGCTAGCCAAGTGAAAAAAGAATTTTCTCGGCACACTTGAAAAGTTTCTCATAAAAAGATTTCATAGAGAACACTCCATTATTTCTAAGGCCCATCACCACACATCGGGATTAATCACCGGATTGACTTGCCTATGAAATAAGTCTATCAATCTTTAAAGGGAAAATGTGCAAATATATCCCTCAACTTTGTGATATAGAGCAAAAAAACCCCTTGTTAAAAAAGTGGTGCATATATAGCCATGCCGTTATACAATAACAACATATCCAGTGTAATCCACAAGTGGGGTTTGGAGAGGGTAGAGCGTACGCATACCTTACCTCTACCTTGGGAGGTAGAGAAGTTGTTTCCGATAGACCCTCAGCTCAAGAGAAAGCATATCAAAGTAGGTCAAAAAGGAAATAACGAAAGCATACTATAGAAATGGTGCAAATATACCCTTTTGTTGACGGAATATTTTAAAAAAAATCATTTAGCTGATTTTTTAATTAGCAAAATGCCACGTAGCTTTAAAAAAAGTATTTTTAGTAGACTTATTTTTTTAAGGCACGTGGTAATTATTTTCCTCGTGAGTTGGGTATGGTTCTTTAAAAAAATGGGTAGACTTATTTTTGTTAAAGCCACATATATTTTTTAAACGAACCAAACGCGAACCACCAAAAAACAAATTACCACATGGCTTTTAAAAAAGTCTACTAAAAAAATTGGTAGACTTTTTTAAATCCTCGTGAAATTTTTTTAATTAAATAATAAGTTGAATAATTTTTTCAGAAAAATTTGTTAGCGAAAAGTATATATTTGCACCATTTGTGCAATGACAAGGGTGTATTTACACCATTTGTGTATCGACAGGGTATACATGCACCACTTTTTTAACGAGGGATATATTTGCTCCATATCACAAAGTTGAGGGGTATATTTGCGCCTTTGTCCATATTTGAAACTCACTCACTTCCCAATCTTGAAAATGCCTTCTAAATCTCAAATCCCCAAAAGTCTCTCCAATATTAGGAATAAGTTCTAGACATGCTAGTACATTGACTTTTTTTTTATAATCGTGGTGTCTGGGCCAGGTTGTGCGCACCTCAACTAATTCCATGGGATCTTGCTATCTCCACCCGCGTAGCTTAGTGCTTTCGTCTTCGTTGGGATTTGAATCTGAGCCTCATGTATTGGAGTGGGTTAGAGTCTCACATTGTTTGTGAGATGGACTGGTGGTCTCCTTGTATGGACTTGGAAAACCCCCCTTATGAGTTAGCTTTTGGTATTGAGTTAGACCCAAAGGTCATATCCTACATGGTATCAGCCATGTCTTTACCTCTTTGGGCCCCCATGTTTTATTGTTCACGCTCCTGTTGGCGGTCTGGGCGTGCGGTGTTAGAGTTCCACATTGAATGGAGTGGATTAGTTGTCTCCTTATATGGACTTAGGCAAACCTTCCATCATGAGCTAGTTTTTGGGGTTGAATTAGGCCCAAGGGCCATATCTTGCAGTTCTCAACCCACTTCATTGACTACTAGGCCACACCTTTGTTTGCTAGTGCATACTTTAGGTCTAATGTTTGCTAAGAGTCCTTGAGCCTAGATAGAAATTTATATGACAGTAGAAAATGTAGAGAACTTCTCGTATTAGAGAGACTAATATTATATAGCCAGCCCCAAGGTGCTTGGAATTAAGTGCGTAATAGTTGTTTTTGTTGTATCGGAAGGACACAAATTTAGTCGTGTCTGGTCCTTCGGGACAAGGGGTCCAAACTTCTGGCATTGTTGGACAAGAACCCTGTTCTCATCCCCTTATCTTTTCTTTGCCTTTTGTAATAGCTATGGCTAGCAAGGCATGAACAAAACTTTGTTGTTAGGATCTCTTTATGCACACTCATTCCTGTGACAATGAGACCTAGCTCAAGTGGTAAGGTCTAGACTCTAGACCCACAATCCCAAACCTCTCGAGATTATTTTCCTTGATATTAAGTGTGTGGTCAGTGATTTCTCGTATGTGGGTAATTTTATAATTTTCAAATTGACTTGTAATCACTAATATATTGTAGCAGACATAAGCTGGTCCTGGTGATATTACAGACCATCCAAACAATTAAACCATTTTAGTTTTAAGACATTCTCCATTAAGGGCAGAAAAACGGTGTAGTCTTTCACTGGAGAAAAGCAAGAAGTGTAAGTAGATGTTAATACTTACTATTTCAAAGAAAAAGTCTAGGTAGATGTAAAAAGTTTGTTTGAACCTGTCTATGATTGTGAATATCAGTTGACCATCTTTCTCTTTAACCTGCTTGTGATGATCTCTAAAAAGATGATTAGGTATTTTAAGTAATATTAACTTTTTTCTGCTCAGGTTCTTGTGGTCTTTCTTAGATAGCAGTAGGTGCTGAATAGACTGTTTTTTTTTTGAACAAACTAGGGAAATGTGAAGCCAAACTTGAATGGAGCTACTGGTGACCAGCAAATCTTGACACGGGGTGAGAATTTTTGTACTAACAGGATAAAGAAAAAGAATTGTCAGCCACAAAATAATGTGTTGCCTTTTTGTGTATGGGTAGCACCATTCAAAGATACGAAAGCCTCCTTTGATGGGCCAAAGACCAAAATTCAAGGCCGTAAATCAGTTACCATTGGAATCAGGTACTTTGGTATCTTAAACATAGTTATATATGCTCTGACTTCTATGATGAAAGTAATATTAACTCTGTTGTTGTATAAGTTTATCTTAAACATAGTTATATATGCTCTGATTTCTATGATGAAAGTAATATTATCTTAAACATAGTTATATATGCTCCAACTTCTATGATGAAAGTAATATTAACCCTTTCTGTTTGATTTATTGAGGCCAACTGGAAGGAATGCTGTACCGCCATCAAGGTGTTTAAACTATCCCATATATCTTTCATTAATGTTTTCTAAGCTCATTGCTTGACACATTTATGATACTTTCATGAAGGAGGTCTTTACCGATACTACAGCAGGTGAACGTCGAGGGTACGGACAATAAAGAGAAGGTTGTTATTATATATTTGTACTTTTGACTCTTTTTGTTAGGTGCTGCGATGCTGCAAACTTTGGCATACGAAAAATGTCTTCTCAATGTAAACTGGTTTAGTCGTTTACTGGAAAAGAGTAAGAAGTCTAAGTAATGGAAAAAGGCTGTTTCAACTTGTCTATGTTTGTGACTATCAGGCAACCGTCATTCTCTTTTTAACCTGCTTGTGATGATAGATCTTTAAACAGATGCTTAGGTATTTAAGTGTTAATTTTTTCTGCTTAGGTTCTTATCTTTCTTAGATAGCAGTAGGTGCTGAAAAGATTGTTGCTTTTTTAAATACAAAATAGGGAAGCTTGAGGCCAAACCTGAATGGAGCCCCCTTTGATGGCACAAAGACAAAAACCCAAGGCCGTAAATCAGTTACCATTGGAATCAGGTATTTTGGTATTTTCGACATAGTTATATGTGCTCTGACTTCTATGATGAAAGTAATATTAACTCTCTGTAGTTGTATTAAAGTTTAATCCTTTCTGTTTGGTTTATTTAGGACAACTGGAAGGAGTGCTCTACTGCCATCAAGGTTTTTAACATCTCCAGTATATCTTTCATTAACGTTTTCTAAGTTCATGCTTTGCCTTTTACTTGACACATTTATGTTATTTTCATGAAGGAGGTCTTTACCAGTACTAGAGCAGGTGAACGTCAAGGGTACATACAATAAAGAGAAGGTTGTCATTATATATTTATACCTCAATTTTGTCATGTGCTTGGAAGGCTGAAATCTTTGGCATTAGAAAAGTGTTTTCTCAATGTAAACATTGTGTATTTGTTCAGGAAAATTCCAAAGAGTTGGAGAAAGGCAAAGGAATAAGTGGTATTCCAGGTTAGATGCTCTACTTTGGGTATGTGATTTTCAGTAACATTAACTACCATAACTTCATTGATGAATGCTGTGCTTTTTATCTATTTTTAGTTTCAGCAAAGCCTAAGGCCACAGGAGATGTTTTACCACAGCTGAGCAACCACAACAACATCCGGAGAAATCGAGTCAGTGATGTCTCGGCAAGAATGTTAGTTCTTTTACTGATCAACTTACTATACAACTTAAAATTCTTTTTTTGACCATTAGTAGTTTGGACTTAGGGTGGCCAGTGGGACGGGATGGGACGGGACGGGATTTGGGGGGACGGGGTAGTTGGGTCGGGATTAGGGGGACGGGAAGAGGTCATGTCCCGTCCCACATCCTGCCGGCAGAGGGGACGAATCGGGTCGGGTAGGGGGATCTGGGGGACTTTTTTTTATATTTAAACACTTAAATAATTGAACAAGATAGTGAAATAAAAACATCCCAAGATTGTTTTTTTGCCTCTTATATTATTTAATAGAAATATGATTTTTTTGTAATACAATTTCAAAATTGCAACTTTGTTTCGTAGTTCAAAAGTTGCAAATCACATAGTAAAATTGCTATTAAAAAAATTACATATTTAACCATACTTTTTCTGATTTCCTCACGATCTCTTGAGGATCTTCTGTTGGAATTGGAAGTTGTTGGTCAAATTGTTCGACGTCGCTTCCTGCTCTCTCAGATAAGATTTCGTTGTAGTTGTAGTCGTCTTCTTCGTTGATCTCTGGTTGACCGCACCTTCTACGCTCCGCTCTAATTCAATCTCTGAATAAAACTGCAATCTCCAAACTGTCTCCCGCCAATGTGTGTCTGTGCTCTCATATTTGAAACCTTCCAGCAGAAAAAGCGCTTTCAGAAGCTGTTGATGACGCTTGAATATTCAACACATCTCGGGCCATCTTTGATAGTGTCGAAAATGTCTTCTCATTCTCCCTCCAGTATTTTAGCAAGTCTTCACGCCCATCTTCATTGACAATTGATTCGTATGGTACAACACCCTGCAAAACATAAACATCAAACTCGCTAATTTGTGAAGAACTTGAACCACTATACATTCTATTTCCAAGGCTTTGAATAGTTGAAGCAGAAGCCACATGTTTTTTATAAGGTTGCAGTGAAGTAGAAGAAGATGGTACAGAAGCCGGTTGATTATTTGCACTTCACTCTTTTGCATTCAGTGTGTATGCTAGACATAACTTCTTCTTTAGTTGGTTCGTAAGTTGGTTCTTTTGTTGGGTCTGTTGGACTTGGAGTTGGAAGTATTTCTAAGCTTTCATAAATTGTTTCAATAAGTGCTTTACAACCGTCTACTTTAATAGTAGGATTTAATACATCACCAATAAAATAAATAGTGGGAATAGGAAAAAGTTTTTTTTTAATTTTAAAAACATTTTTTAATAGATGGAGCGTAAGTTGATTTTGCATATATTCATTATGTAACAAAAATATTAGAGCTATATAAAATAACATAGATGAAATAGTAGGATAATAAATACCAGAAAATTCCTTAGTAGCTAGAAAAAGTTTCTCTAAGAATACATTATGTTCCAAAATATTTTCCCAATCATCATCTACAAGCATATCCCTCGGATTTTGATTATGGGTGTTAAATAATAATATAGGTCTTTTATACTCGTGAGCAACAACTAATTGTTCATACAAAGAATTCCACCTAGTTGCAACTTCTTCTGAAATTTCCCTATAAGGTAATCCACAATCATGACATATTTTTTAATACTCTTTGCGTCTTTGTATTTTATTACCTTTAAAAATAAAGTATAAAGCAAATTGTACTTTATCAAGGATGTCTTTAAAAAGTTTTAGGCCATCCTTTACAACTAAGTTATAAATATGACATGCATATCTAACATGAAAAATATCGGGAAAAGATGGAGTCAATCGAGTTTTTAAAATGTTTATAGCAGAATCATTAGAAGAAGCATTATCTAATGTAATAGTCATAATTTTATCAGTAATTCCATAATATTCACTAATTTCATGAATATTTCTTGAAATAAAAGTTTCAGTGTGCCTATCATCAATATATCTATATGCTAATATACGTTTTTGCATAGACCAATTCTGATCTATCCAATGACATGTAACCGTTAAATAATCATTACCATTAGTAGTACGACCTATGTCAGAAGTGATAGCCACTTTGTCATTAAAATGATACAATTAGACCTGTTCACCGGATCGGGGCCCGACCCGACCCGACCCGAAAAAACAAGGGCTGGTCAACTATAAGCTGACCCCGCGAGCCACTCGACCCGAAAAAGCGGGGACCCGATCAGGGTCAGAGTCAGGCCAGGGTCAGAATAATATACAATGCATAACGTAAATATTGTTGATATTCATTGGAAAATTTAAAAACATCTATTCTAACAGTTGATCTAGGAAAACCGTTAAAAACATGATTATATGTTTCTCGAATGTAATGAATAAAATCAGGAGAGGAAGGAAATGAAAAAGGCAAACCCTCCACAACAACTAATTTTGCTAAATTTTCCTGATCTTTGTGTTTATCATATTTCGGACCTATAACCCCCCGTCATCGGGTTAATTCGGCCCTGTACTTGGTCAGGGACACTATGTGAACCTTGTCCTGACTCGGAATGCATTTGCACACCCGATTTTTCAGCCAAGTATTGATTATACCTTGCTTTGTAAGAGTTCTATACATGTCTCATTAACCTCCCGTCCCACCTTGACCTTTTCCGGTTTTAAATTTATAAACTTCTTGACAAATAGCTAGTTGATTATGAATGTCCCTATCAAAAAATCCCATGCAAGTGATTTTATTTTTCGTTGTTTTTGTCCTCGACTCATACTAGGGGAATAAGAGGCATTCCATTTTCAGTTTCAGCCTGAGACTCAGTCTGAGCCTGAGGTGGAGGTGCACTAGTGGGTGTGTTATCTAAATTATCTTCTAATTCATTTTCTAAATTAAAGTTTGGTTCAGATGCAGAATATACCTCATGATCTAATGGTATATTAATATTAACATTAAAAAATCAGTTTCATCTACATGAGTGAAATCATCGTAATTAGGATTACTAGAAGATGCACCCTTATCCCTGTTACCCCTAATACCTCTACCGGAAAAATGTCCACTTTGTTCCATTATAATTATGCAAATAAATAATTACAGTTCATGAAATTAAGTACGATAATTAAAATTTAGTAACAATAATAATTTAAAGAAGTAACGAAAGTACCAAACGCCGACGTACTGTCGACGTGTAATCGAGGTTGAAAATTGAAACTTTGCTCGATGATCCTCAAGCTAGTTGCCAACTTCACTCCCAATTTTTGAACTTTGATAGAAATTACCAAGTAAAATACAATATTTAGTGTGCATTTTAGACTTGTAGAGAGAGAGATTAGAGAGATGGTAGGAAGATTTGTGAGAAAAATGAAGAGGAAAATGAGGTATTTATAGTTGAGAAATAGGGTTAAAGTGTAAATATACTAACTTAGGGGTTAAAAATAAATATTAAGGGGGTAGGTGGGGCCAAAATGGCCGTTACTAGCCGTTGCCAACGGCTAAAATCGAAAGTGGTCGTTTGTGCAATGGTTAGTTTCTGCAAAGGGGGTGGGGGACGGGGCGGGGCGGGGCGGGGCGGGATGGATCGGGATCGGGACGAGCCCTAGTCTCGTCCCGAGTTCGAACCCGATACCGACATTTTTCATCCCCTTTTTTTAAGGGGGGTCGGGCCGGGATCGGGCCGACCCACTGGACAGCCTTAGTTTGTACTTGAATGTGATGTTAGTCCCACCAAAATCCATATATGACAGAGATGCTCAAGTTTCAGAAGAAAAACAATCTTCTCCTATCTCAACTTGGATTGTTCATCTAAGTTTTTCTGCAGTTGTGCATTACTGTTTTTCTGGTGGAACGAATTGGAAATCTGCCTATAGCATGCACCCTGTGAGGTATATGTGCTTCAAGAGGAGAAGATGGGAAGGGGAACAAAAGAAGTACTTTGCTGAAAAAGTCTGAAGCAGCTAGTAGGAAATCATGAAAGCCAATACATGTTTTGGTGATGCATATACTATTTGAGCAATTAAATAATTAATGTGAACATGTGTACCAAACTTCACCAAGTACCAACAAAGAAATCTACTCCGTGAAGGAATCGAGACAACCCATAGCAAAAATAGAAGTCCAAGAAATGCATTACTGCAATTTGGGAGGAGAATAACAACATACTCGGTGTAATCCCACAAAGTGGGTTCTAGGGAGGGTAGTGTACGCAGACCTTACGCCTACCTTGGAGGTAGAGATGCTGTTCCCGATAGACCCTCGGCCAATTTGGGAGGAGAATCAAAAAATAAAATATACAAGTTCAAGCTCTTCTTCCTTCACAGTTTTCATTTCTTGAGTATCAAGCCACCATTTTCCCTGTTAAGATTATTTGACAGTTTTTTGGATTTTGTTAGCTCCTTGATCCTAGTCTAGTCCTCATGTACAGCTACTCTTTTGTATACTTTTGCTATTAGCATCATCCTGATGCTCTTTAATGATATTATTTATTTCATTAGAAAAAAAGCCACCACTTTCCTTGCCTTAAACCCTGAGGGTTGTTTGGTTCACATACTAGTTATGGGGGATTAAAATGCAAGGATAGTTTATGCGCTGATTAATAATGAAGAAATTGTTATGTGGTGAACGATAATGAGGAGATTGTTATATATGAATTACTTTAAAAGGTTTTGTTGTTGTCGTTAAGTAGTTTAATCCTCACATTGCTAATACACATTCTTAATTGACATTCTACCCCGCAAAAAATCTCATGAACTACACCACCGAAACACTCTAAAAATAGCAATTCAAGGGGGTGTAATCTCTTGAATAAACACATATACTATCTAGCCACAGTAGTGTAGGAACTAGGAAGGGTCCAAAGGGTTGCAAGTGAAGCTATTTGCTTTTACAGAATCCCTTAGCAAAAGAACAAAGGTGATTATATGCTAAATATAAAGCTTAAACATGTTGAGCTGGAAATACAAGTAACACAATTGCAATTAAGTTAAAATTGAAAATACAAAAGAACCAGCTGCTTGCCCTTACTCTGGTGACTATAATACTGTTCTCTATTTGTTAATTTCTCTGCAGCAGCATTTTTTTATATTAACATACTAGTGCTTAAATATCTTTCACCTTAAAGATTGTAGTACTTTGCTGGTTGAGCTCTTAGATACATGTTATATGTTGTAAATTATTGATTAAAGCCCTTTGAGTAAGAAGTATAGGTTAATAAGGCATGGTTTCTCAAGTCATCATAGGTTGGGCTATGAGCTTGACATTTTTCTAATTGAATTGGCATAAATAACTCGATGTTCTTAATTACTTTGTGGCATATCTCTCATCAGGGCTTCCAAGGGTCAAGCTAAGGTGGAAATTGGAGCATTGAGAAGAAAACCAGTCAAGGTAATTAATGGAGCATTTGTCATGTTTCACTCTCTTCTCCTTCCCCTATCTCTAGCAAGAAATGGTACCATGAATAGTGAATTGTGTTCATAATTGCTGAATAGCAGCTGGAATGCCAAATTTTGCAATCCAACATACCCAGTGTAATCCCACAAAGTAGTCTGGGACTCCATAAAAAGGGCAGCCCGGTGCACTAAGCTCCCGCTATGCGCGGGTTCTAGTGGCTACTTTTCCAACTCTAACTTGAGAAAGACTGTGACTCCTTTAATCTTTTTGCTAGAATTTTACTATTTAAATCTTTCAAAATTTACTTTAACTTAAGAAATTATTAATCCTTTCATTTTGTTGTATGTGACCTTATTGAAAGGGCCTGGATAAAAGTCAATTTGGCTTGTCCATTTTATTAGTGCTGGAAGGAAATATTAGGTCGTAAATTGCAAATTCCTCCTGTTGGAACGAAGCAATTTTCATATTAGATCACATTGTCCGGACTTCAGTGGTTCCCTTTTCGTATCCCAATATATTAATCATTATAACACAAACTTAGACATCCCTGAAAGTCTTCACCAGGAGTGGGATTTGCCTCGGGGAGAATTGAAATTTTATATCACCGACCAGCTTATTGTATTTTCTTTAACTATTTATTTTCCCTTTCTATAATAGTTTTTTCAGTCCGTTGTATCACGTTAAGTTTCTAAGTAAAACATGTGGAGGCAATGATTTCAAAATAACTGCCGGAGCTTTTCACTCTCAAAGTCCAATTAACAGCTGACGTCTCTGTTTCCACAGGATAATCTCATTTCTTTGTTTTCTCTATGATGTTCCAGACAGTTCTGAAAATTACGTCCAGTGGTCTCAATTCACAAACGTCTGCAAAGTCGAACTCCATGTCACGTTTGCACAAATGCACCTCTCGAGTTGCGATTCCATATAAAAGGCTGGAGGATGTTAATACCTCTTCCCTGTCAACATATGCAACGTCAGATATTTCAGTTGAGCAACCTCATCAAAAGGAAGTTGCTTCTAGTAGTAGTGGCAGCTTAGATACACCTGAATGTTCTGTTGCCAGGAGAAAATTTGATCGTAGGAAGTCTTTTACATGTTTACTGATGGCAAGGTCAAAGGTTAGTGTAAAAATCTCTGTTCTTTCAGATCATTCATTTCTTTTTTATCCATAGAGCTTTAGGCAGCTGACATGAGTAGGCAGCTTCTGAAGGGGCAGTGTGGAAGTGTAAAGCTGGAAGATTCGTCAAACATTTACGATAATTGCAATCATCTTGAAGTTACTGAATATGTTGATGACATCTATCTGTATTATTGGGTTATAGAGGTGAGCTAATAAAATACTTTCATCTATCTCATTTGAACTAACACCACTAGTTACCCTCTATTCTTCCAAAGAAAGACATGCTTTTATATTTTTGACCTCCAATTGCTTAAGCTGATTCTAACTGCAGGCTCAGACTCAGCCTATCAAAAACTACATGGAAATTCAGAATGAAATAACACCCCAAATGCGTGGCATATTGATCAACTGGCTTATTGAAGTATGTCTTAGTTATTCTGCATTTATACATTTTCGTTTTGCTTGTGATACTTCCTTGATCCCAGTTTCAGGGTATTACTTGTTTTGTCTAGGTGCATTTGAAATTTGATTTGATGCAAGAAACTCTATTTCTCATGGTTACACTCCTGGACTACTACGTATCATTAGCGAGGGTCAAGAAGAATGATCTGCAGCTAGTTGGCCTTACTTCACTGTTGTTGGCATCAAAATATGAGGACCTTTGGCATCCAAGGGTAAAATGTTTATGCATATACTTCTTTTTTGGATTTTTCTTTAGGTATATCAAGGGAATTGCGATCATATGTGGCTCAAATGTTTTCTGTGTACAACTCATTTACTAGGTAGCGTTCTGATTGAAACATGTAACTACTCATTCACCTCAAAATTCCAATTGCTACAGATCATGGACTTACTAAGTATCTCTGGAGAGTCATATACTAGAGATCAAATGCTGGAAATGGTGAGCATGCGTCTTCTTTAAGATAATAAAGATTAGTTTTCAAGCAAAGTTTTTCTTTTTTCTGGAACCAGGATAGCTTTGTTAAAAATCTCTCATTCCCGTGGCTATTTGTCTTTGGTTTGGAGTGGGGGTGGGGTTAGTCTATTGTAACATGGGCTTTTAGTCTGGTGTTTGACAGTCTTGCACATCATCTTTTTCAGGAGAAGGATATCTTAAGGAAATTGAAGTTTCGCCTTAATGCAGCAACTCCTTATGTCTTCATGCTAAGGCTTCTTAAGGCTGCTCAAGCAGACACAAAGGTAGGAAAAACTTTTTGGATGAGTAATAACAAAATCTAAATCCCCTTATCTCAAGTTTGTAATCAGTTCAGTGTCGATCATAATTGAAAATGTATAGATTTTTGTTTGTCCCCCGGCTAGGTTTTTCTCAAATCCCAGTTAATATCTCTGCAGATGTGCTGAATGTTATTCGTGTGAGCTATAAATTTTCTCAATCGCGCAACTAACATGTTTCTAATTTTCTGAAAATCTTCTGCTAGATTGAACATTTGGCCTTTTACCTCATCGAGTTGTGCTTAGTTGAATACGAGGCTTTGAACTACAAGCCATCTATGCTTTGTGCATCAGCTATTTATGTGGCAAGATGTACGATGCAAATGACGCCAGCCTGGACACCACTGCTGGGGATGCATGCACGTTATCAAGAATCCCAACTCAGGCATATTTCTGCATAGTATTTGTGGCTCTTTGCTCTTTGCTCTTTGCTCTTTGCTCATTGCGATCTACTTATACATAAATTCTTTGAATGTTCACAGACACTGTGCGGAAATGATCTTGAGGTTTCACAAAGCTGCAACAACAGCCCTTTTGAAAGTCACGCATGAGAAATATATGTGTTCCAGCAACAGCAAAGTTGCATCAATAAGACCTTTGGAGAGTCTTCCTTAAGACTATATGAATTGTAAGCACATTTTTTGAAGCCTAAGCTGCAAATCGAATAGTTGATACATGATTCTTGCGTGTTGAAAAGAATGAATTAAATGTTTATGCAATCCCTCTGTTATATACGCTGATTTTTATCGTGCAAGTACATTTGTTTCAGATTTTTTTTTAATATAGATCTTCAGCTTATGCAATCCTCCTGCTCCGTTCTACTATCCAGTTATGCATGGAAAAGGTTGTCAAAAAAGTGAAAAGTGCCAGAACAGGTTTTGAGGATACAAATGCAGCACGTTTACACAGGAGAGCGTTAGTATTCATTTGTCATAATTTTGTGAGACAGTGGTAGCCTATTGCTCGCTCGGCTTGCGTTTTCTATACGATAATATTGTATTCAAGTGCACAAATGCTTTTTCCGACTTCTGGTATTGGCATCACTAGTTCAATAATTACTTCATCTTTGAGATAGCACTGGTCATCCCCACCCATAGAAGTGCAAAACCAAGAAGGCTCTAATGCTTGTGATTGTGCCACCTCATGATATTTCCTCGTACTTAAGGTGAATGCTGGAGGAATTTTTCTTCCAACGCATACAGAGTAGAGATTAAAATAAGGGAAAAGGGTCAAATATACCCCTCTTCGACCCTTTTCCTTGTTTTGTTTCTTGTTCCACTGAAAGCTAGTGAAAGAGCACAAAATAACCAGTCACTTTGCCGACAGGTGCAGTTGGGCAAATCAAGGAACAAATCCACACCTGAGAAACATCATCTTTCGTCTTTTGTTACCATTTAATCCATGGGGCAAAACAAAAGAAGCATTAATTATTTAAGACAAACATAAGGCTTGATTAACCTAAAAATGGTACATTCGTGCGATTGCGATCAGCTGTTTCCAATCCTATATAAAGGACAGACAATCAACAGAAAACTTATAATACAATGTGCTGTATCAGTGTTATATCTTGCTCTTTTTTACGTACGTGCACTCGCATGAACTAGAACTATAATAAATGCTTAAAGGTGATTGCAAATATTATATGGATTCAAGGCATAGTTATCTCTCTGTATTGCTATGGCAAACAGTATCTGGCAAACAATATCGGATGGAAAAGGGTCGAAGAGGAGTATATTGGGGTGTTGTGTTTATTTAGTGGGTTGGGCCGGGTTATATATTGGGGTTTTTTTTTTTTTTTATATATATAAATAGAGTGAATTTGGGTGAATTGAGTTTTTCCATCTAATTGAGAGTAGGAATATAAAGTTTATAGACGGAAGGGGTATTTTTGTGTACTATCGCTAACGGAGGGTAAAGTTAGCTAATAAAAAAAAGTAGCCAAAAAATTGTGAATATAGAAAACAATTAACTATAATCACAAAAGAATATGAGAATAATCATTTTATTGATAAATGTTTGAGTACAACTCCTAATATCCCCTTATTCTTCTCTCCAAGTTGTTCGCCTTGATTCGAGGGGCTATTACCAAAAAAGATTCATATACATGAGCATCCCCCTACTTGTCTCCTAGTACAACATACTTAAAGAAAGTGGTTTATCCTCTATATTACTTGGCTCAAGCTTATAACTAAAACAGGCTTATATTTTCATATCTATCCATTTAGCCCATCTTGTTACTATGACATACTTCGGAAAAATACAAAAGTCCTTAATTTGTGATTGTGATTTCCATTTTTTATGCTTAAAAACTATTTGGGAGCAATATTTATGTTTATCATCACAAGTTTCAACATTGCTGGGTGAATTAAAGTAAAAATATTGAATTTCATAGGAGACAAAATCCAAGTTATTGTATAAGTTTGTCTAATTTTATATAACAGTGTAAGAATATGTATAATTACCTCTTATACTCGATTATACACTTTTACACAAAGTTGATACATTATTTACTGTAAGTATATAATGTTTTACAATATTGTACACCGAATATATAAACATTATTGCGGAATTTGTTTAGCTCTATATGACTATAAACTAACAATATAGCTACATGGATGTAATATGTTGTACTGGGCTGTATATTTTTTTAACAATTCCCCCCCTCCGATGAATCTTATCATTCACTAGGCTTCAAATGCATACAGTATAATATTCTCCTCAAAATACATCTTTCACCACCATCGCCTCTGATGTGAACCACTGAGGACCGGTTAGAGAATAGGAAAATGTAGCCGTGGAAATCTATTTGACTTGAACAAGGGAGGGAGTTTGGCGATCAGAAGTGCCCTTGACAGAATGATAAAACTGAAGGAGGAGAGAATGAAGACGGCTAAGGGAATGTAGGTTTAGCACTTAGGAGTGGAAGGACAAGCAGTGACCAAGTTCCAAATGGGAGCAGCTGGTCTGAGTTGCCGAGGGAAATTGAAAGCCAAGCGATCAACTTTGCGCTCACAAATTGTGTCGAATGGATCCAATTTATAGGTGGATTGTGTCCATGAACGGCCTCGCTTCCCAGGGACCGGGGAGAAGTACAACTATCAAGTTCCATCAAATCAAGATGACATGCTCGAAATCACTAGCAGACACTGGTTCACACTTCACACACCAGAGTATGCATAGTAACACAAATTAGATAAAAAGGTCATGATATTAACTTGTTTGCACTACATAAAACAGAACTGCCGTGGATGCACTGGCGAAGGAGAGCACGAAATCTAAGGGGTTGAAACCTCTTAATTCTCCTACTGTTTCAGTAATCAGTACTCAGTTTCTCAGTTCTATATATATATATATAGCTTCTTCTTCTTCTTCCTTTTTCCTTTTTCTTTTTTCTTTCATCAATTTCGTGAGAGCCGTGCTGTTTCCCACTCCCAGTTTCGAAGCCCCGAGGTCGTTAGAGTTATAGGTTCGTGAATAATTGCCTTCACAGTATCGGCCATCCCCATTGAACTGAAACCATCGTCCTTGATGTAAAATTGATGCAGCACTTTGCTCATTTTCCAAAACAAATCCTTGCAAGCACGTGGAACTACGCTGCCCTCTCCTTGTAAAACCAATTTCAGGAGTCCTCTCCTCTGCATTTCAACTATATGACTCAATTCTTCAATGGCTGCTTCCTCACTTAAGCTGCCATTCCCATGAATGATGCTCAAGGTTACAGCATTTAGTTTTCCCTCCTTCGACTCTCTCTGCGAAGATACATTAAGAGATCAAATAACTTAGGAAACGATGAACCAGCACGGGAATTTTTGAGTGCAAAATAACGAAGCATGTACATACCTCAAAACTCCTGATGTCATTAAGAAGACGTCCGCAAGTGCTCATTAACTTGAATAAACTGTGGTATTCGGGGTGTTGCACAACATCATCTGGGAGCTTGGGCCCAATAAAATAAAGTGCCGGAAGGACAATCGGTCCTAAGGCAAATGATACATAACCATTGGCCATATATTCGTCCAATGTTGGCACCGACATATCTCTAGCCCATTCTGCTTCTCTTAACATAGCAGTCAGTAGATTCAACCACTGCAAACATAATTTTATCTTTACTCATAAATAAATAATAATAAAAAAATCAACTGCAAGAATTTTCTACTTGATTTTCCAAACACAGTTTGAAATTAGACATAAGTACTTGTAAATAAACGATATTGTGTGAATCTTATGACACAGAAAGGATCCAAAGCTCTAGTGCTGAGGGATATTGTTTATGTGACGGAAATAGCATCTTGAATTTGACCTATATGGTAAATTATGGTGACAGTAGAACTGCTGTCAACGAATCTGGATGATGCAGGTTGAAGGTAAATATGCTCCGAACAGCAAGGCAGATATGTCAAAGGTACCGTAACCGTGTATCTAGACGAAGAGAGTTGTTGCACAGGGCCAAGCAAAGTGGAGAAAATGGGAAGCGTGGATCCCTAATAAACGTGACATCAAAGAATGCGCTTCTTAGCACGAGTAGTGGGGCATGAGTAAATAGAATAAAGCATGACTAATAGATTAAAGAAGGTCCACTTGTTAAGCTCACTGCTGAGGGAAAGAGGTTGATGTCATCATGTTATAAATGCAATAGGTGGTATTAGTCTGGGAAAGTTATAAAGGCAACAACACTTTATCCTTGAATGCAAAGGTTGTTGAATTCACAAGTCAGCCAAAGTTTTACAAGTTGAAAACCAATCAGGTAAAGTTGTAAATGTTAAGGGAAGCGAAGTCTACGGAAGAAAGATGATACTACAGTGAGTAGCGTACTTTCAGCTTTTACACTGCTTATTTTTCTTAGGGTTAACCACAATCTCCCTTTCTTCCCACTCATGATGAATAAAAAAGTTATGGGGGGGGGGGGGGGTTTCGTGGAAAAAGGTAAGTTTGGGATGAGAGGGTGAACACTAAAATTGGACTATTTTTTTTTAATGAAAAGACCACACCAGTTGTCCATATTTAATCTTTATATCTCATTCGGTTGACTTTGCCATTTATTTTGATAAATAGTACCTTGGGATCAACTCATCGTGTCAGATGCATTTGATTCATGAGTCAGGACAAATTATAAACATAAAGAACTTCCAACAACAACGTACTCAGTGTAGTCCCACAACATGGGGTCTGGGGAGGGTAGAGTGTACACAGACCTTACCTCTACCTTGGAAGGGAGAGCGGCTGTTTCCGAGAGACCCTCGGCTCACGACAGAAAAAAAGTCAGGCTCGGTCAAAAATTTAAAGCAGTAAGAAAATATTGCTAGCAAACGTGAATACATCGTGATAGCGCATCCTGAAAAGAAGCAGTAACTACGCAAAAGCCCCAATATTTCTTCGGCCTACCTCTACCCCTCCTGAACCCGTCCATAGCCAACCTCTCACACATCCGCACTGGGGCATTTGCGTCTCCTCTGCACATGTCCAAACCATCTCAACCTTGTTTCCCGCATCTTATCCTTCACCGAGGCCACTCCCACTCTGCCCGGATATCTTCATTTCTAATCCTATCCTTCCTTGTATGCCCACACATTCATCTCAGCATCCCCATCTCCGCCACTCTCATCCTTTGGCTGTGCGACGCCTTGACTGGCCAACACTACGCCCATACAACATAGTCGGTCTAACCACCACCCTATAAAACTTGCCTTTTAGCTTTGGTGACACTTTTTTGTTGCACAAGACTCCAGATGCAAGCCTCTATTTCATCCACCCTGCCCCAATACGATGTGTGACATCATCATCAATCTCTCAATTCCATTGGATAATAGATCTGAGGTACTTGAAGCTTACTTGCTTCGGAATGACCTAGGTCCCAAGCCTCACCTCCACGCCTGTCTCACGATCGCTCTCGTTGCTGAACTTGCACTCCGAGTATTCTGTCTTGGTCCTACTCAGCATGAACCCTTTAGACTCCAGGGTCTGTTTCCAAACCTCCAACTTAGCGTTCACCCCGCTGCGAGTCTCCTCCCACTGTCCGTACCTTGGTCTTGGCTCCATCATACATATCCTTGATCGCCCTAGTGTACGCCATATGTACACCTTTAGCCTCCAAACATCTCTAGTGAACCTCTCTATGGACTTTATCGTATGCCTTCTCGAGGTCGATGAAAACCATATGTAAGTTTGTCTTCCTCTCCCTATACAACTCTACCAACCTCCTAATAAGATGGATGACTTCTGTAGTCGAACGCCCATGCATGAATCCAAACTGGTTCTCGAAAATAGACACGCCTCTTCTCACCCTCATCTCCACGACCCTTTCCCAAACTTTCATAGTGTGGCTCAGCAATTTGATACCCCTATTGTTGTTGCAACTTTGAATATCACATTTGTTCTTGTACAAAGGAACCATTGTACTCCACTTCCATTCTTCGGGCATTCTCACTGTCTTAAAAATGACGTTCAACAGCTCAGTCAGCCACTCTAAGCCAGCCCTGCCTGTGCTCTAAAATTCAACCGGGATCTCATCCGGCCCGGTCGCTTGTCCCCCGCGCATCCTGCAAACATCGCCCTTGACCTCCTCAATCTTAATGCTTCTACAATACCGAAATCTCAGTACCTACCCGATTGCTCCAGCCCTCCCAACACAATGTCTCTATCTCTGTACAACTTCTTCTCCCCGCATTTTTCCTCTAATTCAACGTATAGACGTTCGAAAGACACCGTTTTCACCGCCGTGACCGCTAGCTTTGCCTCCTTCTTCGTCATCTTATATAGTTCTCTATTCGTCCATTTCTCCATCTCATCCTTGCTTTTTACCAGTTTCGCATACGCCACTTTCTTCGCATCCACCTTCTCTTGAACTTCACCATTCCATCACCAGTTACCTCAATGCCCACCACGGCTACCCCGCGAGACCCCTAACACTTCTCTAGCCACCTCCCGAATGTAACTGGCCGTTTTATCCCACATACTGGTCGCGTCCCCGCTACTCCCCCAAGCCCCCTTGGCCGTCAACCTCTCCCCCATCTTCTTTGCACTAGCAATGGTCAAACTCCCCCATTTGATTCTCAACCTGTCATCCACAACCCTTCTCTTCTTCTCCATCTTAATCTTCAAATCCATCACTAAAAGCTTATGTTGGGTTGTAAGACACTTTTTTGGAATAACCTTGCAGTCTTACAAAGACCATTGTTAACCTTCCTAAGGAGCAAAAAGTCGATCTGACTCTTAGCCACCAAACTACGGAAAGTCACCAAGTGCTCCTCCTTCTTCATGAACTTCGAATTGGCTAACACCAACCCAAAAGCTCTAGCGAACTCCAAAAGTGAGACGCCTCCTCGTTTCTGTCCCTGATGCCATAGCCTCCATGCACGTCGTCGTAGCCCCTGGAAGTGACCCGACATGTCCATTGAAATCCCCTCCCACAAGTAACTTCTCAGTGGGTGGTACACCTGCCACCACCTCGTCCAACTCCTCCCAAAAGCGCCTCTTCTCCTCCTCGGCCAAGCCCGCCTGCGGCGCGTAAGCACTAATAATATTCATAGTGGACCCTCCAACTACCAACTTAATCGTCATCATTCTATCGTTGACCCTCCTAACCTCAACCACCTGGTCCCTTAGCTCGCTGTCTACCAAAATGCCTACGCCATTCCTATATCCTGACCTACTAGAGAATCATAACTTATACCCGTCCACCTCCTTAGTCTTAGGTCCTACCCATTTAGTCTCCTGGACACATGCTATATTAATCCTCCTTTTGTTAAGAATCTTGACTAGCTCTATGGACTTCCTTAAAGTCCCAATGTTCCAAGACCCTATTCTCAGCCTAGCACCTCCCCTACCCCGCTTACCCCCCTAGCCCTCGCCCTCGTCCCCAACCGAGAACATGACCCTAGTCTACCATCATTCACCAAATCCATTAGAGTGAAAAAATACTAGTCAAAGGTTAACGTTAACATACACGGGAACTAACACTAAAGCACAAAGTCAGACTACTACAAACCAGAATGATAAAGCAAAGGACAAGAAGAATATATGCAAGAATGTAAAGTCAAGATTCAATAAAACACAACACGCAATAATTTAACTATAAAGATAAGGACAAATATTGAGTGTCTGCAACAGGAGATACCAAAACTCCAGAAATAAGAAGAAATGTTTATGGTTCCCCAATTCAAAGAATCGAAAGCAGTAAACAAGTAGAAACGATACTTAATAACAATAAACAAGTACGAACACTCTTCAATACACAATAAGCAAATAGGACACTATTCGATGAATAGTAACACAAATAAGAATACTACTGAAACACTAATCAATGCTCAATAAACAAATAAGCACACAACTCAGAACAATAAAAGTAGGCAATACACTACAACGTAGTTACTTGAAACAATAATCAATAATTAACAAACAATAAACAAATGAAGGAAAAGAAGTGAATATGGGCCCCCGGAGGTACCAACTCCAGGTGAATATAACTTGTTCGCCGCTGAATGACACTGTTCACTGCCAGAAAATCACTACTAGGTTACTGTTGCCTGCCGGAAACGCGCTGCTCGCCGTCGAAACCTTTCGGAAAAGCCGAGTTCCTATCCCGATATGACTGGAAACCCACTGGGAATGGGTTTCCGGTTGAGGGGGAAGGAAGCTAGGGGTGAAGAGAAGGGAGGGGGGTAACTGGCCGGAAGTCGTTCCAACCAGAAGGGTCTGGCCTGAAAGCTTCGCCGGCAGTAGGACAAAAGGGGAAGGAGTACTTGATCGCCCGTCACCCTAGTCGCCGGTCACCAGCCGGACCGTCGGAGAAGGTGGGGGTGGGGGAGTTGTAATTTCCGTTGTGGAGAGGGGAGAAAGAGGAGAGAGAGAGGAGAGAGATCGTAAAAACTAGAACACATTTCAAACATAAAGATCTTCCAATATTTAAAATATACATTCTTACAATAAAACGGAACAATTGCAGTGGTAAATCAAATATGCAAGTGTTAAAGAGCCCTTTTCTCAATTTTTACACTCTTCTAAAGATTACTCCGTCTATCCCATAATACTTGACCCAATTACTATCACAGGGTCAATAATACTCTACTTGAATTTTATGATCTTAATTATTCTTTGATCAATTTTAAGTTATGAAGTATGTGGTTAGTATAGTTTTTTTACGTGGTTCTATATTTGTAATATTTATTTTCAAAAGATAAATAAACCAATATCCGATGCTACACCAGAATTTAAGCAAGCAAACCATGCCAATTCTGGTAGATATATATTTGAAACTAATTGGAGCTCAGTGTAATTGAACATTTTCTTTTTTGTTTTAACACTTCAATTTGGCATGTCATGCCCCACAGAGTAAAATTTCTTCCCTACGATCCCTATGCAGAAAAGTAAAAAACCTCGATTGGCATGCCATGCTGCAAATAGTTTAGAGTACGTGGGAGAATTATGCAATATGAATGTCAGAGTGCAATATTTCTATCAGTTGTCAAAAAAGGCAAAGTGATGTTTTTTATAAAGAGACTTACAATATCAGTTATGTGTCTTGTCACATTACGTGCTTGCCACTTAAATGTTTTTTCTCCAATCTCACGGATAGTACTGTGAAGCGCCGAAAATATAATGCATACTTTCTCCGAACAGCAGTCAGTGCTAACATCTACATCCCACCTGCCAAAAAGACCAAGGGATTTGAATAAGAAGACACAGCTGAATCACCAAGGAACAAAGAAAATATGAACGGAAACATGTACTTCTTAAACAACTGAATTAGGTTGTTCAATTCTTCCATAGAACCTCCAACATCAAAGAAATCATCAATCACTGTAGTAAGTACACCATTCTTGGCCCATGACATGCGAGCATCAGATAGTTCAGGTTGAAAAATTGTGGCTGCAGCAGAAAAGTAGCAGTATGCAGACTTCTCTCTGGCGAACTTCAGTTTGTCCAATCTGTTTTGTATTACCCACCTGTTATCACAAAACACTTAAGTCTGCACATCAGGAAAGCTGTTCGCATTTTGATATCATAACTTTTTCAACAGGATAGAGACCAATCCGTTGGCAAGCAATAAGGAAAACAAAATCAGAAAACCTATGAGCCAAAGGTTGCATTTGAGTTGAAATCAACTTCCATTTTAGTCAAGTACAGAAGTTGTTGAAAGCAAGAAGTCAAACAAGGGAAAGAAACAACATTTGGGAGAAGTAGTATGTGCTTTAAGCTTTTCCAGTTATCTTTAATAAATATACCACCTCTGATCTAACTATCATAAAGCAACTCAGGGGCAACTGGCTCCAAATGATGATCAAGGCAAAAAGATACGAACCTCTCAAGTTGTTTTAATTCTTTGCGGTGAATAGATTGGCAAAAGTTGAAGTCTTCTACCGCAAGTGTTAAGAAATCTCTGTTGCCAAAATTTGATGAACTGTCCCCAAAATAGGATGAAAAGTGTAATTGACGAAAAGGAGCACATGATAACCAAAAATCCACAAAATCAGTCCTCAAGAAATTTGACAGAAGTTACCAATATGAAGTTTTTAGGACTCTTGCATTATCTACATCATAGTGCTCTATATTTCTCCTGTTTGCTACCCGTTCTATGTTCGCATGAGAAGGAAACTTAAGAACATCATCCACCTAAAAATAAGCAGCAGTAGCAGTTGGCCCTAACTCAAAGAGACAAGTAACAATATTATGAGCTAAACACGATGCACCTTATGGAAAGTACCTGTCCATGGAAATGTCTGGTGAGTCTGTTTGGAGGATAAAACTCACCTGACAGTCGCTGTCTCAACGACCGTAAGGATGATGAGTTCAATTTCTTTGGAACTGGTTGATCTGTAGCAATGATCATTTCTAACGCTTGATATAAATCCAACATAGTATATATGTCATTCAAATGTCCATTGCATTGCTCCTGCTCCAGAAACTGAGCCACAGTATCTATAATGCACACCTAACTCGTCAAAACTATTTGAACACCAAAAAATATTATAAGAAAACAAACTGATATGATTTACAAGCGAGTGAGGTACCAGAGGTGACATTATATCCATGTCCGCGCAATATCCTGAATGCCATGGCACAAGTGGTAGCACTTGTGAAGATTTCTTCTTCCCCCTGCAGCCAGCATCTTTTTTGTTTTGTGGCTAATGTCATTTCTTATAAAAATAAAAACTATACATATGTGTAGGCTTGGAGAGAGTCAATTTAACAGGACTAATTTTGTTCTACAAGCCCAAGGGTATTGAAGGTTACCTGTACGTTTCATCCAATACATTCTGAATTTCCTCAGCAAAATGCCGACAAATTCCTAGTTTATTGAGATTATCGACCATACAAAGGCGTGCACGTATATTTACTGGATATATAGTTGGAACTGAAAGATAGATAGGGATTAGATAAGTTACTTCAACATGCCATGCTAACTTTCAGAAATAAATAAATGTGCAAAAGTTTTACCAGCATTCCCAAACTTTTTCAATGCACAGTGAAGGTAACCAAGGCAACCAGAATCATGACGGCGAATAAGAGAAGCAGCTGTAGTAGATGGTGAATTGAACAGTGAACCATTCTTCTTCTGATATTTCATAACCATTTTCCAGTCTATAAGTTTCCCCATTCCCTCTGACACATACGCGAGGTAAGCATTAAGCTCCAATGAGCTGCTGTCATACGATCTAACATGAAGAAGGAATCTTCAATGAAAAATATGGATAAGCTAAGGTAAATATGAAAATCAGAATGCAATAATGTTTTCTTCAACATTGCTTTTCTTTCTTGATGAACTTTAATTTTCTCATTGAATCATAATAGGTTAGCCAGGATAATCTATATGATACCCATCTCTTTGGCAAGTTTGTACAGTTCAGTTATCCGCTCAAATTGCACTACATTTTTAACACACTTAGCTAGACCCAACCACAGAAAAGCTACATCAGATTTAAATAACTAGAAACCACTTTTAGTCCATATAGATAACTAGAAATAATTCGACAACATCTTAATGAATAGAATATACCTTCTGAGCTCGATATCCCTTTTATGAAGCAGTTCATTAAAGACTCTTGATTCTAAATGAAGCTTCAAAGATAACTCTTGAGCATATTCAAGCATGCCAGGGAATATGACATCAAATCCAATTGGAGAATATTGGTCCTCGTCAATAGCAGAAGCAAAATTTAACTCGATAAAACGTAAACCTGCAACAAGCACTGCTTATTCAGTCTGACGAACATAAAGGGAAGTTTTAGGTAAAGAACATTCTAATCAATCCATACCCCGGCTGATTAATTCTTCACCAATACTCCATCTTTTAAGCGCAAGCACACATGCCAAAGTAGACGAAAGAACATCTTTAAGTAACACGGATTGGTGATGAGGAAGGCCCCATGATCCATCTTCCAGTTGATTTTGCAACACCCAGTGTAGGCATTCAGGGAAACATGGGACTTGAGCAGAATGTGGAGAAGGGACCATTGCGACCCACGCAGTGTCGTATGAAGAAACAGAAAATTCAACTTTATGGAACAATTTCCTAATTCTTTCTTTGGTCGCCTCATTGCACTGCATTCAGTTTTACAAGATTAATTATATATATAGTGTGTGTGTGTGTGTGTGTGTTAAGGTAGGTGGGAGGTCCATAAGATTAGTGGGAATCATACTTGAAGAGCAAAATCAGCTGTTTGGGTGGCATCAACTCTACAAGCTGCTAAAACAAAGAAATGAACATTAAGAGAGAGAGAGAAAAGCACAGTTATACATAATCATCACTTCCAGAAGTCGTAGGACTTACCCAGGCGAGTAGCAGTGTTGAATTTGTTGGTCAAGTTTGTATTTGTCTGAATCGTGTGAGGTTTAAGAACTATAAATAAATAAATAAATAAATCCAAAATTAAGTGGGGAAGGTTAAGGGAAAGGGAAGCTTGAGTAGAAGAGAGCAAACCTGAAAGATACAAAGAGGAGGCGGCAGCCATAATTGTTGCTGTCCTCGCCGGATCAATAGTAGTTAGAATACAGGTACAAGGTCAATAGTACCTTTTTCGTTATTAAATGGAAAATTTACATTAACTATTAATAACTAATTATATTTTAATAATTATAATTTATTTTAATTATATTTCATAATTAAAAAATTATATGTTAAATATCATTTATAATTATATCAAAATACATTAAGTTTATGACTTATTTATTTCCCTCACCTCTCTTCATCATGCTCCACTGAGCAGTAACGAACACGGACAATTCCATTCTCACATCGGAGGCTCAGATATGGCCAGCACCAGATCTATAAATTGAAAAAAATTTGCTCACAATATCCAAATGCAACAACATCAAAATGTAAGGAAATTGTCACACTGTATTGAACCTGGTCCAAAACTTGAAGGTCTTAACAATGGTGGTTTTCAGCTTTTTCAATCACGTTTTTTTTACCTTCAAAGGACCCAGATATGGAACCCCATGTTCAGATTCAAAACTTGAAGGTGTATGTATTTTTTTTTTTAGTATTTCTCAAATTCCGTTGTGTCATCTCTTCTCCCTCTCAGATTTGAATATATTTTTCTTATATTTTCTCACGTCTGACCGAATTTTTGAGTCATCTTATTCGTCTGTATTTTATTTTTTATATTCATATTTAAATA
Source organism: Anisodus acutangulus (assembly GCA_029783415.1). Classification (NCBI taxonomy): domain Eukaryota; kingdom Viridiplantae; phylum Streptophyta; class Magnoliopsida; order Solanales; family Solanaceae; genus Anisodus; species Anisodus acutangulus. The sequence continues at coordinate 43,374 of CM056502.1, read as the reverse complement.
TATTCATTAATTTTTTAGTGTAAAATCAAATATTTGTAAATATATTTTATTTTTTGTATTAAGTTTTTGAGTGTATTATTCGCTCGTATTTTGAAGAATATCTTTTTGTATACAAATGAATACAATGAATTTAAATTTGAAGTATATTTATTTTTTTCTAGTGTAAAATTAAATTTTTCGTTATGTATTTTATTTCTTGTATTAAGTTTTTGAGTGTATTTATAAATTTTTAATGTAAATCAAGTATTTGTGGTGTATTTTATTTTTTGTATTAAGTTTTTAATTGTATTTTGAAACAACTAAAGGTCACGTATCAAATTTAAGAGATTATATTAAACATAAGACAACCTATTTTTGAAATCAAATTGGGACCGGGGCCCATATATTTGAAGAGATAGCAATTGCCGTCTTCAACTGAAGAGCTAGAGGGGGCGTTATGCTTGTTAGTGGCCGCCTCGTGCTGCTCAGGTCAACCCCTACTCTTGCCTCTAACCACCACTCTGCAGGTCTGTAAATAGGACACATTTCTCCTGTTGCTTACTTATACAATTGTTTGTTGCATCTAATAATCTGATTAATTAAATAATAAATAGGTGTTGCAAAAGTAGTTCTTAAAAAGGGAAAGACACAACTGTTTAAGGATGGAAGTCCGATGGTTTACAGTGGTGCTGTTGATAGAGTAATTGGTAGACCACCCCCCACAACTGGGGATATTGTCCTCGTTGCTGATGGCACCGAGAAACCAATTGGCTGGGGTTTTTACAATTCTACATCTATGTTCCGTGTCCGCCTCATGCAGCTACAAGACGAGTTACTACTCCCTTAATTACTATCTCTCCCTTCCTTCCTTCCTTTTTTGTTCCGTACCGTGATTGATTGGTCTATGCAGAGACCCTTCTTGTGCCCTTAATGCAGAAAAGCTACTCGAAACAAGAATTGCAGCAGCTGCTAAGTTGCGTCACAATCTAGGGCTTCCTTCTCCTCATACCAATGCATATCGTCTTGTTAATAGTGAAGGAGATAGGTATGCATTTCTTTCATCCCTCTCCTTAACTTCTTACACTGAATTGTTACTTCTTATTTATATATGGACCTTATTGTTACTAATAAGTCATTGTTCGTGCAACTTTTATAATTCATAGAGATAGATGCAGGTAGCTGTTTTTAGGGGAAAATGTGCAATTTATGGTGTGTGTTAGAAATACATATGTCAAGTTTAAATGGAGGTTGTTAATGTCTTGCATTATTTTCAATGATAAGTTCAGTTATCTTACGTGCTCGAATTGTCATTCAATTACTTCAATTGCAAGAATTTTGATAATTACTGTACTTATTACAAATATTATTGGACGACAGACTATCAGGCCTTATTGTTGATATCTTTGGAGATTTAGCTGTAATAGCTTCATCAGCTGCTTGGGTGCAGATATACCAGCACCAGATTATGGATTGCTTGAGTAGATTAAATAATATCAAAAGGATAAGCTGGAGGCCAACTGTTGAAATCTTGAAGGAAGAAGGCTTAGATCTTTCTGATTTGAAAAAACCAGATCTAATCATACCTCAAACTATGGTTAAGGTGAGATCTATATTCATATGGATGTGTGCCTTTCATAATTTTTTTTGTGAGCTAAAAGCCTAAAACCAATACAAATATTTGTTTTGCTCTCATGGAGGTAATAGGAAAACTAAGATAAGCAGTATGATACTATTTGACATGAATTCCTGTTAGCATATAAACGTTAGATGCTAGGATTTGCAAAAGTACAATGTGAAATCCTACCTTTGACTTTCAGAGGGTGTCTTGTGTTGTTAAGGAGGCATCCAAGTCCTCTTTTTCATTAAGCTACTAGTGTACTTGCCTGCCTTCGCGTGGTCATAAGAAACGAATCAAAATATGATTGATACGAATACCATAACATCATAATGAAATTATTTGATGGAAATAATTTGATGAGAAATACATTTTTAACAGTACCAATTTCAAAAAAAGAATTTGATGAGAAACATTTTAGACTTGACTTTTTTTCTCAGATACACCATTCTTTCAATAACTCCATTCCAGATCTCAATAGACTTGAACTTGGCCTCAAGTGGTAATCCCAGGTAAGTGGTAGGTAGAGAATCAGTTTTGCAACTTAAGATCTCTCCCAGAGCGTCTAGGTTGGGAACTGCACTGACGGGGTGGATTTTGCTTTTGAGCATGTTAATGAGCAATCCGGAGATGGATTCAAAGACCATCTGAGTGATGTTGAGATATTTATTCACAACTTCTGCAATAGTTTGGTGATTGACTCTATTACTTGTTGTATATCTGCATGTAATATGCGAGCTATGCCTCGCATTGGAAACAAGAGTTTGAGAATTAAGAGTATCATATGCTTAAGATTTAAGCCGTGGTTGCAATGTGGATATCCTTTTTCAGTTGTTGTATGCACTTTCCTGTTAAGTATCAATCTATGCTGCTGAAAGATTTGTTAACGGGTTTAATCTTTTTTCTGGTTGAGGTTATGGAGAATCAAATTTCATATTTGATATCCTTGGATGGCCAAAAGACCGGGTTTTATGCCGATCAACGTGAAAACCGTTCCTTCGTATCTACCATTTCAGAGGGTCGTAGAGTTCTTGACATATGTTGCTATACTGGAGGTTTTTCTCTGAATGCAGCATCTGGTGGTGCTTTGGATGTTATTGGTATTAATTACTTCCATTGTCTTGTCAATTCTTATGTGCAAATTTAAGTTACTACTTTGCATGTGTAACTCATGCAATAAGGTAACAACAATAACTACTAGTACTATTATTGGGGTAATTTCTGAGATGGTCACTCAACGTTTATTTTATTGCACAAAAGTTATTGACTATTTTTTGAAATGAAAAAGTTACTCAACTTTGCCTAAGTATCATCAGAAAACGCTAAACAATTTTTTTTTGTAAAAGGGAAAGTCACTTGACTTTGTCTAGAGTAAAAGCTACTTAGGCAAAGTTGAGTAACTTTCAAAAATAGGTTTTACAAATACAAGAGTAAAAGCTATAGTGAAAGTACGGTAGAAAAGTACTGACAACTAAAATAGTAAAGATAACCTAAGTAAAGAAACAACAGTAGTAATACAACCGAAGAATAATAGAATAATAATAATGATATTGTAAGTAGAAGAGGGAGCAGACAAGGTGCTCTAAGCTAGAACATGCTCTCCCATCGGAAAGAGAGAAATCGCTCGACCTACCTACTAACCCTCTATCCTAATCCTCGACTTCCATGCTTTCCTATCTAGGGTCATGTCCTCGGTGAGCTGAATATGTGTCGTGTCATGTCATGTCTAATCACCTCTCCCCAATTCTTCATCGTCTACCTCTACCTCTTCTTAGACCTATCACTGCCAACCTCTCGCACCTCCTTACTAGGGCATCTGTGCTCCTCCTCTTTACATGCCCGAACAATCTCAGCCTCTCTTTCCGCATCTTGTCCACTGATGAGGCCACTCCCACCTTGCCCTGTATATCCTCATTCCTAATCTTATCTCTCCAAGTGTGCCCACACGTCCATGTAAGCATCCTCATCTCCACTATATTCATCTTCTGAACGTGTGAATTTCTGGATGTCCAACACTTTGCCCCATACAACGTTGTTGGTCTAAAGGACTTGCCTATAATTTTTTTCTGAGAAGGTAACAGTATATTCATCAGCACAAAATTCTGTGCTGGGAGTCAGATTTACACAAAGATCCACGAGTCTAAAATGTATCTACTTACAAGGATTCCGAAAAATCTAATATTGACTCAGACTCCTCTACAAGATATTCTTTCCACACTGTCCACCAAATAGAAGCTGGAATGGCTTTCCACCATTTCTTGTTCCTTGCTTTACTCCCTGCTGAATTCCAGCACCTCAACAGTTCAATAGTATTCCTTGGCATTACCCATTGCACCTTCCCCAATGTCAAGAACAGTTGCCACAGATGATCAGTCACTTTACAATGGCGGAACATATGACTATTACCTATAAACAAAACTCTGAAATGCAAAAAAGGCTAAAATTTTACTATATTTTGGATTTTATTGTAGTGTCCTTTTATTAGGCTGTCTTTCTTTTTGAAACTGGTAACATTTGTATTGAATTCAGTACTTGGGTAGTACTGGAGAAACCATATTTACAAAAAAGGAAGAAAGAAAGAAAAAGACTTCCAAAACTGAGCCTACAATACTAGATAGAACCTAAAGCATCTAGAATTGTCTCAGTTTCATTGGAGAAAACTTTAGTACACCAAAAGCATAACAACAAAAAGTTAAGATTAATTTCCTGCACATTGCTACTCCTATTTTCAAAACATCTGTTATTCCTTTCCTTTCATATAGTCCACCAAATGTAAGCAGGAATGCTCCTCCATCTATCTCTGTTTCTAGCACCAAATCCAGCTTCCTCTCAACTGAAAAGAGTCACCAAATCTTACTAGGCATTGTCCATGAGATGCCTCTGAGATTGATAAAAATCTGCCACAGTTGGTTAGTTACTTTGCAGTGTAGGAAAAGGTGTCTGACTGTCTCAGCATCCCTACCACATAAGAAACACCTATTTCATAAGGGGATTCCCTTCTTTGCCAGATTGTCAAGAGTTAGAACTACCTCATTAGTTAGGAGCCAGGTGAAACATGCCACTTTATGGGGCACTTTAACTATCCAAATATGTTTCCAAGGCCAGTTAGTAATCTGAGGTTCAACTTGATTTGCCTTCTTGTAGCCTTCCTTCACCTAATATATACCTTTGCTATTTCCATTCCACCATAAGCAATCCTTTCCACTCTACTCCATGGAAACTTTCCAGATACATGTACAATTCAACCACTCTCGGAATCTCCCAGTCATTCAGATGTCTTCTAAGTACCAAATCCCATCCTTGTTGTGTCCATATTTCAGCTACTGTCTTGTGTTGGTGCTGGGCCAGAGCATAAAATATCAGGAAAAGTGCCTTGTAAGCTGTTAGAACCCATCCACTTGTCTTTCCAAAAACGAGTCTTGTTGCTACTGTGGACCTTGATATTAGACTAACTTTTGAGGAATGGCTAGAAGAACCTGATGGTTCTCCAAAGGCTAACACCATAAGGAGTAGTGACTTCTCTAGTTACCCAATTGTCCATCTCCCCATATTTGGTTTTGATGACATTGCTCCAAAGAGTTTGAGGTTCTTGTGGGTATCTCCATAGCCATTTCACCTTAAGAGCTTTGCTATAGTTCTTGATGCCTAACCCCCCTTGACTTTTGCTTCTGATAATGTTCTTCATTTTGACTAAGTGGTAGATTTTCTTCTCTTTATTACCTTGCCAAAGAAAAGTTGTCCCGTTTTTATCCGTCCTTTGAACAACTGACCGAGGTATCTGAACAGGGACATCATATAAGTTGGAAGAGCATTTAGGACAGAATTAATCAGAGTAACTCTAATTATATGTTTTTTTGGCCCATTTCCCCGTTTGCAAGAAAATGCTTCAATTTTTAAGTTCAACTAATTTCATTTCTTCATTTCTACAGAACAACCGATTAGAAAATTCTATAGGTATAGATTTTTTGAATAAAAAAGAATGTGAAATTGTGAAATAAAGATACCAGTCAATAGAGAACCTTTTCTTTTTTACGATTCTGAATGTTTTATGGAATAGAAAAACTTGAAAAAAAACACATATTGGACTTCTTTTTTTAATTCCAGTATTATTCAATTTTCACATATCTTTTGCTCAACTCCACGCCTCATAAAGTTAGTACATTTATGTTGATCAATGTTCGACCACCAATCTCATAAGGAGGTAACCTCATTCCTCATAATTTAGTGTTAGTTCAAGCGTTTTGGACATTTTTCATTTAGAATATACATAGAACCGTGCTCGATGGGGTCTATTTTCTCTCTCTTGGGAAATGTGTAACTTTTATCACCTTCTTCTACATTGCGAGTTGACAATGAGTCTATGGTGGGATATGTTTAGGTGGCTTGGCACTCCATGGGTGATGCCAAACACGTGAGAGAGTTGATGTTCCGTTGGAAGAACGGGAGAAGGAGAAGACGAAGGGCATGGAATGTGGTGCCACTTGCATTAATGTGAGTGGTCTGGAGAGAAAGGAATAGACGAGCTTTTGAAGGAGTAGAGTCGATCTTCCCCCTGTTAAGGAGTAGCCTCCGTTCCCTTATTTGTTTTTGGTGCACTAAGTAAGTCCCCTGTTGTATAGACGATTGGGTGGAGTTTGTAGAGAATCATATGTTTTTGTAGATGCTTGACCTTTTGGTATACCACTTGTATACGACCGTTTATGGCCTTGTGTATGAATGAAATATATTTACCTGTTAAAAAAAATGATTCCCTTCCAATATTGCTCTCGGGCGGTAACATTACTCAGACAATCCATTTCCTAACATCTTTTTTCGTACTCTTTCTTTGTCCGACACTTTTACGTAATCTTCATTCTTTTACTTGTTAATACTTCTTTCAGTCTTATTTTGTCCGTGATGCTATTAATCTGACTCTATACAGTTTCTTGTTTCTGGACTAATCACTATTCACCGAGTAACTTAAGCCTACATACGGTGACGAGAAGGGTGGATGTGGTAAGTTAGTAAAGAAAGTATGGATGGAGTTTTCATTTTAACAAAAAAGTATGGGCAGAGTTTGTGTTCTCTCTTCTGGAAAAAGTCTTTTGAAGTAATGGAAGTCTGTGACAACTGGTATGTAATGTTTTGGGTCTATGTAGGGGCATGCAGTTGGCAACAGAGGGGCAACGATAAAGCCACGATCATTATCCTTGAGATTAGTAAAAATGATGTATGGCGAGATTTTGCGGAATTTTTTTTAGAAAGTTTGTTATAGAAGGGGTGAAATAGAGGAATGAACCAAGAAAGATTAATAGTGAATGGAGCTATAGAAGACTGGCCAAAAGATGAGATTAGAGTGGTGAGAGACGATTTGCTTGATCATAGCCGGTTTCGAATTGGAATGAGCTCTTTAAGGAGTAGGGTAGAATGTCACTGCAGATGTTTTGTGGGTTCCTTAAGGAGTTATTTGCAGAAGCGTCCATGTCACATAGATACAACAATGGGCCAATAAAAAGTGGAAGATCCTGGTAGAAGTCAAGGTTAAGGAGCTGAATGATAAAAATTTCTGATTGAATTTCCTTCGAGGATGGAAGCTGAAAGAATTAAGATGGAAAATGGAAGTTCAATGATAAAGAGATTTCTCTAATATGGTGGTCACCTGGCTCAATTTGTACTCGAAGGAACTGTTAAGCCAGAGAAAGTGTGGCTTAAATTAATGGGTTTCACATCTTCAAAAACTTAGAGCTATATCACCATGTCCATGAATTGCCTAACGCCATATAGTAACATATAATTAACCCAAGCTCGTGGACTTAATATAGCCATATCCTGCATACAAGTAAAGCAAAGCATTAGCAACTGTTGCATTCCAATAGAGACCATTGTTCAAAATATTATCGTGAATCTTCCTCCCTGACTCTAGTACCCCAGTTTTTGCTTAAGCAGAAAGAGCATATAGAACAATTAAACCGTTTTGCTTTGTGTTCTCTCTTCCACCCTCTTGAAGAACAAATCCAAAGCTTTTGTGCAATCCATTTATTGTTAACCCATGGACCATATTTGTCCAATATACCACATTCTCTTCCACCTCCCGTTCCTTATCAACCCACTAAGCGAAGTTTACCAAGACCATGTATTCTGCTCCGCAATTTTCTCAAACAACACGAAGGTCTTACTCAGGGGCCCAATTTTACAACACCCAGTTATCACAATGTTCCACAAAAGCACACCTCTACCTTGGTTAAACGCAGCATTGCCGGGAAAGAGGCTTTGGTGCCATTCGTAACAGACTAACCTCAAGGATCATTAAATAAGAAGAAGAGTATTCCATTGATTTGAACAGAATTACAATAGTTCTCAGCAAAAATAAAGTGCAAAGTACAAGAAATTGGATTTAAAAATGCTAATACAAACCAAGAAACTAAGTCATGGTTGTGATCGCAGCAACATACCCAGTAAAATCCCACAACGTGGGGTGTGGGAAGGGTAGAGTGTACGCAGACCTTACCTTTACCATGGTAGGTAGATTGACTGTTTTCAGGAGACCCTCGGCTCACGACAAAGCATAATCACAAGCAAAGCAAAGCAACATAAACGGTCAGACAAGAAATTAAAGCAGTATGAATATGCTGATAACAAAATCGAATACGCCATGGTAGCGCATTCTAACAAAAGGAAGCAGTAACTAACGCAACTAAATAAGATAAACAAAGTACATTAAAGAACACATAGCAGCAGAAATCAAACTACATAGGACTATAAAGCAATACTACGCCTATAAGTGTGATAGACTAATCGGGCCTACAGTAATAGCACTACAACTATCATTTTGTAAGCGCAAGTAGGACTACGCTCGACTACCTACTATCCTAATCCATGTCCTCCACAACCTCCTATCTAAGGTCATGTCCTCAGTAAGTTGCACCTGCGCCATATCCCGTCTAATCACCTCTCCCCAATACTTCTTCGGCCTACCTCTATCCCTCATGAACTCGTCTATAGCCAACCTCTCACACCTCCGCACTGGGGCATTTGTGTCTCTCATCTGCACATGCCCGAACCATCTCAACCTCGCTTCCCGCATCTTATCCTCCACCGAGGCCACTCCCACTTTGTCTCGGATGTCATCATTTCTAATACTATCTCTCTTTGTATGTCCACACATCCATCTCAGCATTCTCATCTCCGCAACTTTCATTTTTTGTATGTGAAAAGTCTTGACTGATCAATACTCCGCCCCATACAACATAGTCGGTCTAACCACCACCCTATAGAACTAGCCTTTAAGTTTTGGTGGCACCTTTTTTTCGCACAAAACTCCAGATGCGAGCCTCCATTTCATCCACCCTGCCCCAATATGATGTGTGACATCGTCATCAATCTCTCCATTCCCTTGGATGATGAACCCTAGGTACTTGAAGCTTCCTTTCTTTGGAATGACTCGAGTACCAAGCCTTGCCTCCACGCCTGTCTCAGAGTCGCTCCCGTTGCTAGACTTGCACTCCAAATATTCTGTCTTGGTCCTACTCAACTTGAACCCTTTAGACTCTAGAGTATGTCTCCAAACCTCCAGCTTGGCGTTCATTCCGCTTGGAGTCTTATCAATCAGGACTATATTGTCTGCGAATAACATACACCATGGTACCTCCCTTGGATTTGTATTGGGAAGTGCTCAGAGTGTCATCCTACTATCCATACCCTAGTATTGGCGTCCATCATATATATCCTTGATCGCCCTAGTGTACGCCACAAGTACATCTCTAACCTCCAAATATCTCCATAGGGACTTTGTCGTATGCCTTCTCGAAGTCGATGAAAACCATATGTAAGTCCCTCTTCCTCTCACTATACTGCTCCATCAACCTCCTAATAAAATGAATGACTTTAGTAGTCGAACGCCCCGACATGAATCCAAATTGGTTCTCGAAAATACACGCCTCTCCTTACCCTCATCTCCACGACCCTTTCCCAAACTTTCATAGTGGCTTAGCAGCTTGATACTCCTATAGTTGTTGCAACTCTAGATATTACCTTTGTTTTTGTACAAGGGAATCATTGTACTCCACCTCCATTCTTCGGGCATTCTTGCCGTCTTAAAAATGACGTTAAACAACTTAGTCAACTACTCCAAACCTGCCTTGCCTGCACTCTTCTAAAATTCAACTGGAATCTCATCAGGCCCGGTCACTCGTCCCCTGCGCATCCTGCGAACAACACCCTGAACCTCCTCAATCTTAATGCTTCTACAATACCCAAGATCCTGGTACCTACCAGAATGCTCCAGATCTCCCAGCACAATGTCTCCATCTCCTTTTTCGTTCAAGAGTTTATGGAAGTAAGACTGTCACTTCCTTCGCCAGTACTTTGCCGTCCTCGTCCTTGATGCACCTCGCGTGATCTAAGTCACGAGCCCTCCTCTCCGTTGCCTTGGCTAGTCTGTACAATTTTTTATCTCGCCTTTCTCCTCTAATTCCACATGCAGGCGTTCAAAAGCCGCCGTAACCGCTAGCTTTGCCTCCCTCCTCGCCATCTTATATAGTTCCCTATTCGTTCACTTCTCCACCTTATCCTTGCTTTCTACCAATTTTGCATACGCCACTTTCTTCCCTTCCACCTTCTCTTGAACTTTACCATTCCACCACAGTTACTCCGCGAGTCCCCTACCACTTCTCTAGCTACCTCCCGAATGCAACGGGTCGTCCTGTCCCACCTACCGGCCGCATCCCCACTACTCCCCCAAGCCCCTTGGCCATCAACCTCTCCCCCATCTCATTTGCACTAGCCATGGTCAAATTCCCCCATTTGATTCTTAACCTGTCATCCACAACCCTCTTCTTCTCCCTTTTGATCTCCAAATCCATCACGAAAAGCTTATGTCATGTAGCAAGATCCTCCTTCAGAATAACCTTGCAGTCTTTATAAAGACCTTTATCAACCTTCCTAAGGAGCAAAAAGTCTATCTGAGTCTTAGTCACCGAACTACAGTTGTCACCCTTCCTAAGGAGCAAAAACTCTACCTTTGTCAACCTTCCTATGGAGCAAAAACTCTACCGCCTATCCCTTAGCTCGCTGTCTACCAAAATGCCTACCCCATTCCTATACTTCGACCTACCCAAGAACCATAACTTATACCTGTCTACATCTTTTAGCCTTATGTCCTACCCATTTGGTCTCACGAACACATGCTATATTAATCCTCATCTTCTTAAGAATCTTAACTAGCTCTATGGACTTCCCCGTTAAAGTCCAATGTTCCAAGAATACTCAGCCTAGCATCTCCCTTACCCCACTAACCCTCGCTCCCGTCCCTGACCGAGAACATGACCCTAGTCTACCATCAGTTACCAATGCCACTAAAGCAAATATATAATAATAAACTACTCAAACGTTTACCAAGGATCAAAGTGCAAGTACAAGTTAACAAGAATCTAGAGGCAAGTAAAACCACTACGCCAAGAATGCTATAACTAAAGACAAGAAGCGGCAAAATTTAACAAGGTGGGCAACCGGAGGTACCAACTCCAGTTGAATCAAACTTGTTTGCCGGCAAAAATTACTGTTCACCGGCACCGGAAGTAATGTTCACTTGAGTTTTCACCAAAAAATCCAGTACCTACGTAGATCTAGAGAAAAGAACACAAGAAAAAGAACAAAAGAACAAAAAATAAATGAAATTTTGTATAAAATAAACGTTTTCCCGTCGCCACCGGTGGGTGGTCGGAGCGGTGCTGTTGGGGTCTTACTGTCGCCGCCGGGCGGGAATTTGGGGTGGGTGGGGGGTGGATGGGGGGGTGTTGGTGATCGCAGCAATAATGAATGATTTAACAGTCTTTAGAAGGAGAAGAGAGAGGAAGAGTAATAGAGATAGAGATAGGAAGGAGCAGAAGGAGAGTTGAGAAGAAGAACAGAGTCAGTTGAGAGAGAATGAGACTTGTGTTTTGATTCCACTGCCTTCATTCACATTTCCTCTCTGTTTACATTGATAACAGAGAGATAATGTGCCAAGCTGTAGCCATGTGACATTCGACCAACTCACGTGAACAATTGAGATCAGTATTTGATGAACGGTGCAGAAAGGTATATACCTCTAGAGTTGCAATAAAGAGGCAGAGAAAGATATTAGCTTGTTCCATTTGCTATTTTCTCTGTTTTCTTTCTCTGATATTGTTTTAGTCACATGCAGGAGGATAATGCACCCATATAGTAACTAATTCATAGATAACAGAATTAAAAGAAACCCTCACTTCTCGCTTCCCCACTGCGTTCTCTTATGCGCACTATGCCCTTGCTTCATTCTATGCACTTCACATTGAGTGAAATCATATTCCCACCGTCATTGAAAGCAAGAACGATAGACTCTCACTGCTCTATTTCAAATCAGTAAGTTTGTGGATTCGTTCAAGAACGCGATCTATATTTATCTTATTCCTCAGGTTGTATCAGAACTTTTGTTTAGATCGTACATGCTATTTTAACCTTGGTACTACTCTGTAAGTTTGCGTCTGGTTTTCTAGTCTAATGATGAGTTAATTCTACTCCTTGGTTTGAAGGTGTTGATACATCATTGCCTGCGTTGGAACTTGCCAAGGAAAATGTTGCATTAAATGACCTGGATCCTCGAAGGATATCTTTTCTGCGGCAAGACGCAACTGAGTTCATGAAGACTGCTGTTTCTAGAAACGAATCGTGGGATATAGTTATATTGGATCCTCCTAAATTGGCGCCTCGGAAAAAGGTATTTGTATATGGACTTCAGTTCTTGAAAGCTTAGTGATAAAAACTCTGTTCACTCTAAAAGAGATTTGCATTTGCTGTGTAGAGTTTGGACATTGCTCCATTTCTCGATTCTGGTAAATGAATTATTATTAACGCATTGGTCTTGGAAATTTATGTGGTACCTCAAGCATTGGTTGTTGGATCACATGGCTAATGGACTAGAAGAATATTTTTCTAATAGAGAATGGTGATCAACTTGTATATTGAGGACCAATGCATGCAATCATTAACCATTTTAAAGTAACTCATGAAATAATAGAATATGACATGTAAGTCACTTCCCAAGAAACTATGCAAAAAAATCTAAATGAGATGGTTAGAGGAGGAATGATGCCATAGAACATCTGTACTTTCTGAATATGGTTGGAAATAGCATCCTGGTTCCTAACTTCCTCATTTGCGAGGACAAGTCATATTTGCCCTCTGTTGTCTTTGATTCATCACTTCTATTCCATCTCAATCTGCATTCCAACTAATTGGAAGGAAAAAGCTTCTCTATGACATTATTTTATTTGTTTCAGAGCTCTTTCATTTTGTAGTGGTTTTCACTTTTCTGTTACTTAATCCAGGTCTTAAAGAGTGCGTCTGGAATGTATAGGAATTTGAACTATTTGGCCATGCAGTTGACAAAAAGAGGTGGTCTCCTCATGACCTGCTCATGTTCTGGAGCTATGACCCAAAGTGGACTGTTCTTCCGCATTCTTCAGGCAAGTTAGATGGACTAAAATATATCAGATACCATTGGAGTTTTTGATGATTGTATGAAAAAGTTTTTTGAATAATTTTCTGGCAAAAGAATGTGTTTGAATAACTGTTTCTGAAAGAAGTTTTGGAAATTGTTTTCGGAGGAACTGCTATGGTTGTAGACTTGTAGTACCAAAGCTATAAGAAGAAGAGACCCAAATTCAGCGACTGCATAGTTTTTGCACCCAAAATCCATTTGATGCCCCGAATTTTAACTGTCTGATTAACAGCTTTGTTGAAATACAATGTCATCTAGTGGAACACCATGATATATGGGTAAAGTAAGTTTTAGTGAGTCAATTTTAACAACAATTCTTGCTCTACCTGTTTTACTTGATGATGACCATTAGATTACTGATGACCATGTCACTGAATGAAGTATCCTCCCTTATTGTGCAAAGTGTGCCTGCATGAGCACATTTCAGGTAAAATAGCAGAACTACACACACACACACACGTCAATAAAGACATTGATCCACCAAATGAAACTTCTATTCAGCAGCAGATATATTTTTCTGTTATAGAAACCTCATATCTGATCCCTGTCGTAATTAAATGCAGCCTCTTTCCAGAAGAGAATTTGTTAATTTTCTGTTGTAATTCCAAAGTGAACTGTATATTAATTTCTTGATCCAAGAAACATAGCTTGATTGATGTGTTCTCTGATTTGCTTGCACTTAGGGTGCTGCGTCAATGGCTGGGAGGAAAATCACTGTTGTGCGTCAGGCAGGAGCAGCATGTGACCATCCAATTGATCCTGCCTATCCAGAGGGAGCATATCTCACGAGTATCTTGCTTAGAGTGTTGTAGATGTCGTTTTCTGTATATCAAATGAAACCCCTTGTTTACGACAGGCTGAATCAATTTTAGGACTAATTGAATCCCTACAAGAATTAGGCAAGTTCAACTTTAATCCTATTTTGTATTGTCTCCCTTCATATCGCAACCTCTTCATCCTTGCCACCTCACCTTTTCTTAGTAATTTTACCTGTTGACGGTTGAAGTTGGTTGCTGCTAATCGGATGTAAACGAAGATACACCCTAAATGAACGAAATAAACAGTTTGCACGTTGTCGCCTTGAAACTCTATCTTTAGTACAGCAGATAATGCAAATGTGAGGACTTTAAAATTTCCCAATAGTTACCTACTTTTGGGCATTGTCTGCATTTCGACATCACATCAGAGAACACATGATTGAGTCTGGGAAGTTCTTCCTTTACACTGGGTTAAGTGCATCGAGGATAATCTCCCTAGTTGGCTTGGTTGTAGAGTGAGTTGGGCTAGAGACTAGGCTATTTCAATGGAAGACACATCAGAAAATAGTAGTTGTAAATGTAAGAGATTAAACATGTGGAAAGTCTTACGGAACTTAGTCGACAGGAGTAGGGGTGTAAATAATACGATTCGGTCGGTTATTTTAAAAAATTATACCATACCAATTTTCGGTTAATCTACAAATATAATCAAAATTAGACATTTCGAAATCGCCCCAATCTGCTCGATTTTTCTTAGGTATCGATACGGTTCGGTTATTTATTTGATGTCGCCTTACATAAAATAACAATAAATTTTAATATAACATATAAGGTATACAATTCTGAATGTCTGGCATATATAAAGCTTCCGTAAAATGTTAATCTTGTATGTGGTAGATTTGCCGCCTCTTCTTTTTAGTATAAACTCACATGATTATATGATATTTATCGATTCATATACAATAGAAATAACTTTTGGCCTCAGAGATCAATTTTTAAACTTTTAAACAGTGGAACGTGTTTGACTACTTCTATTAATCTTTTGAATTAACAAAATTTAAATGGGTAGAAAAAAGAAGAGGAGAAAGTCTCACTGATGATCATTGAAAAGAAGTAAGTTGAGAAGCAATACTAAATCCTAGACTTTAAGCAGTAATCCACTGTTATTGTTTTATTTAACAGTGTAAGGTAAATTTTGATATTACTTATAATTTCCCCAAAGCCCATGGCCCAAGTTTGAAATTTTTAATGTTTTATAGTTTAAAAATTGACATAATATATATATATATATATATATATTCGGTTTGGTTCAATATTTTTTCGGTATTTTTTATGAAATAATAAATCTGCCTAATTATTTGGTACGGTTTTAGTTTGTACTAGAATCCTTCGATTTTACTAAAATAAACTTAAAATCGGTCCGGTTAGGTTTGGTTCGGTCGGTTTTCGGAATAGTTTTGACACCCTAGACAAGAGTAGGTGTAATTTGTTTAAATTGCCTCTTCTCCATGGTTACGACTTCTTCAGATACTACAGTTAAACCTATCTATAATTATCATTCGCTATAACAACATTTCACTATAACGACCTGATTTTCTCTGAAATTAATTTTTCATGTTATATCTTACTTCTTTATAAAAACATTATACCTATAACATCAATGACATTCATTATAGCGATGCAATCTTTATAAAATTGTCTCTCTATAACAGCCATACTCAAATATTGTATAATAATATTTGTAAGAAGTATATTATGTATAAAAAAAATAAAATATCAAAATATTTATGATAATCATCATTAATGTCATGCACATAGTAAAATATCAAAATATTGGTAGTGTGTCATCACTTATAGCCCAAATCCCATCTCATAACACAAATCAAGCAATGAATGCTACCACTTATAAGAAGTTTGACGCTACTCTTTCAATCCTTGAAACTTACACTGATGAAGAGATTATTGCACAAGCGATTGGAGTGGAAGAACACGAGATAACATATACAAAAGGTGACAACGAAAGTGTTGATAAAGAGCCTCAACCTATTGTTTCTTGGGGTGAGATAATAGAGTCAACCGTTAAGCTCTAAGACAACCTTCAAGGTAAAGCTATTGAATTCCCTTTTGCTGAAAGTTTGGACAGAACTCTTCGTCAATTAAGCGTTATATTATCGCTAAGAGACTGGAATTTACGAAACAACCCACAATTGTAGAATTCTTAAGTCAAATTTGAAATTATATTTAAATTCTCAATTAATTTTAAATGATATGTTCCTTCGATTTTAATTTTTTATCGGTATGGTACAACTAGTCATGGATTTATTTGTAATTTATTAGTCTTTTTAATTTTTAATTAATGAGATATGAAAATCATTTGAGATTTTAAAATTAACAAATATATTATTTTTGTTTATAGCATAAAAAGTACTACGGAAAATAATTATTTGCGTACTTTTGTTTATAACAGCTAAATGAGATCTAAACATCAAATGTCTGTATACATATATAACAACATTTCACTATAGAGGTCATGTTATTTTCGGATAAACGCTGCCATTATAGAGATATTTGATTGTATTTGCTCCTCCAACCTGAAGGTGGTCCGGCCGAAAAATATTGGGTTGTCGGAAAATAAAGTCGACGGTGAAAATGTTTGGTAAAGGGCAGGTAAAGATGAGAGTTATCTTTTAAAAGAAATTGTTTTTGCAAAGAGACTGGTCCATGGTCAAATGAATGGCAAATAAGCAAACGCGTTCATGTATGTTTGTTCCATTTGGAGCAGCAATTCTCCTCTTCAAGCAAAGTGGTCATTTATTTTAAGAGCAAACTGTAAAATAAAATAGCACTATTTTACAGAGATTTTTTATTTTCCAAAATTGACGTTAAAAAGTAACTCTGCAAATTCAAAGGTTGGAGCCGGATAATAAGACTAACAATTTAGGTAAATAAGCTTGGTACAAAGTGTGCCCCACATCAAACACAAATTACACATGATAGCATAATCATTTCTGAACAAAAACCGTCTTGCAAAATACCAAAAATATATAAAAAGCTTATAGATAATCACTACAAATCTCTTTCAGCAGATTTAACAATATAGTACGAAACAACATAAATAAAAACAATCACATCGACATTACTTGGACCTAGCATCCTGTATGTACTTGGAAAAACGAAGAAGATGAAGTAGCAACAAGTTTTGAGATCCCAAATCTGCCAAGAGACCAATATCAAAGTGAAAAAGATACTACTGGTATGTTGATAAAAGATGAATCAGTCTATAACAACAAAAACAATTTCATCAATGTCAAAAACAAGCGTGATGAGGTTCATATGATTCTTTAATTCTTGTTAAGCACGTAACAATATTGACAAGTACATAAAAAAACAGCTAGGTTTACCTGATTCTTTAATGCTTGTTGAACAAATAACATTTACAGATACGAAAAGAAATTAGTCTCTCTTTTGAAACC
This sequence comes from Anisodus acutangulus, assembly GCA_029783415.1. Taxonomy (NCBI): domain Eukaryota; kingdom Viridiplantae; phylum Streptophyta; class Magnoliopsida; order Solanales; family Solanaceae; genus Anisodus; species Anisodus acutangulus. Next base: position 26,052 of record CM056502.1, on the reverse strand, counting down.
AGCGGGACGAACGACTCCTTGGAGTGTGGGTCATGTAACATCCCGTACTTTAGCGTTAAGATGCATCATAATAAAACCACTTGAAAGGGATTAATGTCGTACATGAGATTATAGATGTAAGACCACGTCATTTTAGTAATTGTTTTTGAGAAGTATGAATGTATATAGTCATTATTATTACAACTTCTTGGATACGCCTTAATTTATATGTGTGATATGAATTTTTTTATAAATATAATTTTATCTATTATAAGAATAGAATTATTTTCTCATAACAAAATAAAATTATCTTTTTTTCCGTTTCGAGAATTAATGATACAAAATATTGTACATTTGATATTAGGTTGAAAATAATTAGAAGTTGACAAGAAATATTTTTAGATGTCATAATTTTTAGAAAATATTAATGTGTGTTTTAAATTAATAAATTATTTTGACTTATTATTATTATAATATAAGAATATAAGACTTTGAATAATTCATTATTATTTATTACATATATTTGTTAGTGTGGTGTCACAAGCATATTACAAGTGGTGGATTTACATTTTATGGATCTATCTTCATTTTTATATTATAATTATTAGATGTATAGGGTCTTTATGAACAAATATACAAACGTTTATGGAGATTTCAACAAAAGTGCTATACGTTCTTTCTTTATTGGAGAGAAAAAGTGCAGCAATTCTTTTCCTTTGCACTACCATCGGTTGGGCAGTTGTGTATCGTTATTTACCACCAGTTGGACAGACATGTATTTATCACCGGGCTACGATCAGTTGGGCAATTTTGTACCATTATTTATCACTTGTTGAGCAGTTACCACTGATTAGTTGGGCAATCGAGCAGTTAGATTTATGACGTTGACATAGCGGTATAAAGTAATGTATATGATAAGAATGATCATTACATATATTGTGAGCCTTGATGGCATTTCAGGAGTTCAGGTTGACTCGTATCTCTCTCTCTCCCTTTTATGATTGCTTGTTAATATGTTTTATTTTCGCCTTACATATTCGGTACATTATTCATACTGACGGGGACGTTGTGTTTCATTCCACATAAGTTTAGGTAGGCGAGGAGAGGTCCGTCATCGTAGATCGCCTCGAGTTATCATCTTTTGTTGGTGAGCTCAATTTCTTTCTAGAGTATTGCTTAGTCAGGGTCATGTTTATATCATTTTTTGGTATTGTAGGTATGTCGGGAGCCATGTCCAGACTTATGTGCTATGTCGTTGGTTCCTTTTAGAGGCTTAGTAGACATGTCATATGTTGTATAATTTGTTCAGTACGGCTTTGTAGGCCTGGATATTGTTAGGG